>CATOUR010000141.1:2423661-3635491 GCA_951848785.1 Callosobruchus maculatus | reverse complement strand
GAAGTTGTCCGAGGAGCTCCTGATACTTGGTCCGCTTTTCCTCCTCCTTAGGGACGATGTTCCCCTCGGCAGGTGCCGAGAACTCGATAACGAACATCGTCTTTTGTTGGTAGTCGAGGAGGACTATGTCGGGCTTATTTGCATGTATAAGCTCGAGCGTGGAGAATGAGTAGTTCCAGTAAATTCGGCACCTCTCGTTCTCCACAACGGACTCAATGTCCCCTGGAGCGTATGGCAGCACCGGTGTCTCATCTATACCGTATGAGTGCCTTAAATGGTAGTATAGCACTCGTAGAGCCGCATTGTGCCGATAGATGTAGGCTGTGCCAGCGTACACCTTACACGCCGACAAGAGGTGCGTAAGGGTCTCTGGCGCCTGCAGGCAGGCTCTACAGCGGATATCGGGCACATCCATACCCATAATCCGGCTACGGTATACTAAGGTGTTGAAGACACCGTCTTGGCAAGCCATTATAGAGCTCTCAGTCTCCGACTTCAACCCATTAGACCTTAGGAAGGAGAAGGTCAACTGCTCAGATAAACCATGCTCTTCTAGATGTTTGTAGAAGATTCCGTGCATTGGTTTATCTTTGTGAAGTCTTAAAAGCAATTGGACTTCAGCAGTTTTAATCCGGGCTTTTAATTGTGCGGGAGCAAGTTCCGTAACGGACTGCTGACACCTCCGCGTGAAGTCGAGCGTGAGACTAAGTTCTTCGGCTGCCCGTGTTGCTGCTCTAAAAAGGAAGGCTCCTTTACCCGCAATCTCGTGCTCTCGCACAAAGCGGATCAGGGGATCGGTGCTCGTCGTAACATAGCAGGCAGTGGCCAGTACTACTCTGTTGTGCAGATGCTCCAAACTCAATAGTCCACGCCCTCCCAGGTGTCGCGGGAGGTATATTCGCGGGACAGAGGATCTAGGATGTAGACTTCCCTCCATATTCATCCTTTTGCGAGTCTTTATGTCGATTTGTCGCAGCTCTTCCACGTTCCAGTGGATAGCACCAAAGCTGTATAGCAACAATGGGACCGCAAGCATGTTTGTGGCAGCGACTTTGTTTTTGCCGGACAGTTCTGACGACCAGATCTGCCGGAGTCGGTGCAAATACTTGCGACGGAGACACTCTTTGGCCAATTCTGCCTCTTGGATGTGACGCTGCGCCACTCCAAGGTAGGTATAAGTATCTCCGGCATGCAGTTGTCGCAAGATGCTCCCATCAACGAGCTGCTCCTCATCTTCACTATCTCCGCAACGTCCTCTTTTGAGATGAACCATGGCACATTTGTCTATCCCGAACTCCATACCAATAGCTTGACTGTAATCCTGCACTACCCTCAGCGACTGCTCTAAATCGCGTTGTCCGGAGGCATAGAGTTTCAGGTCATCCATGTAAAATAAGTGGGTGACCTTGTGCCTCCGGTAATTGGGCTTGCCACAGCTGTATCCCTTAGTATTTTTCAGCGCTATGGACAAAGGCAGTAGCGAGATGCAAAAGAGCAAGGGACTCAAGGAGTCTCCTTGGAAGACCCCTCTTTTAAATGATACCAACTCTGTTCGAACCCTGGTTTCACCCGATGTTATGGTGAACCGAGTCTTCCAGAGCGGCGTCAGTTGTTTGATGCATCCCACTATTTGATCATCTACCGAAAGACATTCCAACAGCCGCACAATCAGTTCATGAGACGTAGTGTCGAATGCCTTCCGATAGTCGATCCAGTCGATCCGGTATATATATATATATATATATATATATATATATATATATATATATATGTATACGAGGATCGTTGTTCCCTCCATGATAAAAGAAAGGCGGACCAACCTCCGGCCTTTTGGCTTAAGTTATACTGGCAGTATATGCATATATTGAAAGAGGGGAAGCTAACGATACCGTTTCTCAAGAGAGGGGTAAAGATTTCTCAAAAATAATTTATATATGTATGATAGGGGCAATTGCTTGTTACCTCCAATTTTTTATATTAGAATATTAGAAAGACACAACTTAGTTACCTCCAATTGAAGGCCATGTGTTACGGTAATCCGTACAATATTAACTCAGGCAGTATATTCGCCAGCACTGAAATGTTGTAGGTGTTTGTCTAATTCAAACAATGTTTTCAGTTTTGGGCTTTTTTATAATGCTGCAGTTAAACTGCTGTTTAACGGTAGCCTAATGAAATGTCGATGACCGATGATGTGACGTCATTGAGTGGCGCATTTGGCGGCTTTGTGTTCTGTGTACTCAAACTACCGTCGAAAGGCCCATTGGAATGCAGCTAATCTTTCCAACAGCTTATTAGTATGTTGGCTTTTCCCGTTAAAGATTCTGCTATTGTCATGTCGATAAAATCTAAAATTTGGTGTCTAGTCTCAGGCTGTTGAAATCTACCTATACACCGGGAAATAAAATATGCTGAGGATAGTATTTATTCTCTGGAAAACCACACCTTCGATTTAGGTCACCTGGACAGTCCTGCACAACGAATATGTCTCCATAGAAAGCACCCATTGCAACAAAGTGGTATATCATTTTCCCTATCTCTTAAATAATACTTTCAACAGACTCCAATAATATCCAGATTCTCACCTTATTTGATACTGCATTCAGCAAAACCTGACAAAACTATGATGCAAACCCGTGAAAAACAATATAATAATAATAATTATTATTATATTATTATAAGGGAGGTGAACATCGTCTCTAAGGAGGAGGAAAAGCGGACCAAATATCAGTAGTTGCTTGGACAACCTCGCAAGCTCTGGCCACACTACACTGTAAGTCTGCTGGTTATGGTCATTGGATCCCTAGGTGGAATGAGGAATACGCTGCTCTCTGCACTGCGCAAAATACCGGTGTGCCGTGCGACGGCGCACATCTTAGCCGCCAGAATGCAGAAGGCAGTCATCCTTGGGTCCCTTCGTCTACTTAGGGCGCACGATTCGCGGACCCAGTGATTGCTCACCTCACGGTGTGAGGAGTAGTCATTGGGTAATGGAACAGCAGCTCGGTGTGTCGGAGCCCGGGCTGCACGGGCGAGAGGTCTGGAGCAGAACAGAATGTTCTACGAAAGACCTTCTCACCTTTTCCAACAGCCGCCTCCAGCCATAGAGCAGCCGACAACTGCTGATCGCGTGGAGGCCTTTTGGAGGGACATTTACGAACAACCCAAACCTCTCTCAGCAGTCACTCCGGCCTTGGCGCAGTTCGAGACCGTTAGTAGGAGGACTCCTAACTTGAATGTACTGCGTCACCCGATAAACACGGAAGAAATTCTTGACGCCTTACGAGGCGCAAAGAATTTCGCAGCTCCTGGCCCGGATGGCATAAACACCTACTGGTGGAAAAAATTCCCCAGTTGCCACCGGCATTTAGCTAGAGTTTTTAATTCGTGGCTAAATCAGGAGCAGCCAATTCCAGCTTGGTTTGTCGAGGGTCGAACCGTGCTTCTCCCGAAGACCGGAGATTTGTCTGATCCCAAAAACTACAGGCCAATAACATGTCTGAACGCATGTTACAAGCTCTTCACCAGAATCTTGTACATGCGTATCCCTCAAGCTGTGAATCCTGTATTTCTCGACGTGTATGAACAGAGAGGGTCAAAGAAAGGAGCAGCTGGCTGCAGGACTCCGTGCAGTACAAGTGAAAACCTTTCTATGGTCTGGACTGACTATCGCAAGGCATTCGACAGCACGTCTCATGAGCTCATTGTGCGGCTGTTGGAATGTCTTTCGGTGGATAATCAGATAGTGGGATGCATCAAACGACTGATGCCACTCTGGAAGACCCGGTTCACTATAACATCAGGTGAAATTCGGGTTCAGACAGAGTTGGTGTCATTGAAAAGAGGTGTCTTCCAAGGAGACTCCTTGAGTCCCTTGCTCTTTTGCATCTCACTTTTGCCTCTGTCCATAGCGCTGAGAAATACTAAAGGATACAGCTGTGGCACGCCCAATAACCGGAGGCACAAGGTCACCCATCTGTTTTATATGGATGACCTAAAACTTTATGCCTCCGGCCAACGCGAACTACAACAATCGCTGAGGGTGGTGCAAGAGTACAGTCATGCTATCGGAATCGAGTTTGGGACAGACAAATGTGCATTGGTTTATCTCAAGAAAGGACGAAGCGGAGATGAGGAACAGCTCGTTGATGGGAGCATTTTCCGACAACTGCATGCCGGACATAACTATACCTACCTTGGAGTGGCGCAGCGTCATGTCCAAGAGGCAGAATTGGTCAAAGAGTGTCTCCGCCGCAAGTATTTGCACCGACTCCGGCAGATCTGGTCATCAGAACTGTCCGGCAAGAACAAAGTCGCTGCCACAAACATGCTTGCGGTCCCATTGTTATTATACACCTTTGGTGCTATATACTGGAAAGTGAACGAGCTGAAGGAAATCGACACTATATGGAGAGAGGTCTGCATCCTAAGTCCTCTGTCCCGCGAATATACCTCCCGCGGCACCTGGGAGGGCGTGGACTATTGAGTTTGGAGCGTCTGCACAACAGGGTAGTATTGGCCACTGCCTGCTATGTAACGAACAGCACCGATCCCCTAATCCGCTTTGTGCGAGAGCACGAGAACGCGGGTAAAGGAGCCTTGCTTTTTAGCGCAGCGAAACGAGCCGAGGAGCTCAGCCTCACACTCGACTTCAAGCGGAGGTGTCAGCAGTCCATTACGGAACTTGCTTCCGCAGAATTAAAATCCCACATTAAAACTGCCGAAGTCGACTTCCTTTTAAGACTTCATAAAGATAAGCCAATGCATGGAATCTTCTGCAAACATCTGGAAGAGCATGGCTTGTCTGAGCAGTTGACCTTCTCTTTCCTAAGGTCTAGTGGGTTGAAGTCGGAGACTGAGAGCTTTAAAATGGCTTGCCAAGACGGTGTCTTCAACACCTTGGTGTACCGTAAAAGGGTTATGAGTGTAGATGTACCCGACACCCTTTGTAGAGCTTGCCGACAGGCGCCAGAGACGCTTATGCATCTCTTGTCGGCGTGTAAGACGTACGCTGGGACGGCTTACGTCCATCGGCACAACGCGGCTCTACGAGTGCTCTACTATCATTTGAGGCACTCATGCGGTATCGATGAGACACCGATGCTGCCATACGCTCCAGGGGATATAGAGTCCGTTGTGGAGAACGAGAGATGCCGGATTTACTGGAACTAGTCGTTCCCCAAGCTCGAGCTTGTACAGGCAAACAAGCCCGACATAGTCCTTCTCGACCACCAACAGAAGACGATGTTCGTTATTGAGTTTTCGGCGCCTGCCGAGGTGAACATCGTCTCTAAGGAGGAGAAAAAGCGGACCAAATATCAGGAGTTGCTCGGACAACTTCGCAGGCTCTGGCCAAACTACACTGTAAGTCTGCTGGTTATGGTCATTGGATCCCTAGGTGGAATGAGGAATACGCTGCTCTCTGCACTGCGCAAAATATCGGTGTGCCGTGCGGCGGCGCACATCTTAGCCGCCAGAATGCAGAAGGCAGTCATCCTTTGGTCCCTTCGTCTACTTAGGGCGCACGATTCACGGACCCAGTGATTGCTCACCTCACGGTGTGAGGAGTGGTCATTGGGTAATGGAACAGCAGCTCGGTGTGTCGGAGCCCGGGCTGCACTTTTTGTTTTTTGAAATATAATAATAAAGAATTGCGATTTCAACAAAAAGCGAATATAATAGGTATCAGCAGCGCTTCGGTGGGCTACCGTTTTAGGGCAGTTTAAATACAGCGCATACAAGCCGTCAAATACGTCACTTAAATGACGTTATATTTGGTAACGGCGTTCCATTACAGTTGAACGGCAGTTTAAGTACAGCGTTTTTATAACTAAATTTGGACGTGGGAGTTGAATGGGCCAACACTAGTAGGCTCAATAAAAGCTCATCTTGGCAGTCAATTCCAAGCCCTGGACATTCTGGTAAAAAAGGTACGATCGTACCGCTCGGCTCTTGATGGACGATGAACGGCTGCCTTGGTGTGAGATGCAGAGCGGTCCAGTGGGTGCATCTAATGGTGTTGCTCTAATAGGCTTGATGAACTTATAGATAATAGGTCAGGGGAGCAGATTTCGTTTGAATACCGATAGAAAAGTGGAAAGTCACCAACAGCATGCACAGATTGGTTGACATCCTCGGTCTCCATGGTAAACTGTATATGTGGGTCATAACTGTTGAAGACTTGTACAACCTCATCCACACCTTCAGACGGTAAGCAAACTATCAAGTCATCTACATATTTTTTAATGAAGAAAAGATTAAAAGGTAAAACCTGGACCACACTATCCAATAGGTCGTCCATGACGTACTCTGCCAAAATAGGCGAAAGTTTCGCACCCATGGGGCTGCCAAATGTTTGTTTGTATATTTTATTATTAAATGAGAAATAATTATTTTTGAAAAGGAAAGTAATTATGTTGAGAAAGGAGTCCAAGGTCAGACTACAGAATTGGCTTATTTGATCCCAATGTTTACGTACAGACTTAATACAAGCCTCCAAGTAAACATTACTGAAAAGAGACACAACATCTAAGCTAGCAATGACATAGCCTTGGGGAAGTTGACACCTGTTAAATTGCTCAGAGGCATCAAAAGAATCTTTGATATAATAATTGCCTTTAACATGAGCCGATGTAAGAATTCCTGTAATAAATGACGACAAAGCTTGTGTGGGCGAACCAATTGAAGCAACAATGGGTCGTACCGATAAAGTTGGTTTGTGAATTTTAGGCAATGCATAAAACTTTGGAGAAACAGTATTGTAGTTTGTGAAATTTTTCTTTTGCTCTAGGTTGATTTGATTTGAATTATATAAATTTTTAACGATGTTATTACTGTGTCTCTCGATAGATGAAGTCGGATCATTAGGTATTTCAGTATAAGATGCATCGTTGTCAATTAAATCGGAACAAAGGTCTAGGTATTGTTGTTTTAACATTATAACTGTGACGTTGCCCTTATCAGCTCTTGTAACAATAATCTCTGGATGATCCTTTAAATATTTCCTAGTTTTATTCAGTAGATTATGATAAAAGTTACATTTTTTGTTTCTTGAGCTATGATAGAAGTTGGTGACGATATTAGTAGCTCTGGTAATATATAAGAATTTTTCATTATGGTCTGTGATATTAGAGGTGATACAGTCAATGTCACCTAACAAAGACTTTATGGATAAGTCTTTATTAAGGATAGGTTCTACTGAAAATTTTGGACCAAGTGCCAAAAATTTTAAAATATCTTCAGGAATATCTAAATTTGTTAAATTTCTAATCCAATTTGGTTGGATGTTGAGGAGATCTTTTAAAGCATCATCCTTAAGTTTATTAAATTTTTGAATATTAACATTTTTTGTTTGGTGAAAGATTCTATTATAATGCCTCAATTGGGCTGACTCGAAATTACGAAAAGTGTTAAGATTAGTGAGAGAGATAATATTTTCTTTAAGTGAAATCAACCTGACTTTTAAACGTGAAAGATGTTTATGACAATCATTAACCTCAATTGTTAACATTTTATCACCTAACCTTTCAAGTGTCTTCCAAGAACCTTCTTCTGCTCTCTGCTGGTGCCTGAGTGTTAGTGATCTAAGTTGGTTTTTAATGTGTGTAGGCAAGATGTCATTCTTTCTGCATGCTAACAGAAAATTTCGTCTATTAAGTTCCTTAGCTAATTTCTTTCTTGTATTGATCCAATGCTTCATCTCGGTTACTGGCTCAATCCCAAAGTTATGTTCAATGTGGTGGAAATAACCCAAATCTGTAGAAGGTAGAAGGGGGGTAGTCATTGCCGAAACAAAAACCAGTTAGGTAATAAACGGTTAATAATTGGGATGCGGCAATTAAACGCAAAAGTGAACTCTTTTAACTTTATTCCAAGCTTTCGGAAACTTATGCTTCCATCTTCAGGGCTACAATAGAATTTGGAATGAGTTACAATCTCAAATAAAGGAGGATGTTAATACTTACAAAGTTAGTGAGATTGCTGCGTATTGATGTTACATGGGAGAGTTTTCCCGAAAAATAGCACAATTTGTGTAAAACACAAAATCGTTGTCACGAAACATTGAATTTTCATACAAAGGACTTTAAACATCGAAAAACACATTAAAATCAGATATCTGTAGTAAAATCGGTTATTAATTTGTTAAAATTACCACGTGGAAATGTCGTTTCAAAAACGAATGTCATCCAGAAACAATGACCTTGTCACATGTCTATCACTCATGACAGATGACATGGAACGAAATAAAGGACGGAATGTTAATAATCGATAGAAGATCGATAATCCTAAAATCGAAGGATTATTACCGCCATTTTGGAATACTTATTCATGGAATAATTAAAAGGGCAAAGAGCTAGAAGGTTCAAGTTTGACACCTAAAAGCAAGTGTAGGCACATATTTGAATGCTAGACAATAGAGAATATGTATGTTTTTGAAAAAACTAATTTTAAAGTCTTTGTAAAATTATTTAGAGATTAGTAATTAAGGAGGGAAAGTATTGATTTTGAATGCTATTCGTTATGATAATGTTTAAATTGGATTATTTTATTTTATTGATTTTTGCATAGATAGGAATAATCAATAAGGGTAATATTTGAGTTAGTCAAAAACCCAAACCTATATAATTTTAATATTAGAATTTATGAAAATTGTTTTAGAAAAGATGAGGGGAAGGACTTAGAGGTTCATTAATCAGACCTAATTCTGTCAAATTGGGGGGAGGAATCTCTAATTATTAAAGAGAAGTCAATTATTATGGGAATATTTTATTCTATTCTATTCTTCTTTGACATTCCCCCACCATTACATTCTACAAGATAGAGCAAAAAACTATTAACAAAAAAAAATAATAAATTATGCTGTCTACATGATGGTAGAATTTTTAATATACCTTTACTTGCATATTTTTTGAGAAAAAGCATAATTCATAAATCTATAGGCTGCGTTGCAATATTTGATTTTTTGCTAACGATCTGTAAAAATTTGCAAATAGAAATCATGACAAATTGCCGAAATATGATTTTAGAAACAATAAAAAGATCCTGTTGGTCGTAAGATCACTTTTCATAACAAATTGGAGGTTTTTTGATGACCTTTCCAAAAAAACTTTATCCCAAATAGGTGTGCCAGTTATCCTGAAAGTTACTGAATTCGTTTTTTAGCAAAAAAGTTTTCTATACGGCTTCATTTAACAACAACTTCGTCATAAATTATTTCCTAGGGTAAACAAGTAAGACATTTTAAGATGTTTCATAAACTAACAAACCAACCTAGCTAAATTTTCTACAGTTATGCAGAATTACAATGGCGTTACTTTCTATGTATCAATTATTATTTATGCTTATTATTTGGTTATTAACAACCATCAAATTAGGCGAAATACGTTGTTTTTTCCTATTTTCTCGAAAATGTGTTGATGGATGTTTAATAGCTACTTTTATTTTAACAATTTTATTCAAAAAATCAACCGAAAAATGCTACGAGCAAAAGATTGGTTTTTGCAGCTTAAACCATGATTTATAAAAAAACAGAGCAAATTTAGCTGTATATATATTATTTATATGGTGATCGTTCTATAAGTTTTCCCCTAACATAACTTTCAGATATCTGCAATATACAGGGCTATTGGTGATTCGATACAGATATTTGGGGAGGTAATATTAGAGGTAGTAAGCTACAGAATTACCCACACCGTGTCCAATTCCTAATAGATTTCGATATAAATTGAATTTTAGAGATTTTCAAAGGAAAACCCTAATTAAACAAAATTTTGTTGTTGGATTTTGGAATTTTTGGTATTACTCTTTAGTAAATGTGCTATTGCGTCATTATTGAATAAAAAAAGGTGGTCAATTATCAAACACTTCGCGAGATGGTGTCAAAATCAGCATGTGTTGAAAAGTGACTTGAAAAGCGTTACAAAAAAATTAATTCATCCTAAAAAGTTACATAATAGTTAATCGCGCACTTTACGGTAAAAAGGTGCCCATCTTTCTAGTTATACATTGATGTCATAAACTCCTTGTAGATGTGGTGAACACAGGCAACAAGATTGCATTTAAGCTCTAAAAACATAATGGATCTCCGAGAGTACAAAGTTATAACAGACCGTTTGGCAAAAACTTGTCATCAGATTTCTAACTTTTATTATGGTTACTTATATGCTGTGGCATATAAGTAACCATAATCATGATGACTCAGAAGAAGTGATCGGTTAACCAAAACATTGGTATAGGTATAACTTTAAATGTAATATTTAAGTTGTAATTTGAAATGGATTCGTCTCGAAACGTCTCTAGGTGATCTCTTAAAAGTTGCTGAGTAATCAAGCAGAATATGCGAACCATATCATAAAGTGTCGCGTATCCGTAGACTTTCACTGATGTACAAATGAAAGGTCGTAAAGCATCCAGAACGAAGTACATCTAAAACTAAGTACGATATCTCTTACGAACACAGTATGGATAAATCATAATCGTACGTACGAGTAAACTCAAACTGTAGATGTTGTACCGTAGATCGACAACAATGAAAGTACGAGCAGGCGACAGAAAGATGCGCCTTGTGCGCCATCTGGTACCCTAAGGTAACGGCAAACCAAAGAAAATCGCTGCTAAACAGCAGCAGACTTCTTGGTGGAACGCCACGGCGCGTCCGCTTAACCGACCAGAAGCGCGGTTCTATATAATGCTGCATATGAGAGCCGATATACGAGGGTTGTTCTACATCTCCGTCAATCCAACAGTACGCAGGCAGCTGTTTCACGCTTATTAACGATCATCAGTGCGCTAGAGGTCGATTGACGGAGGTAGAGAGTATCAGTATTTTTATGTCTACCAGACATGTGAAGCATGTGAGAGCAGGCGACAGAAAGATCTGCCTTGTGCGCCATGAGGTGTCCGAAGGTAACGGCAAACCAAAGAAAATCGCTGCTAAACAGCAGCAGACTTCTTGGCGGAACGCCACGGCGTGTCCGCTTAACCGACCAGAAGCGCGGTTCTATATGCTGCTGCATATGACAGCCGATTTACCACATTTACAACAGGTTTATGGTACCAATGGGTAACTAGAAGGATGGGCACGTTTTTACCGAAAAGTGCACGGTTAATTATTTGGTGACTTTGTAAGATAAATTTCATTTTTTTGTAACGCTTCGTCGTGTCACTTGTTACACGTTCTGAGAAACTGCTTATTTGATTCACCATACATATATAGTCTCAGCAAAGAAGACTGTGTTGTCGCTTGACATAGAGTGGTTGATATTAATGTACTTTAGCACGTACGTTATATTGTAATTAGAGTGTAAGTGAGGTCTTACCTAGATTGTTTGAACTAGCTCAGGTAACATAAGCATCAAAACAACTTTATACTTTCAAACTCCTTTATTTATATTGGTTTGTACAGTGTTTAACCTATATGTATTTGACGAAGTATTCTTGAATTGTACCTTGTTGTCATCTACACATTGCTGCATCTCCTAGAAAAGGAAGAAAAATTAGTATTAAAGTTCGATTAGATATATCGTTACAACATCTATTGTTTACATCTTCACAACAGGTAAAAATAAGGTTGGATTTCCCTTTCGTCTGTCACTTGTCTATCTGTCATTAGGGACAATTGAAGTTTGTCTGACAGAAATTGGTTTAGCGCCAGTTTTTCGGAAAAAGGCCATTTCCTTTTCACTTCTCTGTTTTACTTGGACCAGGTGGTCATTGTGCGTATTTTGCGGATTTGGTTGAGAAGAAATCCTGTGCAGAATTGGATTTTGCTTTCTGCAGTGTCTGTAGAACCACTTCTGTGGGATTCGTATAAAATCTGTATTACACAGCTTCCAAAGGAAATACTTTAAAGCCACCCAACACCGTCGGCCTTTTAGGCTCAACCATCGGCTTTTTAGGCTCAACCCTCGCCCAGTCTTAGGCTGAGTCGAACCATATTGCCAACTACCACCCCTAAGGACTGTCCAACACTTTCGCTTGCATGACACCTCCAATAACTAGCTTTGTACTTGCCAGAACCACCGCTTCGCTGCATGACTGCTTGCAGAACAACTCTATCACTTTCTGCATGCTTAACTACCTCGCTTTAGTGCCTGCCAGCTGGTAAGGTATTTCCAGGAGACCCAGGACCCATTCTGAATACAGGTTGGAGGTAGCATTTATTCATAGTTCTTATAAGTCTACTGGAACCAGCCCTAAAACAAAAGGATTTAAGTTATATTCGTCTTTATAAACATAAAGACTTATTACAGTGTACTCACCATCTATTAGTTTAAAGTTAGTAGACGCCCCCATCTGATCATTTCATGTATGCCGGCATAATCATAGTTAAGATCATGTACCATAGAAAGTGACAACACATTCTCACTATCAAGAAAAGATCCTTAAAGGACAAACTACATATTTAACTTTAATAAACCCAACCATTGATTTAATATAACTTGCTGTTTTTATTTCCATTACCATCTATTTTATTATACAAACATAAGCAAAGTTATCACAGAACCACAGAACATCTTTCCAGGTCATCCCGCTCTGAATGTCAATCCGTCCCTAACCTCTTTGTCGATAACTTGAACCCAAGGAATTTTGACATTTGGATGTCCCCTGATTCCAACGCGTGCTACTAGCTCGCCACCAGTAACACACTTTTCAAAACATGCTGATTTTGACGCAATTTCGACACCATCTTACGAAGTGTTTGATACATGATCACTTTCCTTTGGTCGATAATGGTAATAGCATATTGTAACATACTGTATATTATGGTATTCTGTATTTGTATTAGTTGTCATTGGTTGTCAAACATGATGTAAAGTCAAAGTGCTAGGTTAGATCTTTTGAAGTGTAAACGTCATCGAATCGTCTAGAGTTTTCGAGAATGACGGATGGATTCTAGAAATGTCATCGAATGCTCTAGATGGTTCGATGAAGTATATATAAGGTGCTACGGGTAGCGTAGGGGTCAGTCGAGTTGAGTGGAGATCTAGTTGAGATAAGGTTAAGAGATATTGTATTAAGTTCTGAAGTAAAACGGTGAAAGTTACGTCGAGTTTGATTCCCTGGGTGAAGAAAAAAGAGGCCGTCGTGACAATTGGTGCCAGAAGTGGGATAATCCATCGAATCAAGCCCAAAGGAAACAAGAAGTGAGTAAAGCGTTAGTCAATGCCAGTAACCAGAGCTATGGCGTCCGAAATGAGTGCATTGATGAATATGATACAGGAAATGCGAGCCAGTTTAGAACAAAGTGCAACCGAAACGAGGGAAACGAGGGCAGACAGGAGAAACGGCTTAGACAGTCAGGCAACCGTTATGCAAGCCACCGTCGTAAACCTAGAAGAAAAGCTAAAGCAACACCAGGACGAGGCAGTCGTAAACCTAGAAGAAAAGCTAAAGCACCACCAAGAGGACCTTGAGCAAAAGTTGATGCGACATCAAGACGAGGCAGTCGCAGATTTGAAAAGTGGACAGGAACTTGTGATGACTAGGCTGGAGGAGCAGGAGCAAGTGGTAAGCCAGGCATTAGAAGATCAAGACCAACGTATTAGTCCAATAGAGACGGAGCTGCAGCAAGTGAAAGACCAAGTCAAGGAAATCGTGAGAGACGAACTGCGAGAACTTAGTGGAGGTGAGCGTGAACAACTACAGCAAGTGGAAGATCGTGTCAAAGAAATCGTCAGAGAGGAGCTGCGATAACTTGGTGCAGGTGAGCGTTGTTTAACAGCTGTACCACCCGCTTTTCCTGATAGACACAGTGGCGTAGTAGCAGAGCCCTATCCGTACAACGGCAAAACGTCCTGGGACATTTATTATATGCAATTTGAAAATATCGCTCGTATGAATAACTGGTCGAATGAGGAAAAGGCTTCTGTGCTTACATCCATGCTAAGAGACTCTGCCGCAGCTATCTTGGAAAATCTCTGCTCATCAGATCTACGTGACTATGATAAGATAACATCTGCACTAAAGTTACGCTTTGGAGATGCGCACTTAACAGAGCTGTTACATGGTCAACTACACAACCAGACACAGCAAGCCAATGCGGATTTGACCACGTTTGCATACGAAGTCCAAAGCTTAGCTAGACGAGCATTCGTCAGCAGTCCCATCGAGACACAGGAATACGTTGCTGCTCGCCAGTTCGTTGAAGGCATTGCGGACCTGGACCTTCAGCAAATCGTAAGGCTATCCAGTCCCAGAACCTTACAAGATGCTTTGGTCAAGGCTCTTGAAATTGAAGCTGCCACGAAAGCCACGCGAATGACACGGAGGGTGCGCTCTGTAGAACAATATGATGAAGCAGAAGTCAGGGCGACAGCGTTCGTTCCAAGAAGAAGAGGTGGTACCTTCCAAAGAAACCCAGTTGGCAGAAATCTTGAAAGACCTGAGAAGTTCACGTGCTGGAGATGTGGGCAGAAGGGGCACCTTAGAGTAGGCTGCCGGATACAGGTCGATAAGATGCAGGTGAATGTAGAAAAAGCAGATGAATATGCAAGCAAAATGAATTCTATGCAAGGCACGATAAACTCAATGAAGGAGCAGTTTGATAGAGACATGAAGGATTTGCTGAAGAAGAACGAGGAAACTATCACTAAGCTTCAAGGACAACACAGAGTAGCCATGAGGGAACTTACAGCAGACCGGGATAGGCTAAAGCAGTTGCTTGACTCTCAGAAACGAGAATGTATGTGTATTAGGAGCAAGTTTGAAAAGGACAAAAATAATCTGTTGAAGAAGAGTGACCAACACGAGGCAGCCTTGAGAAAGCTCAACATAAAACACGACAGAGAAATTTCTGCTTTAAAAAATGAAATCAAGAGATTGAAGGATTTGGATCAGCTGAAGAAAGCGGAGGATAGACGTGACCAAGTTAAGGACGGAAATGCAAGGCTCAAACAGAAGATTACCCAGCTGGAGGCTGAGAACGCATCGTTAAAGGAATACATAGACCACGCGATTGTGCAGGCCAGAAAGACCGCCGTCAAGGAAGACGAGTCAAGGTTGAGAGAAAGGTTAGTGCATCATGAAGCAGAAATCAAGAAGATGAAATCAGATATGACAGATACGCTTGATAGTGTGAGAAAGGTCATGGAAGACCTGTATAAGGCAAGAAATGTTGACAATAAGATGAGAGAGCAACTGGCGAATTTGGAAGATGAGAACGTTCGAATGGAAAAGGAGCTGGAAGACGCTTTGGCTGCAGCAAAGGCTGATAGTTCTGGGATGAAACAATTGAAGTACGGACATAATAAGATAAAGCAGAAGATTGCGCTGATGGAAAGCGAGGTCGATAGTGATAGGCTAAAGAAGAATCCGAACAAAGTCATTGAAAATGCAAACAAAGGTGTGTACGAAATATCAGCGATGCAAAACGACGATGTAGATTTGAAGCAGATACCGGCGCAGCTGGAGAGAGAAAACGCGAAGGTAAGGACCAAGCTTAACGTTGCGCTCAAGGACGTGTCATGGGGCTCTGATCAAGCCGCGCAACTCAGGAGCGAGAATGGTAAGCAGAGGATCAGGATTACGCAACTGGAAGACAAACTCAGCAGACTCACTAAGGAACTGGAGAGCAACCTGAGTGACGAGAAGGGTGTGCCGAGAGTGGACAACCGGCAAGACGAAAAGGTGCAACTGAAGAGAATGATAACAGAGCTAGGAAAAGAGAATCCTGCTGGAGCTGAAAATGAGAATCGCAAGTTGGGCAAAGAATATCGCAGTTACGAGGCGATCTGGTATGGTCTTGCAATAAACGATGGAAGGAAGGGTAGATGTCCGAAGCTACAACGTCATGGGGAGGAGCCCTACGTGGTGATGGAGCGCCTCAACGACGTAGTCTACAGGTTATGTACGGAAAGTGGAAAACCGAAGGTTGATTATGCTGATGTCTGTGGTGATACAAGAATCGAAGTTGTTCGTCGAGGACGCTGAACGCTAAGGGGGGAAGAATGTAACATACTGTATATTATGGTATTCTGTATTTGTATTAGTTGTCATTGGTTGTCATACATGATGTAAAGTCAAAGTGCTAGGTTAGATCTTTTGAAGTGTAAACGTCATCGAATCATCTAGAGTTTTCGAGAATTACGGATGGATTCTAGAAATGTCATCGAATGCTCTAGATGGTTCGATGAAGTATATATAAGGTGCTACGGGTAGCGTAGGGGTCAGTCGAGTTGAGTTGAGATCTAGTTGAGATAAGGTTAAGAGATATTGTATTCAGTTCTGAAGTAAAACGGTGAAAGTTACGTCGAGTTTGATTCCCTGGGTGAAGAAAAAAGAGGCCCTCGTGACAATATTTTATTGGTAGTAGTACTAGTAGTACCAAAAATTACAAAATCTGGCAATAAAATTTTGTTTCATTAGGGTTTTCGTTTGGAGGTCTGCATTTTAATGAAAACCTCTGAAATTCAGTTTATCTAGGAAACTATTAGGAATTGGACATGATGTTATATTACTTTATAGACTACCACCTCTACTATCATGTCCATTAATATTTGTATCGAATTACCAATAATCGTGTATTTTTTCCACTTTATTTTTTATTAGACCGGTCTACAACCATTGGATTCAACTATCATCATATTTGCGCAGATCGCATTTCTATATTGTGTGAAACTGCTCATTTATACACGTAAGTTCTAAGTTGATACTTTTTCTAAACTGTGTATAGGAGTCGTTGAAATGAAGAACTTTTCCAAATATTTTTTTTCGAATACTGGAAAATAAGTGATAGAGGGCCGTTTGCACCGCTCACTCTTAAATCTGCAGTTTAGCTAGGGTGTACCTTAGAGTTGATCTGAACCTTAGATTAAAGCCGTTTGCTGGGGTTCCTTTTAACATAATCTTAGCTAAGCGAGCTTACAATTTGGCATCGCCGGAATTCTAGGGAATTTTAATTTGTACTTCTGAAATTTCACTTTTATGATTTGATGTATGTTGCAGGTCCAGCTATGGTTTGTCCACTCTGCAGCCTCAAAATACATATATGTTTCGTGTTCGCATTTTCGCAATTCGCAATCGCAAGACGCAAAGTCGTTGATCGCAGGGCTCCGCTGAATAGCTGTATTAACTGCTTTCTCAAAAATTATTTCATTATTTGAACAAAAAAGTGGAGGACAAAGATAAGAAAAGGGTGCTGAATCTTTGAAAAAAAGTTAATTCATCGAGCATATTGAAATAGTTCAGTTGGTCTTTAATTTGCCTAGGTATCCCTGAAATAATTAAATTTACTTCCACCCACTCGTCATCATCATGTATTATTAAATTATTTCTAAATAAATCCATTTTTGAACTTTTCCTTGCGAATATCGAAAAGAGGCTGAAAGTTTTTCAGGTTATATTACTAAGTATCACCTTAAGCCAAAGAAGTCTTCGGCTTAGTTTGATGTCACTCTAAGTAAGGCTTAACACAGATTTTGTGGACCGTGCAAACGAATTTGACAGTTTAAGCGCTACTTAAAGTTAAGGTTCACCTAAGTGTAACCGGTGCAAATGGGCCATAATATGTTATTGATTACGCATTGTACCTGTCAATTAGAGCACTAGTCTCACTTCTGGTTTATTGTAAAAAAGTAACTACTGCACTATTTGACAGATACAATGCCTAATGGATTTGACAAAAATCCGAGCAAAAAACTAAACATAAGCAGACTACGTACGTCTTGATACGCCAGCTCAGATATACTTCTTTTTTTATTCTGTATCTCGCTTATTATTAAGGTAAAAAGAAGGATCAACCTAGGACTCATCCTGTACAGCTCAATAACAACGTAATCATGATATTACCTTGGAAGCTTTGGTTACTAGTATCCTAACAGTATAATTTCGAAATGATAGACGTTTTTTCATGTTATTGGCTTTTTTGGTCGAATTTCTTTGAGCTTCAGTTGGTCTTTATATAATCGTTATTATAAGTTCCAAGAAATGCAGATATGGCCAAGTAGAGGCTATACCATAGCAAAATCGACGGCAGCGGGGCGTACCCTAAGGCTAAGCAGCATTGGGCACGTCCGGTTCTTGATGGGTGATCGCTTGGGGACACCGTGTGTGGGATGTGTTTCGTTTTTTTAACCGTATTTATACTCCCCTATTTACAAGGTGGCGCTAAAATGCGGTCCCATTGATCACTATGAAGTTTCTTATCTATCAGGGAGTGTTATCTATGGAACATAACTGCCAAACTTTTCTCGCAACGTAGCATACAATGCTTTTCTGTAGTCTTAGCGTACATTTTTACGGGTTGCTCTAATCTTCGCTCCATAAATTTCAACGTGACAAAGTATTAAAAGCAACGATATTTTACACTTAGAGTAATTTATGGTTACTTTGGTTTGACCTGTCAAAAATAATTTATACGTAATAGGAGCTTGAGTGCAAGTGCATTTACTCACACATTGACTGCAAGGACTGATAAATTGCATACCGGAAAAAAATCAATACGTACTGCTGCAGGATCACACCCTACTTATTTATGCAAGAAGTGTGCCGTAAAAGCTTATAACCCAACTTTCTTTGTTACTATCGATGCTTTATTATACAGGGTGAGTCGGAAGGAACGCACCGAACTCTAAAAAAACTTATATATGCTCTTATCCGATTCTCATTTGTTTTTAAGCTATACATTCACGAATCGCGAAGTCACCATTTCTGGCGAATTTCGTTCATTTCTGCCTAATGTTGGCGATTCCTGGCGATTTTCATGCTAAAGGTTGGCTACAAGCATACTGTTAACCTGAAAACGTGCGATACTCGCTCTGGGGAAGACGTGAATGTGCTCCACCAAAACTGCTTTCTTAGTTCGCCAGGCTGTGGATATAGTGCGAATTTAGGATGTATAAAGGGCTAGATGTCTCTTTCTAACAGACGTATTTGCACGCATGTACCTTCTCCCTTAGTTGCATTGGTGGTTCGCACTTTAGATCCAATCTCACCAATTGTGTATACCATGATGGTCATGCTAGAAAAAGTACCATTGAGGTATGTTTGTTTTTCTTGACCACATGAACGCTATTTCAGAGGATATAAACAAATTCCGCTAATACAGTACAACTGCTGGAGAAACAGAAATCACACCCAGATACGTATGCGCCTTTCTTCAACCGATAATGCATTATTTTCCAATGCTTGGCAATTCTCTGCGATATAGACTACGCCATCGTTGAAAGAAAGCTGATAAAAACTCATAGAGCTTCGATGACGACCGACAGACCGACGGACCGACAAACCGACAGACCGACAGACCGACAGACCGACAGACCGACAGACCGACAGACCGACAGACCGACAGACCGACAGACCGACAGACCGACAGACCGACAGACCGACAGACCGACAGACCGACAGACCGACAGACCGACAGACCGACAGACCGACAGACCGACAGACCGACAGACCGACAGACCGACAGACCGACAGACCGACAGACCGACAGACCGACAGACCGACAGACCGACAGACCGACAGACCGACAGACCGACAGACCGACAGACCGACAGACCGACAGACCGACAGACCGACAGACCGACAGACCGACAGACCGACAGACCGACAGACCGACAGACCGACAGACCGACAGACCGACAGACCGACAGACCGACAGACCGACAGACCGACCGACCGACGGACCGACGGACCGACGGACCGACGGACCGACGGACCGACGGACCGACGGACCGACGGACCGACGGACCGACGGACCGACGGACCGACGGACCGACGGACCGACGGACCGACGGACCGACGGACCGACGGACCGACGGACCGACGGACCGACGGACCGACGGACCGACGGACCGACGGACCGACGGACCGACGGACCGACGGACCGACGGACCGACGGACCGACGGACCGACGGACCGACGGACCGACGGACCGACGGACCGACGGACCGACGGACGGACGGACCGACCGACCGACCGACCGACAGACCGACAGACCGACAGACCGACAGACCGACAGACCGACAGACCGACAGACCGACAGACCGACAGACCGACAGACCGACAGACCGACAGACCGACAGACCGACAGACCGACAGACCGACAGACCGACAGACCGACAGACCGACAGACCGACAGACCGACCGACCGACAGACCGACCGACCGACAGACCGACAGACCGACAGACCGACAGACCGACAGACCGACAGACCGACAGACCGACAGACCGACAGACCGACAGACCGACAGACCGACAGACCGACAGACCGACAGACCGACAGACCGACAGACCGACAGACCGACAGACCGACAGACCGACAGACCGACAGACCGACAGACCGACAGACCGACAGACCGACAGACCGACAGACCGACAGACCGACAGACCGACAGACCGACAGACCGACAGACCGACAGACCGACAGACCGACAGACCGACAGACCGACAGACCGACAGACCGACAGACCGACAGACCGACAGACCGACAGACCGACAGACCGACAGACCGACAGACCGGCAGACCGGCAGACCGACAGACGGGCCGACAGACGGGCCGACAGACGGGCCGACAGACGGGCCGACAGACGGGCCGACAGACGGGCCGACAGACGGGCCGACAGACGGGCCGACAGACGGGCCGACAGACGGGCCGACAGACGGGCCGACAGACGGGCCGACAGACGGGCCGACAGACGGGCCGACAGACGGGCCGACAGACGGGCCGACAGACGGGCCGACAGACGGGCCGACAGACGGGCCGACAGACGGGCCGACAGACGGGCCGACAGACGGGCCGACAGACGGGCCGACAGACGGACCGACAGACGGACCGACAGACGGACCGACAGACGGACCGACAGACGGACCGACAGACGGACCGACAGACGGACCGACAGACGGACCGACAGACGGACCGACAGACGGACCGACAGACGGACCGACAGACGGACCGACAGACGGACCGACAGACGGACCGACAGACGGACCGACAGACGGACCGGCAGACGGACCGGCAGACGTACCGACAGACGGACCGACAGCCGGACCGACAGACGGACCGACAGACGGACCGACAGACGGACCGACAGACGGACCGACAGACGGACCGACAGACGGACCGACAGACGGACCGACAGACGGACCGACAGACGGACCGACAGACGGACCGACAGACGGACCGACAGACGGACCGACAGACGGACCGACAGACGGACCGACAGACGGACCGACAGACGGACCGACAGACGGACCGACAGACGGACCGACAGACGGACCGACAGACGGACCGACAGACGGACCGACGGACCGACAGACGGACCGACAGACGGACCGACAGACGGACCGGCAGACGGACCGGCAGACGTACCGACAGACGGACCGACAGCCGGACCGACAGACGGACCGACAGCCGGACCGACAGACGGACCGACAGACGGACCGACAGGCGGACCGACAGACGGACCGACAGACGGACCGACAGACGGACCGACAGACGGACCGACAGACGGACCGACAGACGAACCGGCAGACGAACCGACAGGCGGACCGACAGACGGACCGTCAGACGGGCCGACAGGTAGAGCAACAGACAGACCGATAGGCGGATCGACAGATAGAGCGATAGACAGAAAGTCCGACGGAAATGAGTGACGTGGATTTCGGTTTTGTCATCATAAGATTTCCAAAAAGCGTATTATCTCAAAATGGAAAATTTTGCGATCACTATACTCCCCTGGGGATCGAGGTCGCCAGGAAAATAGACTTCCTTGCCCAATCTACCTCTGGTGATAGCTCCAACTAACGTGGGAATTCAGTTCTGCATAGGCTTGTAACAATAAATGCGCTGATTGGAGATGAGCCACCAACCAACATATTGCCCATAGCAACCAGCAGCTCAATTGGTTTGCATGAAACAAGGGCCTGTGGGTGCGTGCGTGAGTGCGTGCGTGAGTGCGTGAGTCTTGCTAGCCGCCAAGAAATGTAAACAGGACAACAATGGTTTAATAAAGATTCATTTCATATATATGTATGCAGTACATTTGTATTCTATTTACTTTTTAAGAAAAAACAAGAACTTAGCTTCGGAGGAAAGTACAGGGAGTAGTTCTCGTGGTGCCCTTCCGAAGAGAAGGTGGTGCTCCAAAGAAGGTGTTACATGCTGCTGGGGGCACCCCAAAGAAGGGTGATGCCCCGGAGAAGTGGTAGTGTTCACATGGTGGCACCCCAAAGAAGGCTGGCTTCCTTCAAAAGGAGTTCTGGTGGTGTCGTCCCAAAGAAGTGTTCATGGAAGCCCAAAGAAGTGCATAGCCCCTCCAAAGAAGCGTGGTTTTATGGTGGCACCCTGAAAAAGGTGGTCTTGATGGTGGCACCCCAAAAAAGGGTGGTTTTCCTGTGAATGAGTGATGGCTGGTATTACCAACGTGTAGAGAACTTCACAGGACTTCACGATCTGTTTCTGAAGTATGGATCTTCATGCGTTCTTACATTTTGATAAATTGCGTTCATATACTTCAGAAACCAATCTATGAAGTAGCATGGGCATATTTAAAAAGCCAAAAAGCAGATAACTTTCAAATATTCACATGGTAAAGGTTAAAAAAAATATAGATACTTGTATATTCAGGAGCGAATAGATAGAACAATAGTTAAAAAAAAATCATAAATGCTTTGTATTTTCAGTCCTACAGGATCTTTTTAGATTTATGGTGATGAACAAAAAAAAAGTATATATAAAATATGTTTAAAAAACTACAACTTTTTCCTCACCCCTCGTAAAACAAAATTACAAAAATGTAAGGTATTTTCATTGCGTTCCTAATTAGCAAATCTGACTGCTAGGTATTTTTACGTAAGGAATGTTGTAAAAAAATGTGAAACATTAAATACACACAAGATAAGGCATCGTAACACAAAAATATGTGGCTAGAAACAAAGAATGATGTTCAGCGACACTTTGTTAGATAATTAGTAAATATACAGTGCATGACTGACTTGATATTTAAAGATTAAAATGTTCGCCATCACACGTTCATGGAAAAAAATGCATGATGCAATAAAAATATGCGAAACCATAGCGATCAAATCGTTATGATTTTGCATTGGGAATATGAATCCCTTACCTTGGTTAAGACATGTTGCACACACACAAAAGATTGCCTTAGAGAGGCATAACTATAGGTATTAACTGTCAAAGATTAAAAAGAGGGCGAGTGGTGTATCGCCACCCATTTTTATAGAGGCTAATGTCGGTAGTGAAAGAGGGGGCATACTCCCCACTCATTAGGTATGCGCAAATGGTGTAACATAATAATATTTCCAGCTGCAAAAAATAGAGATGGGAAAAGGCAGAAGTGAGAAGTAAAACAGTTATAAAAATGTGACTAGTATAATGAGGAAGTAGTTGCTAAAAATGGAAGTTGTAAACTATTTGTATATGGTAACCAGGTAAATAATATAAAGGTAATTTTGAAAACGGGTGAACCGTTATAGGCTAACATTCACAATATTTCCTTCCATTTTTCTAGCTGCGTGTCTTTGCAACTGGGACCTAAAGGTGCCAGTATTATGCAAATTTTGCACTAAGCGCAGAAAAATTCTAGAATTGCGTGAACGACGATTTCGACATCGAGCTCTGTATACTCTTTGAGTCAATAGTGTACTTTGAAGACATTTAAAATACACTGCAATAATATCGACAGCCTCATCCTTTGTAGAAGGCATGTCAATCGCTTCGAGGCCTTATTTCTATGTGCACCGAACGTATAAGAGTAATTGTAATTTTTGTTTGACAAGTTGATTTTAGGCATTTGTTTTTCCTCCATGGCCTACTCATATACTTCCATGTTATGCGCACTGATCATTATAGCCCTACTCGCTTTATTGTAATTTCCTGAACTAATGCTACTTTTGATATTGAAGAATTATTATCAAATTGAGAAATTTTATCCTGAAAAAGACTAACGAATAGCTATTTATTAAAAAAATTATGAATTGCTCCCCATCAGTATATATTAGTAGATACGTCAAAAAGTGTTAAACAAAAATTACTCCCGTACATCCTAGCTAGATTTACTGAGTGTATATCAGTGATTAATAAGTTTAAATATTTAAAACGGCTATCACGCCTACTGGTGACCATCTTTGAAATCTGAAAATATGTTTCAAGGTATTCTTGCAACCACTTTAGTAGTAATTTCTTTTACCGAACTTTGCATTCTCAGCCAACCGCCCGGTATAACTCCAAATGAAATCATAAGCAAAGTATCCAGCTTCTATGGCTATAAACGACCAAACGTTTATAGTTATGCATGTCAGGAGGTTTGTTGTAATTTGGGTTTTCTTCTGTTATAAAACGTATGTGTCTTAAATTTAATGTTTACAGGTGCTGTGGTGCCTTTTGTACATACAACATGTGTGATAAACAACATCACAAATATCTAGATTGTCTGACTAAAATAGCATCATTTTTTATCTAGAGCTAATATTCTATATGAGTGAGTAGCATATATAATAATTTTGTGAAACACTCAAAGGATGCCTGACAGTTGAGAATTCTCAAAAGCTTGTTTTGTTCTGAATTATGGGATACTATTCATCAAATACCTATGCTTCTTGATTAAATCGGGTCTTAGTATATTGTTGTTGCTTTGAGAAAGTACAATGTATCGAGGGTAAATAAGTTTGATTCCAGACTGGAACCAAAGTCAGTCATTCTCTGCTTCCTTAAGGTAGACCCCCAACCTCTTGTTCCCGAGTTATAGCAATGGAGTCAGAGAAATTGGCTGCGACCGTACAAAAGTATCTGATGACTTTCATTCGCATTGTTTCGCTAACCATGAAACATAAGTTTGTATGAACAATGCAATTCATTAGACAAGGTAATGCAAGTAGTAGTAAGCTAATTTAAAAAAAATCAGTTTCGTCAGATAGGTAGCCTTTAGATGTGCAGACACAAAACCTAATATGCAAGTGCTGGAATACATAAAAAATAAAATCAGATGTAATAAACCTTGAAACATCATACAAGGAACTGCTAGAATTTCCAATATAGGAAGCTTTAATAGAAAACATCCCTGAAATGAATCCGAACACATCCATTTAAGCGGGCCTGATACTTCGGTCAATATCCAATCTCTAAGCGATCACTCCAATTCCGGAGGATTTTCGTTTAAAATGACCTTCACCAGTGTCGGAGGGTGGATTATTGGAGAACCGTAAAGATATTATAAGTAAGAAAATATCCGTTATGAGAAGGGGATTTGACTCGTTTCGCCGCCAAGATCATGGCGGTCCACCTTTCACATGGGACTAACACTGAAAACTCTCATGGCGTCTTGTAGAACTATGTCATACCTTTTTGAGTCTTGGCATTGGCAGTTCACTGTAAACTCAGTGATCCAGCGCAACATCGACCTGGCACCTACTAATGCTGAGTATGGGTTTAGAAGTGAAGGAGCCTTTAGCCCCTATCCTCGCCCTAGCCCCTGATCTAGTGCTCAAAGATGATTTTAGAGCTGCTTGTCTATCAAGTATCAAAGCTGAATTATATATGCTCTATTCTGTGCTTCGACTGAGCGTGCCATAATCAGTGTGGCACGCATATTTGTGCATCAAAGGCGGTTGTCTAGGTCCCGAGTGCAAATTCTCTCAGCACTCATTTACCTTTCAGATAATATGCTGCCCCAATGTAGCTGATTTCCTAAGAACATGATCCACATTCCACGTGCAAAATGTTATTAATACGGCGTCATGGGGCATTATAATGGAGGAGTTGAATAACCGTGGCATACCGAGGTATTTACGGAATCTTTTTGGCAGCTATTTTAGTGACAGAGCTATAAAAATAGCAAACGTAGAGCTGGAGATGTCTACAGGAGTTCCACAAGGATCACCTTTGGGTCCTCTTCTCTGGAATGTCCAGTATGATGGGGTTTTAAGGATAGTTCTTTCTCGAAACACAAAGACTGTGGCGTTCGTGGATGCCCTCGCTCTGGTAGCCTCCACTGAAGATGAGATAACTTTGGTGCAAACAACAAACGAGGCACTGAGAAGGATAAATGAGTGGATGTCCAGGCACTACCTTCAGCTGCCACCAAGCAAAACTGAGGCGGTCATTCTCCGAGGTTCTAAGATCACTAGGAACCAAGTGAGTTTCCATATTAGAGGGGTGCATATAGTACCCAGCAGGTCGATGGTGTACTTGGGGATTACCGTAGACAACGAACGATGTTTCAACGAACACATAAAGAGAACTGCGGTGAGAGCAGAAAGAAAGGTGGCATTACTGTCACGTATAATGCCAAACGTAGGCGGCCAAAGTATGCGAAAAAAGACAGATCTTGAACAGAGTTATCCACTCAGTTATGCTATACGGAGCTCCAATATGGTATAAAGCGATTGAGAGGATAAAGCACCAGCAAACCGTAGACAGGGTGCAAAGGAAGTCGCTGCTGAGGGTGGCCAGCGCGTATCGTACTGTGTCTACCAAAGCGCTGCAGGTTATAACAGTGATACCGCCACTGCATTTGTTGGCCAAGGAGAGGAGACATATGTATATCGCGAAAGGTGCTTTGCCAGAGCGGAGGAGGGCCGCCAGGCAGAAAACCATGGACGAGTGCCAGGGGATCTGGTCCAGTACAACGGAGGTGGCGCAGTGGACTAAGCGTCTGATTCCAAATATACAAGAGTGGACAAAGTGTAAACACAGGACAGCCTGATATTACCTAACACAGGCGTTGTCGGGCCACGGTCCCTCTCGGGTATATAGAAATAAAATAGGACGAGCGACGGACGATCGTTGTCGACATTGTGGTCAAAGCGACACAGTCGAGCACGCCCTATTTAAGTACGACAGATGGTCCTCTTACAAGCAGGAAGCGAGAGCGAACCTGCCTGAGGACCTGACCCCAGAGAACATGGTGCCCATCATGATATCGAGCGAGAAACGCTGGAAGATAGTACACAAGATGGTTCAAGGCATCTTAAAATTGAAAGAGACAGAGGAACGTCGGGATATGTAACAAGAAAAAGCAGAAAGGGAAGGAGAAACAGACTTAACTCGTCTTGCACTGTGAAGAATATCGTTCAGGATGATGTCCGGTGCAGATGGAGATCCAGCAGAGGTAAGGAAAGAGGGAATGGGTTTTAGCTGGTCGAGCCATGGTGACATGTCGGATGGTCGCGTTTGTGTCCGTTGGACATGACATCAGAGGACTCAAGTTGGTTCAGCGTCGGGCAGGCAGACTCTCTCTCACACCTCCAGGTGTGCCAGTACTTCTGTCCTTGCGATCAAGCCGATTTCCTAAACCCTCTATAATAAAAAAAAACATTTCAAGCTAAGGAGCTGGAGCTTGATCTCTCCCCTCATCCAGTTACCTCTGTCAGGGATAATGAGTGAGATTTATTATCTAGGCGTAAAGTACTTAAATTTCAAAATTCATAATGTTTCAAAACTTAGAAAGGAGATACTCTGTTCAGATTTCACTACCCATATTTCGATAATAACATTTACCATCCGGAACAATAAGTGGACAAAAATATCGCAATAGACAAATTCAGTGACAGAGTCAGAGTTTAACTTTAAACAATCCTAGTTCGTCAACTGCCCTTTTAGTCCTAAAAGGGTACGTCAGCTCTCTGTTTTGATTACATATACAAATGCTATAAGCAGCAGCTGTCTAACTATGATATAAAGTCTTACTATTCAAGTTTTAGTAAAACAGCAAATGGTACAGGTTTTGCAGTCTGTATTTCTATAAATCATCTTCGATACAAGAAAAACCTGGGCTATGATTCCTGTCACACGACTGGTACAGTTGGATCAGGAGTGCGAAATGTCCAATGCAACTAACAGAAAAGGTGTATACGGGCTAAGTTATCAGTTAAAAAGAGACGTGTAACACCTCATATATCCTACATTTTCACTACATTCACAGCCAAGAGCAGTAAGACGGTGCAACGCATTCACAGATGGACTTACTCTAAAGCGAGTATAGCATGTTGTCATATTATAGGCACGCTTGTAGCCATCTTTTAGCATGAATACTGCCAGTAATGGCGACTCCGCGGTTGTAAATGACAAAACCGAAACGCCTAGTGTGACTTATTGTGTGGACGAGGGTAAGCTCTGATCTGCAAAAATATATTAAACTGAAATTATCCTACGATTAGCCTGTGGCCAAAGTCATATTTATTATGATCTTTTTGAACTTGCAGATCATCTGAAAGGCCTTGGACTCCAAAAAGGTTACACAAAAACTGGTATGAGACTGTTTCAACACTCTCAGATTACTAGTTTCACGGAACTCAGTAAAACTACATATAATTAAGTAATTTTTATTTTGAGGCACTGCAGTAACAAGAAATAGGTAAATAATTCCCAATAACCATAACGATTGTCGACCAATTTTACTTGCCTCAACTTTGTCTTTCTCTCTCGGTCCTTCAGGAATCACTATGATCAAAGTGTCAATTGTAAAACAACCGGGAGTATTGTCACTTCATCCGGTAGCTCTCATTTTCACAGACTGAGAAAAACAGCTCAATAATTATTGTTCAGAATTTACTTAAATGTAATCAAATTCACTGAAACCCCTTGCTAAGATCTCGTCCAACTTTGCCGTCTTCAAATGCTTGAGGAAACCGGATCAATGTCAATTCCAATTCCAGTTCCAATTCTTTTTTTGGCTACAGAGGTGACCGAAACGTTAGCTAGTTAGTTTGTAAATATTTTCGTGGTTTTACTTAGGGGTCCTTGAGGCGTGATGAACAATATTCCATACTACTGTAATATATCAAAAAGTCGTATATAAAAGTTGTAGCCACGGATATGCTCCTTGCTAAGAAAATATTTATATTTATATAGGGTGATCCATGACTACGTGGTGATGCAAACATGCATTTTTTTAAATGAGACACCCTATATCTTATTCCATATACAAATTCTACTAATGATTTCCATTCTTCTGATGTGGGGTATTGTTACATTATACAGGGTATTTCAAAAGTTATGACCATTCTTATATCCAAATCGCTGTCAAATGAACGTACTTTATATCAAAAAGTGATAAATCAAATCATTTTTTTACACAGATGGATAAAAAATATCGTCTAGTTTTGAAATAGACTATAAAAAAAGCTCCCGACGCATATTCGTATACAGGGTGACGTAGAGTGCAAAATCTAGATTTTCTTTTTTTTTTAAATGTAATCCTAAATAATTTATTATACCAAAGGATTGCTTGTAATATGCTCCTTCATCTTTGTATAACACTTGTTATGGCTGCATTCATTAGTTTCTGAGATATTTCGATTTTTCTACAAATTTTAAATATACCTTCTATTTGGTTACTAAAATTAATTTATTTTGAGAAAATACTATCAAATTGTATTTTTGCTTAACAAACAACTAAAATATAAGGCCATCATAGTACTTGATCAAGTCAAAACACTGATTTAACGAGATAACATATGTAGGTCAAGTGTGCTAAGGAAACAATTTTATAGACGTCATGCATAATTATCAAGCAGATCTATCACGTAGGCTATGAAATATTAAGCGACATAGTCCAAATTCAGCGATTCTTCAATCTTTCAAACGCATTAGCTTTAGAGTGCCTCCGTTCTGGATATTGCTGTTGACTGTTGATATATTCTACAGGCAAGTAGGCAATTTCTCGAAGATTCTCCTGAATACGCTCAATGGAAAAATTAATTTTTAAAGCGGGTTTTTCACACAGTACGGAATTATTGACCAGGTTATGAGAACTGTCAATTTTTCAAAGCCTACCTGATAAATCTGCTTGATAATTATGCATCACGCCTACAAAATTGTTTCATCAGCATACTTGACTTTATTATCTCGATGATGTGGGGTTTTGACTTCATCAAATAGTATCATGACCTTATAATTTAGTTGTTCGTTAAACAAAAAACAAATCCGATAGTTCTTTCTCAAAATAAATAAATTTCAGTACACAAATAGGAGGTATATTTTTAAATTTACCGAAAAATCGAAATATCTCGGAAACTGATGGACGTAAGTACAAGTGCTATACAAAGATAAAAGAGCATATTAAAAGAAATTCTTTGGTATAATAAGATATTGGGGGTTACATTTAAAAAGAGGGAGAAAATCTAAATTTTGCATTCTAGATCACCCTGTATACGAGTATGAGTCAAGAGCTTCATTTGTAGCCGATTTTAAAACTAGAGGATATTTTTCATCTGTCGGTGTAAAAAAAGTAATTTTTGATTCATTACTTTTCTATATACAGTACGTTCATTTGACCGCGATTTGGATATAAAAATGGTCATAACTTTTGAAATACCCTGTATAATATGATAGTACCCTATATTGGAAGAACGAAACTCATTAGTGGAATTTGAGTATGGAATAATATATAGGGTGTGTCATTTAAAAAAATGCATGTTTGCATCACCACGTAGTAATGGATCATCCTGTATAAATCTAAATATTTTCCGAACAAGGAGCATATCCGTGGCTACAACTTTTATCTACATCTTTTTTCGCTATCTCCTACAGTAGTGGAGTTATCGACCGAGCCGGTACTAAAAACTCACCCTGTATCTTCCCCTGGTACACACTGCTCCAACTGGGGCCTACTGGAGCCCCGAGTAAAACTAATTCATACTCGTAACGTGATGTATATTGATCTTTTGTTACAAACTACTAATTATAGATGTATGTTATATATAACCCATATCCTACTGACCTACTTAGCACTCACTTAGTTTATAAACACTCTTACCTAATCATATACATACTTATTTTTCCATGTCTCACGTACGGACTGGTAACCTCCTTTTCAAAGTGGAACAATACCATATACTGGTTGTTACCAGTTCCCTTTATTTTACTAAACTACAATAAAACCCTATATCACACTACTTACGTCCACTATGCTCAAGATATAAGGCTGTTTGTGTGTCTGAGTTTTAAAGGAAAGTATTTTTCTGAAAAAATCATCTTTCTGCATACTTAAAATCTCGTTCTCTCTCATTTTAGCTTTATACATTTAGCCTAACGTGTTTTTCATTTTTCTGTTTAACTTGAATTTGAAGTTTTTACAAATCTCTCAAAATAAGCGCTTTTTTCAATGATGACCCCTTCACCTGACCCAAATCACCCAGACATTCCTTCAGACTTGGAAATAGAAAATAGGGAGTGCGAAATATAGAGAATATGGAACATGAAATGGTAGTTGGTATCCCAATTAATAAATGTTTTCCATAACGGCTTCATAAATATGCAAGTGTGAAATATCTTGACGCAATAACGCCTTGTTCTTCGATACAGATTTACATACAATTTGTTTGCAATTGTTTTATTTTTTTTTTCCAGGCAACGATATGAATCGTTCCTCGAGAATCCTAGTATAACCATGGCTTTGTTGGCCGACAGAGCCATCTTAGTCCCTTAGGTGCTGCGTTCATCCATATAAACCCACTCCTTAGATCATAGCTCGGTATCTGGTATAGTGCGGTCCACACCTGATCTGTAGTAACGAAATGGTATAAAAACTCGTTTGGATTGCGGCTCGACATTTCAAAGCACTCTTTTGAAGTGGTTATATTTATGTTGTTGTATTTAATTTATGACCGGCCGTGAGTAATTGCGACACCCAGTAAGCTCACGCGCTACTAAAACCTTCGATCGTATAATAACATTTCATTGACTTCATCTATGATTTTTGGCCGATTTTGGGCGTTACTTGCATTCCCGATGGATTTTAGTCAACTACCTTTTAACCATTGAAGTTGACGCCAAAAGGTGCTCTGATGATTATCAAGCCTCCCCTTGCTTGTAGTAATGGTTTTTGTGCAAAACGAAGATATGCCTGATCATCTGACGAAATCCACTTTTTCCAGTTTTGTGGAAATTATCGAAGTTAGGTGCATTCATCGGTTATCAGGCATAAACTAAATGACGCAGCTCACTCAAAATTGCACACTAGTCTACCGAAAAGAGACAGTTAAGGGGAGCAGTTGTCATTAAAGTGACTGTGCAGGAAATTCAAAAAACGGCGATTAGATCCAAGCACTCTCGTATAAAAAGGATGCACCTATCGGAGGCTATCAGAGCCCTACCGGTATATTAGCCACGTTCTTTGTACGCCACTGGTTTGCATCTATGCAACCCACGCGACTGCATGTCTAAGGCGGAAGATAAGAGAGCTAAGCGCCCTTTCATTTCCTAATCGGCTTATTTGATCCGCCAATTTGCTGAGGCTGCTCATATCTTATTTGCTTATAATTAAAAGACGTATTGGATCCATGATTGACCTGGCTTCGCTCTGTCTGATAATCCGGTAGGTACTCTAACAAAAGTTCGAGTATCAAGAATTGCATCATTAAATAAGCTTTCATTCCAATTGTCTTGGTAAACTCATCACTCGTAAATGAATTGTAAAAAAGTAGGCATGATCAAAGTCACTATTTCATAATCACAATTATTGATGTGTTGTGTAAGGCTTTCTCGGCCATGGTCTGACGATGAACTGTTGGTTCTTGAGTTGTTCAGCCGGCGTCAACACGCTCCGCCGCCTTGGCATCGGGCGCTTCGCTGCTTGACGTTATTCCAATACGACTAGCTGGCATCCTCTGAAGCTGTTACCTGTTCGGCGTGTTCCGAGAAATGGGATAATGTAAGTGCTCAACCCGGTGACGCAGTCATAGTTTTTTGGAACACACCAAACAGGTAACAGCTTCTAAGGATGCCAGCCACTCTTGTCGATGCCGCGCTGGCCGAACAGCCCAAGAACCAGCAGCTCATCGGATCATGGCCGCGAAAGCCTTACGCAATACATTACGATTGCCATTTAATGATCTACATTTTAGCGAAATGGCAAAACGATGTACGTATGTACGTTTATATTGGTTGTATGTGAAACCGATTGCGAAAGCAGAACACAGTATTGAAGTCTAGCTTTTAATAAATGTAATCTACAAGCGCAGCGCGTAATCTTACGTTCTTTAAACATCGCATACAGGATTTAATATTAGATCCAAACCAAAATATAATATCGTCGGTAATACACAAATATGCTTTACACAGTAACAAACTCGAAGCAAAATAAAGTTAATGAACAGCTCTGCTAGTCAGATAGTTGCTCGTATTGCACGTATTTTGGAATCAAATTACATTACCTACCTATGTACAATAATATACGACGGCAAAGAGTTGCAACGCTGAGATCTCTTCCAGTCCAAAACTTTGATGATTTGTTACTACACAGAGCAGGATAGCCTAATCTTTTGCATTACTATGTCGTATTTCGATTCTGGATCGCAATGCTATAAAAAAGACAATCGCAATTCATGACTGCGGCTAGAGTTGCTGCGATTAAATAACAGTTAGCGATTCTTTATCGTGCCTATATGTGAACCTGTGAACACAATTTATTTGGATATGCTTTGCCTTGGTCGAACTCAGCATTTTCATAAGGCAAATAAAATTGGATATGTAGTGTTTTGCGAGAATCTGAAGTCAGCCAGCCCTAGAAACGATACCAGAGGGTAATAATTTCGAAAAACCGCGATTTCCGTTGAAATTGGACATATCTGGATTTCCATGCACTCCTCATATCTCTATATATAAAAATGAATCCCTTTTTCCCTTGGTCACGGCATCACGTGAGAACGACTTCAACAATTTCATTCATCTTTTTTTCATAAGTTTTCTGTTACCTCGTAGAAGGTTCTTACGGCAAGAAGTCTAAGGAAAATATTACAGAATATTAGAAAATTTAGAAAAATGTGAGAAAACCTAACAACTACAAAGCGTGTGACATACTGTATAGTGTTTGTGATTTGTTCGTTACCGTTGTCATGTGTGACGTTGTTGTCAAAAATACAGGTTAGATGTTTAAATGTCAAAAAGTCATCTGGAAATCTTGAGCCTGTCAAGTGTGCGTCGCCATCGTGGAAATAATGACTAATACGTATACAGGGTGTTAATAAATGATAGACCGTAATTTCAAGGGCATATTCATGATTCAAATTCAAATAGAAAAGCTCATATGAGGTGTCCGGATAATCGGCCGACAACGCTTGATAGGTGATCTAGACCTCACATTTTTATGAACATTGAGATGGGAATAAGAAACCTTAATATACTTAACTTTCAAGATACAGGGTGTCAAAGTTTTACCTTTATTTTGATTTTTTCACAATTATTTCGCTGTAAAATGACACAATGATCTAAAATTAGGTGTCGGGGTTATTTTAAGGCGAGAAATCCAAATTCAGTCACAGTTTTGCTATCATGAATAGAGGTCGCCACCCACGGCACATTGAACTCATTTTAATTATCAAAACTTTTTTCTGGTTTGACGCATCGATGTGATTATCAAAAAAATCGTTTCCTCAATATATTTTACGCAAAAAAGGTATAATTTGCTTGACTCCCTAGAAGTCACCGTTTTCGAGATAACCTTCCTTGAAATGCGACTGAACTATAAATTGCGATCGAAAGAATCATCGATCGGTATTCCCGCACGAATGAATATTAGGCTTAGGCTCATACTTTTACAAACCATTGACTTAATATTCTCAAACTTCAACAGCACCTTTTTTAAAAACTAGATATGTTTGAAACAAGTTTTTTTATTTACCTACCGGATATTAATTCGTACCAGAAAACCGATAATTATTGATCACATTTTACAAGTAATTGGATTGAATTGGAAATTTTAATAAAGGTTATCTCGAAAACGGTTACTGCTAGAGACTTAAACAAAATATACATTTTTTTACGTGAATATTTATGTTGATGCACCAAAATGGAAAAAAGTTTTGTTAATTCAAAAGAGTTCGATATGCCGTAGGTGGCGCCCTCTAACCATGTTAGCAATATCGTGGTTGAATTTGGATTTCTCGCCTTAAAAACCCCCGGATTTTTAAGATCGTTGTGCCATTTTATTGCGGAATAATTGAGAAAAACCCAAAATAAAAGTGAAACTTTGACACCATGTATCTTGAAAATTAAACATGTAACAATAAAATTGTTCATGTAGCAACCAGTAGCTCAGTAGGTTCACATGAGACAAAGGTATGTGGGTGCGTGCGTGTGTGCGTGAGTCTAGCTAGCCGCCAAGAAATGAAAAATAGGACAACAATGGTTTAATAGATTTATTTCAGTATATATGAATGCAGTACATTTTTTTTAAAGAACTTAACTTCGGAGGGAAGTCCTCATGGTGCCCTTCCGAAGAGAAGGTGGTGCTCCAAAGGGCTGGCTTCTTCAGAAGGAGTTCAGGTGGTGGCATGGAAGAGATGTGGTGCCCTTCCAAAGAGAAGGAGGTGCTCCAAAGGTGTCTTGATGTTGGCACCCCGAAAAAAGGTGGCTTTGATGGTGGCACCCCGAAAAAAAAGGTGGTCTTGACGGTGGCACCCCGAGAAAAAGTTGTCTTCATGTTGGCACCCCGAAAAAAAAGGGGTGGTTTTCCTGTGAAAGAGTTATGGCTGGTATTCTTCTTCACGATTTGTTTCTGAAGTATGGATCTTCATGCGTTCTTACATTTTGATAAATTGCATTCATATACTTCAGAAACAAATCTATGAAGCAGCATGGGCACATTAAAAAGCCAAAAAGCAGTTATCCTTCAAACGCTCACATGGTAAAGATCAAAAAAAAGAAAATATAGATATATACAAGAGCGAATAGATAGAACAATAGTTAAAAAAAATTATTCTTAAATGCTTTGTATTTTCAGTCCTACCGGATCTTTTCAGATATATAGTGATAAATAAAAAAAGTATAAAAATGTATGTTCAAAAATTTACAACCTTTTCCTCAGGCCTCGTAAAATAAAATTACATAAATGTCCAACAGATCTTTTCATTGCGTTCTCAATTAGCAAATCTAAGTGCTAGGTATTTTTACGTAAGGAATGTCATAAAAAAAATGTGAAACATTAAATACACACAAGACAAGGCATCTTAACACAAAAATATATGGCTAGAAACAAAGAATAATGTTCAGCGACCCTTTTGTTAGATAATTGATAAGTATACAGTGTATGATTGACTAGATATTTAAAGATTAAAATGTTCGCTATCACATGTTCATGAAAAAAATGTATAAATCGGAAAAATCACATTCCTACACATAGCTGTAAAATAAATATGCAGAAGCAATGAAAATATGGGAAACCTTGATTACCTTGACTATCACATAATTGGCACAGACACACAAATTATCTTAGAGAGACATAGCTACTCTATATGTCTTTACTGTTTGAGTTCAGAAAGCAAAAGGAATAAACCATTACATTTTATCTCGAAGCTAACGTCGGTAGAGAGAGAGAGAGCATACCCCCACTCATTCGATCTTTCCCAAAATGTGTGCTCACTTGCGCAGTGTGTATAATGAAGTAATATTTTCACCTGAAGGAAGTAGAGATGGGAAAAAGGTAGAGGTGAGAAGCAAAATAGTTATAAAAATGTACTAGTCTAATGAGGAAATAATTGCTAAAAATGGAATTGTAAGCTATTTGTATATGGTAGCCAAGTAAATAATATAAAAATAATTTTGAAAACGGGTGAACCGTTAAACTCGGCCCCACTTAACGAAAAAAAAGTTTGAGAAGCATTCGATAATTTTTTTTTAAACAAAAAGTAAAGTTAAAGTTATCACTGAGGGATCAAAATCAACCATTTGTCCTGATAACAATGTCAGATTATGTTTTCATGCTTCCCCATGCAAATTTCAAGACATTGTAGTAATCTGCAACCTACAAAGTCTATCAAGGTGCATGAGAGAGCAAGAAGACGCAGGTAGAAAACAAAAATGTTGGAAGAGAAATGGGAAGAAAAAGAGATAGCCTCAAGTCTACCAAACAAGAGGGATGGTTATAGCACCAACTCGCTTAAAAGTACAGTGAAGCTGCACTGAATGTGTACTACACAATGAAGATAATAAATTGTGAAGTAAAAAAAAAACAAATGTACGCAACCTATCAAACCTTAATATACTTAAGACCTAAAAAAAAAACTCGTCAAAACTTTGACAAAAGACAAAGAGATTCAAGACTTACTAAAATAACAACAAGGTCGAAGCCTATAAAAGAAATCTAAATACCCTAAATAACTATGAGTAATTTTCAAACAAAATAGAGATAACCTTAATATTCTCAACAAAAGATTGTAAAATATTCCACTGAACAGACTCAAAATCTCACACCTACAAAAGATGCTCCAAGTACGCTGCAAATTTATAGAATCGCATACCAGTATGCACTCAAGGGGATAGAGACAATCAGGGATAATTCAATTTTTTTTAAAGTCGTAAATTTTAAAGTGATTTTAAACTCATAAGGAATCTACTATAATGAAAAAGTACCATGAATATAAATCAAACATGAAAATCGCAAACCTACAAAAGCTGCATCAGATACGCTGCAGATTTATGGTAACGCATACCAGGATTCACTCAAGTAGATAGCGACAATCATGGAAGATTTTATTCATGAGTGAAAATTCAAAAATTGTAGAAGTGTTTTATAGAGTCACATAAAGTTGAAATGACATGACATGGCATAAATGATCATAGGATTTCAGAAATCTACCAACAAACAACGTCCATTACAATGTACCATACCAAAAGTGTTTCTTATACGCCAGAGGTTTCAAGAGCTGCTCAAAATACGCCAGATTTATAAGAATGCATATCACGCCAGACTCATGAACAGAAAGTGCATATAAGGAAAACGTTTTCGATTCAAGAAACGTCATAGGACTTACATCAGTCTCTATAACACAAAATTTGGAAAAATTCTATAACAAATAATATTTCTGAAAACATGTTACAATATACTACGAAATGCAATAAATTTATACTACAAATTAAATCGAATAATCAAAGTTTTAAATACTATCAAAAATATCAGTAAAAATTCAAAAGAGTGTGCTCACGAAAGTTCAGTAACATGGAATTTAAATTTACTCAGAATTTGGAAATCGATGGAATCGAAACTATACTACAATTTTGTCACACGAGCAGACAATGACAATTCGTAGGGTTGATTGACAACGATTTTGAATGTCCTAAAGAGATCTATTAGCAGACTCTTACTGCCGCCCAGAATTTTTAAGAGGCGCTGGCTAATTCTTTTGGATGCTAATGCTTGAAGAGAGAATTACATTTTCCTTTCAAACATTAAGCATTCGCGCCCAGTACAGCAGGGCGTATGAATTTTGTAACAGGGAATTATAATCAAAAACCACACATCAAACAAACAAAAGTACTGATCACTATCTGAGTCATAACTCGCTTAGTGATAGGCATAGTTACCTTTAAATAACGAGAAAAGGGAGAGACAAAACCTAACCAGAAGTACAATACTAAAAATATTAAATACTTCATCAAAAGATAAAAAAAAACACTCGAGCATGTATGTTCTCGAAAAGGAAACTAGTATTCTGGAGTGACACTAAAGAATTAAAATTATTTATCTGGCCTCAACAAATATGACTGCCCTTATCAGTCCTTCAGTCAAAACAAAACAGAGACTAGAATGCTCTAACTAATATCAAAAATATTTGCCAGATAAAACAACTACACATCAATAAAACTCCAGAATAAAACAATCATAAAAAACAAAGACTAGTGTTTGCTTAATGAAAGATCAAAAAAAATTTTGTGACATATCAATATATGTTCTATGTGTGTGTGTGTGCATCAATTTATGTGTTAACCAAGAAAATTAAATATATATGCAAGTATATAATTGTTCATATATAACCACCCTTCTATAAATAACAAAAAACTAAAGTCAGCTTATGAAAATTTCAACGTATAAATGAGTTACTAAATAAATGTACCTAAATAGGAAAGTACCAAAGAAAAATGTAGTGAATTGTTGTCCAAATACCACACAAAATATATAGCTACAAAAAAAAAGCAAACCATACAAAAAACTGTAGGTATGTGTTTATGACCTGTGAATAATATCCAAATGCCAGATATCTTAGAGAAGCATTTACAACATACGCTCAGATTTATAAATTAACGCATACGCGAAATGTCTCAAGACAGCACAAAAAATAATGCATTAGGAAATAAAATCTCAGTCATAAATGAAATACACTAATAGACAAAAATCACTAGAAAAATTTAAAGTACTTCAAATATATCTCAATAAGAAAATTTTGAAAATAGAAAGTTTGGACCAACAATCATCCTGAAAACTACAAAAAAAAATAAGCTGATAATAGTTAAAGAAAATTAAATAATAAAATATATATGCCAAATGAAAGTACTGCATCAAAAAAAATTATTAAATGGAATTTTGAGTCAATGAGACGAAACGGAATTTTGAAAAAGTTATCCCATTTTCACTTCAAGACAGCTCCAAGACTCACAACCCCAGACATACCCATGTCTGGCCCCACGTTGCGCGCCAATTTGTAACAATAAAATTGTTCATGTAGCAACCAGTAGCTCAGTAGGTTCACATGAGACAAGGGTATGTGGGTGCGTGCGTGTGTGCGTGAGTCTAGCTAGCCGCCAAGATATGAAAAATAGGACGACAATGGTTTAATAAAGATTTATTTCAGTATACATGAATGCAGTACATTTTTTTTTTTTAAAGAACTTAACTTCGGAGGGAAGTCCTCATGGTGCCCTTCCGAAGAGAAGGTGGTGCTCCAAAGGGCTGGCTTCTTCAGAAGGAGTTCAGGTGGTAGCATGGAAGAGATGGAGGTGCTCCAAAGGTGTCTTGATGTTGGCACCCCGAAAAAAGGTGGCCTTGATGGTGGCACTCCGAGAAAAGTGTTGATGGTGGCACCCCGAAAAAAAAGGTGGTCTTGACGGTGGCACCCCGAGAAAAAGTTGTCTTCATGTTGGCACCCCGAAAAAAAAGGGTGGTTTTCCTGTGAAAGAGTTATGGCTGGTATTCTTCTTCACGATCTGTTTCTGAAGTATGGATCTTCATGCGTACTTACATTTTGATAAATTGCATTCATATACTTCAGAAACAAATCTATGAAGTAGCATGGGCACATTAAAAAGCCAAAAAGCAGATAACCTTCAAACGTTCACATGGTAAAGATCAAAAAAAGAATATATATATATATATATATATATATATATATATATATATATATATATCTACACGGTACAACTGTGCGTCTCCAATGCAAAATCTTAGGTTCACTCGGCGTCCGAGGTCACTGGGCGTCTGGATATACGGACGCCCAGTAACCACCCCCTTAAAACCTTGTTTTCGATACTTATAACATGTGTAGATTCCAAAACCGTTAAAATCGGCTGGACGCCCACTGGCACCTAATACTGATTTGCGTACAAAATCGAAGTTCAAGCTTCTACCACCTGCTGCGCTGGGGGTCCTCATTTATATACTTACCGTATACAGAATCCAGTGCAGGGGTTTACCCGGCGCCGTATACAGAATCCAGTGCACGGGTTTACCCGGCGCCAATTTTTTATATTAATCTATTTTTAGAATAACTATACTACGTACACTGCAGCGGTTTACTCGGCGACTGCCGTCGTTTGTTGTCATTGAATATTGTCTCTTCTAATACATTGGAGGATTGTTTTGGATTTAATTCAGTAGCTACCGTTGTGCATAGATAACAGTTTTATGTTTTACTTCTATGAATTTTAAAAGAGAAATGTAGTTCGATTCATTGATTTATGCAACTACAGTGCCTGCAACTAATATTGCTATTCTTGTGCTCGGATATGAGATTTTTGAAAATTGGTTACTACGATTATCAGTAGCTTTCAAATATTTCATCTAGTCGAAATAATTCTCTAAGGGCGCGACGCAATCTTCCAAAAATTTTATTCCAAAATCTAATGTTTTGAAGTCTGAATTTTTCAAACATTTCATAATTTTTCAAAAAACGTCCCATTGTTTACACAAAATGTTTCTTAACATCGGTTATTTCCGAGAGTATCACAGACCAGTAAAATTTCAAAATGTTTATTGCATCTTGAAGTTTCTCAAATTTCCAAAATTGGTCGAAAAGTTCATTCATTCAAAAAACCTCATTTATCGAATAAATCCTGCTTCTTTGGTTGTTTTCGTTATAAATATCTCGGAATTTTCCAAAGAGCTTTGAATTTTATCGCAAGGGTCATTGCTTTTAAAAAGTAAAAATTTTTAAAATACAAAAAATAATCAATATGTGAGTAATTTTCGACAATATCATAATTTGGTGTAATTTAAAATGTTTATTTTTCAAAATTTCGAAAAGTTGCAAAATTGGTCGAAAATTTCACTTGTTTTGGAATCATCTCGTTTACCAAAATCATAATTTTCTTAAGGTTTCTGTTGAAGATCCAAATCTTTCCAGGAAACTAAAATTTCACGTGATTATCTTGAAGTCGAATATCTCAAAATTTTTATATTTTTTTGAAAATTTTATAGTTTTTTAGGAAGGCAAATCTTTTTCGAAAATTTCATAATTATTCCACAAAGTTTCAAAACTTTACGTTTTTTCAGAAGTTCTCAGTTTTTGTCAAAAGGAAACTATTTTAAAAGTTTGAATTTTTCTTAGAGACTTCCATATGATATGGGAGCGAAATAGACCAAACTCCAGTTTTCATGTTTTACGTGGAAATCAGTAATGATCGATAGCTGTTTATCCATCCCAATTGAAATATCCTCAGGTGCTCCTCAAGGGTCAGTCCTGGGACCACTCTTGTATTTAATTTACACAATTGATATGTCCAACTCCGTAGAAAACTCGTCAGTAATGTGTTATGCTGACGATACACAAATTTACAAAAGCTTCAGCACCAACTCCATGGATAGTGCACTCCTTCAGATTAATAATGATCTAAATGCCATTGCAAACTACTCTCAAAATAATAATTTGAAACTTAATAAAGACAAGTGTTCTGTAATGTTATTTTGCCCAGGCCCTAAACATCATTTTATAACCAATCACTTTGATGTCAAAATTAACAACGACTCTTTGAATATGGTAAATACTGCCAAAAATTTGGGATTGATCATTGATACTGATACTCTGCGTTTCAAAGAACATGTGTCAAATGTTTTGAAAAAATGTTATATTAATTTGAAGTCTTTATATGTGAATCGTTCAATTTTGAATTTTAAAATAAGAAAAAACTATGTGAGTCTCTCATATTTCCTAGCATATTTTATTGTAGCAGTGTATACTATTTTTGTTTAGATTCGGTTACTAAGAACATATTACAAAAGCTGCAAAACATGTGTTGTATTTTCTTTGAAAAAATACGATCATATCTCTTTGAAGAGAAATCAGCATGGTTGGTTAGGCATATAAAATGCGTGTAAATATTACTTAGCAACATTTACACATAAAATTGTTTCTTCTCGCTCCCCCCCTTTACGAAAAATTTGTATTTAGACGTAGTAATTTAGACATAAATTTTAGAGATCCCATGTATAAAACTGTACTATATCGCAGATCATACACCTACAATGCCATCAAGATTTACAATGATTTAGATGATACATACAGGGTGGGCCAATAGTGCGTGGACGGAGAATTGCGGGCTTACTAAAAAATATTTCAAAAATCTGTCACTTGATCATGATAGGGATCCTTAAGGGCTATAACGTAAAAATATTTTCACTTGAATTTTGACGTTTAGACAGGGTGATTCATATCAAACCTACATTTTTTTGAATGGAACCCCCTATATATTATTGCATATTTGGATTCCTTGGTCAATTCTAATGTGACTTTATGTATCACACATGGAACTTTAAACCGTTTAGGCGCAAATCACCATTTTTGGCATAAGTAGGTATCAGAAAAAAATTGAATATCGCAGCGATTATAATACCTAGAAGGCCTTGACCTCGCGGTACGATTAAGCATGAAATGCGTCACCTTAGGTTAGACGGCTAAATTTGAATTCTTTTTGTACTTTGAGAAATCAGAGGATAAGTTAAGGAAACTTCAATCACAGATAACTTGATTTTTTCAAATGGGAATGCCTATTTTGGTTTAAATAATCAAATCTAAAATTTGATTACCTTTCTAATGATATAGCATTCTTGACATCAATCTTTTTTGGTTTTCATTTTATTTCAAATTTTCAGTCAAATCGGCGTTTTTCAATTTTCCTGCGTGCAAGCAACCTAGCAGGCCATGAAAAATAAACAAAAGCTCGTTAATATGAAAGAAAGCAACTAACTTAGTAAAAAGATGCAGACTAGTAAAATTTCAAAATATTTATTGCATCTTGAAGTTTCTCAAATTTCCAAAATTGGTCTAAAAATTAATTCATTCTAAAAACCTCATTTTTCGGATAAATCCTGCTTCTTTGTTTGTTTTTGTTATAAATATCTCGGAATTTTCCAAAAAGTTTTGAATTTTATCGAAAGGGTCATTGGTTTGAAAAAGTAAACATTTTTAAAATACAAAAAATAATCAAAATGTGAGTAATTTTTGACAATATCGTTAGGGTACTTGCAGAGGTCGTGAAATCGCCTCGAAGGTATACATAGCGTAAAGAAAACCATATCAAGAAGCAGTAGGAAACAAAAAACATGATTTTACGGACGGCCAAAAAAAGATATTTGCAAAATAAAATAAGGATATATTCAAATTTTTCCACGTGACTTAAAACAAGGGCTGACGTCACAGGTATCTTATCGATATCGACAATCGATACTGCTACAGCGCAGGTCAGTGAGATTTAACTGCAAACTATTTCTGATGTTGCCAAATTTCTTTTTAAATATTTACGTTGGCCATATATCAATAATTTAATTTACGAGCGAGTTTTGTTATATGGGCATACATATTCCCAAATGAAATAAGACTTCTCTTTTATCCTACTACAGCCGTAGTTCCTCATTGAGTAATACTGCGAGATGCAAAATGCAAAACGAAATCATATCAGCTGTTCGAATGCAACCATATTTTCTTTGTGGTTTGCCAACTGCGCATTCGACTAGAGATGAAACAATGCGACTCAATTTATTGATACTTAAACATATTTGAAACAGGCAATTAACCCACTATCATTTTTGTTGCAATACATTTTTATATCTGATAGGTATCACAGTTCATTCTGTTTGTGACCGAGATTCGCAACTAATCGAAGCCATCATCTTATTTCGACGCATCCCATTATGAATGGATTCAAAGATAGAATCTAATTCAAGCCCATCCCTACAAGGTTGAATTAGTAATCTAGCCTAACTTTTATTCTTTTGACTTTTGTACTTTTGTGTGTGCCTGTTTTGTGATTATAATGATCAATGTCAAAATGTTAGGTTAGCATTGGCTATCGATATCGAATATCAATACTTTACATCCCATCACTATAGGATATCACTGACGTCAGAGGTTGTTTGCGCGGCATTTTCCGGCATTTGAAATAATTTTTGGAATATCTCCCACAGCCGACACCAAAAAACCAAACAAGTGATTTTGTCATGTTTACTAGGCTCTAAGGAACGCGTAAATGACATAATATTTTTTTCTGCAAGTACCCTAGTAATTTAAAATGTTTATTTTTCAAAATTTTGAAAAGTTGCAAAATTGGTCGAAAATTTCACTTGTTTTGGAATCATCTCGTTTATTAAGATCATAATTTTCTTAAGGTTTCTGTTTTGAATATCCAACTCTTTCCAAAAAACTCAAATTTCACGTGATTATCTTGAAGTCGGATATCTCAAAATTTTTATATTTTTTTTTGAAAATTTTATAGTTCTTTAGGAAGTCAAATTTTTTTCGAAAGTTTCATAATTATTTCACAAAGTTTCTAAACTTTACGTTTTTTTCAGAAGTTCTCAGTTTTTGTCAAAAAGAAACTATTTTAAAAGTTTGAATTTTTCTTAGAGATTTTCATATGATCTGGGAGCGAAATAGGCAAAATCCAGTCTTCATCTTTTACGTGAAAATCAGTAATATGCAGCTTGATTCATGTAACAAATACAACTTTGGTTTGCCGAATTTATGGAGTCACTGTGTATAATTAAAAATGAGACTGCTGATGACTGCTCCTACAACCCCTTGTTAAACTTTTTTCGATACCTTTCTAGTTTACCCAACTATCGACCACCTCTGAAAAATTTGATAACGCCACATATTAAGATTATACTGTAAATATAAAATAATATAATGGTATGAAATTATCCAGGGCAGCGCACCTAAAGAATCTGTTTTAGTTGCGCCCCACTTTCCTGTACATGCTGTAATTTTGTTTTGTTCACCTTCGACATCCATATAAATAATCATTCAACTCTCATAAGCCTTTTTGTGAACATAAAATAATTTGTGAGATAAATGGGGGGTGTCCAGAAGGGAAATCCATATAAAATGTTAAAGGTCATTGTTTATTTCATAAAAAATCCAGTGTACAGGTTTACTATGCTCCCCTATTGTAAAGTAAATCTATTTTTAGTATCATCATATTCTTTGTGTTTTGCAGCGGTTTACCCAGCGTCTGTCGCTGAATCTTGCCCTTGAAATGTGCAAAGTACCGAAATTCCTTGAGATAATAGCGTCTTTCCCAGCTATCAAATATTCTCTGCTCACGACGTACTTGCAGATTTGTGTTTCTTGCATGGATACAGTACTTAATAGCATGCTAAGAACTTAGGAGCTGAGCGTTTAGGCTATATCGAAAAGCCTATGAACACATTTCCTCCATAATATGCTAATGCAATTCTTCAGTATATTCCATTTCCGTGTAAGCGTAGTGTACCAACAATATAATACACTCAAAGGCAATTTTTGGGCTATAGTGACTTTATTTTAAGTTGCAGTACGCGATGAAAAGTTCTATACATATTCTGTGCTCAAATCTCCGTAACCATATACAGGGTGTCTCAAAAAGACCCGACTATTTGAGGTAGGGAAAAACCAAATGGAGAGATAAAGGAAGAAATTTTACTTTTTTTACTTTTTCAAAATAACATTCTTAAAATGACGCCCATTTTGTTGACGGTATTCTTCAAAGCGTTTATGCACATTACCAAAACGGTCCAACTACTTAGAGTGCACGAGACGCAAATAAAGCGTGGTGGAGGGAGTAAGCCCGCGCCGCTCGCTCGGTAAGAACACTGGTTAGATATTGCACTTTTAGTTGCCAGGATGCATGTTTAGTTGCCACAATATTGAAGAAAGCATCAGATCGATAGCAACTCAGCAACTCCTTGGAACAGTTTTTGATAAAATGTGCACAAACGGTTTGAAAAACGCCTTCAACAAAATGGGCGTCATTTAAAGAATGTTATTTTGAAAAAGTAAAATTTCTTCCTCCATCTCTCCATTGGCACTAATCACTGGTATTTACAATAAGCCGGTTTTGGTTTTTCCCTACCTCAAACAGTCGGGTCGTTTTGAGACACCCTGTAGTATTGTACCACTATAACTGCATAGCTGTATCATAGTTCTTGGGCAGTGACTCTTCTCTCATTAGCCATTACGCTTCTAATCAACACGCTCAAAGTTCCACTCATTCTAACGGCTCTCAGAACCCTTGCCTCGTGGCAATAAGCCATTCAAGGGTGGACGCTTAGTAACATCAACGCTGAATTTACAAAAAGTCTGTATATAAATTCTATTAATAGACAGGCATAAAAAATATGGACGCCCAGTGGAGCTAACGGTGAACTATGACGCCAAGCGACCTGTTTCTGAAACTTACTTATATACAGTTATATACGCCAGACGCTGGGTAAAACGCTTTTGGTCCGGACGCTGGGTGATCCGCTGTAAATAAATATATATATATATATATATATATATATATATATATATATATATATATATATATATATACATCCTACGGTCGATAGGTCATCCTTCAACACAAAATTTACATGCACTAGGTCATCCGGAGCGATAGGTCATCCGTATACGGAGGACCTATCGCATGCCATGTAAAATCGTTTATTATAACGTACTGTACCTAAATACAAAATTTGGCGAGGGTGACCGATGAACGTTTTTTGGTTGGCTCGTATAGTCTAGTTCACGGCAGGTACCGCTTATTTCAGCGGCGCCACTTTCGTCCGCTCCTATACTCGTTAACCGTGTGACAGTGGATCAGTCACCCCGTGTATAGTCTGTTCTCAAATTACAGTGGATGAGTCCCCCGTGACATCGGCAACGTCGGGACTGCTAATAATCATGATAACATGATATTTTATGGCAATCCGTCTGCTGCTGGGCATATAGACTTTACGCTTGTCGGACCGTTGTGCATGCGTTGGTGAAGCGCTGCGCTCTCTTTTTTTTTTATGGTCAGCCTCCCGCAAAGGCCGAAAGCCTATGGCGCTATAGAAGCGCTGCGAGAGGACAAGTGTCGGTTCACGTTAGATTTGAAACGCTGCAGGTTGTAGCCGTCGGGAAACAAATTCCCCGGCAGCTGATTCCACAGCGTCGAAGTTCTCCAAAAGAAGGAATGCTGGAGGAGACTGGTTCGGGGAGTAAGGACCTCGACCTGGTAAGGATGAGCTCGCAGAGCTTCTCTAGTGTTCCTGGTTCGGACGGACTTTGGTGTTATTATCTGGGAGAGCTCATCCGAACATCTTCCGTGATAGAATCTGTAAAAGAGGGATAGGTCGGCCACCCTCCTTCGATGTTCCAGGCTGTGGAGGTCCTTTGTGAGGTTAGGCGTATTGATTAATCTAATTGCTCTTTTCTGGATAGTGTCCAGAAGCTTTAGAGAGTGTTTCGGAGCGCATCCCCACACATGGGAGCAATACTCTAGCGATGGTCGGATCTGTGCCTTGTAGAGCAGCAGCAGTTGCTCTGGTGTATACAACTTCCTAGATCGGAACAAGACTCCAAGCTTCTGGGATGCCGTTTTAGCAATACTGACGATGTGGTCGTGCCAGGACATGTTATTGTTGATGTTGATCCCCAAAAGCTTGACGGAAGGTGATTCGACTATGGGGTGGCCCTCCATTTCCACGGTTGGCAAGCCATCGTGAGACTTCTTTGTAAGTCTTGTTGCCTGAGTTTTTTGTACGTTGAACTGTACTTTATTTGCTAATCTCATGGACTTCTTCGCTTTAAAATATTTCGCATACTCCACCTGATTAAGAAAAGTTAGCAGAGCAACCAGACATAATAATTTAAGTGCCCCGCTTGTTATTTTTAAATAACACACGTAGAACAATCTCTCGTTTCATGAAATACTCACGCTTTGATTCAATAAGACCTTACATTCAATATTCCTCAACTACAGTAATTTATCCAATGGCTATATTATATTTATAGTATATAATAGGATACCTGGTAACTAATTATAACCTATTGTCGAACCAACGACATAATTATAATTGATCCTGAAATACTTCAATTCCAAATTAAACTTGTTTATACTTAACAGATAAATGAGATAAAATAAAAGGAAACTGACTTTCAGTTCAAACACTTTTATTAATAGTGCTTGCTACTTTTTCATAAATGTGAATTGATACAATGACGAGATTTTTTTAGCTGAATTGGTATTGTTCATCTTATATGCTAGCAAATAATTAGGTAATCAAATGTAAATAGGTTCATTACCATGTTAGTAACTTCTATATATTTAAAGAAATCGGTTCTTTCTAAATGTGTAAAACATCATTTATTTACACATAATTTACGATTCTATGACTTCAAACTATACAAATTGTCTTACTGTAAATTCCTTATTTGGCCAATATGGTAAAGACCTTATTGCAGTGGTTCTGACATTTGAAAATATGTTTTCAATTATACAAACATAGCGTAAAATATAAGTAGTATCAATTCTATGTAGCAAAACAATTCTTTACCACTGGATTTCTTTTTAATTTTCTCCAATTTTTCTACATCTTTGAATGCGTTTTAGTGATTGTAGTTGGTGCATTTGGAGGGGAAATGGATAATGGAAACAAAGCAAATACCTCAAAATTATGATTTATAATATATTTTTATAAAAATAAAATGTAAATTGTCAATTCTCAGGTACGCACTTCCAGTGGGTAAGCTGCTGCAGCATGCAATATGGGCAATAACTTTCAGGATCTTGCTCTAGTCAACGATAATATTTAAAACAAAAGTCATTGTACATTGTAAGATCAACAACAAGGGTAAATACATAACTTTCTTCTAGCTTACTTGTAAAAAAAGTTCATAAGGCTTATCTCCATTTTAAAGGAACATTTTATTTTCTTCTGTTTAGAACATTTAAATAAAAGCATCATTTGGACGACAGTTTGTAATTCAGAATTTGCGCTATTCTGATTTTCACTCATTTTCGCAGATTTCCTTTTATTAGACATCACGAAAACCTTAAACTAAGTAAACTAAAAATATACAAAAATATAGACTACTCTAGCCATAACCTTGAAACTGTGTTGGTAATAAGAGTTCACTAACAACACGGTTTTATGCCCATTACTTTCCCAAAGTCAGTCCAGTAACCCAAATCCTCCTTTACAACCCATTTTTGGAAAATCCTTACCGCGGATCATTTACCACTCACGCCGCATCACAGACACACACACATTGGGTGTCCGGTCCACCCTCCGTGGCTGCTCGCTGCACCAGCGGTTCGTTAGCTACCCCTAACCTCATGTCGATGTCGTCGCCGTCGTCGATACAACATGGCGATGACCACTGAGTAGGTTGTACAAAGGAACTCGTACAATTCGATCCAGAATCTCCCGTGACTGCTGCCATATCCTTGCTCACACCACAAGCCTCTAGTTGGGCGCCAAATGCAAAAACTCTCTTGTCTCAGGTCGTCAGGTTCATGCAGTGATAAAACAACTTGCCAACTTTGAACAGTTTTCCCAAACTCTTACAACAAAATTCATCGTTTTGACTAAAAATGACATCAGTGGATCTATTGTCAGCCATGACATCCCTCTCATTAGATTGTCATTCCCCTTACCATCTATTGGGCGTTCTCATATTAATTGGATACCCATATTATAGAAATGCATTAAATAACTATTCCACTATTGGATTTAGAACGACGTCACACATCACACAGTTTATCGTGTATTGTCATCCAAACAAAACATGTATACAAAATTTCAGCTCAATCGGCTGATGACTTCTGCTTCAAAATCGAGTTTAAAGATTCCACCCGAACATACATACATACATACATTGCAAGTTAAATCGAAGGTTAAAAAAAATGATAATCACACAATGAAGAGCTATTTAAAGGCTAACTAAATACCCTATAAAGAATTTAAATGTTCCAATGCATGTTCTCCTAACTTGAGAAAAATGTAGAGGAGCAATCATACATACAATATTGAAAACTGAAAAAATGATCACGTCATAATGCAGAGCTAATTATATGTCCTATCAACAAAGTAAATGCTCAGCTTGGTTAAAAAAATCACATGTTCTGTTAACTTAAGGAGAAGTTATCAGAGCAGCCCTATACAGGGTGATCTGTGACGAATGGAAAATACTTTAGACGAAGACTGTACAGTTTATTTTTAACAAAAAAAGTCTTATAAAGTAGGGTCCGATTTTCAGCTATTCAAGAGATAAATTGAATGTTATAGATTTTCATAAAAATGCAGACCTTCAAACCAAAACCCTAATAAAACAAAATTTTATTGTCGGATTTTGGAATTTGTCACCGGATTTTTATTTTTTGTTAAGGGCACCTACTTGAATAACGAATTACATCATGATTTGTCATAAAAGGTGATCGGTTAACCAAAACTTCGGTACATGATCTCAAAATTGTATAATTTTAGACGAAAACTTCAAATTGAAATTTAAAATAGATTCGTCTTAAAAAGTCGCTAGGTAATCTCTTAAAAGGTAATTAAGCAAAACACTCCTATATACAAGTAAATAAGAGGTCGTAAATGGTCCAGAACGAAGTAGGTCTAAAATTAAGCGTGATATCTTTAGTGAACACACTATGGATCAGTCATGAACCTACATATGCTAAAGCGGAAACTGCAGATTTTGTGGTGTAGATCGACAATAATGAACGTACGCCTGCGCAAATTAGGATCCAGTGAGTTGTGACAGCTGCGCCTCTATTTTTAGAACGGGCAACGTCGTCAGTGTTCACGCTTACACGGAAAACACACAGCATCCACCTACGCTGTTGAAAATGGCCCCAATATGGTATTTCGCAGTGGAAGGTGAGGTTCACTGTTTCACTGTAATAGCAGATTACTCAAGTACCCACCACAAAAATTAAAAATCTGCTGACAAGTTTTTGCCAAACGCTCTGTTGAAATTTTGCGTTCGCGGAGATCCAATATGCATTTAGAGTTTGAACTCAATCTTATTGCCTATATTTATCACATTTGCAACAAGTTTGTGGCACTAATGGATAACTAGAAAGATGGGCATGTGTTCACCGAAAAGCGCACGGTTTGTGATTTTTTAAGATAAATTCATTTTTCTGTAATGTTTTTGAAGTCACTTTTCAAAACATGCTGATTTTGACTTCTGTTTTCTTTCTCTTTTAGTCGATAATGGCGTGATAGCATATTTTCTAAGGACTAGTACCAAGATCTTCAAAATCGGACAATGAAATGTTATTTTATTAGGGTTTTGGTTTGGAGATATGCATGAAAATCTTTAAAAATCAATTCATCTCTGAAACAGTTGAATATTGCACACTGATTTATATTACTGTTTTTGTTGGAAATGATCTGTACCATTTTCTCCTAAAGTAAATTCCATTCGTCATTTAGAATTTAAATGTCTCAGCTTTTTGAAAATATGGCGCAATTGACTAATTTAAAAGAGCAAACATAGATACAAAACAAGAAAGTAATTATGATATAGTAAGGGAATAATTAAAGGTGTCTAATTGAAAACCCTTTGAAGAATTCAAATGTTCGTTTAAAATAAAATCCTATGTTTTGCTAGCTTAAGGAAACGTTGACAGAAACATTGCTAACTTCAGATACCTTCGTCATCACATTACCGCCATTCACTTTCAATAATTTGGAAGTAGGCTCAAATTTCAATTAAAAACTGCATCACCGATTTTATCATCAAAACTCGGGCAGGTACATTTATCTGTTAAGTAATGAATTGCGTTGTGGGCTACTTAAAAGTTCGGACATAACACACTACCGAAATAAAGGGAATCTTATGTTTCATACAAAAAGACGTGGCAACGTTTTGGGACACTGATCCACTGCAGTTTAGTTTTTTCTATACGCCAGGATGACCTATATCGTTCCTTTCGCTAACGCGACTATACACCTGGAGGATCCATAGATGGCAACCTAGTCGGAGGACTCAACCACCGCAGCTTGTGTTTTATACAAAAAATAATTTCTGGTTGGAAAATTTAGTGGCTGACCCAAGTTGACATTTATGAAAGTACTAGTGGGATATGCAGTCAATCTCAGAAGATGGCCAACTGAGAAGTTTCAAGAAAACTCTTTGAAATTTTTCAACGTTTCGTCAATGTTTATTGACTTCTTCAGGAAAAACTACAATATGAATAAACAATGTAAGCAAATGAATCGAAAAGTTCTGAATGTTACTTACTTTTCGTGAGGTTAACAAAAAGTCACTAGTCGTCGGAAAGACAGAAATATCATCTTAAATCTACTGTCCTCGTCTTGTTAAAAATTTTAAACACACAACATATTAAAATTTACATTTAAAATAGACGATTTAGTGTTGGCGGTTCCAACAGATAAAATAGACATTTTACTCAACACCTTTAACAGCTATGATGAAAACCTACAATTCACTGTGGAAAAAGAGGTAGATAACAGCATCCCTTTTCTGGATATGCGAATCATTAGGTCAGATGATAATATTCTCCGTACCATGTGGTATAGGAAACCAATCAGCAGTGATAGATACATAAATTATTTTTCATACCACACAGAGCGGGCTAAAATAAATCTGGTATTAGCACTCAAACATAGGGTCATCACTCTTACGAACATTCAATATAGGAACCAAGGCCTACAAGATCTTAAGATAGTTTTGTTAGAGAATTCTTATCCTCCCAAACTTATTAACAGTTTATTGTATAACACAGCATTAACACCTAGTGAGGAGGATTTAACACATCCCAACTTGAATAACTCCGTAAGTGTAGAACAACAGGCCAATCAACAACAAATTACAACATATTTTTCTTTACCTTTTATAGCAGGTTTAACACACAGATTAGTTTCATTGTTCTCAGATTTACCTTGTAAGATTGCACAAAGGAATGTTAAAACAGGTAGAATGCTATATACTAAATTGAAAAGCTCACTGAAAACAGAAGAGAAATCTAATGTTGTCTATCAGATTGATTGCAATGACTGTGAAGGTAGTTATATTGGACAAACGAGCAGAAATTTAAAAGACAGAATCATTTCCCATCGTAGTGATTGCAGACTAAACAAAAAAACATGCGCACTAGCTGAACATGTCATAGATAAAGGACACTCAATGTGTTTTGGGGGGGCTAGAGTGTTGGACACGGAAAGACATCTTTTCAAACGGACATTTTTGGAGATGGTCCACATTTATAACAACCCACACTCCATTAATAAATGTACGGACATAGCTGGCCTCAGTAGCATTTACTCATATCTGTTGAGTTATGAGCGGAGAGGTAACCATAGTAGAGACTTGGACATAGAACGTATGTTGCATCCTGGTGAGGGGTATGATGATGCCTAGATGGTGGGTGGTGACTTCCTATTGGCATTGGGTGGTCCTCGCCTGTGTCTGGGTGGATTCATATTACTCCCTGGGATGCCAACATAAATAATAGGGAGCTCAGGTTACGTTCTGGATTGAGTGGTGTGGGAGTCCCTAGGTGGTAGGGTGGTGGCTGCTGCGTGGCAGGTGGCAGATCGCCATACCTGTTGCCTCGGTTGGTTCCCATTGCTGTCTCTCTAGGATGTGAAATGGGTTTCCTGTGGATGTTCAATCAGCATTGTCTCTAGATTGATGTCCCACTGTCATGTTTCCCTTATATTACATAAGATGTACTTGGCACTGGTCATCTGTCGTGAGCGACATGGTGCTGATTGTGTGTCCACACAACCATCGTTGATTTTATATCAATGATGGTGGACTGCATAGCGAGACACCTGTTGGCCAAGTACCCAGGATAGTAAAATATTGGCGGTATCCTTCTCTTACTCTCTTACAGTATCTAGAAGCCTGTTGTCCACCTGGTGTCTGTGATCTATGTAGACCACAGTTCCAATTGTTCTACTGCTGACGTGACAGTTTATGGGACTCTCATTTTTAACCGTTTTGTTCTCTCTGTTTCGGACTGGACCGATGTTGGTTCTGTGCTGACTGAGGTTAGCTGTCAATTCTTTTTATCTGTTCCATGTCATGGTGAGCTTGTCATATCATTAAAGATGTAAAATGTGAAATCTGTATAGGGTGTATTCCCCCTTGTTTAATCGGGGTGAATCCTATATTTTAAATGTAAATTTTAATATGTTGTGTGTTTAAAATTTTTAACAAGACGAGGACAGTAGATTTAAGATGATATTTCTGTCTTTCCGACGACTAGTGACTTTTTGTTAACCTCACGAAAAGTAAGTAACATTCAGAACTTTTCGATTCATTTGCTTACATTGTTTATTCATATTGTAGTTTTTCCTGAAGAAGTCAATAAACATTGACGAAACGTTGAAAAATTTCAAAGAGTTTTCTTGAAACTTCTCAGTTGGCCATCTTCTGAGATTGACTGCATATCCCACTAGTACTTTCATAAAAATAATTTCTATAGATTTCTTTACTGTTCTGGACTCAGAGGCACTTATTAGCGTCATATACGCTGAGTATATACGCCTATAACCATTATTTTTAGTGGATGACTTATTGCTGCTCTTTGTATTGATGACCTACGACGCTAAGATGTAAATATATATATACAAGAGCGAATAGATAGAACAATAGTTAAAAAAAACGATTCTCAAATGCTTTGTATTTTCAGTCCTACCGGATCTTTTCAGATAGAGGTGAGAAGCAAAATAGTTATAAAAATGTACTAGTCTAATGAGGAAATAATTGCTAAAAATGGAAGTTGTAAGCTATTTGTATATGGTAGCCAAGTAAATAATATAAAAATAATTTTGAAAACGGGTGAACCGTTAAACTCGGCCCCACTTAACGAAAAAAAAATTTGAGAAGCATTCGATAATTTTTTTTTAAACAAAAAGTAAAGTTAAAGTTATCACTGAGGGATCAAAATCAACCAATTGTCCTGATAACAATGTCAGATTATGTTTTCATGCTTCCCCATGCAAATTTCAAGACATTGTAGTAATCTACAACCTACAAAGTCTATCAAGGTGCATGAGAGAGCAAGAAGACGCAGGTAGAAAACAAAAATGTTGGAAGAGAAATGGGAAGAAAAAGAGATAGCCTCAAGTCTACCAAACAAGAGGGATGGTTATAGCACCAACTCGCTTAAAAGTACAGTGAAGCTGCACTGAATATGTATTACACAATGAAGATAATAAATTGTGAAGTAAAAAAAACAAATGTACGCAACCTATCAAACCTTAATATACTTAAGACCTAAAAAAAAAACTCGTCAAAACTTTGACAAAAGACAAAGAGATTCAAGACTTACTAAAATAACAAGGTCGAAGCCTATAAAAGAAATCTAAATACCCTAAATAACTATGAGTAATTTTCAAACAAAATAGAGATAACCTTAATATTCTCAACAAAAGATTGTAAAATATTCCACTGAACAGACTCAAGAGAAAATTCAGATCTCTAAAGTATAAGTATAAAACCAAACTATTTCCATTTATGAAATATTAAATGAAAAAAAAATGTAACACCATAAGTGTTTCTATGAAAACCCCAAAAAAAAATTTAAATTTTGATCAAAATTTTTTAAGTACTAACTATAATTCAGTAATGTTTTGATTCAATAAACAAAATTTGCAATCCAGTGATGTTCCGATTCGATAAAGAGCATTATAATTTAGTGATCAACAAAAAAAAAATGCTGGGCTAGCAGTCTAAAATAAGACTACAAAGAAAAGAAAGCAATTAAAAACAAGTGCTTGAGTGATATCATTTCAAAGTCAAATAACTACATGAAATTTTTCAAATAATAAACAACGAAGTAAATTCAAAGAAGTTCTGTGTCATAATAGATTCAAAAGAATGAATTCACAAATGCTTAACAACATCAAATTCCAAAATCAATTCAAGGAAAACTTACACATCATATTAAACTTGAAAAGAAAATTCAGGGAAAATTTGTTCCTCAAATTGAATTCAAAAATACATTGAGAGAAAGTTATACATCATGTGACAATTTAGGCAAAATTGCTTAAGTAAAGTAAGTATCACAGATCTAACGTTCATTAATAAATTGATTCCAAAAAAAAAAAAATTCAAACATCAGTGTAAGTTTAAGATCTAATCAGGAAAATCTCTTAAAGATTGTACAAGCCAATACAATAACAATAATCAAAAGCTTGAACTATTTGTGAGCATGTAAGCACAAGGATCTAAGTCGATTAAAAGTTCGAATAGGCAAAAAGCGAAAATTATATGCAAAATGGCAAGAAATGTTAAGCATTGCATTCATATACTTCAGAAACAAATCTATGAAGTAGCATGGGCACATTAAAAAGCCAAAAAGCAGATAACCTTCAAACGTTCACATGGTAAAGATCAAAAAAAGAAAATATATACAGGGTTATTCACGTTATTCGACACGGAGCATTATGGCTTAAGTATTTGATGAAAAAGAAAATGATAATTTGGGATCGATAGAGACCCATAAAGGCTACATTTTAAAAATATTTTCATGTTATACAGGGTGTCCCAAAAGCACGAAATGTATCAAAGCTATGTTTTTTTAAATGGAACACCCCGTATATTATTGCATATTCAGATTCCTTGATGAATTCTAGTGTGACTTTAGGTATCATACATGGTACTTAAAGCGAACCGTTTAGGTGTAAATCACCATTTTCGGTATAAGTAGATATCAAGAAAAAATTGAATATCGCAGAGATTATAAAATTTGGAAGGCTGTCACTTTGCCGTATTACTAAACATAAAATGCGTCAGCTTTAGTGAGACTGTCAAATTTAAATTACGTTTATGCTTGGAGAAATCGGTCGATGAATTAAGGAAACTTCGATCAGCGATAACTTGATTTTTTCAAATGGGAATGCTTAATTTTTTTTATACGGTTAAACGTAGAATTTGATAGCCTTTCTAATGATATAAGGTTGTGCATATCAATCTCTGGTAGTTTTCATTTAATTTTGAATTTTCAAACAAATCGGCGTTTTTCAATGTGCCTACCTATAACCAACGTAGCAGGCCATGAAATATAAACAAAAACCTGTTCAGATAGAAGAAAACAACTAACTTAGCTGAAAAATACATACGAACTAGACTAAAGGGACAAGATTATAAGAATTACTCACAACAAGCAAAGTCTAACCAGAAACAACGGCGGTAACATATCTTTGGTCAAAGAGAAGCTGGAGTATGGCAGACATGGATTTTTTCACGGCCTACTAGCTACTGCAATGTACTAGAGATTGGCAATTTCCAAAACCATTAAACATTTTGAAATAAAGTAAAAACTACTAGAGAATGTTGTAAGCAGTTTATTATTTTCATGATAAAATTTCACATTTAATGATATAAAAAAGTATGCAATTCTGTCAAAACTCAAGTCAAAAGTACGTCTGACTGGTGTTCTGAAAATTCTTCAGTACCTATTAGCAAGGTCGCAGAAAATGAAGAATGAATTAAAATTTGTTCAAATTATAAAACATAACTTAAATGGCAGAAGATTTAAATCTGATTTGTCAGTATTCCTTATTTGCAATATTGCTAATAGATGTTGAAAAATAGAAGGGCTCCAGTCAGAGGTATCGACCTCGATGCAAATTAGTACTTTTTTACACCATTACATAATATTGATAGTTGCGTGCTGGAGCAACAGTCGCCGATTGTTTCTGTTTCATATGAGGGTTTTTGATTGCCTTGGAAATTTTTAACCTCTAGTAAATTGCGGTAGCCAGTAGACAGTAAAAATATCTATTACTGCCATACTCCAGCAACTCTTTGACCTTAGAGATGTTACCGCAGTTGTTTTTGGAAGAGTTGATTTGTTGTAAGGAATTTTTATAATCTTGTCCCTTTAGTCTAGTTAGTGTGTATTTTTCAGCTACGTTAGTTGTTTTCTTCTAGCTGAACAGATTTTTGTTTATATTTCATGGCCTGCTACGTTGCTTATAGGTAGGAAAATTGAAAATCGCCGATTTGTTTGAAAATTTAAAATTAAAAGGAAACTACGAGAGATTGATACTCACAACCTTATATCATTAGAAAGCTTATCAAATTTTACGTTTAACCGTATAAAAAAAATTAGGCATTCCCATTTGAAAAAATCAAGTTATCGCTGATCGAAGTTTCCTTAATTCATCGACCGATTTCTCCAAGCATAAACGTAATTTAAATTTGACAGTCTCATCAAAGCTGATGCATTGTATGCTTAGTAATACGGCAAAGTCACAGCCTTCCTAATTTTGTAATCTCTGCGATATTCAATTTTTTCCTGATATCTACTTATACCGAAAATGGTGATTTACACCTTAACGGTTTGCTTTAGGTACCATGTATGATACATAAAGTCACACTAGAATTCACCAAGGAATCTGAATATGCAATAATATATGGGGTGTTCTATTTAAAAAAACATAACTTTGATACATTTCGTGTTTTTGGGACACCCTGTATAACATGAAAATATTTTTAGAATGTAGACTTCATGGGTCTCTATCCATCCCAAATTATTATTTTCTTTTTTATCAAATACTTTAGCCATAATGCTCCGTGTCGAATAACGTGAATAACCCTGTATACACAAGAGCGAATAGATAGAACAATAGTTAAAAAAAACGATTCTTAAATGCTTTGTATTTTCAGTCCTACCGGATCTTTTCAGATATATAGTGATAGATAAAAAAAGTATAAAAATGTATGTTCAAAAATTTACAAGCTTTTCCTCAGGCCTCGTAAAATAAAATTACATAAATGTCCAACAGATCTTTTCATTGCGTTCTCAATTAGCAAATCTGAGTGCTAGGTATTTTTACGTAAGGAATGTCATAAAAAAAATGTGAAACATTCAATACACACAAAATAAGGCATCTTATCACAAGAATATATGGCTAGAAACAAAGAATAATGTTCAGCGACTCTTTTGTTAGATAATTGATAAATATACAGTGTATGATTGACTAGATATTTAAAGATTAAAATGTTCGCCATCACATGTTCATGAAAAAAATGTATAAATCGGAAAAATCACATTCCTATACATGCTGTAAAATAAATATGCAGAAGCAATGAAAATATGGGAAACCTTGATTACCTTGACTATCACATAATTGGCACAGACACAAAAATTATCTTAGAAAGACATAGCTACTCTATATGTTTTACTGTTTGAGTTCAGAAAGCAAAAGGAATAAACCATTACATTTTATCTCGAAGCTAACGTCGGTAAGGAGAGAGAGAGCATACCCCCCACTCATTCGATCTTTCCCAAAATTTGTGCGCACTTGCGCAGTGTGTATAATAAAGCAATATTTTCACTTGAAGGAAGTAGAGATGGGAAAAAGGTAGAGGTGAGAAGCAAAATAGTTATAAAAATTTACTAGTATAATGAGGAAGTAATTGCTAAAAATGGAAGTTGTAAGCTATTTGTATATGGTAGCCAAGTAAATAATATAAAAATAATTTTGAAAACGGGTGAACCGTTACAAACATATTAAGGCTTCATAATACGATCACAATCTTGAATATTCTGGATTTCAAGATATAGGGTGTAAAAGATTGGAAATAGAATTGTTTTTTTCATCAATGTCTTAACATTAATGAGCCGTTTTTTAATTTGTCACTGCTTTCCACTGCATTAAGAATCTAAGTCATCACTGACTAGAAGATAATGATCCTTACCAGTGGCGTGTCGGGGGTCGGGAATAGTCCCACGAAAATATTAATAAAAAGATGTACGCGACTGACCTTGAAAAAAACTAAATTCTGTTTTTAGATTGAACAGAAAAAACACATTACTTTTCTTTTAGTGGCTCTTCGTATCTCACTTTTTTTTGTACAAATAAATAAAAACCACTTCATTTAGTAGCTCCACTTTTTTCGACGGGCTATGGAGTAGTTTTTATTTTTTTCCTCCAAAACAAAGTTGGATACGAAGAGACATCAAAAGACAAAAAAGTTGGGTTTCCATTTTTTTCGTCTGAAAAACGATATTTAATTCTTTTATGATCAGTGGCATACATTTAATATTTTCCCAACTTTGATACTATGTATATTGAAGACCAGACTTTAGGTCATATGTTTAAGTGTTGAATTTGGGTTACAAATACGCCCTCGAAATGATAACCTATCATTAATTAATGGTCAATGATAACGTTTATAGAAGAAACGTAAAATTGATTAAAAGAACACGGAAATGCAAAAGCGATGACGCATCCCTGTGATTCCAAACAACATACCATTCGACTTTCAACGGTTGCAACCCTCAGTGCGGCTTGCATTTGCAATGTCGATAACTAAATCGCAAGAGCAGTCGTTGAACGTTTGCAGGATCAATCTTGATAATCTACATTTTCCACATGGTCATGTCGCCTGTTCCGTATTGACAAAGCTATCTTTATCTATTTACGCGCCCAAAAACAAAACAAAACATCTTGGTTATCAAAAAGTGTTTCAATAAACACTATGCTTTTCAGATAACTATCATCTATTGCAGAGATAAGTTCAATTTCAGTGTTCATAGCTAAGACAGGACAGCGTCTGTCGAGTCAGCTAGTATTACATATAAGTAACAAAACAAACTTTATAAAGTGCTACTAGATATGCTCAAAATGGTCCATATTTTTGAAACGGAACTTCCGCGGTAATGTTAATGGGACGCGCACATAAATCGGCATCGGACGGACGGTACGGATCGGAGAAAAATACTTTCTATAAAATTTAATGAACCAGCGCATCACATATGTGCGGGCGGTAGGTATCGAATTTTCAAAATCCGGCGAGAATATAGCAACTAGGATTGAATGCCGGCCGACGCGTGCCAGGCGTGCGGTGCGTGCCGATACGGACGAATGTGCGATTCTGATCGGAGATTGCCGAGGCACCGTCGGCATTTTACAAGTATCTACTTACTTTAAGGATATCATCAACCTGTCTTTTGCTCTAATAGGCAGGCGAGATAGACATTTTCGTTCAGTAAAGGCTTCTCTTATGCCCTCCAGTAGAGAATGGAATTTAAAACGCGTCATTCTGAAGTAACTGAAGAACCTTTTTTCGTCATTCATTAAGGCCGAAAATCAATATACATATTCGCCAAAAAATGCCCTTCTCCGACATACTTCATCAGCCCACACCCGTCTTCGCTTTCTAAATTTTTGAAAGTTTTCTTCTTTCAGAACTATCGTTTGAAGACATATTTGCAACTGCCTTCCAATTCTTCCGTCGATTAGATATGTGCGATACCCCAATGAAAAATCCGTACCGTACCGTCCGTCTGATGCCGATATGTGCGCGTACCTTAATATTGCTGCGAGAGCTATAACCGACATTACCGCTCGTTGAGCAATATACTATTTCAAAATCGTCGTATGGGAGTGATTAACAAAAATCTTAAATTCTCAGAACCGCCCCAAGTATCGCCTTCGGGCGTGTTCTGGGTTCCTCATCATTCTCCATTTTTGATGGCAGGAGGTGAAATTGGGGTGGTGGCTGGGGAAGGACTGTTTGTATTCATGAAGGTATTAACAGTTCCTTAAAAAATGATCGTGAGGGTATTCTGTAGTTACCGAACATTGCCTTCCAAGAAATATCTGGCCCGAAATTTTACATCTCCGCGATATTCCTTTATTTTAAACTAAAATATAATACGCTTTTTAGATGTCTTATAATCATAAAAAACAAAAAAGATATAATGATACAAAGTAATTTGTCCGGTATTAGTAGTAGCAATTAGTTTGACAGTCATATAGATGGGCAAGATTACGATTGTGCCAAGTTGACTACCTTTGTACCAAAAATAACATTAATAACAAAAATATAATGACATAAACTAATATAAAGCCAACAAGATGTGGGTGTTTCTATTTATAAGTTATGACCATCTAGGCCGTCTGTGTTAATATTGGTATCTGTAAGGTCATCAAGAGAATTAAAAGTAGGATTCTCAGCAATTTTCTCATCCCATTCAGCTCCTTAAAAGTGGTGCAGGTCTATCACTTCATGATGGTAGCCAGAAGATAGGAAATACTTCTTGGTATCTATTTTATTACACAAGACCCACGGTTATCCGTGCGCGGGTTATCCGGGCTGCGGATTATCCGTGCAACTGTAAATCACTTGGCGCAAACCTATCGCAACGAGGGCAACATCACTCGACGAAAACTCTCTAATACGCCGTGAGGGCGAGGCATGATGCTATTTTGATGCTCTGGGAATCCCTGGGTATCACGCATAGTCCGGGAACCGAAAGGGTAGCGGTCCTAGGAATGGTCATTACATTAAACCTCGCAGAGTGTTGCTCTCGCAGGGGATTTATTTGTATGTATGTACATAAATATGTATGTTCTTATCTAAAAAATAAAAATACATATTATCCATGGTTTTCACTTATCCGTGCCTCGTCCAGTCCCGTGGAGCACGGACAATCGGGGTTCTACTGTACACACTGTTCGGTTCGAGCGAGTATTGATCAATTCAGCAAAAGTATTTTTTGAATGTTGCTTCAGAGACTGTACTGTCATGTGTAACTCGTAGATCTTCAATGTTACTTGTTGCTCTGTTTTGATATTCCACCTTTTTGCATTTTCGAACCGCTCACGCTCGTGTAGTTTGCTATTACTATCAGACATGTTTTATTGCTTAACATGTTATCAAATAGTTACAAAATGTGTTTACCTGACATTTCATATACAGGGTAGGGTGTTTGGTAAAAATGCGGCAAAAATTTAAAGGGTGATTCGTTGAACTATTTTAAGAATATTTTGTACTTAGACGATTTTTGCAAAACCGCTTCATGTTAAAGATGCTGGATGAAAAGAATTAAGGAAAGCTACAACATTTTATTTCAAAAACTTACATGGAGAATTGTCTAATCTATAATAAATTTTCAAAATTGCTCTATTGTGTAAGACTCTCGCGGCCATGGTCCGATGAACTGTTGGTTCTTGAGCTGTTCGGCCGGCGTCGACATGCTTCGCTGCCTTGGCATCGACGCGCTGCAACATTGACAGCTCCAGGAGCTTTTCAATGTTTTCATTGAATACGAGCATATTTTTTACTTTTGTACACCAAACTTTGTGATCCACATACTGCATGGAAACTCACGTTTGCTATAACTTGCTGAGAAATAATACAATCATAGTGAGCGAGAAAGAAAGCACTAAGGGCGAAACTTGTAGGGCAATGCAGTATAATGGGTTATCCGATAAGGTTAGAATAAAAATCCGATGGGAGGGAAAGATTAGGAATGCAAGCGAGTAGATAGATTTTCGACATTTAGCTGAGTATCATGCTAGTTTGTTCACTACTACTCAATATAACCTCAAACCACAGCATAGTAAACAACCAGCACAATAACTCAGGTTGGCGGTAATTACACGCGCATCCCCCCTTTTGGATGATTTTTTATAGGGATGCTAACGATACTTCGATACTTCTGCACTAATATCGAGTATTTTTGCCATCGATACTTTTTGAGGCATTCCAAGCTGGTTTCGATACTTTTGTATCGGTATCGATAATAATTATATGATTATTGAGGGGTGTAATCAGTTGCACAAAATGCTCTGTACGATCCAAACGCTAAAAAATATCGAGTTGGTACCGATATCGCTATTTTCATTTTCGCATCTCTACCCGAACTTCACATCCATAAAAATTCTGTGGGAACCATTTTTATATGGGAAATCCTCAGAGATATCGTGCTGGTTGTTAAACAAAGCCAGTTAAAATACTATACAGGCTCCCTTTTCTCTCCGTTTGCTCGTAAATATAGCCTAAATAGTACAGTTCAAAATAAATTCATAAGATCTCACATTTACTCATGAAAATGAGTTCAAATTCATTCTGCATTTTTCTGTAAAGTGGCAATATTTGCAGGGAGCGAGTATCCCGAAAGATTCGCTTTATACTTCCACTTACACTAGACTTATGTAGGTATATTCATTTTCTATTATTAACAGGATTTCGAAACGATTTAGCTCACCAATGCCACACACATATAAGTGCAGAACACTACCATGGGTAAGTCCGTAATTGTACAGTACAGCGATATCTACGTTTAATGAACCAGGTTTGTTCTTAGCAAACAAATCAAGTAAATTGAAATATCAGGAACACCCCTCTGTTCTCAGTCTCCCTTCGTGCCAATAATGAGGTTAGGAAACGTAACGGATCACCCTCTCTAAAAGCGGTTATTTCGCACTTATCGAGTTTTGTTTTCGGGAAGTAACAGGGGAAATGTTTCTGTTTGGGGTGACACCCCAAGTAATCTTTAAGGTGACTAAGGCCCTCTCCCCGAATTTGTAAAAAGTGTGTGTGACTCTATACTTTCTTCAAAGCCTGTTGCCAAGACACTTTGTGAAAAAATAATTTCATAGAATACAAACAAAGTCGGTTGTATTTGTTACAAGGAAGGTGTTTAGGGACCATAATGTATATAGTTATCGCAATAACGATAGCCAAATGTGGGAGTATGTGGCTATAACACTTTTCTTAATAGAGAAAGCATAATAGGAAAAAACGTATGACAGCTATTTAATAGGTATATGACCTACTATATGTATATGGTGTAGTAAATGTCACCCTCTGTTACAGTACTGTACTTTTCAGAACCCGTGCCTTTACAAATAAATATAGTTTATCTACTGCCATTAAGACAAGAGTGAATATTTTTTTCATAACTCATGATCCTGCCGTGGGGTACGAACACCGCCTACTGCACACCAGTACTGATCTCTTAGAATGGGATTGAATAGACGCTAAAACAGATTCAAATGTCGCTATTGAACGTCAGAAGCTAATTCGAATGGTGGTGGTATTTATTTAAATGACAGAAAAAGTAGGGTTAAGCTGCCAATTTTGTGTAAATGTTTGTGTATTTAAATCGTACTATTCTTGCTTCGGACTTAGATAAAGTATAGTAGGTATTCGATTCGCAGTAATAACTGTAACAATTCACTTGCTAATTCAGAGAGCACTTGCCTAGGACTCATGCCGCAAACTTCAACTGCGTGAGGTATTACAGTCATTACCGCTAGCTGAACAATATATATACAAAAACATGATATTATAGCAGTAATAAGTGAAAAATGATAATTATTAGTATCGGCTAAGAATAATAATAGACGAAAAAAACTAGTATGATTTCAAATAAAGCATGGGGCGCTTTATGCCATATTCTTCGTGTATCGAGTAACCCATGCTTTGTTCACAATAACACTAGTAATACCCGTTCATTATTATTCTTGGCTGAAATTAAGAACTGTTTTTTATACTTTTTAGTACTATGAAAGTATCTTAGTTTTTTTGAACTATATTTGTTTGCCACTTTGTAGTTCAGGATAATGAGACAAACTTATTTGATAATTGAATTGTATTTAATCTGTTTAATATACTGTGTAAGGCTTTCGCGGCCATCGTCCAATGAATTTGTGGTTCTTGGGTTTTTAGGCCGGCGTCGTTTAGCGTTAAAGCTTGACGTTTCGCCACCACGAGTGGATGGCATCTTCAGAAGCTTTTTTTTTTTTATGGTCGGCCTCCCGCAAAGGCTGAAAGCCTATGGCGCTTTAGAAGCGCTGCGAGAGGATAAGTATCGGTTCACGTTAGATTTGAAACGCTGCAGGTTGTAGCCGTCGGCAAACAAATTTCCCGGCAGCTGATTCCACAGCGTCGAGGTTCTCCAAAAGAAGGAATGCTGGAGGAGACTGGTTCGGGGAGTAAGGACCTCGACCTGGTAAGGATGAGCTCGAAGAGCTTCTCTAGTGGTCCTGGTTCGGACGGCCTGTGGTGTTATTAGCTGAGAGAGCTCACTCGAACATCTTCCGTGATAGAATCTGTAAAACAGGGATAGGTCAGCCACCCTCCTTCGATGTTCCAGGCTGTGGAGGTCCTTTGTGAGGTTAGGCGTATCGATTAGTCTAATCGCTCTTTTCTGGATAGTGTCCAGAAGCTTTAGAGAGTGCTTCGGAGCGCATCCCCACACATGGGAGCAATACTCCAGCGATGGTCGGATCTGTGCCTTGTAGAGCAGCAGCAGTTGCTCTGGTGTATACAACTTCCTACAGCGGAACAAAACTCCAAGCTTCTGGGATGCCGTTTTAGCAATACTGACGACGTGGTCGTGCCAGGACATGTTATTGTTGATGTTGATTCCCAAAAGCTTGACGGAAAGTGATTCGACTATGGGGTGACCTTCCATTTCCACGGTTGGTAAGCCATTGTGAGACTTCTTTGTAAGTGTTGTTGCCTGAGTTTTCTGTACGTTGAACTGTACTTTATTTGCTAATCCCCACTCGACAATTCTTTTGATATCTGCATTGATCTGTGCGGCATGCTGCTGTCGCCGACGTACCGTCTCCTGGGATGATAGTGGCTTGCCTGGTTCCATGCACGACACTAATGTACTGTCATCTGCGAAGCTGTAGATTGGATTGGATGTTATTTCCAGCAGCTCGTTGACGTACAGCAGAAATAGTGTAGGGGATAGGACAGATCCCTGAGGAACACCGGCGTTTATTGAAAATACGTCTGATGAACAGCCCTCGACTACAACGAACAGAGATCGGTCTTTCAAAAAGCTATTCAGCCACCGGCGCAGACCAGGTGGTAGTCCATAAGCAGCAAGCTTGACCAGAAGTCCGTCATGCCATAGTCTGTCGAAAGCTTTGGATATATCAAGTGCAACAACGCGGGATTCGCCATGGTTGTCTATTGCTCTGTTCCACAAGTGAGTGACGTAGGCAAGGAGGTCACCTGTAGACCTGTGCTTACGGAAGCCATACTGGCGATCATTTATGATGTTATTGTTGTCCAGGTATTTCAGGAGCTGTGTGTTAATGACAGTCTCCATAACGTTAGACATGATGCTGAGAAGAGCCACAGGTCTATAATTGGTGGGATCAGTTTTTTTGCCTTTCTTAGGGATGGGTTGCACGCAGCCAATCTTCCACGAAGCGGGAAACACGCCTCGTTGATACGAAAGTTTGAAGAGCTTGCAAAGAATAGGTGCAAGCTCAGCGGCACAGCGTTTAAGGACAATGGCTGGAATTTGGTCAGGGCCAGTAGCTTTATTGGTGTTCAGTTTTTGGAGGATGCTTTTTACATCTCGATGGTGAAATTTGACCTCTGCCATTCTCGAGTTCACGCTTATGGTGGTGGTCGGAGTACTTCCTTGAAAGTCTACAGTAGAATTGGCTGCGAAGAGCTTCCCCAAGATGTCTGCTTTTTCTTTAGGAGCAGAGGCGATGGATTTGTCCTCTCTGGTCAAGGGTGGTATTGACGAATAGGAAAAGTTCTGACTAACAGCCTTAGCAACAGACCAGAATGTTCTGGACGAACTAGGACATGAGAGGAGCTTTTTCTTAATTTTTTGGTTGTGTTCCTCCTTGCTGCTGTCAATCACGCGTTTACAGTGATTTCTGGCGTCGATAAAACTGCGGTGGCTCTCAGCATTTGGATTTTTCCTCCATTCTCTGTAGTGTTGGTTTTTAGAGGTAACTGCATCTCTACAACGCTTATTGAACCATGGCTTATTTTTGGAGGGATGCTTGACGACATGAGGAATATAGGCTTCCATGCCGGATATTAATACCTCTGTTATTTCTTGGGCGCAAGCTGATGGGTCTCGTGACTTGAAGCAGACGTCGTTCCAGGGAAAGGAGTGGTAGTATTCCCTTAGGTCGTCCCACTTGGCTGATCCGTAATGCCAGACCCGACGAGGCTTTGCATGGTAGAGATCTGGAGAATGCATTTTGCATAGCGTCGAGACGGTGTTGTGGTCAGACGATCCCAGTGGGGCGGTTACCTTCACTGTGTAGACCGTTGGAGCAGTTGTGAGATATAGGTCCAACAGACTAGCAAAATCTCCGTGGCGGCTGGGAATCCTTGTTGGTTCTTTGACTATCTGCTCCAAGCCGCAGCTGATAGCGAAGGCTTCAGCTTCACGTCCCTCGTCGTCCGTTTTGTTTGAGTGTGTCAGCCAGTATGAGTTGTGAACGTTGAAGTCACCCAGAAAGACTATCTCTGAATGAGGGTGATCTGATTGCAGCGCGTCCACAGTGGCTGAAAGCTTCTCGAAGAGCTCTTTGCAGTTGTTACTGCTTGGTGGCCTATAAATGCAGCATATAAATTTGGAATGATTTTGGAAGGATATTTTGAGCCATATGATGTCAAATCCTTCCAGTTCGAGCTCTTCTTCTCGATGACAAGCAAGCCCAGATTTAACGTACACGCATACGCCAAACCTACGTCTAAATCGGGTGTATAAGTCATATCCGGGATATCTAAAGCAGTTATCCATTGTTGAAGAGCCGACTTGGGTTTCCGTAAGGGCCAGAATGTGTGGTGCTCTGCCTGAAGGTGTTGATGGACAGAGTTTATGTTGGAGGCAAGACCTCGTATATTTGTAAAGTCGGCTCTGAATAAGTTTCTCTGGCCTTCGGGCCTGTCGTCAGTGCGAAGTTGCTGCGAAGGACGGCTTCTGTTGTTAGCCCGACGAGGAGTGGCAGCACAATTCTTTAAACAATCTTCGCTTAACGTTCCCCCCGGACCACCTGGCACCCGGAGATCCGAACGGCCAGGTATTTTACCTCCGGAATCTTTTGATCCTGGAAGAGCCATTGAGCATTTTTTTACTTTTAATTAATCCAATTTGTCACTTATGAGAAACCGAGAACATCACCCCAGCGACGGAACATGAACCGTGAGGCCATTTGGCGCCGCCTATTCCCGGGAACCTATTTCTAGTTTCCCGGAAATATTCCGATGTGGGGGTGATTGCACCGCGGGCGAAGCTAAGTGACTGCACTTCTCCCCCCTGTGGCTGATTGCAGAGATAATAGTACATGATGCACCGTCGTCGGTGCAAGGTGTACCATCACCTCTGGGCGATGGGGTCGCCACATCCCTACGCCTGAAAAAGCTATTTCACTTCGGCGACTTCCAAAATACTGACGGCTGGTGGATCTTTACCTGTATTTATACTGCTAATGGTGACGTGGCCCAACCAGGTAGCGTTGGTAGCCCCGCCCCTTCGCGATATGGTAGTGTCTTCAGGTCCTTTAGGATGCGTATCCATGTCCGGTTGACTTTCTGTGTTTCTTCTTTCCTGTTGAAATTATTATGATGTTTCTGTATTTCGATGGCTTCTCTTTGAAGTCTGGCATGGTATGAAGACGTTGCGGCAAGAACCTGTGTTTCTTCAAACTTGATCCTGTGACTTCCCTCCTTAATCGCATGTTCGGCTACCGCTGATTTGTCCGTGTGGCCTAGTCGACAGCTAGCCTTATGTTCTGCAAATCTTGTGTTTATAGATCACTTCGTTGTTCCTATGTATACACTCCCACATGTGCATGGTATGCGATATACCCCCGGTGTCGTGAGTGGGTCTCTTTTATCCTTCACCGTTCTCAAATATTCCTGTATCTTTCTTGTGGGCTTGTAGATCGTCTTGACGTTTTTCTTTCGTAACATTTTTCCTATTCTGTCTGTTATTCCAGGCACATAGGGTAGAAAAGCTTTTGCTATCGGTTTAGGTTCTGATTTTGCCCTATTTCTTCTCATTGTCCTTGTTATTTCTTTTTCTGTGTAACCATTTGCCTTAAGAGCATTCTTTAGATGTTCCAGTTCGGTGTCGAGTTCTTCTGGTTCGCACACTTTTCTAGCCCGTTCTGTCAAAGTTCTTGCATAAAGAATCAAACCACCACCCATCTCAGAAGTACGGAATTATTAGAGCTTTGACAGAACGGGCTAGAAAAGTGTGCGAACCAGAAGAACTCGACACCGAACTGGAACATCTAAAGAATGCTCTTAAGGCAAATGGTTACACAGAAAAAGAAATAACAAGGACAATGAGAAGAAATAGGGCAAAATCAGAACCTAAACCGATATCAAAAGCTTTTCTACCCTATGTGCCTGGAATAACAGACAGAATAGGAAAAATGTTACGAAAGGAAAACGTCAAGACGATCTACAAGCCCACAAGAAAGATACAGGAATATTTGAGAACGGTGAAAGATAAAAGAGACCCACTCACGACACCGGAGGTATATCGCATACCATGCACATGTGGGAGTGTATACATAGGAACAACGAAGCGATCTATACACAAGAATTGCAGAACATAAGGCTAGCTGTCGACTAGGCCACACGGACAAATCAGCGGTAGCCGAACATGTATTAAGGAGGGAAGTCACAGGATCAAGTTTGAAGAAACACAGGTTCTTGCCGCAACGTCTTCATACCATGCCAGACTTCAAAGAGAAGCCATCGAAATACAGAAACATCATAATAATTTCAACAGGAAAGAAGAAACACAGAAAGTCAACCGGACATGGATACCCATCCTAAAGGACCTGAAGACACTACCATATCGCGAAGGGGCGGGGCTACCAACGCTACCTGGTTGGGCCACGTCACCATTAGCAGTATAAATACAGGTAAAGATCCACCAGCCGTCAGTATTTTGGAAGTCGCCAAAGTGAAATAGCTTCTGAAGATGCCATCCACTCGTGGTGGCGAAACGTCAAGCTTTAACGCTAAACGACGCCGGCCTAAAAACCCAAGAACCACAAATTCATTAATCTGTTTAAAGTGGGTCAAAATCTAGTCCAAGAGAGGCGGTCACAAGCATATAAAGAAACGTACAGTTAAAGCTAACCTTTTATGCTGCTAAGATGAGAAAGCGATGTTCACTCAATGTAATCGGATATTCGACCGACAACGCTTGACAGGGGATAGACCTCGCATTTTAATGAACATGGTTCTAATGTGTATGATGTGAATCTACATGTGTATGCACACGGACTTATGTACTAGTAGTTCATTTGAAAACTTCCCACCATGGATTTATCAAAAACCGCTGGTTAAACGAAAAAAACTCCAAGACACGTCAAAATATTCAAGGGTGACAACTTTTTAACCAAAAACTATTTGACCCCATTGTACCCTCTGGCCCACATCACCATTGTTTTACCAATAATGGGCAACATTTTGAACGCTTATTGCATGTTTGCTTTACCATATCTAGATGCGACTGGCAAATTTTTATACCCTTTCTATTACCTGCTTTCACTGTACAATGCACTAGTGTGCTTGCATGCGTGCGGGACCGGCGCCGGCCGAGGCAGGTTCTCGCTTCGCCTGCTTCTATCTGCTAGGGGGCTCGGGGTTGGCCAACGCCGGTAAACCTGCCGCTACTGTGCAAGCGAACAGAGTGCATTCATGACAAGGGATTTACTCTACAGATAAGGGTTAAACGCAGATATTCAAGAGCGCACTGTAGGGGGTATAGCTAACAAAATAATAAGAATAAGTTAATCAATTACGCTTACGCTGAAATCACGTGGGCATTTTAGATGTGATTACATGTTATTTACCACAAGTTGATTTGAGAAGTCATTAACATACCTCAGGGTATTATGTTAGCAGATGAATTCTATTTTAAATGATGCTATTAGGGCGGATATTTGTTTTGATCTTTTGGAACCGGGACGATGATTGATATTGCTGAACACTGAGGTTGGTTGGGTTATCGCAGGGACAGTACCTATTTTACCACAGTTAACTCGTGGGTATCGCATATGAATATTTTTGTTTACACTCCTCTTTGGAAAATGATCATTCACTCGATGATATGCTCATGAGTATTTGGAAACAGGAACATTATGACGTAATAACCTCAAAAGTACTCGGGGAAGATGAGTAAAAGTGCGAATTTATTTTCGTGAATACGACGGTGCGATTACAGGATGGCTCTTCAAGAGATTTTCCGCTGAAGAGCGAGCTTGAGCATTTTAAGCTAGGTGACTCATTTAAAGCTGCAAAGCAGATATTTTTAAGACTTGAGAACAGGTTACGAAATAATGTAGGTCACGCAGATAAATACAAGCGGTTTCTTGATGAATGCCTGAAAATGGAACACGGATGATTTGTAGAATTTGATGAAAACAATGTACCTCACACTTCAACTAGATATTTTTACCCCATCATTAGGTTATAAAATTGGACAGTGTTAGTACTCGCTTGCGGGTGGCTTTTGGTATAAATTCTTTATAGAACTGCATGGTTTTTTGGACGCGTGCATGTCGACGTACGGAGCTTGCCTTTATTTAAAAGGTCTCTTATAATTATGGCTAGATAGATTCTAATCTTCTGTGCCCAAAATTTTCAATATAACAGTGCCATGACAGCAGTCAATCCCTTATAAATAACGAAAGTGACAGGGCGCTGAATGCGATCTGTCACTTTTCATATTTCCATCGGTAATCTGAAAGAGAATTTCTAATAGAGGCCAGTATATTTTGGTACATAATACGAAGAGCATGACACAAGAAAATCTTTCAAGTTTTGTAAAGAACCGGTTACCAAGGATCTACCTTGCAACACACATTTTCAGAAAGAAGGATTAGAACTCTTGTGCCTAGAACTTACTTTGAACATCTTATGAAGGCATTTCAGCAGATGATTTTTGCATCAAGCAATGATGCGATTATGCAAGACCAGTTTTACAGCAACATCATTGAAGAAGGTGCATTCATTGAAAGCTATTTACATTGACAGCCTTAGGTTTTATGCTTTCTACTCTTCAAAGAGGAAGAAACTTTAGATGGTTTTTATCCCCCCTAAATAAATAAATCCAGACACGTGTCTTGTTTGGTTACGACAAGTACACTAGAGCCGAAGTTTATGCTTATTTTTCAAGTGACCGCGACTATAGATTATGGTTGTTTTTCCTGGGTTTCTGTCAACGACTGAAACTATAACTTTCGTTCAGTACGTTTCGGTTTATTTTGATCTAAACCATCTTTAGGTGTCTATAAATAAATAAGAAATGATCTGTATATAATAAAAATAAGAATAAAAATACGAAAAACCACAAAAAGACAATCAAATGAAATAATTATAAATTGTATGTATATAGTAGAAATAGAACTAACTATAAATGCATATATAAAACTTTTAAACATAAACTTAGAGATTTTAATTTCGTCTATTGAAAATAAATATAAAAGTATTAAATTTACTGAGACAAGGAAAATAATACTAACAAACCTACTTACGTTAATTTCGGTTAAATTTCTGTAAATTGTTTTGTTTGTGAAACAGCCTCTATGGGTTGAGAGAGCTGAATGACCAGTACGGCGTTTTTAGGATATTGTAAAATTCACAGATGTTCTTAAAGTGGTGGGAAAAGATTAATGGAACAATAGGAGTGAAAGCTTTTGTATCCATCTATGTATACATAACTCGTTTGTTCCAAATAAATATAAGAAAACTGTGATAACAGGACTTATTGATAGAGCCATTCATTTTACTGATTCTAATAATCGCCATAATAGTATAAATAAAGTAAAAAAGACACTTATTAATAACAGCTATCCACCAAATTTTTGATCCAATAATATGAAATAGAATCGATACTTGGTACAATAATAATCGTCAAAATAACAAATCAAATAGAGAAGAAAGTAAATATATCAGCTTACCGTATAATCCAACAATAAACAAACAAATTCAAAATTGTCTTAAACCATACAAAATCAAAATAGCTGACAGACCTTCAAACATACAGATACAGATACTTCAACAATTTCAAACCAAAAACAGAAACACATACCTAATATAACAAATACTGTTTATCAAATTGATTGCACACACAGTGGCGGAGTATATATTGGGCAAACAAGACAATATTTAAAAAACAGGATATATAGTCATAAGTACGATACGTTGAATGGCAAGGAGTCTACGGCTCTAGCAAAATATAGCTTAGATAGAGGACATAAATTTAATTTCGACAATCCAGAAATATTAACTCGTGAATGTAACCAGCACAAAAGAAATATAAAGGAAATAATTCATACTGAGAATCACTCAAATTCAATAAATTTCAGAACAGATATATATCAATTAGGGGATATATATATTATAATTTAATAAATTAGGGTTTCTGCATCTTGGAATAATCTAACAAAACATATTTATGTATATATAGATAGATACAAAAGCTTTCACCCCTATTGTTCCATCAATTTTTTCCCACCACTTTAAGAATATCTGTGTATTTTACAATATCCTAAAAACGCCGTACTGGTTATTCAGCTCCCTCAACCCGTAGAGGCTGTTTCACACACAAAACAATTTTACAGAAATGTAACTGACATCTGAAATTAACGTAAGTAGGTTTGTTAGTATTATTCTCCTTGTCTCAGTAAATCTAATTCTTTTATATTCATTTTCAATAAACGAAAATAAAATCACAAAGTTTATGTTTAAAAGTTTTATATATACATTTATAGTTAGTTATATGTCTACTTTACACATACAATTTATAAATATTTTATTTAATTGCTTTTTTTCGTGTTTTTTTTTGTATTTTTATTCTTATTTTTATTATATACAGATCATTTCCTATTCATTCATAGACACCTGAAGATGGTTTAGATTAAAATAGACCGAAATGTAGTGAAGGAAAGTTATAATTATATGCTAGACAATATTGACGCAATTTTTTAGTTCAATGCAGATCTGTCATAAATACATTTTTAGATTATGTCTTTTATACACTTTCCATATGAACTTGTGAAAAACCCTGAATTTGGCTTTAAATTATCAAAAGTGAAACAGAAGTTGTTTGTCTTATACAGGGTGGGCAATCGGTTGACGATATTAATTTTGTTTAAGATAGCCCGTACCGAGACCTATCCGAAACACCCCCATGTATGTGTAGCGATTACTGATAGTTATGATTTTTTTCTTTTTGAAAATTTAGAGATTTTCCAGTGTTTTCGAGAAATCGTCAAAACAAAAACAAAAATGCTTTTTGGCTTGTATTTTTTTGTAGTTATACTCAGTCTTAAGTCTATTTTGTTGTCCAATAAAGAACACCTATACATCCGACTAATAACTAAGTACATTTTGGGTCCAAAGCATGCCTGATACTGGAGCTCTAAACTAAACTTAAAAACCTTGCAAGATATTACACTTTCGAAATAATAATGAAAAAGTGGCACTTTGGGGGCATTTTGTTCCGTACGTGACTGTTAAAGGTAAAAAGGTGATAATTCGCGAATTCCCAAAATGATTTAAAAAACTATTATTTTACATTATTATGACCAGTTAAATAAAAAACTCGTAACTACTAATAAACCCGATAATCATTGATGTTTTGATGACTTTTAATTAAGAAAAAGCTAATACCCAAATTGTGATTTGTGGCGTGTTTTTGATATGTACTATTGAACTTCTGCTAAATTAAGGTGTATGGAATGCTAAGAAAGAAAGGTATAATAAAACCATAATCTGACCTTCAGTTCCATATCAGAATTCCCTGGGAAGTGGTGTCATGGAATATGCCGTCCCTTTCTTTCAGAGTAGCTTTTTGCGAGCTCATGCTACCAAGGGATCGAGAAGATCCCAATTTCTTTAACAAAATCTTGCGGACCGATGAACCGAGGACAGAACTGTTTAATATACTCCACTTCCATTATCGGGCAACGGAAAGTCCTCACATTGCACGACAATCAAGCTTTCAGAACAGATTAAGCGTCAACTTGTGGAGGGGAGTACTGGGTGGATAACTAATAGGCCCCGTTGAACTGAACTGCCATCTAGGCTGGATGGATAGGCCTATTTAGACTTCCTGCAAAATAACTTGTCCGACACATTAGAAGACGTAAACCTTGAGATACAAAGGAATCTAATATTCCAGCAAGATGGCTCTCCATGGCACTACGCTAGGGAAGTGCGCAACTACTTGGACGCAACCTTCCAAACTGGTGGATTGGTCGTGCTGGGCCGATCATTTGGCCCCCCTCGTAGTCCAGATTTAAATCCCATTGATTTCTTCATCTGGAGCTATTACAAGGAAATCATCTACGCTCGTGACAGTAACGCCGTGGGAAAGCTCAGATAAAAATTAGAGGAATGTAAAAGGAAAATTAATGAAAACAATACTGCGTGTCGCCGACATGAGCTCGCAAAAAGCTACTCTGAAAAAAAGGGATTGCTGATGCTACGACACCGCTTCCCAGGAAATTCTGCCATGGAACTGAAAGTCAGATTATTGTTTTGTTATTCCTTTCGTCTGTTAACTTTCCATATAACTTAATTTAGCAGAAGTTCAATAGTACATAGCAAAAACACGTCAAAAATCACAATTTGGGTATTATTTTTTTTATTAAAAGCTATTCGAACATCAGTGATTGTCGGGTTTGTTAGCTGTTACGAGTCTTTTTTCTTTAATATGTCATAATAAAGTAAAATAATAGTTTTTTGAATCATTTTGCAAATTCGTGAATTATCACCTTTTTACCTTTAACAGTCACGTACGGCACAAAATAAGTGCTATTTTTTCATTATTTCGAAAGTGTAATGTCTTGCCAAGTTTTTGAGATTAGGGTGGAGCTCGAGGGCCAGGTATACGTATTTTTAATTTAATTTTGAAGGTTTTGGTCTCCTAACTAAAAACAGTGCCTCCAAACTTTGGGCCCAAAATGTTCTTAATTATTGGTCAGATGTGCAGGTTTTCTTTATTGGACATCAAAATAGGCTTAATACTGAGTATAACTACAGAAAAAATAAAAGCCAAAAAGCATTTTTGTCTTTGTTTTTGACGATTTCTTGAAAACGATGAAAAATCATAACTCGAAAACTATCAAAAATCGCTACACATACGTGGGGGTGTTTTGGAAAGGCCTCGGTACCGTCTATCTAAAAGAAAATTAATAACTTCACCTGATTGGCCACCTGTACAGTTTGGCAAATTATGATCTTTGTAATTAAAACTGAAATACCTTGTGAAGTCATTCGATATTTAGTAGAAGAAAGCTCAAACTTTCTTCTGGTGCCACATTTTTTGTTGATGTTAATCCGTTCTACTGGGACTACCTATCTGCAGGGAGTTACTCCCTACTAAAATTATGTTTTCCTTTTCTAGCCATAGATTTTGCTTGGAGCTCCAACTTTGTGCTGAAGGAGATTTTTTTCTGGTAGGCACAGCTTTCTGCATGGACTTCTTTTTGCTGAAGCTAGCTATCTTCCAGACTAACCATTCTGGTAGAGCTGTATCTGCTTCACTTCTATTTGAGGACCATTTTAAACATAAGCCTGAAAGGTTCATACCTGCCTTTTAATTTCCGATGCGAAATTGTTTGATACGGAAGCATGCTTTTTATGATCAATAGGTAATTCAACTCTTGTGTTTATACTCCTCACCCTGTCACATCGCACTCAGCAAGCTATTTTGCAAGATGAACCACCCTCAGTTTACCAACCCTACGACTAAGCTATTGGATGCTAGAAAAGCCTTTTGGTCTGACTTTCAGATTTTAGTAGGTTATAGCGTCAAAAGAATTACTTTAAAAACTTAATTGTTTTATGTAATTTTTATGTATTTCTGCAGCCTCCAGTAGAATAGTAGGTATTTCGATAATTCAAGCTTCATTAAATTTTCAATATTACTCCTCAAGTGAAAAGCACCCTCGTACATTGCTTCTTCCCAGTTACATCTTCTCACCAAACCCGAACGCACCGCTTCCAAATTTTCCCACCCCCCTGCAGCAGTAGCCGCACTTCCAAACGTTGCTGACAAGTGACATCCCCTGTCACCTCCCTCCTCTTTTGTGCGCAGCCCCCGAAGGCACGTACTTCATCATCCCTCGCCGCAATTCATCACCCGGCCGGGAATATTAGCCCTGCTCTGTTGTGTTTCCGAAACAAACCGCACCAAGTGTCAGCTCCTTTTTTATTTATTCGCTCAATGCGTGCATGGTAACTTTATTATCTCTGCAGTATAGGGGGCAGAAGTGGGTGAGGCGGCTCTTTTGAAATTGTCACGCTTCTCGTCTATCGTGGGAGTCTGAAGGTCGCATATACAATAGATTAAAGAAAGATACGCTACTTTAAACCACAAATCGTTACTTCATAGGCTAATAGCTGAAGCACGACTTCAAGCAGACTGTTTATACGACTATTCCGTATGACGTTACGCAGGCTGCTTCAGCGCCTCTGCATTCAATTTTATGCATAAAAATATGCATGACTAATCGAATGAAAGAGTTTTCTCAAGTATCGTTTCGATGGCTTTAAAGAACCCTATGCACCTTGGAATAGTAGCAAATCTTGTAGTAATTTCATTCATTTACGTTCTGTGCAGACTGGAGACTGGAGAGATATATGTATGCTGCTTTGCTGCTCACTTGCCAATAGGTACAGGAACTGCTATAGGATAATATAAAAAATTTCACAGTAATAATCGCAAGTAAGTGACTACCCAGTCACAGCATATTGAGGTAGCATCAGCGAGATGCTATAGCTATTAAGCAGACAGTTTGTCCAACTATTCATGACTTTCGTCTAACCTTAATGTGAATATTAGTCTAAAGTATGAAGTACCTATTCAGTTGAGATTCTTATGCCCTTAACAAACTTACGCACTTTCAGTCTTCAATCGTTTGGTACTATTCCATGGCTTTTGTCAATTCTTTCTGGTGTAAGGACTTCATTTGGGAGGTATAATTGTTGAGTGCCGCTACAAAAAAGCTGCATGATCAACTTTTCAACCATTATACGATTGACGAAACATATATTATTTGTCAAGCTCCTTCTTAATTATAGTGATGGTTTTGTGCACAAAGCAATACTTAGTGTACAAACTAAATTCAGCATTTTTCTTTATTTTTGTGCGGATTAGCAAGATTGGCTGCTGCCAACTGAAGCAAACATGATCTAATTGACATATATAACTCAAAATTGTACACCTACCTACCTACCGATGGCAGTTGATCTTTATGAACCACTCTTGAATTAAGATGTAGTAGCTAACTCAACAGTTTCTCAGGCACGATTTATTTCAAACATAGCAGCAAAAGAGTTCGCCAAATTTGAATTTCAAACAATACATTCTTTGGACGATAGCTTTATGCAACTGCCTAATGAAACGCGATGGATCATAGCATAAAGCCACAGGGTCCATTTTAGATATTGCATTATTTTTTAGGTATCGATCCGTATCTATCCACGAATTCTAGGTGTACGAAATCCAACACTAGGACAACGTAGGTTATTGGTACATAGCGATCAGATTCCGATGTTGAGGCGACTCGAACCTGTATTCCCTATTTGGGTGCAAATACGGGTAGTCATGCCATCGAAGCGACATCATGGGTCGCGTATGTTTGAAGTGACGTATGCGTAACGTAAGATGTCATTCTTATTTTTTTTATGGTCTATAGCACTGTAGAAGCACTGCGGGAGGATACGTACCGGTGTACGTTAGACTTGGAGCACTTCAGGTTGTAGCCATCAGGAAACAAATTCTCCAGCAGCTCATTCCATAGCGTCGAAGCTCTCAAAAAGAAGGAATGCTGGAGACTGGAGACTGGTTCGGGGAGTAGGGATCCCGACCCGGTAAGGATGAGCTCGCAGAGCCTCTCTAGTGTTTCTCACTCGAACATCTTCCATGGAAGAGTGTGTAAAACAGAGACAAGTCAGCCACCCTTCTTCGATGTGTTCCAGGCTGTGGAGGTCCTTTGTGAGATTAGGCGTATCGATTAGTCTAATTGCTGTCTTCTGTATAGTGACCAGAAGCTTTAGAGAGTGCTTTGGAGTGCATCCCCACACATAGGAGCAATACTCCAACGATGGTCGGATCTGTAACCTGTAGAGCAGCAGTAGCTGCTCTAGTATGTACAGCTTGCTACAGCGGAACAAGATTACAAGCTTCTGGGATGCCGTTTTAGCAATACTAATGTGGACAACGTGGTCATGTCAGGACATGTTGCTGTTGATATTAATCCCCAAAATCTTGACGGGTGGTGACCCAGCTATTGGGTGACCCTCCACTTTCACAGTTGGTAAACCAACGTGATACTTCTTATGCTGCTTGAAACTGCAGTGGTTACACGGTTGCGTTTATGGCCATTTGTCTACAATTGCATGCCACAGCTTCTTCGTAATCTAAGTATATTTATATAAAAATAATTATAAAAAGCGGACTTCATTCACATAAAAATATAGAAGTGTGTACAAAAATTTGTAGACTAACGGCGAAGTCTAGCTGAAGCTACTCTACTTTAACCATTAGTGGGCTGAGCCCAAAAAATTAGATCAAACCATAACATAATTTTGATTACAACAGGAGTATTCATATCACTCAGTAACAAAATAATATGTGCATATTAAGATTAACAGATTGTATTTACAGAAGTTTATAATATATTGCTCGCGGGAATTCATACGTCAATTTAAAAAGAAAAACAGGAATTGGAAACAAACAGCCAATATCAGTCAATGTACTAGAGGAAGGAGGTCCTACTCAGATCGGTATTGGTGTCTATTAAATGACAAAGGAAAAAATGAGATCTCAGTTTTTACTTGAACTAGTTGATGTTAAGTGTTTTGAATATTAATTCTAAAAAATAGGATGTACCTACTCAGTTGAGATGACTATACCCTTAGCAAACTTATGCACTTTCAGTCTTGGATCGTCCGATATTATTCCGTGAATTTTTCGCTTGGGAGATATGGCTGTGCAACAGCACTTGTACTGGTGCAACTACAACGAAACTCCGTCACCTAACGACTCTTCAACAGCTAGGCTGTATAGCCTAGTATTTGTCAAACCTCTCCTTGGCTTTAGTGACGGCTTTGTGCAAAGATTAATGTTTAATCAACAAGATCAATTGAGTTTCCTTCAATATTTGTGAAGATTAACAAGATAAGCTGTTTTCAACGGGAAGCAAACATAGTCTTAACTTGCTGTAGTAGCCGAAGGGTCCGCGAAATTTTTGGATTCCAAAAAATGCATGCTTTGGACCATAGTTTCATGTAACTATAGAACGCGACGAATCATAGCAAAAGACCACAGACCACATTCCACAGATTGTATTATTTTTACATTATGCAGAGTTTGTTGCGTGCAATTGCCACATTGCGTCCCTCTTTAAAGGTAATCCGTGACGCGGGCTTCGAAAGTTCCGTAGACAAATAGCTCATCGCACCCCGAGTTGCACACAGGCGCTGACAACGACGCCCCGCATATTCGACTAACAGAATTACCGGCGGTAATTACCGCTCCTAAACTTCTTACTAGAAAGTAACTTCCTGTGGTTGTCATTTCACAGTCGGTTATCTTCCGCAGCCCAGATTTATATCGCAGATTGGGCGTGGTCGACATAGATTTGAGGTCGTTCGGTTGCTCAAACTGGCGTCAGAGGGCAGAGCGTTTAGGTAACGGACGGTGTAGCTATTTGAACTCAGTAGGTAGTTATTGAAACTATGTTTTTAGACTACTCTCTCTATAGCCGAATAAATACATACCAGTGCAACACGGTCACTGATGGGTTATCCGCCAAACTGAAAAATACATAATCAAAAAAAAGTAAATCTCGGTTTGTGTATCAAGATGTACCTAGTCTGCTTATTTTCAGCTTTTCGCTCTAATTTTTATCATATCGATCAGGCATTGTACTTGTCAATTAGACCACTAGTCACTTTTAGCTTATCATAGACATTTTTTTTATGATTGGTAAATCCTAAAAGTTGTTTCATAACTAACGATAAACAAAAACTGACTACTGCACATTATCTCACAATGCAATGCCTAATTGATTTGATAAAAATTCGAGCAAAAAACTAAACTCAAAGATACTAGGTACCTACGTCCTGATACACAAGCCGAGATAATTATACTTTCTTTATTCTGTATCCCTTCTATTCTTCAGTTTTCGGGAAAAAGTTATTTGTAAAAGTTATTTACTTTAACGATTTCTGTACACAATTAAAAAAACTATCAACGTGGGACTCTGAATATACAAGGTGTCCCACGACGATTAAGACAAGCAATATATCGGAACTGGGCAGTAGTAGCGAACTATAATTTTGGGGGTGTAAATAAGAGCAAATATTGGATCTCTTATTATTATTTTGTCATCCAATGAGGTATTTGTTTTTGGTCACGTGACGTCCGATTCAAAATTTTTAATGGAACACCCTGTATATTTGAGGCCTTCTGTATTCCTCCCGATAGAACAATTCCAACACACTAGCGCACTTGGTGTCAAAAGTTATTCATCCAAGAGCTACAGGTACTTAAAGGACTGTACCACTACCATTATGAAACAATACCAAAGTAATTTAACTGTAGGGGTACATGTTATAATCAATGGTAGTGGTACCATCCTTTAAGTACCTGTAGCTCTTAAATAAATAACTTTAGACCTCAAGTGTGCTAGTGTGTTGGAATTGTTTTATCGGGAGGAATACAGAGAGTCCCAAATATACAGGGTGTTCCATTAAGATTTTTGAATCGGACGTCACGTGACCAAAAACAAATACATCATTGGACGACACAATAATAGGAAAGGATACTATATCTGCTCTAATTTACACCCTCAAAATTATAAATCGCTACTACTGCCCCGTTTCGATATATTGCTTGTCTTAATCCCCGTGGGACACCCTGTATAAAGCAAAATTTAATAATTTTTTACTTCCCACACCGATAGGCGAGGGGAGTATTGTGATCGCGGAAATCTTCGGTTTTGAGATACCTACTATACTTTTTTGGTGTTTTATGATGTCTACATAACGAAAATCCACGTCACTCGATTCCGTCGGCCGTCAAACTCTTTAGGCATTTTAGGGGTTCCTGATTAATCTCTACTTTTTTAGGGTGGGGGTGAAATTGGGGTCGTTGGGGGATAGGGGGTCGTAAAATTGAAAAGTTTGTTGTATTCATAATGGGCTGTCACACTTTTCTAGGTCCATCCGAACATTATTTTGCCTATTACAGAAACCCGGAGGCTTACAATTTTCTGATGTATACATGCGAATAGTGATTCTGGTCGTTCTGTATTGTGTAACTAGGAAAGTACTGAATTGATTTTAATGAAATTTTTACACATTATTAATACCGTTGCGACGATGCAAAATATTCACGATTTTTAGAAATCGTTTCAGTGGCGACGCAGCAACAATAAAAAAACTAAAAATATAAAAACAGCTCAAACCTCGTTTTTAGGCGTTCTGTGAGTTCCTGATCGTTTTCTGCTTTTTTGGGTGTGGATTAAATTGGGGTGATTGGGGGGTGGGGGGTCGTAAAACACAAAAATGTGTTGTATTTCTAATAGGCTATCCATTGACCTGTGAAAGAAACACTTAGCGCCATAATAGACTTTTTTAGCTCCATTCGAACGTTGTCTTACCTATTAGAGAAACCAAGCGACTTAAAATTTTCTGACGTATACATTCGAATAATGCCTCAGCTCGTTCTGTATTGTGTAACGTGGAAACTATTGGATTGATTTTAATGAAATGAAATAACACTGTGGTATTATTACCGTAGCGAGGATGGAAAACGTTTGTGGATTTTAGAAATGTACCCAAAAAAATACGCCTAAAAACGAAGTTTGAGCTGTTCCTATATGTTCTGCCGCCAGCGATAGGTAATAAAAAAAACTAAACATATAGAAACAGCTCGGTCGGCTGTCGGTCTGTCGGTCTGTCGGTCTGTCGGTCTGTCGGTCTGTCGGTCTGTCGGTCTGTCGGTCTGTCGGTCTGTCGGTCTGTCGGTCTGTCGGTCTGTCGGTCTGTCGGTCTGTCGGTCTGTCGGTCTGTCGGTCTGTCGGTCTGTCGGTCTGTCGGTCTGTCGGTCTGTCGGTCTGTCGGTCTGTCGGTCTGTCGGTCTGTCGGTCTGTCGGTCTGTCGGTCTGTCGGTCTGTCGGTCTGTCGGTCTGTCGGTCTGTCGATCTGCCGGTCTGCCGGTCTGCCGGTCTGCCGGTCTGCCGGTCTGCCGGTCTGCCGGTTTGCCGGTCTGCCGGTCTGCCGGTCTGCCGGTCTGTCGGTCTGTCGGGCAAATTTGGGCAGCGATATGATGTGGGGTTGTAGTAGGTAATGCTGTTATTTTTTTAAAAATCGGTGCGGTGGAGTAATTAGCGATCTTCATACGGTGATACAAGAAAATTCGTTAGACCATTTTCCGTCCGAAAAACGGTTTTGAAGCTAAGTGCAAAACGAGACCAGGGGGCCCCCAGCAGAGGCAGGCACGGGCATCAGCGAGACCGATTCTAAGGTAGGTGTCCTTGACTTTGCATGGGTTCTTTATTTACCAAACAAACAAACAAAAAATACAGTCAACTGAATTCTACATACAGTAGACATCATAAAACGCCCAAGAAACGTATTACTCAAAAATTTTCGCGATCACAATACTCCCCTCACTTATCGCTGTGGGAAGTAAAACTGCACGTGGATTCAGTTTACTCCAAATATAGCTGACAAGTTGAAAATTAGTATGATTATACACTTAGGAGAATCACAATTTTATGAGAAATATAAGGACCAATTATTAAGGATCTGAATGCCTAAACAACATTATAAAAACTAAGGTACTATATCTGCCACGGTCGAGAGGCGAGAAGAAGGATGGAGGTCTTTTCCCCGATCATTAGTAGACAGTACAAGAAAGTCAGCCATATTGTTTCTATTGGCCGACTCGAAGTCAAATGCGCCAACTTACCAACCTTTCAATTTGAAAAAAATAACTAAACAGGACAAAAGCATTACGAACTTATGCAACATATTCACTGAAAAAAAATGGAAGTATACAAAGTAACCAATATATCAAACTAGGTAACTAACGTAGTGAGAGTATACATGGTATGCTCGCCAGCCGTACGAAATTGCGATCGCTCTGCGCATTGCGTCAGCAACGAGATTTTTCGCGCGGGGAATTATTAGACGTCGTCATACCACGGCCCATTTAATCGCGTTTTAAATAGAATCTCTAACGATTTTTGTTTAATTTACTTTGTATTCCTTATTTTGAGTTACAGAAGACTGAAATTTGTATACGTAATGCCAAATTGTGCAGTTGTCGGTTGTAAAAGCCATAGTAAGGTGAAAGACCCAAATGTTGAATTCTATAAGTTCCCGAAAAATTTAATCTCGGAATGCAATGGAGTAATGCTTGCCGCCGAAAGGACGAAATTAATATGAAAAATGGTAATCATTTCACAATTTTTTTTTCAACTGGTGCTATCGTATTGTTTATTGTTTATTGATAATGATATAAAGATACATAAATAATATACAGGCTACATATAAGTTAAAAAAAATACCCTACCAAACAGCAGCTGACGCTAGGCCACGAGGCCTGTCTTGTGAGCCGCAGTTCCAGTAGAGCATTTAACTGATATAACAAGAAACCTATTGGTGTAATAAGTAACAAGTAATTCTGGATGGAAGTAGGCAGCAGTTCGAGCATGTCTGTGAGCCAATAGAAACAATATAAATAAAATATATAAAAAAATCGGTTTAATTAGAAAACCACTTCGAATAGAATATAATATAAGAATTGATTTGGATGATCTTTTATATATTGTTTAACTTCCTTTTTGAAGTTGTTGTAGTTAGAACTTTCCTTCAATCTTTTTGGAATACTATTATAAAATTTGGGGCCATAAAAAAGAAAAGAATTTTGAGTGGTAGATTTACTAAAAAAGTCAACTTTAATGTTCATATTTTTATTGGCCTTTGTTCTTACGGTGTGTACTTGCGAAAAATTTATTTTCTCACTGTACATTCTTTTTAAGCAGCTAAAGATATATATTGAGCTAACGTTGAACAATTCGTTTTCTTCATATAATTGGCGAGTAGGGAATAGTCGACTTTTCGTGAATATTATCTTTAATATAGTATTCTGTGTAACTTGTAAAGGATGCATGGATGTTTTGAATGCAGCTCCCCACACAGGTATGCAATACCTAATTATTGATTCAGCAAGAGAGGTATACAGTATAATCAGATTTTTCCTAAATAGAATATCTCTTAATTCGATGAATGTTTGTATTAGAACTCTTAATCGTTTCGCCACATAATTAATATGTTCAGACCACTGCAGGTGTTGGTCAACTACTATACCCAGGTATTTTATACTCGACGTCTTTTCTATTAACCTGCAATCACCGTTGTACATGTTGCTACAATGGTGCGTATGTAACTTGATACTCAGATCAGCCTGATCCCTGATTATAGGGGAGAGAGCCATATTTTTAGTTTTATTAATATTCAAAGAGAGCTTGTGATTATTTAACCAGATCAGAATTTTTTTCAGTTCAGTTTCCGCAGTATGCTTGACAGTATCCCATGATGGGCCAGTGAAAATAAGGGCTGTATCGTCTGCATAACTAACTATGTGACCTTTGAAATTACTTATTTTTGTTATGCTGTTTATGTATACAAGGAACAATATTGGCCCTAGTATGGTCCCTTGGGGAACACCGGTCCGTACCACTAATTCGGAACTTAACTCTTGCCCGACTTTGACTCGTTGAATTCTATTTTCTAAGTAGTTTTCTAAAAGATTCAAAGCTATGCCTCTAACGCCGTAATTTTCCAGTTTTTGTATGAATATGTGGTGGTTAACCATGTCGAAAGCCTTGGTCAAATCGAGAAAAGTCGCTATGCATTTAGAAGAATTTTCTAAGGACGTTATTGTTGTGTCAATAAATTTCATAATTGCATTTTCAGTGCTGGAGTTTTTTACAAATCCAAACTGTCTATCACTTATTATTTGATGCTTGTAAAAGAAGTAATTAAGTTATTTTTCATACATTGCTCGAAAACTTTTGCCAAACTATTTATAACGGAAATAGGACGATAATTAGTTAACTGTGAACGTTTGCCTGATTTAAATATTGCCGTTACATTTGACATTCTCCATTGATCAGGTATCAAACCAGTTACAAAGCATTGATTGATAATATGAGCAAGCCGTTTGAGTATATTAGTGTGAATTATTTTCAGCGTCTTTGAGGTCATTCTGTCAGGTCCAGGGGCGGAGTTATTTTTTAGTTTAGATATATTTAGTACTAATTCATTCTCTGTTACAGGGGCTAGAAAGATTGATTCTTTAACTTTAATATCAGCTCAGAAACTTTCTGACGCAGTTACGTTTATAATATCTTTTGATATACTCTCCGCCACATTGATAAAAAAGTTGTTGAATTTATTTGCTACGTCCCGTTGGTTACTCACTGTGCTATTATTTAATTCTATAATGACATTTCCCACTTTTTGGTTTTCACTATTATTCCGTGCCTCCTTGACTATGTTCCAAATTTTTTTGTAGTTATTGCCCGCTTGCTCAATCTGGAGTCAGAATTCATTTTTAGTTTTTCTTAAGAGAGAGTTAAGTCTGTTTCTCTGTCTGTTTTTATACTCTGCTTCTAATTCAGGTGAATAATTTTTTAATAAATCTTTTCTCAAAATATCACGTTGGTGGTTTAATTTTGAAATGTTTTTTATTTTTGAATATTTGTGTAGTTGTTGAAGATGTAATGTAATTTGAAAGTTTTTCAATGAATATATTGTAAGATATTTGAGGGTCTAGTTCAGATGCTACTTCGTTTCACTTTTCTAATTTAATGGAATTTAATTTATCATAGTTAATTCTTTGTATTATTTGTACATGTGTTTTTATATGTGTTTTGTTTAGTAGAGAAATATTCACAAAGGGAGCGTAGTGATCTGTAATGTCTGTTCGAAAAATCACGGGTGAAATATCTATTTTATTTTTTAACTCAAAATGCGTTTTAATAAATATGTGATCAATTGCTGTTCTTGTATCTCTAGTCTCCCTAGTAGCCTCATTTATATAGGAAACGAACCCATATGAGCTGAGTATGTTCAGGTAAGAGCATGTGTCATAACTTTCTGAATCCATTAAGTTTATGTTTATATCACCCAAATAAATTTCCATGTTTTCTTTATTTAAGTTAGACAGATAATTTTCAAGATCATTCAAATAACTTTTATTACTGGTTGCAGGTGGTCTATAGCAGGCTGTTAAGCCCATCTTCGTATCCTGTTTTAGGAAATTGGTTGCTGTTACACGTAAAAAGCGACTATTACCTACCGAAATTACTTTCACATCTGCTGATATGTTGTTATTTATGTTAATAGATGAACCATTGTAGCATTGAGTGTAGTTTGGAATTGAGAAATCTTCTAAGCATTAAACATTCATTAAAACTGAAATTTTTATGGTACATCCTCAGAAAATATCCACTTGCCGTATTTTCAATGAATAAATATGCAGAAGACAGCAATGAGTCGTGCCTACTTGAACCATTACAAGTGAAAAACTTAGTTTCGAGTAATTCTAACATCGAAGCTGATGACGTATGCTTTACTCAGGAGTTTTTCAAGAACGTTTTTCTTGACAGCGATATTGTTGGGACAGAGAATGATTCAAATGATATTCATTTTTCCAACTTTACCTTTCAGAGTCCAGATTATGACCTAGATAACTTCATTTCTGAAGAACATGACCTTTTGTGTCAATTGGAAAAAAAATAAAATGCCAGACACGATTTCCAACGAGGGACTGAAATTTATTGACGGATATGTGACCTACAGATTCAAAAACGAATATCCTAATATAGCTTTGGGGGCGCAAACCAAATTTCATTCTTCTTATCGGGCCCCAGACTGGACTGAGTTTCTATCTAGAGTCAGTCTTGTATATCCAAGTGAGGTGATGATTAAAGTAGCCCGTTTTGGTTGAGATAGAGTTCGATAAATTCCATGGACAGTCGTGTTCTAAACAATCAAACATATTTAAAAAATTATTAGAGATAGACCCCAGTGGAAACCATCAAACAATTTCCTGACAAAATAATATTATATCTTATACGAACGAGAATATACGTCAGGCTCAGACATTTAAACAAAAGGATTAGTTTCGAAAATTGTAGGCGTAAACTTAGGGAAAAAATGACCAAATTTACCAATAAATAATACATTTTTGTAGAAAAAGTCGTTAAATTACCTATTTTACACTTCTCTATAACATAATTGTCAAATAGTTGGCTATTGAACTCCTTTAATCTATCACTTTTAAATTAAAATATAATCCATCATATGGTATTCCCGCTAGTTCGCCGACAGAAATCTCGTTGCTGACGTCACAGCGTGCCGGCGCTCGAACGGCTGCATGCGCGTGAGCACACCATGTTTATTTACACTATGGTAACTAAGAGCAACTGTGGATTAGTCCATTGTCGGTGATCGAATATTTTCATAAATATAATATACATAACCAGTTACACATCCTTGAACTGTATTGGAAAAATGGATCCTGTACATTTTGGTACAATTTCGGAATCATTGGAATAGAACTTGATTTACCAAAGGAGTTGCAGACGACGTCTAATGAATTTAGCATAAATTTCTTACAAACCAGATATTCAATAATATTGGAAATGTTGCATACTTTCACCATTTCCAGTAATCTGGAAATCTGGTATGTTATAACTAGCACATTCACCAAAATCCATTGTCGGAAAGCAGTAATGTTGTTTTCAACAGTAATAAATACTGTACATAATATTTATGTCTTTTGTCTTTTTTATAACAAACAAAACACATTTCAGTACAATTTCTCTCTCGTATGGATATCAAAAGCAACAAAACTATTATGCAGATCATGATATTTAGGTCTATGGGTCGGTTTCTCAATGTCCAGTTAAATATTTATCTGGAAGTTAACGGTTATCTATCAGATAAACACTATCTGGCAGCTACCTATCCGACACTTTTGACTGGACATTGAGAAACCGGCCCTAAGTATTGTAACATACTGTATATTAAGGTATTCGTGTATTGTGTATTAGTTGTCATGCATGATGTAAAGTCAAAGTGTTAGGTTAGATCTTTGAAGTGTAAACGTCATCGAATCGTCTGGAGTTTTCGGGAATGACGGATGGATTCTAGAACGTCATCGAATAATATATAAGGCGCCACGGGTAGCGTGGTAGTTCAGTTGAGTTCAGTTCTAGTTGAGATAAGGTTAAGAGATATGTATTGAGTTGTGAAGTAAAACGGTGAAAGTTACGTCCAGTTTGATTCTTTGGTGAAGAAAAAGAGGCCGTCGTGACAGTATCACTCTTATGTTCTTTTAACGTAATTATTTTCCTGACCCTCTTCATTTTCCTAGAAAGATGAAAAAATAAGCGATGGGCTATTTTCAAGGATTTCACAAATCATGTGCCTATCAAATTTCAAAAACCATGCCATCATGTCTGAATAACAATTCCCGATGTCTCTACATTGTCATGATATGAATATCCCCTGACCTTGCCATAAAAATGAAACGACTCGGCTGGACATCTTTAGAGCTCATTTTTTTCTCAAAATTCTCAAATAGCTTTCCCAAACAGTGCTGAGAGATAAATGTAGGAAATAGATAAAGGAAATTATGGAATATTCTCTATACAGTAAATGTACGAAGAATAAGAAATGTGAGCCATGCGCATTTATACGGATCATGACAGTGTGAGTGGCTTGCTACGTAGGTAGCCTTTTCCAGACATTCTACTTTGCTGCGAATCGCTGCAATTGCTACGTGAGCTTTGTTCATCCAGCAAACGATTTTCAGCAGCAGCAATAACAACAATGAGCTGCTGTAAACTCGGTCGCCGCCACGTAATGTACCGTCGGACGAAGGTGGCTGTGGTTTGCTTGATCCCCTGCTGCGCGTCTGGAATCCTGCTGGATTAAGGAGGCGCCACGTTCCCTCGTTACTATCCGCCAGCAGGAATGGATAGCCGACGTAACGGATCATCCTGGCTCCCTTTTAGCTGTTGCGCTACACCCGGATTCCGCGTCAATCTCATCTACGTTGAAATTAGACAGACGAGCTACAGGTAATTAAGTTTCCGGTTCAACATTTGTGGATTCTACTATGTATCTGTGACTGACGCTTCGTATCTCTCAGTAGACTGCTTAGACTGCATCTTTACGTTGCTAAAATCACAGGTGTTTTGTGGTGTGTCACATGCTGTTTCTCGCAAAATTTATTCGGAAATTGCACCGGTTCATTTGTTCTTAAAACGTATATTTCATGTCAATTACCTCCTCCTCCTTCAATCAGTATTTTCTTTTGAAAATACTAGTTACGTTGAGATGGTTCAGAGCATTGCCATTTTTTGAGCAGCTGTGTTAAAGATAAGCAGCGCCGAGTGGTTTTGAATGGCGAATCTTTAGTATCCATAAATATCATAGCCGGAGAACCACAGGCTCAGCATTGGAATCCCTGTTGTTCGTCTACAAAGCCGGCGATACTGAACTGTAGATAATATTACATGGATGGATATGTATTGTTACGGTTCAAATTTTATGTAGAATTTTTATAGGATCTGCATATATACGTGGGTGGTCATAATGCGTTTATCTTTCACTCTTACATTATCACTGATGAAATGAACTTCTAGATATTAGAAGTATGGTGTTACTTACCTTTCATATCCTGAGAAAAGGGATGATTGAATTTTAGGGCGTTTTCATTGATCAAAATGACATTCTGTATAAGTGTACTGTAAATCTTTTTAATTGTTATTAATGTACAACACGGGTTCTTAGGCATAAGGTCTAAGCATGTTTCGGTGACACCTGTAGAACGTCTTCACATCACTGGTCCACGTATTGCCTGAAACAGAAAACTTCATTACAAGTTCTATTGCCTTAATTATTATGGTATTTTACGTGACTTCTTTTAATTTCACGCGATTCTCTTAATGATAAATTGTTGTTTACATTTTCAATTTGAGGCTGAAAGTAAGATTGGATTTGCGTTGACAGAAACCTGACACCTGTCGTGGTCGAGAGTGTTGACAGTAGTCACTTTTGACTTCTGACGTCTGGCAATTGTCAGCCAATGTACCGCCTTCTTTCCGGTTTTTCTTCTTGCTGGTAGTTTCTGGAATTTGTTAGGCACGCTTACTGCGGGTTATTTTCCAGAAAACCTCTCCAGTTTGGTCAAAACGTGTGGGTACTAGCTGAGTTTTGCAACCACCTTTGTGGGATTTAAAACCCTACAGTGTTCTGGGTCCAGAAAAGCACTAAAGACCACACTACATCCAAGGTTAGTATATACCACTCTATACCACACTCTGTCTCAGGCTTAATGCCCTTTAACTATCCTTTTGGTCGTACTCTGGTGGTTAATTATTGCTATTGTCTGCAGGCCGTTTTCTTTTACCCTTACATCCTGTAACCTACTACACTACTTGGTACACTGTTTGTGATCTGACCTCCTCGTACAGCGGTACACACAGGGTCTAGAACCGAAGGCTACCCTGGCAACAAGGCAAGCCTTACTACCTTCCTGCTTGCCGTCTGTCTTAACCAGCATCGTGCGTGAAAACTGAACGCTAATCTTCCAACTTACCGACCAAGCCACCGAGAAACTCAAGGGAGTACGACCAGAACTCCAGGTGATACTAACCCTTTAGCTTATATGAACAGATTTTAGAATCCCTGAAACATACAAAGAATTAGAATTTAGATCTTGTAAGTTTCAAGCGCAGCATCAACTACCTGTTGTCGCCTGTATTATGTAATTTAGGTTATTTCATACACTGGATGGGCCCATTCCAGGAATCGTCGGGCACACTGAGGTGCAATCCTAAGTAGTTTTAGTCATTCGATCCATATCACTGTTGATAGAGCTTATACTATTATGTTAGGTAGTTATGACCATCCTAATATAGCCATTAATCGTATCTAGATCTGTGATATGATAACTGTAGGGGTGAACCACCAGCATAATCTGCCTTTTGCATTTCCAGTAATAATTGTGATAATATATCGAACAAGCTTGAACATTTTTTTTTATTCCGATCGGGCATATAACCTCACTTTTAGGAATATAACGTAAAACTACAAAACCAACTGATCACGGAACCGCACGGAACATCGGGTCCTTTCAGAGATCACGTCGTTCGCAGACCGACAACTACGTTTAGTCGGAGATCATAGATCGCATGGTAATAAAAATGGCCCCCAACTTGTAATAGTATCTTGAATCGCGTCACGCTTTAGGTAAGCATGTAGCCGCGAATATTGCCTAAACAGAAGTGTAAACGGGATTCCGATCTTCTAAGCGCCCCAAAACAAAAGTTGCAAGAGGTCTGCTTCGTAGTTCAATTGTCTATACATTATTTTGATCTATTAGAGTCAGTCGTCTTCAGGTAAACGTACGTATGCTTAGATATATGCTAAACTACATATATCGTGTAATAAAATATATCGATATCAAGAGCTTTACAAAGTTAGCCATGGATAATTGATGAATAATTCTGAAAAATCAAAAATGTTTGTTTAGACGTAAGGTCATATCGACATAATGATTGGTAATGTGCGTGTGCGTATTCCTATAACATAACATGCTAAAAGTATCGGAGTTATTCTCGATGGTCATTTTACGTTTGGACCTTATATGAACGAAAGGGTGAGAGAAACTTATGCAGCTTCAAGACTAATATACATATAAACAGAAATTTTCTTACGATAAACAGTAAAATAGTTCTTTGCGAAAGCCTAGTTCATTTCATATTAAACTAGGCTGATGTTGTGTATGAACCGCGCCTTACTTCTATTTATAAAAAGAAAATACAAATAGTTCAAAATTCTTGTTTAAGACTTATTCATGGTGTCCACAGTCCAGATAGCATTTCCCACAATTTGCTTGAAATAAGGTGCGACTTCATGCAACTTGTCTGTATCATAGGGTAGAGTTAGGTAGCCCATACATATTTACAGAAAAATAAGATTTAGATCGATATACACACTTTAAATGAAAGATTTAAAGGTCTACTTACTCCTCCTAAGTTCCGCCACGAATATTCTAAACGAAGTTTTACTTACCTAATGTGTAGTAATGTGTAGTGTGTTCAACGGAATCGCAGGTGAGTAAATATAAAATATTGAACATTTTATAATTTGCAGTTAATTTTAAGAGGTTATTATTCAGGAAATAAAATAATTAGTTAGACTTTCTCACATACTCACATAGAAATCACATGAGCCTGTGAGATATTTATGTTAATGTAGCACGTAAGGGGTGCAGTGGTAGAACAGAAGTGCATCGCCTGTGGTGTATGCCTGAAGTCCGCTCATTCGTCGTCTTACGTTCCTTAACCAGTAATCAGTGACGTCTCATTATTGTTACATTTATGGTGACGTGGAGTCTTGGAGGCTTCTCCCATGTCACTGCATATTGTATCAACTCCATACATTATCATCAGGATTTGAGTGTGTTTCTTTCAATTTCTAAGCTATTCTGTTGAACCTGACGCAAAAATACTTACATATCCTTTGCTGCCAATCATCACTATAAAGGAAATTAGTAAAAGGGCAGTCTGAATAATAAAAAAATATTAAAAACCTCTAATCCCGTTGAACATTACACTCTCTACATATCTTCTGAGATCAGGGTAAACAAATAGACTTTCTGCAACACGCACATATATAAGCTGTCTTTCTATGTAACTTTGAGGAAGACAGATAACAATGTCTCCTAAGTTTGAGCCGGTCTTGTTGATCAGAAGGTGAGGAATCTAAGTGCAAAATGGTTTGTTGAGCTGGGTTGCTCATCACGGAAGACTGGAAGTTTTTAGTGTTTTGGCATATCATTTTTTTCGTCTGGGCTACGTCCACCCTCGAACTGCTCGGATATTGAATTATGATCCATTTCTTTTGCAAAGTCGCTAGCAATATCATCAATGTCATTATTATCCAAGTCCAAGCTGTTATACCACTCTAAAAAGGTCTTTTCAAAGTTAGGATTTGTTGCACGAATACTTTGTGACGTACTTGGACGATTAGCCATTACAGTGTTTCAAACGACACAAGCAAAATCCTGAACACGCGATATATGCAACAGTCGCTCTAATGGTGACATGGAGTCTGCTAGACTTCGACGCGTGGTTTACACAACAACGACGTCCTGTTAACTGACGTCACAAGTGATGCTACCTCGGACGGTGGTTGTAGAAAGCTACCTGACGTTGTATTTGTCAAGGTCATCTACACCCTACATGCCGACAAGAGGTGCGTAAAGCTCTCTGGCGCCTGTAGGTAATCTCTACAATGGATATGGGGCAGATCCATGCCCATAACACTTGTACGGTGTACTAAGGTTTTAAAGACACCGTCAGGATGTATAGACACCGAACAGGCAGAGCAGTTGACGATATTCGGCTGTATTTGGTCGTTTTGTGTTGTTTCCCTCTGTTATCTGCTTGTTTTCTGTTGTTTCGAGCTATTTCTGTTCTATTCTATTGTATTCGGTTGCATTTAGTCGTTTTCTATTGCTTACCGCTGTTATCTGCTTGATTTCTGTTGTTTTGAGCTGTTTTCTGCTACACTCACTGCCACGTGTCGGACACTGCAAAGCATACACTGTTTAACTTGGGATGGTCATATTACAGGCACAAAGCGAGATCAAACTTCTTACCCCCCTGAAAATATGGTAGCGAGGTATGATGTAAGATCGTACATAGGGTGATCCTAAACATTTTGAAAACGAAATAGTGAGTAGAAAGCAGTCACATGAAATAGACACAGAAAGCAATATTGTTCACGATGGTACCCGGTGAAGGTGGAGATAGAGGTGGTAAGGAGAGAGGGAATGGGTTTTATCTGGTCGGGCCGTGATGGCATGTCGGGTGGACGCAACCGCCTCCGTTGGACAAAACATCACAGAACTCAAACTGGTACAACGTCGGAGGGGGTGGATTCTCTTTCACACTTCCGTGTGTGGGAGTGCCTGTGCCTGCAATCATGCTGATTTCCTAAACCCTCTATAATAGAGAACATTACTTTAGAATGACACGATATTACGGTCCATTCTCTATCATGCAGCTAGGGAATAAATAGTGCAAGCCATTAAAAAGTGAGGGACAGGAAGTCTGTAACAGTTCCCAGATCACGAGCTACAATGACAACCAGTCCCGAAATTGTTTGCACAAAGTACACGTCAGTTCCATTTCAAACTACACGTCCAGCCGTCAGCGACAAAGCAAAAAACTGAGAAACGTTCAGCTGAGCTTTTAGTTGAGCGCCGACAATCCGATATGTAGGATCGTCGATAGTGCAAACAAACGGTCGCGTACCAGAAAAACTTGAAGTCCTGTTTACGGAACAGCGGGATTATTCTTTTGTTCGCAGCTTTGACACATGACTCACTTTCGGCCCGACAGGGTAGTCCGCAAAAGAATACACCTAGCTCCATAATCTGATTTATAATTTTTCCAATTTATACTTCTAATCCCGTAGGTGAGGTAAACGCTACAATCCCAAACATTTTAGATTACAAAATCATACAATTTATTAAGGTTTTATAATCTATATATGGTGTCCCAGAATTCCCTTGACAAGTACTTTGGTAACGAAAAACGGTTCAAGCAGAAACCGAGCTGCGATTTTGAAGGTGCCATAGAGCCTATCATAACACGCATTCAAAACATTCTTCTACGTCATCCTCAAAAGCTCACCCTCAACTTTTTGTTTACAATTATCGCACCATAGATTTCCCTACAAAAATGATATACCTATTTCATTCAACATTTTGTTACCTTTTATGTCATACACAAACCTCGACGCAAATTTATTTTCTTCTTAAAACAAAAAAACTGAGAACTGGTTTCATAGGATAAATAAAATAAGCATTTGCTTGACGTAAAAAACGAAGTCAAGTTGATTGGCTCAATACTTCCCAAACGTTGCGGTGACAGCAGCTTATTATTTTCCTATGGCATGGATCTATAGTCTGAGATCTCCTTGAAACCACCTGATCGCCCACTCGCACGCAACAAAAAGTGTGTAACGCCGCTGGTCTTTCTTTCACAGATCAATGGATAGCCTATTATGAGTACAAAACAAAATGAACGCAAATTTTTGAGTTTTACAACCCTCCCCCCCCCCACCTTATAGCCACCCCAACTTCACCTCACCCAAAAAAAGGAGAAAATGATCAGCAACTCCTGAAATGCCTAAGAACGAAGTTTGAGCTGTTTTCGTACTTTTAGTTCTTTTTATATTGCTGCGCTGCCACTGACACGATTTTTAAAATTGTACGCGTTTTTTATCCCCGCCTCGGTAGTAATATTCCACGTTGAACAATACAAAACGATCTAGAGAAATACTCATAATATGTATACATCAGAAAATTCTAATCCTTTGGTTTACGTAATAGGCAAGGCAATGTTCGGATTGACTTAAAAAGGTGTATTATGACGCCAGGTCTTTCTACTGTGAGTACAATAAGTTTTTTCAGTTTTACAGCCTCCCGTTCCCCAACCGCCCCAATTCCACCTTTACCAAAAAAAGGAAACAGATCAAGAGCCCCTAAAATGCCTGAAAACGAGGTTTGAGTTGTTTCTGATTTTTTATTTTTTCATTACTGCAGCGCTGCCACTCACACGATTTCTGAAAACTTCAGGCGTCTTCCACCCTTGCCATGATAATCACACTGCATCGAAATTTAATTAAAATCCATTCGTTAGTTTCCACATTTCACGATACAGAATGATCTAAAGAAATACTCGTATGTTTTTATCAGAAAATTCAAAGTCGTTTGGTTTTTGTAATAGGCAAGGCAATGTGCGGATGGACCCAAAACAGTGTATTATGCCAGTAGGTTTTTCTTGCATAGGTCACTGGACTATTATGAATACAACAATTTTTTCAGTTTTACAGCGCCCCACCTCCCAACCATCCCCAATTTCTCCCCAACCCAAAGTTTTAGGAACATTTGAATTTGTTTGTTTTTCCTAATTACTCCGCCGTCCATGCACCAATACTATTACGCCTCAAACAAATCCTAATTGTATTTATCTGATGCCTACGACTACAAAAAAAATACTGTTTGTGTACGAAATGAAAGGCACAACAAGATTCAAAAAAAAAATTGGTTTGTGCACGAAATGAAAGGCACAACAAGATTTTAAATATAATACTACATGTGTGTAGAAAAGCTGTGAAGTACTATCTCAAAAAAAACTAGGGATGAGTTTAAGGGGCTGTAGTACACATTTTTTTGAAAGCATGTTACGACAGCTCAATCAGTAGCCTTGCGAGGCCACCTAATTTTCATTTTTATCTGTTCTTCTTACGACGATATTACGCCCAAAACAGGTACTACTTTTATTTATCTTATACTTTTACTTTATAAAAAAATAGGTTTGTGTATAAACTTAAAAGTACTACAAGATTTCAAATAAAATAGGGACTTTATTTCTGTAGGAAAAACTATTGGGTGCTATTTGAAAAAAAAATGCTGGAGGTAAGTTTTAAGGCTTGAAGTAGAAAAACATTTTAGAAAGAATGTTATGATAGACGCTATTGCACTTTGAACAATTCTACTCAGTTTTGGTTTGAACTTTTTTTTTGTTAGGAAAATATCAATTCGGGGACACCCTGTAATCTCAGTAACCATTTGGCCGATCTAAATGAAATGTAGATGTGGTAGGCTATGTCGTAGTGGCACTAAAAATCATCCAAACCTCTTTTTCACATATTCTAGGAGTAAGGAGTTTCGTTTACTTTTCGGCACGTGGTAAAGTATGGTGGTGGATGGGGATGTCCAAAATTTTACTTCCCACACCGATGGCTGAGGGGAGTATTGTAATGGCGAAAATTTTCGATTTTGAGATAATATGCTTTTTGGGTGTTTTGTGATGACTACATAACGAAAATCCACCTCACTCATTTCCGTCGGTATGTCTGTCTGTCTGTCGATCTGTCGGTCTGCCTGTGTGTCTATCTGTGCGCGTTTTTATAGCCTCGTAATCTCAGCAACCGCTGCATGCATTCTGCAGTGACATGGTACTGTGTCGTAGTAGGCAATGCTGCTATGATTTTGAAAATCGGTGAATGGGCGGCGGAGAAATTAGCAAAAAACAAGAAAATTCAAATATTCCTCAAACTTCGTTTTTAGGCGTTTTAAGGGTTCCTGATCGTTTTCTACTTTGTTTTGGGTGGGGGTTTGTGAAAGTGAAAAATTTGCTGTATTCATAATAGGCTGTTCAGTGGCCTGTGAAGGAAGACCTAGCAGCATAGGTCAATTTTTTTTAGTCGTGTCAGTGGCGGCGAAGAATTGATCAAAAAAAACCAAGAATATGGGAATAGCTCAAACTTCGTTTTAGGTGATTTGGGGGTTCCTGATCGTTTCATTTCATCCAGGTGGAGCTCGCAGAAAAAAAAATTGTGTCGTTCTAGTTCCTACGGAGAGATTTGAGACAGTATATTAGAGTTTTGTGTGTTTTTTTTTCTTTTGAGGGCAGGCGGGCGATGATTTGGTTGCAAGGGGGATCTCAGATTATAGCTTCATGCTCTGGGCAAATAAAAACTGGTATCACTGTAATGTGTGGGAAGAACTGGGTCAATCAATTGACTCCATTTTTTAGTATTAGTAGAGGACTGTAACTTTGCAGGCCTTCATTCTATACCAACGTGGAGTGGAGTAGCGCGATTTCTTGCAGTTGTATAATCTCGGTAAATGATGTACAGATTTTGATTAAATTTAAGCGACATGGTGTGGGATATTTGTTGGTTGTCTGCTATATCGTCGAAAATCTGTTAATTGCCGGCGAAGTAATTAGCAAAGAATCAAGCTTCTCAGGACTTCGTTTTTCGATTGCTCGTAGTACAAAGGTCCCTTTTAGAGGATCTATTGTTTTCTATGGTCGGATTAAGGGTACACTCGCTGAGCTGTCTTACCCCTGTTTTCAGTAACGTACGACGGTTGCTGCTTACTTCTAGTAAACCGTTGGGAGCATGTGCATGGAGCATGGAGCTCATTTGAGCCTAGGTGCTGCAATCTTGGCAGATGCCTCACGTTCCAATACTTAATGCGGGTGCACCTAACAATTTAGGAAAATGTAGTCCCACTGGACGTCATTACCACAAAATTCTGCGTCAGGACAACATAACATGTAGGCATCAGGCATAGATGTTATTCTGACAGTGGCGGTTCCTCAATTTTTTCAAAGGGAAGAGGCTCACCAAACTTAAAATGAAAAACTACGCGAAAGTTCTGGCAAAGATTCTTGAGGCTGCAGCTGCACCCTGCACATAATAAGAGTGTTCCACAAACAGTTATCTCTTAAAAGTTTTTTCCGCTAATATTGTAATGTTATTTATGTTTACCTCAATTTTTATTTTGTCCTCTAAGGAAAGTTTTCCAAAATTCATCTTAGGCAACGTGTTCACCCCGAATATTCATTTCAAATAATAGATTAGTAGATTGGGGTCACAGTGTATGTATCTAGTACATACACTGTGACCCCATGTATCTAGTACATACACTGTGGTTAGAGTCACCGATGTAAGCAACGCGTAGCGACTCGAACAAGAGGACATGACTGAAGTGAGTCAGCAGAAGCGGCTTCTGTTCATATATCACCTGTAACACTTGGTTTGCATTGGTCATTTTTAAAGTCGTTTGATGTAACAAATAGGAGCGCTCAATAACATACGATTGACCAACAGGAGCGCTCTTGGCCCGATATACGTGCCCTGACCTTTAGTCAACCACGCGACCAGTTAGTCCGAGTCCGATTGCAGCTAGAAATAGGTACTTGAAGTACATACAGACCTACTAAAACTTCTATTCTGGGTTTAGAATAGCAGCTCAGAAAACGTATATAGTTCTTGAATATTGAACACTATGTGTGTTGCGTGTTTAAGGAACTTAATACAGATATATTGACATAAGCAAACAGAAAAACGTGGAACCATTCGAGGAAAGCGAAAAGTATCTTTTTAAACTACGTCAGTATCTCTGAAATGATGGCTTTTTTTAGAAAATCAAATTATTTTGAGAAAATAAGTTTAATCAGCTTCTGTTCCGAATTTTTTCGTGTTTAAGGCATATTAAAGAATTTGCACTTCGCGCAGATTTGCATAATTACGAAAAAATTATTTTCTGTGAGAAAGCGGTATCCCAGGGCCACTCTGAGTACGTGATTGGATTCAGCGGTACACTTTGTATGAGGAAGAGTAAAAAACGATAGTAGAGTGTAAAAGATAGTTCTGAAACATACCCCCCACTCTCCACGCCTGTAGACCCCCCACCATTAGCCCCCCACCCATACCCCCTCTCCACAAATTCTGAAACAGACCTCCCACTCTCCACGCCTGTAGACCCCCCACCATTATCGCCCCACCCCCCTCTCTTCACAAATATAGCCACCTCTCTGATGTATTAGAATGTAGTATATCCTCCCACCACCATCTTAGAACATAATTAAACCTCTCTCCAATAAGAATGCCACACCCCAAGACCATTAATTGATAACCGGTTTGGGTGGAGGTGAGTGGGTTTTCAGTATAGGTTCAAGGGAACCAAAATGAAAGAAGCGTAAACCGGTTTGATCGAGTTCAATAAACTGTTGAATGATGGTCATGCACCTGAGAAACCTGTTTGAGCGGATGTGAACCGGTTTGATGGGGTTCAAGAAGATTCAATGAACTTGCTCTCCGAATGCCACACTCCTAGACCATTAATTGATAACCGGTTTGAGTGGAGGTGATTGGGTTCTCAGTATAGGTTCAAGGGAACCAGAATGAAAAAAGAGTAAACCGGTTTGATCGAGTTCAATAAACTGTTGAATGATGGTCATGCACCTGAGAAACCTGTTTGAGCGGATGTGAACCGGTTTGATGGGATTCAATAAGATACAATGAACTTTCTTTTTGATGTATTAGAATGTAGTATACCCTCACACCACAATCTTAGAAGATAATTAAGCCTCTCTCCAAGATAAACACCACTCCCCTTAATTGCACACATACCAAAAAAACACACGTATGAGATGGGTGGCCACCAAGGAGAATATTTTTGTTGTGAGTGTAATTTACAGTATATGTCGCTGAGCAGTAGAATGTATCTTTTTTTGAAATATATAAAAGTGCTATTTTTTCTATTATCACCGCAATCAATGTGTGGTAGGCTGTGAGCTGTTTTTACTCCACTGGATAAACTAAGTGAAACTGTGACATGGGAACAATGTAATTAGAGAAAAATACTGTCCAAATCAAGAGGAATTCAAGAATCACTTGGATTGTCTAAAAAACTTAATGCAATGATTATATACAACATATAGTGTAACAGACGGAAATGAGTCATAAGAATTACTATACCCAAAAAAATACTGACGAAGGCTCTACACCTATAGCAGCTGGTCATTGTCCTAACACCAGACAAAAAAATACTGCCGACTACATAAATGCATCGATGCAAGGTCAAAAAAGTAACAAGTTATGATGGCTACAACCATGTAAGGAAAAATGAATGTACCAGACTGCTTGAAGGTACATGGAAGTAAATTGTTAAATTAAGTACCTGAAAAAGCAATCAGAACACCAGTGCACTTCAAAAATTATCCAAAAAACTATTTAGTCAGTGTAAACTGCTACTTTTTAGCGATTTTTGTGAGATTATTTAGGAAATATTCATAAATGAATAAGTACAGTTTTAAAGCTCTATTAATTAAATATATGATATAGTAAGAGTTATCAGTATTTGATCTACTTTCAGTGCTTCAAACCTTACCTCAAGACTTGAAAAACAATATTAGGATTTTGTTAGATCAATCTCTTAGGTTTTTACAATATTAGGATTTTGTGAGAATAATCTCTTAGGCTTTTTACAGGAACAGAATTCTTAGGAATAAATTATTTTTATTCGTTATAGATACGCAGTCGTCAGGACCACGCAGAAACTGAGGAAACCGAGGGGGAAGATGAATTTAATACGACTATAAGCGATGAGGCAGAAAACTTCCTGCAGGAAGTGAACAATTTAAAAAGTAGAGGATTACAATTAGCTAGAAAACATAAAAAAAAACAGATGGATATTCAAAGAAAAATTAATAAACACAGAATGAAAATTTTAAAATTAGAAAGTAAATTAAAAAAAATTGATGATTTTATCAATTTATGTCAAAATTTAAGCACGTAGTTTTTTGCTGATTTTTTATTTTTGCTGATTTTTTGAGAAATTCATTTCGCTTTTTTATTTTTTTATTTTATAGATCTCAAAATTTCCATCTTTTCTTTATTATGGTTTCTGTATAGTTCTTATTTTTAAGTTGTTATTTTTAAGTTGTTATTTTTAAGTTGTTATTTTTAAGTTGCTTTTTAAGTTGTTATTTTTTAATTGATAATCTTAATAAATATTTTTAACTGATAACTTCGTTTTTGATTTAACAAAACAGAAAATGCGTTCAGAGTGTTATGAAAAGAGTACTATGAAAAGAAGATTGACAAAGAGATGCAACAACAACAAATATGGCTGAACTTCAAAAATTGATTTTGTTATGTTATTTCAATAAATGAAAAAATCTCTGGTCTACCATACATTAAGACAAGATTGTCTTTCAACTAAATGGGTGAACAATTGTAAAGTCACACTTACTCGAAAGAAGACTGGCCTCTATATACCACCACAAAAACACATCATAACTAATTACAATAAGTCCCACATTCTTCACGTTGTATTGGAAAACGACAGCGAATCCACGGCGCGACGCATTGCGATGGGTGAAACGGTGGTACGGTTAGAGTGAGAGTCAAGACTGGTTATCCAAATTCGGCGACCCGGGGCCGGCGACCGAACAACGGGTCCTACCTACCTGCAGCTGTACCAGTTTTGGTTGAGGTGTATAATAACGGTAATTTATCACCCCAAATCCACGACCACAAAATGGAGCTCAGTAGCGTTGTACGAGGGCAAGCTGAGTAATATCTACACTACGAGGGGAAGCTGTGTAAGATCTACACTATGTGGGGGAGCTGAGCAATATCTACACTACGAGGGGTATCCTTTATGTTCCAACCACCCCTCCCTCAGCAACTTCCACCATTACGGTAAACGCGACCTCGTAATACGGTTGACGACAAAGCAGAACAGGTTTAACAGGTATGCTAAAGTGATTTTTTCGTTTGGATTGAAGTATTATAAAATGGGGCTCCAGCGCAGATCTCTCAGTAGTTGTATAGATATAGCTAACAAATGGCGAACTCAACCAATGTTTGTGATGCGATCAAAGCGCAAATAAAAAATGAGTTTGACGAGTGGCAATCTAAAACAAATATTCCAGAGCGATTTACAAAGATGGAACAGCTCAAAACATTGTACAACGCGGTTAGAGATTTTGAAGCTGGTTGGATATGTCAATGTGATTTAATCAATAGTATTAAATACAGTGAAAGGGCGGATTTATTTTACCCTCAGATGAGTCGACTGCCACCAAAGTTATACTGTTTTTTAAAAGAACAGTTTGAAGCCGAGGATCAACAAGTTCCCGTACGTACAGCAACCTCTCTACAAGTCACAGTGTTGTCAGATGGAAGGCGACAAGTTTGTGCTTATGAATTGTAAGCCACAGGAAGAGGAGTATGTGAAGACCCCCCCTCCACCATCTTGTAACATGAAACATGTTAGTTTTTGTGACGATAACATCACAAGATACATAGTTGTGTGGTCCACCGCGGCAAGATTTGCGCGACAAGGAACGTGGCAACAGACTTTAGCAGACCGGTGTAGATTTGAGCAGCGCGTGACGCAAACTGCACAGGTTTTAGACAGAGTGTTGTGTGGAAACCATAGAGACAAAGTGTATAATGAGCGATTTGAGAATATAAGTGTGTCAAGTATATTGCAGGGTTATGCCCAGAATGTTATATCTAAATTGAAGAAAAAAATGGGGCAATAATAATACATTCATACATTCCAAACCCACACAGATCTATAACAATGGAGGGAGGCTTTCAGTTTTGTAATTATTTTTGATATGTATAATTGGGGGTATGAGTTGTTTTATTATATCCATTGTAGACATGTTATGTATGTACATTTCTTCACGTGTTAAGACAAGTTGTTACATTTAAACCTCACCTCTTGTAATTCATCAAGTAGAAATAAAAAAAGACGTTGAATACAATTATGCTTTTTTATTAAAAATTAGAACTCAATTGTTACAGCATCAAAACATACAATACTTTCACTTATACAAATCTTTCTTGTCGATCCAAGAAGACTTATTTAGCCCAAACCATGAGACTAAAACCTTCGACCCCTTCCGTTTCAAAATTTTTTCAACCAAGTACACGTCTGGATATTTCACTTTCTGAAGTTCGGGGGTATAAAAAGTACCCAAGATATCTTGACCATCTTCGTCCTCCAGCAGGTAAGTGGTAGGGTTTGTATAGCGAACTTTTCTGATTTTAAAGACTTCATTGGACCAGTTTGGTGTGTAGGCCTTATTGAAGGTTGTTCTATGTTTGCTAACCCGCACATGAGTACCTGCTTGATATTTGACGCCCTTGGGGTCAATGGTCTTCAAACGCTTGTACACCGTATTCAAGAGGAGTTTGGCGTTCTTTTTGCTAACATCTTTTGGCCTCATTCGAATTGTGCGATGTATTGTGGCATTGTATGCGTCAGTTATCTTCGGTAGAAGGTCTAACCATCTGTATGATCCTTGGAGACTGAATTGCTTCCACATATGGTTTTTCAACGTACGATTAACTCTTTCAACTACGCTTGCTTTCATTGTAGAGTATGTACTATAGTGATTAATTTTGTAGTGTTTCATTAATTTCTGAAAGTCATTATTGTAAAACTCTTTCCCCAAATCCGTCTGCAAATTTTTTGGTATATCTGGCATTTGCGCAAGAATGTTATTCATGGCTGCTGTAACTTCTTTTCCTGTTTTTCTTTTAACCGGTTGCGCCCACACAAATTTACTAAAGACGTTGATAACAATTAAGATGTAACGAAATCCTTTGTTAGTCTTCCAGTATGGAAGCATTTCCACGAGATCTGCCTGTAGAAGATCATTTAGCCCCTTTACAATAACTCGACGACGTCGGTATGTTTTTCTAGCGGGTTTATGTAGTTCTTGAACAATTTGTGTTTTAAAGTTCATCATTGTTTTACTAGTGGGCATCGAAGTACAATGTGAGCGTCGAGGTTGGGTTTAGGGTCTCGACTTGTGTAAAATTGTAATATGTCACCTTTTTGTAATATAGTATTGGCGGTAATCGAGCGTGAATCACGTGTTACCCTAACTTTTTTTGGTAGAGAAAGACTATCCACGATCCCTGCCACCGGGACGATATAATCTTTTTCATTATCACCGAATGTATAGAACATCCCTTCAGATGTAGTAGAATAAATAGGTAATGCACACAAACTATATAAGTTTGCTGTTAGAAAATCCGTGAAAAAGATGAAATAATATTGTTTTTTGAATGAAAAATATGTCTTCCAAATTTATCGACAGGCATTGTTACAGTGTAGCTGTCCAAACCTTAATGAAGAGATTTGAGTCCTCACATTTATTTTATAATTTTTAATTCCCGGAGCTCCTCCAGTATAGAAAGTATCTCATTCTGATGTGAATTGTTTCCCGCTAATTTTGAGGCAATTAAAATTCGAAGGCGGGGGATCAACTCATTGGGGTCATTATAATAGACATAGTCAATTGGATTATTCGTAAGGCGAAGCATTCCATTTCCTTTAAAAGAATGTACTCTTCGTAACCGACCTTTCGGTGGAGCAGGTTTCTCAAATGATTCTGGTCTGTAATCCGTCACACCTTTTAGTATGTTGTGTTCTTGTAAATATGGTTTGATTATATTCCTATACTTAGGTATTGTGGTCCCCTGTATTTGAGTATGGGGCTCATTATTTCTCCGGTATGTATTAGTACGGGCTAGCATATCCATATATTGAGTTAAATCATGTTGTGTGAATCCAATGGGGTTCTTTTTGAAAAGTAGTTCATAGAGACCTGGCGTACCTTTATATTTTATCTTTTCAACTACTATATCTGGTCCATCGAAAGTGACTAAGCTTTTACCCAGATTAAACTTATCGGTATCAAGATCATGCGTTAAGCCATACGTGCGATCGAAATCTTTTTCATTTCCGCGCAGAGACGCATCTACATACTGTCGAGGTAAGGGGTCAAAACTTTCAAGGTATGATTCATATCCAGGTGCATCAATCAGTTGCTCTAATTCTTGTCGAGCATTTGTGACAGCTTGATTGATTGACTGATTTTCTCTATCGAATATTGTTGAATTAGGATCATACTCCTCTAGTGTCGAAACGGTGTTGGGATCTGGGAGATTGGAATATGTGTCCTCCAGAAAGCTTACTCCTACCGGTGGTAGATATCTTGTGTACAAATCTTCTTTCAATTCTTTACGGAGTGAATCCAACTTTTTAGGTGTAGATGTTGTTGATTCTACTTTTGTCGGTTCCTGTTTAATTTTAGGTACTTCAACCTTCTCAAGCAGTTGCTGCAAGGGCTCTGATATAGGTTTGAACCGCTTGTGTAGCTCACTTTCTGTATCAGCTATATCTGATTTCAGAGCCAGATATTTTTGCTTGACAGCTTTTCTTGTTTTGATCAACTCTTTTGCTAATTTAGGATCCATGTTTCTATACGAAATGTTTGTTTTATACTACGAAAATGGTTGAGTAAACAATATTTATATACGATTTCTAAAAACTAATGTTGCTGGTGAAACACTTTCTATACCGTCCTGAGTTCCTGGGGGCATCCTTGTCGATCACTACAAAACTGTGTGGCTCTTGCCAACATAACGAACACAAATTTTTAAATTCGTTAAAAGACATATCCAAACTTATGTGATCATCATAAATATGTTTCAAATTCAAATTGTCTTGGGGAATAAAATCAACAGGTTGAGATTGTCTCTCAAATTATGCTTGGGTGTTGCAGTATACGTTTGACAAAGATAGAAGCAGTCTGTATTTCGGTGTCGTCCAAAACTGAAATATTGTCTAATGATATTTTGACTGCAGGAGGAAACATCATCGAAAATAATAACAGCGTTTGGTTTGATGAGTTCTGGTGATACAATATTCTCATCCTCACTATATTCAAAGTACCCTATTTGCTTCAGTGGTTTGAATAAGGTGCGTAAATACTGATATTTAGGTTGGTACAGTGACTTGCAGTATAAGTATACGTTTTCGAATCGCAATCCATTTGGGTGTGTCAACAAACTTATCATGACATTTGTTTTCCCTGATCCACTAGGACCGACAATTAAGGCTCGCTTAGAAGCTCCATTGAAAAGATGACCATGTTTTCTAAGCAGATGTTCCTGAGCAATTCCGTCATAATTTTGCACAGGTAATTGTACGACTGATGGTTCCACCTTCATTCTTCGAAGCTATAAATAGTACTGATGCCAAACTTCTCAGCATACTTAACTTTATACCTGATAAAAAGTATAAAAATGACGATTCATCGCAAGTTATTGAACAGTAACAAACGAGCAGTGGCAGCGAAAGGTACCGGTTTATTGGACTCTGTTATAGATAAGCTCCCTTTTGAATTACATCTACCCTCCTACAGATTTTGTGGGCCAGGTACTGCCCTGCAACAACGCCTTGAGCGAGGTGATACTGGAATAAATCCACTCGACAACGCCTGTAAAAAACACGATATTGCTTACGCATCATCCAAAGATAGCAATACTCGTCGTCAAGCGGACACAATCTTACGTGATCAAGCTCTCAAACGAGTAGTGGCATCTGACTCATCAATAGGTGAAAAGGTAGCTGCACTAGGTGTCACAGCTGCTATGAGCATCAAGAAAAAGTTAGGTCTTGGTATGCGTAAAAAAAAGTTTAGCCGTAAGGCGAAAAAGACTGGGCATGGTCTAAGGAAAAAACGACGCAGTGTGAAAAAATCTCGACTGCTTCCGATTCCTAAAACAGGAGGATTCCTACCTATACTTCTCCCACTTCTGGGTGCACTAGGTGCACTTGGAGGGGGGGCAGCATCAATCGCAAAAGCTGTTAATGATGCAAAGGCTAGTCAGTCTCAGCTGGCGGAACAGAAGCGACACAATCTAGCATTAGAACTTGCTAAACAAGGAAAAGGTTTATATTTGGCACCATATAAAAAAAACTGCTAATTAGCCTTCCTAGACATGCTCTAACGAACATAGATTTGATAGAATTTGCAAAAAAAATGAAGATTCCAAAGTTTAGGGGGGTTTTCATGAGAGACAGTTTACCTAGGAGAATTCGTGCTAAAGAGTGTGGTATCATTAATTTAGATGTCTCAACGGGTAGTGGTTCTCACTGGACTGCCTATTTGAAAAACAATAATCATGTCATATACTTTGATTCTTACGGTAACTTACGTCCTCCGAAAGAAATTGTTAAATACTTTTACAGCAATAACGATGTCACAGATATAGAGTACAACTATGAGACTATTCAATCATTTAACTCACACAACTGTGGGCAGCTGTGCTTGAGATTCCTATATAAGGTCAGCCCAATGCTCCTCCACTGAATATTGCTACATCATGTCAATGACATTTACTCTTACCGGTAATTCTTCTACTCTCCACGCTGACTTCAATCCTCCAATCGAGCTAGCTGATGATGCAGAGTATGAAATAGGTTTATGCAACTTTGAATCATTCAACGTAATTCCTAATATCAATGACTCCAACAATACGTTCATCTACTCGACGACTTCACTTGAGACAGATAGGGTTTCGTTTAAAATTCCTGTTGGTACATATGAAATATCAGACATAGTTGCTTTTCTTCAACGCAAACTTCCAGCTGGGTTGCAAATAACACTTACTGCCAACCAGGCGTCATCAACCGTCACTTTAAGAGCAAATTTTGATATCGATTTTACTCCAGCAAATACTATTGGACGCTTGTTAGGTTTTCAGCCCCAAGTATTACAAAGGAACATGTTCTATGATTCCGATTTCCCCGTTGAAATTTTGAAAGTAAATTCACTGTGTATCGATTGTAGCATAGCAACAGGTTCCTTCACGAATGGGCAACCTAGTCATATAGTTCACCACTTTTTCCCTGGCACCGGTGTAGGGTATAAAATCATAGAAGCTCCACAAACTGTGCTTTATTTTCCTGTGACTGTCAAGACTATCACCACGTTAACTTGTAAAGTGCTTGATCAAGACAACGATCTTGTGGACTTCAGAAACGAAACTATTACTATCCGTCTGCACTTACGTAAATCAAATAATGGTAATTAGATACAACGTTCCATACCACACGGAAAAAACCTATAAAAACCTGAATCGAAGATTTTACGACATCAGTGTTGGACCAGTCAACGCTACATCACGTCGTCGCACCTTGACCAAGGCAAACAAACAATATTTAAAGTCATTGGGGCTTCAACTGCTGCTCTAAAAATGAGTATTTTAAATGTTACCGAATCACCACTGATCGATAGATCCATAACAGATCTGGAGTACCACACCTATCAACCATATATTAATGCCAACTTTGATCATAACGATGAAATTAGAATTGGTATCCAGGAGCTGGACGCCATTACTTTACCTTCTCAAAGTTTTGTATACATTGAAGGAGCCTTAAATAAGGCTGATGGTTCACCATCTACAAATTTGAAATTCATCAACAATGCCTTTAGCTTTTTGTTCCGAGAAGTTCGGTATGAGTTGAATGGAGTGGTAGTGGATTCGGTTCGAAACGTGGGACTCACTTCAACCTTGAAGGGGTATCTGTCTTACAATGAAAATGAGAGTTTGCGGCTACAAAATGCTGGTTGGTTTCCAAAAGAAACACACTTTTCCAGTGCTGGTAAATTTAATGTTTGCATTCCATTAAGCATGTGGATGGGATTTTTTGAAGACTATAGAAAAATAATTCTGAATATGAAACAGGAACTAGTTTTAATTCGTAGTAATGATGACGTTGATGCAGTTGTTACAACTGCAGATGAACAACCCAAAATTACTATAGAGAAAATTCAGTGGCGAGTACCCCACGTTTCGGTTGATATACCAGAACAGTTAGCTCTAACAAAACTGGTAAACAAAAATGTTGATATACCGCTTTACTTCCGTAGCTGGGAGCTTGTAGAGTATCCCTCCCTACCACAAACTACCAGACATACTTGGCCAGTTAAAACTAGTACCAAACTAGAAACCCCTAGGCATGTGATAATTGCTTTTCAGTCAGATAAAAAAGGTAAATTGCAATCCAATATGTCAACATTTGACCACTGCAAGCTAACCAATATTCGAGTTTTTTTAAATTCGAATCGATATCCTTATAATGATTTATATTTGGACTTTCCAAATCAAAAATTTGCTGCCTTGTATGACATGTTTTCAAAATTTCGTCATTCGTATTATGAAACTGGAAATGAACCACTTTTCACCCCTAAGGACTTTGCAACTACTGCACCACTGACACATATTGATTGTTCTAAGCAGAAGGAAAGTATTCAAACTGGGTCTGTTGTTATGCGAATTGAATTTGAAACTAGCGAGAATGTGTCACCTAACACCTCAGCGTATTGTCTCCTGCTCCATGACCGGCTTTTTTTTTACAACCCTCTAACAAAGATAGTTAAACAGCGTTAGACTATAAAATCATTAAGCTACCAGACCAACCACTCATTCAAATCATGAAAGCGTACCGAAAAGCTTTAACAAGGCATCTGCAAAAGCTCAGGGCTCTGAGAAAAGCACTAAACTTTTATTGCTTGAAACAGCGTGTTGTGAGACAGTTTGCTGATTTAAAACTATGAATTTAATTGTGGACATACAGGGCTTCAAATTGGAGCACAATAAGTTCATAGTGAAAGAGCTGGCTGCCTTTGATGGAGTTAAAATCTGTCACTACATTTTTAAACCACCGTTTCCTTGGGACCTATTACCACGTGACCTGCAAACGCAAGCTCGATGGCTGATAAATCATCATCACTGCATTCCATGGGCTTCTGGATTCACACCACTTCATAAGGTATCTACTATCCTCCAGGAGTTAACGTCCACAGCAAACCAAATTTTTGTGAAGGGGAGAGAAAAAGCAAACTATGTAAGGCAGTATTCAGTAAAACCGATAATCGAACTGGATGAACACCCTCGCCTACCGGAAGGTCCAGCGCGCTGCTTTTACCACGTCAAAGATACATGCATATGTTCCTTATCAAATGTCTATTTTTTATATGATACTTTCATTATGTCATAGGTTATTCAAAAAATAAACTGTTTTTACCATTCTTATAGTTTTATTTACAGCAGAAATGCTGAACTAATATCTAACATTACATTTATTAGTGGCAATTACATTCTTCTTTGAAGGTGTTCTCATAGACGTACAGGAACTCCATCGCCATGGTAGTATTTTCTGTTGGAAAACTCTCTGCTGAATGTAGTAAATTGGCTGCATTTGTGATAAGATCCCCACCTTGAGTTTGAAGCCCGTTCTGTAACACTCTAAAGTAGTTTCCAAATTTTTGTAGTTTGAAGAGTTCAACGGTGTGATTCACAACTGGTAGCAAGTTCCACAGCGATGCCAAAGATTCGTATCCCAGGTATATCACTGAGCCATCTTTTGTCAATTTTAGAACTGGTGTACCGGAAATGTGTGTAAAGTTGATGGAGCAACAGCTCGTCAGAATTGGTGCACTTGCATCCGTTGCATACATGTTATGGGATATAACGTTTTGATAATCCAGGAACTCTTTCCACTCACTTTCAGTAAACACGATGTTATCACCTTTAACCCCCATCAGCTTAATTCCAGGCGAGTAATTGTATGCAGGATAAACTCCAATGGTCACATGTTTGCTTTTTGATTTGTTTAACGGATATCTTCTTTCACCTAGTACCACAACTGCATTATGGCTGGTCTGAGTGCTGCTGTCCACCATGTTGTATGAATAACTCTCTTTCAACACTGGATTTTTTTGCTGGGTAAACATTTCACTAGTCGTTGAGTATAGTTGGCTGATCCACTGTTGACTGTACCACTTCACACTGTCTTCACCACTTTTGAACCAGTGTCTAGTCATCGTTTGATTGTGGGGGGTATATACCGGTGCACTGCTGAGAAGTGGGAGGTATAAAACCAGCAGTACTAGGGTACACAACATCGCTGTAATCACAGGAATCCTCTGAAGTTTTGAATAAACACTAGTGTTCTCCTCCTCCTTCCGCACACACATGCGTTGTAACAGTTTATTGATGTGTTTTGCATAAACACAACCTTTTGTATACTTAACATGATCCTTGATAGGACAATCACCTTTTCTCCAATTATACAGTTTAACTCCACAACAAAATGCTTGACATATGTCACCCCTTCCAGTGTAAAAGAATCCAGCTAGAGCGATAGGTAGGGGGTCGACGTGATTTGGCCACTTACTAAATGTTAATAGACGTTTATCTAAAGAATTGAACTGCTTAAAGTTCACTGAGTGATCTTCACCACACATGACTTACAGTGTTTTCGAGACAACTAAGCAATCATCGATATGTTGCATCAATATAACTCAATATCTTTAGTGGAGGGGGGTTGTGACTGTGCAATTACGTACACGCTCTGTATCTTTTTATTCTCACCGTAATTGGAGAGTGAGTATTGATAGTGCGTGAGTATGACAATAACAACACATAATGTTCTGTATCACAAATAGTTTTATTGTTTTAAAAAAGAAAAAACCATGCCATAATCAAACATTATGCTTCTTCTCAATCCATTACACTTGTTGGAGCAAGTATATCTGTAGACTCTGGTGTTTCTGATAGACCTGATGCCTCTGCTGGACCTTGTGTATCTGTTGTGCCTTGTGTCTCTGCTGGACCTGGTGTCTCGCTGTCTTCAACACCCTCAACTACAGTCTGGATTTGTTGTCGACACTCCAACTCACAGGTGGCTGGTTCCTCAGGAAAAGCGATTCGTATTTGAACATCTTCAGGTAGAAATCGGAAGACTTGTCTGATTTCTGGAAAGTATGTTTTCAGGCGAATGATGGCTCCTATCCAACATTCTCCGCAGATCTTCCCTTCTTGGTACAGTTCTGTAAGTTCGAGCGCTGTACCTTCCAGTTTTGCTCGTTTCTGGCACTCTTCCATCGACCACCCTCGCTCCATACCGTAAATTGCTTCGTGGTCGTACTCCCAACGATTTTTACTGAGTTCATCACAGAGGTAGTCTAACGCGCTGGTGAAATCCGTCACAGATACTGTATGACTGTATGCACGCCACATGTTTGCTGACTATGTGTACCATGAATGACCGCAGGCCTGTTAATACATCTACGTCTGTATAACTGGAGGGGGTGAGATGTAGGAGGGGATGTGGTTAGTGGTGGGAGGTGTTAAAGCAGTTTCAAGTCAAACTCAGCGATATAAAATTCTTCTTCTTCTTCTTCGTCTTCTTCTTTGTCTTCTTGTTTATCATTACTTTTAGGTTGGACAAGTGTATCAAGCATATCCCCAAACTCTATCTGGTTTTCGATTTGTCTGTATCTTTCCATTACTGGGATTGCGTGATGCCCCCAAGCCATAGTATGAATACTGCCAGGAACAAAATACCTTTTGTCATCTACACTCGTCAAAGCTACCTTGTTCTTCAGCTCTGTGTAAATAGTGTGCAAACATGATTTAAAGACAAACATTTTCTTGTACAAGTTTCCTCCTTCCTTAACTATGTGCTTGTAATCAGCTACAGTTAACTCTTTGATAGCACTATTTCTCACACCTTTTGCTTTTTTGATATCACCGTCCTGTAGTTTTATACAATATGTTTTTGCACCTAAGCCATAAAATTTGTGAATTGGAGCTCCCGCATATTCATCTTTCATTTTTCCAACCACAGATGGGGTCTTCGTAATTCCATGTATATTATTTTCTGGAAAATTCGATGTATCAAAATAGTTGATATTACTTCTCATATCATCATAAAAGTTGTCTGTTCTTATATGCATCACTAACGAATCTGTATCTGTGTAGCATAGTACAGCATCATCACCATATTTTGCTTTGATATAGTCATAGTAAAAGCTGTACATTATATTTTTGGCTATCTCTAATACAGTGAAGCCCACAAATAATGGTTTGTCATAAGTAATTTCTATGGGAGACATTTGCACTGCGACTAGATTCTCGGAAAATATGGAAACTGATTTGAAATTCGGCTTACTAATCAAATCTTGTGCTCCAACACTTCCTTGAGTTGACTCCCAGTGTGTACAAAGTCTGATGTCAACACGTTTGTCTGGATTCTCCATCGTTTTGCCAAATACTGCATTATTGAATAATTTGAATAAATCTTTCTCAAATTTGCTACTTGCTTTATTCCTCAAAATGGTATTTAGATCAATGTAACTTTTCAGCCAGGGTGATTGGTCAAATTCAAGAATTCTGTGTATTTTTTTTAATTGTAGCCCATGTTGTAAACACTGTTGTAGATTTCTGTAGTGGATGACGTACTTGGTTTTATTTTTCAATGTGGCCAGAAGCTTCTTGTGTTTTCCTTTGGGTGGCACAGCTGTTTCAGGGCAGAAAGGAAGGTCGTTGTGGAGGTCATGTAAATGCTTTGGATACAGTAAGTCAACTTCTAAAATATACCCCTTTTTACTGTTTTCATCGGCAGTGGACCACTTGCAGCTTTCAATCTCTCCTTCTGTTAACCATTTGAAACCTCCGGTTGGTAAGCACTGTGACATTGCTTTTCCATACAGATTCGTGGCATCGAGGTAAACTACATATGAGGAGGGTTTTGTTTCATCATAATCTGATATGAACTTGTTGTTTGCTTCTGCAGCTCTTTGACTGCATTGCATATCCACATCTGTTAGCAGGTCCAACTCCACTTTCGTTTTACGCAGCATTGCATCCCATGCCAACGAAGGTGCTGTGAAGTACTGAGCTGGATCCAACTTGTACGTCGTCAAACTCACTATACGAAAACGTTCAAACACATCTGCTAAAAGCAGCACGTCTGATTTAATATACACATCTGAATAATCCCCCAACGTTTCGCACTTGAAAAGCTTCCAAACGTAGCAAGCTCGATTATATTCTTCAGTAGTAATGTTTTCACCCCGCAATATATCAAAAAACTCAGCTCTGCTAGGTAACGAGGTGACACTTAGTTTTTCCCAGGAATCAACGTATGAATATGGAAAAATTCCTTTTTTTCTTATCTCATTGAATTCATCTTGATTTGAAAAAAATTTTTTTATTTCACAGCATTCCTCTGAGGCTAACGTTTCACTTAATTTATCCAGTGCGCTGGGTAGAAACCTGTATGAATCCAGGAATCGCAACTTCATGAATACATTGTCTTCTTTTTCATTTCCTTGCTCTACTAAAATCCTTTTTGAAAACGAAATATACTTTTCTTTGTTTTGTGCAATGACGTCTACTTTTTCTTTGTCTAATGCTAGTTTTTTTATAAATAGGTGACTATCGTAATTACTTAAGTTGTGCAGGAACACAGGCACAAAGCGTGGTAGCTTATAGTTGAGATTGCACACTGAATGAGCGGCAAACCTGTATTTCCCTGTCAGGTGACAATGATCTCTAACTTTGATATCTGCTTCTTGGAACTCTTTTTCACACACATGGCACACTGTGCTTTTCTTGAATTCATCTTCTTCTTGTGGTGTCAGTGGTAACATCTCTTTTGGTTGTTTCAAATATGTATGATATAGTCTAACTACGTGTTCTTCTAGTTTCTCTACAAATTTTTCAGCAGCATCGAGTCCTCTATATTGTACTATTTGTGATACAGAATCATCGAATGAGCATTTTATATAGAAGCAGAATGAAAACGGCACATGCTCGAACGTTTTTACTGAGAACGAATCTTCACTATTCGGCTCAGCATACTGAATAGGTTTCAGCATACTTTCGAAATCGGCATAGACTACAAAGGGGACTTTTAACTGCTTCTCTAGATTAGTGAATTTTAATTTGTTTTTTGGTATATACTCTCCATACTTGTTCAAACTCATATTTGTTGTTGGTAGCTTCGTTGTAACATGATTGCAATCATAAGTTTGATGTCGTTTCAATTTTTCCATTGCATCGTAGCATTGTAGACATCCATCACATATATAAATGCGACCCACATGCCGTGACCTTTGTCTGGAGATTAGTCGAGACATATCTTTGATCAGACAATAGTGATGTTCACCATTTTCTGTGAGTAGTAATAAATTTACATGAGTGGCTCTTCTTCCAGATGTAAAGTATAGGGGGCCAACAACCTTCCATATATTTGTTTTGTACTCATACTCCAATCCAAACACGTTGATGGAGATATTATTCTGTTTTTCAAATCTTGGTATGTCTTTCAGCTGTACAGGGAAATCTATACCATCAAAATTCAATAAACTTGAGAAATGTGGGTAAGATGTAGATCTACATGGATGCCCCATCGGTGGTATAAGAGCTGCTACAATCGAGTGCGCAAAACAACACTGGTCTTTGTTTTGGATATTCAGCACAGCCCTCTTGTATTCTATTTGTTTTGGTAGCTTGATGAAGCTTCCTGCTCTTAAAGGATTATATTGGTTTATATTTACCTCCAAATATAATAAACTCATTAACAACCACCCTGATTCTTTTTCTTCGAATGTTCCACACTTATTTACGATTTCTGTCTTGAATTCTTCATATATTTCATCCAACGCTGTTGATATCACAATAATTTTGTTTTTTGTATTAAAAGATTTTATATCTGTAGTCTGTTTCTCTGGTTTGCTATAAATACCAAAAAGCTCACAGTTTACTTTTAATGCCTGATATTCTGTTCGGTATTGTTTGATAATAGCAATTACTTTTTCTTTGACTCCTTGAAAAAATGCATCACAGTCCAACTTCACTTCTTCATTGGTTGTAAAACGATATGTACAGATCCTAGACTTGAATGCACTTGCTACCTTCTCCACACCTGGTGCTACAGCGGTTCCCGTTGCTTCCAATCGTCTCTTCCGTCGCCTTTGATTGTCTGCTCCCTGATCAGTTACAGATGTTGATGATGCATTGGCTTCACACCGTCTCCCACCCACTCTATCACTTTGGTTGTCTGCATTATGATCGAGCGTTGGTTGACCGTTGCTTCCCGATGTTGATGGTGTTGGATCATTGCTACTTCCAACCCTTCGCCTTTTGCTGCTCGACACTACATCAAATCTAAACGGACAGCTCTCTTTTTTGTGACGGCTAAGCGATGACTTCGATGCAAAAAGTTTGTAACACAATGGACACTTCATTTTACACAACACAGCAAATGTTCGCCTTTGTAGTCTATACCGATTTTTTCATATGCCTAATACTTTCAAGAGTTGCAGCTGTACTAACCTCCTTCCTTTTTAAAGCCATCTATATTCATCGCTGATGGAGATTATCCCCCACCAAACCTGTTTACTATTTTTTCTTTCTGCTTGATTTTCACTTCAAGTTCATTGAATCTTATTGAACCCCATCAAACCGGTTCACATCCGCTCAAACAGGTTTCTCAGGTGCATGACCATCATTCAACAGTTTATTGAACTCGATCAAACCGGTTTACTCTTTTTTCATTCTGGTTCCCTTGAACCTATCCTGAGAACCCAATCACCTCCACTCAAACCGGTTATCAATTAATGGTCTAGGAGTGTGGCATTCGGAGAGCAAGTTCATTGAATCTTCTTGAACCCCATCAAACCGGTTCACATCCGCTCAAACAGGTTTCTCAGGTGCATGACCATCATTCAACAGTTTATTGAACTCGATCAAACCGGTTTACGCTTCTTTCATTTTGGTTCCCTTGAACCTATACTGAAAACCCACTCACCTCCACCCAAACCGGTTATCAATTAATGGTCTTGGGGTGTGGCATTCTTATTGGAGAGAGGTTTAATTATGTTCTAAGACGGTGGTGGGAGGATATACTACATTCTAATACATCAGAGAGGTGGCTATATTTGTGAAGAGAGGGGGGTGGGGCGATAATGGTGGGGGTCTACAGGCGTGGAGAGTGGGAGGTCTGTTTCAGAATTTGTGGAGAGGGGGTATGGGTGGGGGGCTAATGGTGGGGGGTCTACAGGCGTGGAGAGTGGGGGGTATGTTTCAGAATTTGTGAAGAGAGGGGGTATGGGTGGGGGGCTAATGGTGGGGGGTCTACAGGCGTGGAGGGTGGGGGGTATGTTTCAGAACTATCTTTTACACTCTACTAACGATGAAATAGCATCCCAAAATTAGGGACGAGAGTCGATGTTCTAAAACCGAAAAAGTCCAAATAACTTAAAAAACAGATGATTCGAGAAAAACTTTAGATTCTTAATCAGGACAAAAACTCGTGTGTTTGTTAATTTGGAGACATTGATCACGAATTCGGCCTCTCTGCCGAATTTTGCCATGTTTAAAGTAAATTAGGCAATCAAGGTATTTGAACCATCCATTGAGGGTAGGCATTGGCATGTTATCAACAAAGGCTAATAAAGTAACCTTCATACTTATAGTAATCATGTAAATTTCATCATCAACTCACGAGTTTTATTGGTCAATTGGTCAATTTGTTCAGCTTTTATCCAGAACTAGTATAGTACAAGGAAATCACGCAATAAAACATACCTCTCAACTGTCTTGTGACCTTCAAAAAAGTATAATAACGTCCTTACGGGATATTTATATGTAATACATATATATTGTCACGACGGCCTCTTTTTCTTCACCAAAGAATCAAACTGAACGTAACTTTCACCGTTTTACGTCACAACTCAATACAATATCTCTTAACCTTATCTCAACTAGAACTCAACTCACCTGAACTCCTCCACGCTACCCGTGGCGCCTTATATACACTTCATCGAACCATCTAGAGAATTCGATAACGTTCTAGAATGCCATCCGTCATTCCTGAAAACTCTAGACGATTCGATGACGTTTACACTTCAAAGATATAACCTAACACTTTGACTTTACATCATGCGTGACAACTAATACACAGTACACGGATACCACAATATACAGTATGTTACATTCTTCCCCCTTAGCGTTCGGCGTCCTCGACGAACAACTTCGATTCTTGTATCACCACAGACATCAGTGTAGTCGACCTTCGGTTTTCCACTTCCCGTACATAACCTGTAGACCAAGTCATTGGGGCGGTTTGTCTCCAAGTAGGGTCCCTCCAAATGATGTTGAAGCTTCGGACATCTACCCTTCTTCCTGTCGTGTGTTGTAAGACCGTACCAGATCACCTTGTAACTGCGATATGCTTTGGTCAACTTGTGATTCTCAGTTTCTGCTCCGGCAGCGTTCTCTTTTCCTAACTCTGATATCATCCTCTTCAGTTGGGCCTTTTTGTCTCGTCGTCTCTCGACACTCCCTTCTCGTCACTCAGGTTGCTCTCCAGTTCCTCTGTGAGTCTGTTCAGTTTGTCTTCCTGTTGCGCAGTCCTGTTCTTCTACTTACCATTCTCGCTCCTTAAGACGGGTTCTCACGATTCAGTTTCGCTGAATCAGTTTGACTGATTCAGTGATACTGAACAGATAATGAACGTGTGAACACCTTTTCAGTGAAACTGATCAGTATGTTTGTGCTTTCAGTCAAACTCAAAGCCAGTCCTACTTTTCATTCAGTTTGGCTGAATCAGTATTGAAATATGAATGCAAACGTTACTTTTATTAATGCTAAATAGGTTAAGCTGATTCATGAAGACTGAACAGTGTGAACAAACGTCGCTTTCAGTAATACTGAATCAGTCAAACTGATTCAGCAAAACTGAATCGTGAGAACCCGTCTTTAGTTGCGCGGCTTGATCAGAACCCCATGACACGTCCTTGAGCGCAAAGATAAGCTCTGTTCCTATCTTCGCGTTTTCTCTCTCCAGCTGCGCCAACATTTGCCTCAAATCTACATCGTCGTTTTGCATCGCTGATACTTCGTACACACCTTTGCTTGCATTTTCAATGACCTTGTTCGAATTCTTCTTTAGCCTATGGCCATCGACCTCGCTTTCCATCTGCACAATCTTCTGCTTTATCTTATTATGCCCGTACTCCAATTGTCTCATCTCAGAACTATCAGCCTGTGGTGCAGCCAAAGCGTCTTCCAGCTCCTTTTTCAGTCGAACGTTCTCATCTCCAAATTCGCCAGTTGCTCTTTCATCTTATTGTCAACGTCTCTTGCTTTATAGAAGTCTTCCATGACCTCTCTCGCACTACCAAGCGCATCTGTCATATCTGATTTTATTTTCTTGATTTCCGCTTCATGATGCTCCAACTTTTCTCTCAACCTTGACTCGTCTTCCTTGATCCCGGTCTTTTTGGCTTGCACAATCGCATGGTCCAGGTATTTCTTTAAGGATGCGTTCTCAGCCTTCAGCTGGGTAATCTTCTATTTGAGCATTGCATTTTCATCCTTAACTTGGTCACATCTGTCCTCCGCTTTCTTGGACTGATCCAAAGCCTTCAATCTCTTGATTTCATTTTTCAAAGCAGAAACTTCTCTGTTGCGTTTTTCGTTGAGCTTTCTCAAGGCTGCCTCGTATTGGTCATTCTTCTTTAACAGATTCTTTTGTCCCTTTCAAGCTTGCTCTTAATACCCATACATTCCCGTTTCTGAGAGTCAAGCAACTGCTTTAGCTTATCTCGGTCTGCTGTAAGTTCCCTAAAGGCTACTCTGTGTTGTCACTGAAGCTTAGCGATGGTTTCCTCGTTCCTCTTCGGCAAATTTTTCGTGTCTCTGTCAAACTGCTCCTTCATTGAGTTTATCGTGACTTGCATAGATTTCATTTTGCTTGCATAATAATCTGCTTTTTCTACATCCACCTGCACCTTATCGACCTGTATGCGAGAGCCTACTCTAAGGTGCCCCTTCTGCCCACATCTCCAACACGTAAACTTCTCAGCTCCTTCTAGATTTCTGCGAACTGAGTTTCTCAGGAAGATACCACCTCTTCTTCTTGGAACGAACGATGTGGCCCTGACTTCAGCTTCACCATCTTGTTCTACAGAGCGCACCCTCCGTGTCATTCGCGAGACTTTTGTGGCAGCTTCAATTTCTAGAGCTTTGACCAAAGCGTCTTGTAAGGTTCTGGGACTGGATAGTCTTACGATTCGCTAAATGTCCAGGTACGCAATGCCTTCGACAAACTGACGAACAGCAACATATTCCTGTGTCGTGACGGGACTGTTGACGAATGCTCGTTTCGCTAAGCTTTGGATTTCATATGCGAACGTGGTTAGATCCTCCTTGGCTTGCTGTGTCCGGTTGTGCAGTTGAACATGTAACAGCTCTGTTAAGTGCGCATCTCCAAAACGTAACTTTAGTGCAGATCTTATCAGAGTCACGTAAATCTGACGAGCAGAGATTTTCCAAAATAGCTGCTGCAGAATCTCTGAGCATTGATGTCAGCACACAAGCTTTTTCTTCATTCGACCAGTTATTCATACGTGCGATGTTTTCAAATTGCATGTGATGAATGTCCCATGACGTTTTTCCATTGTATGGATAGGGCTTTGCTACTACGCCACTGTGTCTATCAGTAAAAGCAGGTGCTGCAGCTGATAAACTACGCTCACCTGCACTAAACTCTCGCAGCTCCTCTCTGACCATTTTTTTTGACCTGATCTTTCACTTGCTGTAGCTGTTCCTCAACGTGTATCTCTATTGCACTGACACACTGATCTTGAATGGCTGACTTACGTCTTGCTTCTGCTCCTCCAGTCTAGTCATCACCAGTTCCTGTCCACTTTTCAAGTCACTCTTCAGACCTGCGACTGCCTCATCTTGGTGGTGCTTTAGCTTTTCTTCAAGGTTCACAACTGCCTCGAGCTGGTGGTGCTTTAGTTTTTCTTCAAGATCCACGACTGTTTGCTCTTGACTACTGCGAAGACTTGATACGGCTCATTCTTGACTACTTCGAAGACTTGATACGGCTTGTTCTTGACTACTCTGAAGACTGGCTGCAGTTTGTTTTAAACTTTGATCGAAACTGGTTTTCATTTCCTGTAGCATATTCATCATTGCACTGATTTCGGACGCCATAGGTCTAGTTACTGGCATCGACTGGCTCAGTACTCACTTCTTGTTCCACATTCCTGGTTTGATGCGATGGATGATCCCACACTTCTGACACCAATTGTCACGACGGCCTCTTTTTCTTCACCAAAGAATCAAACTGGACGTAACTTTCACCGTTTTACTTCACAACCCAATACAATATCTCTTAACCTTGTCTCAACTAGAACTCAACTCAACTGAACTACTCCACGCTACCCGTGGCGCCTTATAGTGTTTTCCTCTGAGCAGCACTCACTGCGCTCTTGGCAAGTGCAAATTTATCATCTGTTCTGACAAAGTGCATATCGGTGCGGATCAGTGCAATTCCCGAGTGGAACGTATCCAAGTAGAACATTTATAATGACAGCTGGCTTTTGTTTTTTTCTAAGGCTAATAGAGCTGTTTACTTTCGGTGTCTATTAACTTTAATCTTTTTGTCATAAAATGACGAATTTTAAGTTAGAAAGGTATAAAATGTCTGGGGATTATGAAAATTATTGATGGCAAATGTGGTCTTCCGGGCGAAGAATTGAGAGTCCCTGAATCAATTACCCCCTCCCCCCAGAACACGGAACAAAACTGACTAATTAAAAATAAGATGCATTGAAATTTAACTGTTTATGTTTATTGCTACAAATATATTTTTCTGTTTACATTATTTACAATAAGTCTGGTTTTATTATATGTGTTTTGTTTTGTTAATTTTCCTTATAATAACAAAATGGAAAATACCTGTGTAATGTTTAATTTGATCTTTGCGGCTGAAAAATTTTAATTTCATAAATATTCATCTCTTACCGTATTATATCTTCATTTGACAAGATGTTTATTGTACCCTTCCCCCCCCCCGTCTCCTTGGCGGCGCTCACTACATTATCCATAGAGTAACTACCCCCCCCCACACAAACTTCCTAGAAGCGCCACTGCCCTGAATTCTTCTATTACCTTGTAGCATGTAGTCCTTTCCACAGGAAAATTATTTTTAAACTAAAAATGATTTTATTAAATTTAAAATCTTTTTTATGAAAAAAAAAATTATACCTATTTATCGCTCAACGTGTGTACTACAGTTTCCATAAACAAGCTTTCTGTACTTTTCGCTTTTCCTTCAATAACATTGCAATTTCTTCTTCATCATCACTACTTTCATCGCTTTCTAGCAATTCATTTAAAATCAGAAAATCTGACATTTGGGAAGCCATATTCGCCATATTTGCACTGGCACTACAGCACGAGATCCCAAGGCTCGTGCGAAAAAGCTGCCCTGAGTGCGCACTACACTCAGAGAATGCGGGTAGTGGAACATACTAAAAATCAAGCAGTGCAATAGAACTTTACCAGTGGAACACAACTATTGCACTCAGTTCAACGCAGTGCGGGTGAGTGCAGCCCAGTGGAAAACACTATAGTATACACTTCATCGAACCATCTAGAGAATTCGATGACATTCTTGAATGCCTTGCGTCATTCCTGAAAACTCTAGACGGTTCGATGACGTTTACACTTCAAAAATCTAACCTAACACTTTGACAGTATGTTACAATATAACATACGACTAAGCAAACTGTGGGATGATAAATATAAAATATGTCTCATCCCTCATATGGCACCATTAAAAAAAATATAATAAGGTTCTCACGAAGTTCTCATTGTATGATAGAGCATATCTGCGTTTTAATCTTGAAAATTAGAGCGCATCACAACGTTGCTTCTGTGATGGGTTGACCTGTCATTACGCAAATAAACTGCTGGTCCGGATCCAGAATAACTTTTATAATTAACGTCACCGTTAGCTAGGCGTAGCTTATCGCACGTTGACGGGAGAATAACAGCGCGTCGCGTCGCCTGGCAGGCTGAACTTTGTTTAGCTACCAATTTTAGTTTCGGCAACAATCCGTACGCCTCGACGGTCTATCAATTAGTGAAGGCACCTCATCGCCTGCCCCAGAAGTTTAGGCTGCGTAATTCGTGGCACCCAGGTCGATTTCTATGTATGACCCCAACTTGTCTGCATATTGCTTCATCAAAACTAGTTCTGTTCCTATTTAATCACCATAATCTCTTGTTTTGATGGATTCAAGTCAGGTGCCTGGCTAGATTGGAAGTTGTGTGAAATAGAAAACTATCGATTTGCTGATGGTGTGCTTTTTGTACAGGGTGGGGCACGTAAGATAAATCACTACCCTACCTCAGAAGCTATATGCGATTGGACGAAGAGTTAGAAATAAAACTATTTTGTGTGTGTTTAGTTTTATTATAATTTTGTATACACAGGGTGGTCCACTGTGCCTGAATCGGTGCCAGCTTCTTTATTTCAAATCGATTTTTAGATTACGCTCTTAATTCCAAATATTTCCGTGGTTAAGTTTTTTTAAATTCTGTCTGGTTTCGTTAAAAATCAAAACAACACCTTTTTTGTCAAAAAACAGTGTTTCTAAAAACCACTTTTTAGCCGCTCTGTAAGACACATGTCACTGCTACTATGGTCTAAAAGATCTACTAGGAAATGAAATTTAATATTTTTTGTATATCTATTGAGAAATAATAAACAGGATGTTTGCCACAGTCATTGGAAAAAGCAGTTCTTCAAACACCGATATCTTAACTGTCTCAAATGGAACCCCCTGTATCATTCATTACCATTTATTATTTGTACTTTACATTACAAATAACTGCCACCTCGAAGGCTACGCCTTGAGTGAGGTATTGGCTTTGACAATGGAAATGTGCATATGAAATTTTGATAACTTAACTATGCTGCTACCTACCTTTGTTCTGCTGTTCGAACGCCTTTCAATGAGTTCGCCTTCAGTGGATCCACCCTGAGCAGCAGCATGCATTCTTCTTTAATTTTATTGATGGCCTAATCATTTGTATCTTAACATTTGGATGTAATGTTCGAGTGACAGTATACTTTGGTTTGTCCGAATTCGCTGCTTAATCCGCTGTTTTCATATTGAGTATGTCCTATACCCAAGGCTGACATATTCCAAATAATTTGACGTTTTTTTTTAATTTAATTCCATATTTTTATTAACTAAATTCGAGCTACTGTAGAAGGAGCGGACCAACTGTATGTTTTAACATTGTCGAATTGTCTGACTGATTCTCTATGTTTCATATATGTAGGGGACACCGGGGCAAAACGAGGTCTGGGGCAGAACGGGAAAAGTGCTCCTATGCATGATTGATACACTGAAATGAGCTGGCAACAGTGTTATTAGTTCGACCTTTAGTTGGCTTACGTCGGTCAACCAATGAGGAACGTGGCGCTGCTCGTATTGGCTGCGGTGTGAGAAAAAATTGAATTTCCTCCTCATTTTAAAAAGTTTTGTCATAAACATCGATGTGCTATTAGGTGAGTAGCAAAGTTTTAGCAATATGTTTAACCAGAAGCCGTAGCGGTAGGATCGAGTTTTAGTATTAGATACCGTTTGTAGCCTTAACTGGTTTAGGTTAGAAATTCTTGAATTTACCATATTATATGTTTGTTGGGGCAAAACGGACGGGGCATGACGGGATACTATACCGTCTTGCCCCGTACTATATATGCTATGTATTTCTTATCTGGTCTTTAATTTTTTTTCAGTCGAAAATCAAGTGCATCAACTTCTCAAACAAAATCTCAGCCTAATGCTTCAACTTTATCTATTAACAGCCATTGTGGTGAAACAAACAGTAAAAAAAAAGACTGAAGAACTAAAGACTAAGAAAAAGAAATCTGGCAACAACACTAATGAAAGAAAGACCAAAGGATGAATCTGGGGAAAAAGCAAATGCTAAGAAACCTAAACAGGGTAAAATTAAGAGGACTAAAAGAGAAACTGAGACGGATACTGACTTATCACAAGAAGATTGAGGTGACTGTGCTCGGATTTACAGTGAATACTTATATTCGCAGTCATAGGATCGGTGATGTATAGCATGCTTGGGCCCATAATTCCTGCGCTGGAGTTGATGACGAGCACGATAAAGCACATACTTGTGAACGTTGTCAGCCGTACTGAAGTATGTTCCCATTTTGCCCCGTGTCATTTCCCATTATGCCCCAATGGCGGGGCATAATGGAAAAAAAAAGTTATACTGATTTTTGCTACTTTTCGCCAAAGTCTGAATGGTTTAGTTGCTATAAAAAGTTGCATTACTTAATTTAAATCCTTATGTTCCTACCTGATTAAAGGTTAATACAATAAAACATTTAATTTTCTTTATATGATGTGTTTTTCTTTAAGTATCCCATTCTGCCCCGGTCTCCCCTAAGTATGTGCTGAAGCACATCTGTCAGCTTTAGGTTTAGGTTGACAGATTCCAAATGATTTGAGGTTTTTTAATTCATCTCCATGTTTTCCTTAATTAAATTTAATTAAATTAAAAATACTGTAAATGGAACAGACAGTATATTTTATTATTGTCGGATAGTTTGATTGATCCACTATGATTCCATATCAACATGTCCTGTGCGTAAAGTTGATAGGTTCCAAATAGTTTGCATTCTTTTCATTCAACCAGTTATTCCTCTTACGGAAATTATAAATACTTATAGTAGGTTTTGACTGACATCAGACATGTTAAGTTTCGAAGCAATATTAAGCCTGAAGATTTTTATCAAAACGCAGGTTGTCACTGTATGATAGGTTTAAATATGTCCTCCGTTGTGGATGAACGGTTAAAGCCTTAGGAATGTTACGTCAGTAATAATCGAAATTTTTTGGTTGCGTTACGGGAATATCAAACATTACAGGGTGAGTCAAGCTCAACGCCTCGGACACTTATGACAAATCGATACCACTTCTCGAAAAATCGACTTTGCAGGTGTATGTAGGTCGAGTTGGACTACACTTTAAAAATAATGACTTTTATGCAGGATGTCTAATAAAAGCGTGACATATCAAAGTTGTGTTTTTTTTAAATGGAACACCCTGTATATTATTGCATATTTAGATTTCTGGGCGAATTTTAGTGTGACTTTATGTATCACACATGGGACTTTAAGCGAACCGTTTAGGTGCAAATCACAATTTTGGGTATAAGTAGATGTCAGAAAAAAATTGAATATCGCAGCTACTATAAATCTTAGAGGGCTGTGACTTTGCCGTGTTACTAAGCATGAAATGTGTCAGTTCACGTTGTACGATCGAGTCCGTATTACATTTGTACTTGGAGAAATCGTTAGATCAATTAAGGAAACTTCAATCAAAGGTAACTTGATTTTTTCAAATGGGAATGCATAATTTTTTTATAGGATCAAATGTGCAATTTGATAGGCTTCCTAATGATACTAGGGTGTGAATATCAATCTATGGTAGTTTCCATTAAATTTCGAGATTTCAATCAGATCAGTGTTTTTCAATTTCCCTACTTATAAACAAACTAGCAGGTCATGAAATATAAACAAAATCGTATCCAGATGGAAGAAAACAACTAACTTAGCAAAAAGATCCAGAAGAACTAGAGTAAAAGGACAAGATTATAAAAAGTCGCTACAACCAATCAACTCTAATCAGAAACAATGGCGGTAACATGTCTAAGGTTATGTGATGAAAGGTGCTTGCTTACTCCGCAAGAGGGAGATGATTCCAATCATTTGGTTCACAGAAAAATCGGAAAAATGAGGGGTACCGGCTGGATTCGAACCAGCGTCTCCGGCATTCTACGCCAGCGCCCTTCCAACTGTGCTACGGTGCCCCGCACCACAGCCAATATACAGCGCCTATGACCCGGTGTCGACTCCACCGACACCCACCACTCCCCCGTATCTCTCTGCGAACCATGCATTTCAGTCATCAAGTAGTCATTTCCTTCAAAGTCAAAAGCAATGATGCCTCTCACTGTCGTCCTATGAATTTTTCAGTATCTACTAGCGAAAAAAAGGAATACTGACAAATCATATTTTAATTTTCTGCCAGGTAAATTATGTTTAATAATTTGAGCAGATTTTTAATGTGTTCTCCATTTTCGGTGATCTTTGTTCTGAGTATTGAAGAATTTGTATAACTCCAGTCAGAGGTATCGGTTATTACTTTTTTAAATCACTAAATGTGAAATTTTATTCTGAAGCTATTAAACTGCAAGCAACATTTCCTTTTATTTCAAAATTCATAACGTTTTGTGAATTGTCAATCTTTAGAATATTGTAGTAGCCGGAATGCTGTGAAAAAATACCTATTTCTGTCGTACTCCAGCTGCTTTTTGACCTTAGCACATCTAAGGTGTCTGCTATTTCTGATTAGGATTGATTTGTTGTAAGTCATTTTGATAATTTTGTCCCTTTACTCTAGTTCGTCCGTAACAATCTGCTAAGTTAGTCATTTTGTTCCATCTGAACATTTTTTTGTTTATATTTCATGGCCTGCTAAGTTGTTTATAGGTACGAAAATCGAAAAACACCGGTTTTATTGAAAATTTTAAATTAAATCAGAACTACCAGAGACTGATATTTATAACCGTATATCATTATAAAGCTTATCAGATTGCACATTTGATCGTATAAAAAAAATTAAGCATTCCCATTTGAAAAAATCAAGTTACCTTTGGTTGAAGTTTCCCTAACTTATCTACCGATTTCTCCAAGTACACATGTAATTTGAACTCGACCGTCTAACGTAAGCTGACACATTTTATGCTTAGTAACACGGCCAAATCACAGCCCTCTAGGATTTATAATAGCTGCGATATTCAATTTTTTTGTGACATCTACTTATACCAAAAATTATGATTCGCACCTAAACGGTTCGCTTATAATCCCATGTGTGATACATAAAGTCACACTAAAATTCACCCGGGAATCTAAATATGCAATAATATACAGGGTGTTTACAAAACCATAACTTTGATATGTCACGCTTTTATTAGACACCATGTATAAAACTCATTATTTTTAAAATGTAGTCCAACTCCGCCTACATACACCCGCAAGGCTGATTTTTCAAAAAGTGGTACCGTTTGGTCACAAGAGTCTGAGATGTTGAGCTTGACTCACCCTGTATATCATAATAATAGAGCACCGGCTAAATAAATTTTTCCAAGAATTTTGTAGGATCTCGCAACTGACGACTGGTTAATGAAGGTAGAAACCGTCCGAAAAGTGACCAACCTAAAGAAAAACTTGAGATTCTTCTCTACTTTGAAAAAATTGATGAAACATTTTTTATTTATCTATTGATTATACCGTTTCTTGAATTTATTATTATTATTTATGTCAATAAAAAGTGCAGCCCGGGCTCCGACACACCGCGCTGCTGTTCCATTACCCAATGACTACTCCTCACACCGTGAGGTGAGCAATCACTGGGTCCGCGAATCGTGCGCCCTAAGTAGACGAAGGGACCCAAGGATGACTGCCTTCTGCATTCTGGCGGCTAAGATGTGCGCCGCCGCACGGCACACCGGTATTTTGCGCAGTGCAGAGAGCAGCGTATTCCTCATTCCACCTAGGGATCCAATGACCATAACCAGCAGACCTACAGTGTAGTCTGGCCAGAGCCTGCGAAGTTGTCCGAGCAACTCCTGATATTTGGTCCGCTTTTCCTCCTCCTTAGAGACGATGTTCACCTCGGCAGGCGCCGAAAACTCAATAACGAACATCGTCTTCTGTTGGTGGTCGAGAAGGACTATGTCGGGCTTGTTTGCCTGTACAAGCTCGAGCGTGGGGAACGAGTAGTTCCAGTAAATCCGGCATCTCTCGTTCTCCACAACGGACTCTATATCCCCTGGAGCGTATGGCAGCACCGGTGTCTCATCGATACCGTATGAGTGCCTCAAATGATAGTAGAGCACTCGTAGAGCCGCGTTGCGCCGATGGACGTAAGCCGTCCCAGCGTACGTCTTACACGCCGACAAGAGATGCATAAGCGTCTCTGGCGCCTGTCGGCAAGCTCTACAAAGGGTGTCGGGTACATCTAGACCCATAACCCTTTTACGGTACACCAAGGTGTTGAAGACACCGTCTTGGCAAGCCATTATAAAGCCCTCAGTCTCCGACTTCAACCCACTAGACCTTAGGAAAGAGAAGGTCAACTGCTCAGACAAGCCATGCTCTTCCAGATGTTTGTAGAAGATTCCATGCATTGGCTTATCTTTATGAAGTCTTAAAAGGAAGTCGACTTCGGCAGTTTTAAGGTGGGATTTTAATTCTGCGGGAGCAAGTTCCGTAATGGACTGCTGACACCTACGCTTGAAGTCGAGTGTGAGGCTGAGCTCCTCGGCTGCTCGTTTCGCTGCGCTAAAAAGAAAGGCTCCTTTTCCCGCATTCTCGTGCTCTCGCACGAAGCGGATCAGGGGATCGGTGCTGTTCGTTACATAGCAGGCAGTGGCCAGTACTACTCTGTTGTGCAGACGCTCCAAACTCAATAGTCCACGCCCTCCCAGGTGTCGCGGGAGGTATATTCGCGGGACAGAGGACTTAGGATGCAGGCTTCTCTCCATATTCATCCTTTTGCGGGTCTTCGTGTCGATTTCCTTCAGCTCGTTCACTTTCCAGTGTACAGCACCAAAGGTGTATAATAACAATGGGACAGCAAGCATGTTTGTGGCAGCGACTTTGTTCTTGCCGGACAGTTCTGACGACCAGATCTGCCGGAGTCGGTGCAAATACTTGCGGCGGAGACACTCTTTAACCAATGCTGCCTCTTGGACATGACGCTGCGCCACTCCAAGGTAGGTATAAGTATCTCCGGCACGCAGTTGTCGCAAGATGCTCCCATCAACGAGCTGTTCCTCATCTCCACTATCTCCGCTTCGTCCTTTCTTGAGATGAACCAATGCACATTTGTCTGTCCCGAACTCCATTCCGATAGCATGACTGTACTCCTGCACCACCCTCAGCGATTGTTGTAGTTCGCGTTGGCCGGAGGCATAAAGTTTTAGGTCATCCATATAAAACAGATGGGTGCCCTTGTGCCTCCGGTTATTGGGCGTGTCACAGCTGCATCCTTTAGTATTTCTCAGCGCTATGGACAGAGGCAAAAGTGAGATGCAAAAGAGCAAGGGACTCAAGGAGTCTCCTTGGAAGACACCTCTTTTCAATGACACCAACTCTGTCTGAACCCGAGTTTCACCTGATGTTATAGTGAACCGGGTCTTCCAGAGTGGCATCAGTTGTTTGATGCATCCCACTATCTGATTATCCACCGAAAGGCATTCCAACAGCCGCACAATGAGCTCATGAGACGTGCTGTCGAATGCCTTGCGATAGTCAATCCAGGCCATAGAAAGGTTTCGCTTGTACTACACGGAGTCCTGCGTGACACATCGGTCAATCAACAAGTTCTCCTTGCAGCCAGCTACTCCTTTCTTTGACCCTCTCTGTTCATACACGTCGAGAAATACAGGATTCACCGCTTGAAGGAGACGCATGTACAAGATTCTGGTGAAGAGCTTGTAACATGCGTTCGGACATGTTATTGGCCTGTAGTTTTTGGGACCAGACAAATCTCCGGTCTTCGGGAGAAGCACGGTTCGACCCTCGACATACCAAGCCGGAATTGGCTGCTCCTGATTTAGCCACGAGTTAAAAACTCTAGTTAAATGCCGGTGGCAACTGGGGAATTTTTTCCACCAGTAGGTGTTTATGCCATCCGGGCCAGGAGCTGCGAAATTCTTTGCGCCTCGTAAGGCGTCAAGAATTTCTTCCGTGTTTATCGGGTGACGCAGTACATTCAAGTTAGGAGTCCTCCTACAAACGGACTCGAACTGCGCCAAGGCCGGAGTGTCTGCTGAGAGAGGTTTGGGCTGTTCGTAAATGTCCCTCCAAAAGGCCTCCACGCGATCAGCAGTTGGCGGCTGCTCTATGGCTGGAGGCGGCTGTTGGAAAAGGCGAGAAGGTCTTTCGTAGAACATTCTGTTCTGTTCCAGACCTCTCGCCCGCGCCACCAATGATCGCTTAGCAGCGATTAGCATCCGTATCCTGTCAAGACAGTGTTGCTTGACAACAACCAGTATCGCTTGACTGAGTGTATGATGGTCGCGCCTCAACCCGTAGGCTATCTGGCGCACTCGGCGCGTAAATGGCTTCCCAGCCGCTCTATATTCCATCACACACTGGATACGGGATGCTTCCTGGCAAGCCAACTGGATTTTCGCTTCCATTTGGCGCACCCGTCTCTGTGCTCTCTCAACAGGAGAGTCTCTCACTCTCCCCTGTCTAGCTAGCCTCAGAGCCGCAGCGTAAATTTCGCAATTGATGCTCCAAATGTCAGAGGCCTCCGATAGACGTTCACCAACAACCTCATCCTCTCTCTTTAAATCTGCCAGCTTCAAGGACCTTCCGTTGTTATGCAAGGCCCTTCGGTCTCTGAAATCCCCAGGTGAGACGATCGATTTCCCTCTCAGCGGGCCTTACCGGCGAACTTTCAGCCTGGTTAACAGGCCTTCCGTCCGCCGAAGGGGCAGGCTGAGCTGGAGCACGAACATATCCCTGCCTCCGGAGGTACGATACATAATCTCGCAAATTCTGAGAGGTAAGCGTGCTATGCTCTGGGTGCATTTCACACCACCTCTCATACATGCGGGACATGTATCCCCTACGGCGCGGGCTACTGCTCTCGTAGCAGCTCAGCAGGTCATCCCTGAGCTCCGTCGTCCACCTAAAACGGTCCATGTCATTGCGGGGGTCGTCATCAGGGCAAATCGAAGCACCGCCACCTTGCCCAACGCCGGCTTCCGAAACCGGCTCGGTGTGGGTGCTTTTCCTTCGAGGTGGTCGAACCCGAAGATAGGGCCCGTCAGGTGGTTAGCCTTAGGGCCCGCAGCCGACATTTCCGGAGGCAGCCGTCCAAATTGCCTCCAGAGGATGGACCTGTGAAGGTTGCCGACCGACTTACATCCTTTGGCTTCGGTATACCCCTCGGTGTCGCCACGCACCGAATAGCCTGTTGATGTTGAGCGGCTTCCTGGGGGTTTATGAAAACAGCCGCTTCTAACATGAAGAACAGACGCTGTCGGAGTACCGCTCCTCACATGGAGATCCGTCGTGTCCTATTAATTGTGGAATAGCCGATCCTCTGGATGCAGACGCTATTCCACTGTGCTAGTTTTGGTCCGCCCCGGGTATTTCATTTCCCCGGTACCACCCATATCTGGGAGGCATTCCCCTATCCGCCACCTTGGGGAGGCGCCACTGAGAGGATCTAGCAACCCCTCGCGGTTATTATTATTATTATTATTATGCGTGTCTTATTTTTTCTCGCATGGTTGCGGTAGTAGCAAGTATTGACGGGCTGTGCCAAGTCAATACCTGACCTATTATTATTCTGAATTCAGGAAGGACCGTACAATGCTACAGGTCTTGAGGGTTACAGACTTTTGGAAGGTTTTATGTAACTTTTCATCCAGGCCCAATTGTTGCAGGTGTGGCGTAAATGTATTTGGAGTAAGGCCTGAGACCGACATAATGAGGGGGACAATGACAACTTTGTTTTGTTTCCGTAGTCGTTTTATTTCTATGGCGAGATCGGTGTATTTAGATATCTTCCCAGCGTAGGTGTTTTGGATGTTCATATCATTGGGAATCGCAATGTCTATTAAGTAGGTCACTTTGTCTGTCTTTGACTGGAAAACTATATCTGGCCTGTTTGCTGGGATGGTTTTATCTGTATGTATTTCAATGTCCCAGTATAGTTTGAATTGATTGTTCTCTAGTACTGAGGTCGGTGTGTAGTTATAATATGGATCTGTGTTTTCAATTAGCTTGTTTGTTGTGGCTAGTGCTTGGTGTATGACTTTGGCTGCAGAGTTATGTCTGGCTGTATACTCAGTTCCAGCGTTATTATGTTAAAAACAAAAAAGTGCAGCCCGGGCTCCGACACACCGGGCCGCCGTTCCATTACCCAATGACTACTCCTCACACCGTGAGGTGAGCAATCACTGGGTCCGCGAATCGTGCGCCCTAAGTAGACGAAGGGACCCAAGGATGACTGCCTTCTGCATTCTGGCGGCTAAGATGTGCGCCGCCGCACGGCACACCGGTATTTTGCGCAGTGCAGAGAGCAGCGTATTCCTCATTCCACCTAGGGATCCAATGACCATAACCAGCAGACTTACAGTGTAGTCTGGCCAGAGCCTGCGAAGTTGTCCGAGCAACTCCTGATATTTGGTCCGCTTTTCCTCCTCCTTAGAGACGATGTTCACCTCGACAGGCGCCGAAAACTCAATAACGAACATCGTCTTCTGTTGGTGGTCGAGAAGGACTATGTCGGGCTTGTTTGCCTGTACAAGCTCGAGCGTGGGGAACGAGTAGTTCCAGTAAATCCGGCATCTCTCGTTCTCCACAACGGACTCTATATCCCCTGGAGCGTATGGCAGCACCGGTGTCTCATCGATACCGTATGAGTGCCTCAAATGATAGTAGAGCACTCGTAGAGCCGCGTTGCGCCGATGGACGTAAGCCGTCCCAGCGTACGTCTTACACGCCGACAAGAGATGCATAAGCGTCTCTGGCGCCTGTCGGCAAGCTCTACAAAGGGTGTCGGGTACATCTAGACCCATAACCCTTTTACGGTACACCAAGGTGTTGAAGACACCGTCTTGGCAAGCCATTATAAAGCCCTCAGTCTCCGACTTCAACCCACTAGACCTTAGGAAAGAGAAGGTCAACTGCTCAGACAAGCCATGCTCTTCCAGATGTTTGTAGAAGATTCCATGCATTGGCTTATCTTTATGAAGTCTTAAAAGGAAGTCGACTTCGGCAGTTTTAAGGTGGGATTTTAATTCTGCGGGAGCAAGTTCCGTAATGGACTGCTGACACCTCCGCTTGAAGTCGAGTGTGAGGCTGAGCTCCTCGGCTGCTCGTTTCGCTGCGCTAAAAAGAAAGGCTCCTTTTCCCGCATTCTCGTGCTCTCGCACAAAGCGGATCAGGGGATCGGTGCTGTTCGTTACATAGCAGGCAGTGGCCAGTACTACTCTGTTGTGCAGGCGCTCCAAACTCAATAGTCCACGCCCTCCCAGGTGTCGCGGGAGGTATATTCGCGGGACAGAGGACTTAGGATGCAGGCTTCTCTCCATATTCATCCTTTTGCGGGTCTTCGTGTCGATTTCCTTCAGCTCGTTCACTTTCCAGTGTATAGCACCAAAGGTGTATAATAACAATGGGACCGCAAGCATGTTTGTGGCAGCGACTTTGTTCTTGCCGGACAGTTCTGACGACCAGATCTGCCGGAGTCGGTGCAAATACTTGCGGCGGAGACACTCTTTAACCAATGCTGCCTCTTGGACATGACGCTGCGCCACTCCAAGGTAGGTATAAGTATCTCCGGCATGCAGTTGTCGCAAGATGCTCCCATCAACGAGCTGTTCCTCATCTCCACTATCTCCGCTTCGTCCTTTCTTGAGATGAACCAATGCACATTTGTCTGTCCCGAACTCCATTCCGATAGCATGACTGTACTCCTGCACCACCCTCAGCGATTGTTGTAGTTCGCGTTGGCCGGAGGCATAAAGTTTTAGGTCATCCATATAAAACAGATGGGTGACCTTGTGCCTCCGGTTATTGGGCGTGCCACAGCTGTATCCTTTAGTATTTCTCAGCGCTATGGACAGAGGCAAAAGTGAGATGCAAAAGAGCAAGGGACTCAAGGAGTCTCCTTGGAAGACACCTCTTTTCAATGACACCAACTCTGTCTGAACCCGAGTTTCACCTGATGTTATGGTAAACCGGGTCTTCCAGAGTGGCATCAGTTGTTTGATGCATCCCACTATCTGATTATCCACCGAAAGACATTCCAACAGCCGCACAATGAGGTCATGAGACGTGCTGTCGAATGCCTTGCGATAGTCAATCCAGGCCATAGAAAGGTTTCGCTTGTACTGCACAGAGTCCTGCGTGACACATCGGTCAATCAACAGGTTCTCCTTGCAGCCAGCTACTCCTTTCTTTGACCCTCTCTGTTCATACACGTCGAGAAATACGGGATTCACAGCTTGAAGGATACGCATGTACAAGATTCTGGTGAAGAGCTTGTAACACGCGTTCAGACATGTTATTGGCCTGTAGTTTTTGGGATCAGACAAATCTCCGGTCTTCGGGAGAAGCACGGTTCGACCCTCGACAAACCAAGCCGGAATTGGCTGCTCCTGATTTAGCCACGAGTTAAAAACTCTAGCTAAATGCCGGTGGCAACTGGGGAATTTTTTCCACCAGTAGGTGTTTATGCCATCCGGGCCAGGAGCTGCGAAATTCTTTGCGCCTCGTAAGGCGTCAAGAATTTCTTCCGTGTTTATCGGGTGACGCAGTACATTCAAGTTAGGAGTCCTCCTACAAACGGACTCGAACTGCGCCAAGGCCGGAGTGTCTGCTGAGAGAGGTTTGGGTTGTTCGTAAATCTCCCTCCAAAAGGCCTCCACGCGATCAGCAGTTGGCGGCTGCTCTATGGCTGGAGGCGGCTGTTGGAAAAGGCGAGAAGGTCTTTCGTAGAACATTCTGTTCTGCTCCAGACCTCTCGCCCGCGCCACCAACGATCGCTTCGCAGCGATTAGCATCCGTATCCTGTCAAGACAGTGTTGCTTGACAACAACCAGTACCGCTTGACTGAGTGTATGATGGTCGCGCCTCAACCCGTAGGCTATCTGGCGCACTCGGCGCGTAAAAGGCTTCCCAGCCGCTCTATATTCCATCACACACTGGATACGGGATGCTTCCTGGCGAGCCAACTGGATTTTCGCTTCCATTTGGCGCATCCGTCTCTGTGCTCTCTCAACAGGAGAGTCTCTCACTCTCCCCTGTCTAGCTAGCCTCAGAGCCGCAGCGTAAATTTCGCAATTGATGCTCCAAATGTCAGAGGCCTCCGATAGACGTTCACCAACAACCTCATCCTCTCTCTTCAAATCTGCCAGCTTCAAGGACCTTCCGTTGTTATGTAAGGCCCTTCGGTATCTGAAATCCCCAGGTGAGACGACTTGGTCGATTTCCCTCTCAGCGGGCCTTACCGGCGAACTTTCAGCCTGGTTAACAGGCCTTCCGTCCGCCGAAGGGGCAGGCTGAGCTGGAGCACGAACATATCCCTGCCTCCGGAGGTACGATACATAATCTCGCAAATTCTGAGAGGTAAGCGTGCTATGCTCTGGATGCATTTCACACCACCTCTCATACATGCGGGACATGTATCCCCTACGGCGCGGGCTACTGCTCTCGTAGCAGCTCAGTAGGTCATCCTTGAGCTCCGTCGTCCACCTAAAACGGTCCATGTCATTGCGGGGGTCGTCAACAGGGCAATTCGAAGCACCGCCACCTTGCCCAACGCCGGCTTCCGAAACCGGCTCGGTGTGGGTGCTTTTCTTCCGGGGTGGTCGAACCCGAAGATAGGGCCCGTCAGGTGGTTGGCCTTAGGGCCCCCAGACGACATTTCCGGAGGCAGCCGTCCAAATTGCCTCCTGAGGATGCACCTGTGAAGGTTTCCGGCTGGATTACATCCTTGGGCTTCGGTATACCCTGCGGTGTCGCCACGCACCGGATAGCCTACTGATGTTGGGTGGCTTCCTGCGGGTGTGTTATCAGCCGCCCCTAACATGGAGTCAGACGCTGTCGGAGTACCGCTCCTCACATGGAGATCCGTCGTGTCCTAGTTATTGAGGAATAGCCGATCCTCTGGATGCAGACGCTATTCCTCCGTGCTAGTTTTGGTCCGCCCCGGGTATTTGATTTCCCCGGTACCACCCATATCTGGGAGGCGTTCCCCTATCCGCCACCTTGGGGAGGCGCCACTAAGGGGATCTAGCAACCCCTCGCGGTCAGCGAGGGGTTGCTAGATGCCAGCGTTATTATTATGTTTTTTTCAAACTTTTCTCGCATGACTGCGGTGACGACAAATGTTGACGGGCTAGGCCAAGTCAACACCTGAACTATTACTGATCGGAATTTAGGAAAGATCGTACTATATTACAGGTCTTAAGGATTACAGACTTTTGGAATGTTTTATGTAGCCCTTCGTCCAGGCCCAACTGTTGTAGATGTTGTGTAAATGTGTTCGGTGTGAGGCCTGAGACCGACATAATGAGGGGGACAATAATAACTTTATCTTGTTTCCAGAGTCGCTTCACTTCTATGGCAAGGTCAGTGTATTTAGATATTTTCCCAGCGTAGGTGTTCTGAACATTCACATCATTGGGAATAGCAATATCTATTAAGTAGGTAACTTTGTCTGCCTTTGTCTGAAATACTATATCTGGTCTGTTTGCATTGATGGTTTTGTCTGTGTGTATTTCAACGTCCCAGTATAGTTTGTAGTGATCATTATCGAGTACTGATGTTGGTGTATACTTGTAATATGGATCTGAGTTGTCGATTAGTTTGTTTTTTATGGCTAATGCTTGATGTATGATTTTGGCTGCCGAGTTATGTCTAGCCGTGTACTCAGTTCCAGCGAGAGTTTTGCATGCGCTGGTTATGTGGTCTATCGTTTCCTTCTGTTGGTGACATTTTCTGCAATTATCGTTGGTTATGGATGGATCTTTAATTACGTATTTCTTGTAGTTTCTCGTCGCAATAACTTGGTCCTGGATAGCAAGCATAAATCCCTCAGTTTCTGGAAAGAGTTGGCCATCTTGCAGCCAGGTATATGACTGTTTTTCATTTATCTGATCTTGCGTAATACGGTATCTATGTTTGCCATGGAGTGGTTTCTGCGACCAGGTGTTTATTTTTTCCTGTTGTGATTGTATGGGATTGTGTGTGTCTGCGGCGTGGTCTGGAGATGATAGGTTGAGTGGTGTATAGCTTTTGTCTGCTTTTGTTATTGCTCGATGTAAATTTGTTTGTTTGCTTTGGAAGAAATGCCTGAGTGTTTTTATCTGTCTTGCGCGGAGTGACTGTATATCTATGATCCCTCTGCCTCCCTGTTTCCTGTCTATGGTGAGCCTTTCTTTGCATGCGTTTGGATGTGACATTCGGTGTTTCGTAAGTTCTGTCCGGATGAGGATATGGATGTTTTCTATATCAGTGTGTGACCACTTGATGATGCCGAAGGAGTATGTGAGGACCGGTATCGCAAATGTGTTAATTGCTTTTGTAAGATTTTTGGAGTTCAATTTTGATTTTAGAAGCTTAACGAGGCGGTCTCTGAACTCTTGTGTTAGTTGAGCTTTGACTTGTGTGTGGTCGATCTTAATGTTCTGATTGAAGCCCAGATACTTGTACGTTTCGTCCTTGTCCATGTTGTCCAGCGTTTGGCCAGTTAATATTTCCTGTTCGGATTGGTTCTTCCATTGGCCTTTATTGATGTGGAGCACCTTGCATTTGCTCATACCGAATTCCATCCGGACGTCTGACGTACAAACTTCTGTTATTCTGAGTAATTCTTTTAGTTGCACTTCAGTGGCTGCATATAGTTTTATATCATCCATGTAGAGAAGATGATTTATTCTCTATTCTCTATTCCTCCGTGCTAGTTTTGGTCCGCCCCGGGTATTTGATTTCCCCGGTACCACCCATATCTGGGAGGCGTTCCCCTATCCGCCACCTTGGGGAGGCGCCACTAAGGGGATCTAGCAACCCCTCGCGGTCAGCGAGGGGTTGCTAGATGCCAGCGTTATTATTATTATGTTTTTTTCAAGCTTCTCTCGCATGACTGCGGTAGCAACAGATGCTGACGGGTCGTGCCAAGTCAACACCTGATCTATTACTGATCGGAATTTAAGAAGGATCGTACTATATTACAGGTCTTAAGAATTACAGACTTTTGGAATATTTTGTGTAGCTTTTCGTCCAGGCCTAGTTGGTGCAGGTGTGGTGTGAATGTGTTAGGTGTAAGGCCTGAGACCGACATAATTAGGGGTACAATAACAACTTTGTTTTGTTTCCAGAGTCGTTTTACTTCTATGGCAAGGTCTGTGTATTTAGATATCTTCCCAGCGTAGGCGGTTTGAACATTCGTATCATTAGGGATAGCAATATCTATTAAATAGGTGACTTTGTCTGCCTTCGACTGAAAAACTATATCTGGTCTATTGGCTGGGATAGTTTTGTCTGTGTGTATTTCGACGTCCCAGTATAGTTTGTATTGATTGTTGTCAAGTACTGAGGTCGGTGTATAATTATAATATGGAGCTGTGTTTTCGATTAGTTTGTTAGTTGTGGCTAGGGCTTGGTGTATGATTTTGGCTGCAGAGTTATGTCTGGCCGTGTACTCGGTTCCAGCGAGGGTTTTGCATGCACTTGTTATATGATCTATTGTTTCCTTCTGTTGGTGGCATTTTCTGCAATTATCGTTGGTTACGGATGGATCTTTAATTATGTATTTTTTGTAGTTCCTCGTCGCAATTACTTGGTCCTGAATAGCGAGCATAAAACCCTCCGTTTCTGGAAAGAGCTGGCCATCCTGCAGCCAAGTGTATGACTGTTTTTCATTTATGTGATCTTGTGTAATTCGGTATCTATGTTTGCCGTGAAGTGCTTTCTGCGACCATGTGTTTATTTTTTCTTGTTGTAATTCTATGGGATTGTGTGTGTCTGCTGCGTGGTTTGGACTGGAGAGGGTGAGTGGTGTATAGTTCTTGTCTGCTTTGACTATTGCTCTATGCAAATTCGTTTGTTTGCTCTGAAAGAAATGTCTGAGTGTTTTTATTTGTTTTGTGCGGAGTGACTGTATATCTATAATTCCTCTGCCCCCTTGTTTTCTATCTATGGTAAGCCTTTCTTTGCATGCGTTCGGATGTGACATTCTGTGCCTCGTGAGCTCTGTCCTTATGAGGATTTGGATGTTTTCTATGTCAGTGTGCGACCACTTGATGATGCCGAAGGAGTATGTGATGACCGGTATCGCGAATGTGTTAATGGCTTTTGTAAGATTTCTGGAATTTAGTTTTGTTTTTAGTAGCTTAATAAGGCGGTCTCTAAACTCTTGTATTAGTTGTTCTTTGACTTGTGAGTGGTCTATCTTAACACTTTGATTGAAACCCAGGTACTTGTACGTTTCGCCCTTGTCCATGTTGTCTAGTGTTTGGCCAGTTAATGTTTCCCGTTCTTGATGGCTCTTCCACTGACCTTTGTTGATGTGGAGCACCTTGCACTTACTCATTCCGAATTCCATCTTTACGTCTGACGTGCAAACTTCCGTTGTTCTGAGCAATTCTCTCAGTTGTACTTCAGTTGCTGCATATAGTTTGATATCATCCATGTAGAGGAGATGACTGATTTTATGTTGATTAACTTTCTCGTGTCTAATGTTGAAACCACAGTTTGTGTTGTTGAGTGCATTGGAGAGCGGATTTAGACAGAGGCAGAACCACAGTGAACTGAGAGAGTCTCCCTGGAAGATACCGCGTCTTATGTGTAGTTCATCCGTCTGGATATAGCCGTGCTGAGTTTTGAGGTGTATGTTGGTGCGCCATGTTTCCATGATTCTTGTAAGAAACTGACGAAGTCCTGAGTTGATTTTATATATTTGTAAAGTTTTCTTTAGCCAGCTGTGGGGTACAGAGTCAAAGGCTTTTTTATAATCTATAAAACAAGTGTGAAGGTTCCTGTGTTCTTCTCTAGTCTGCTCCATGATTACACTGTCAATTATAAGCTGTTCCTTGCAGCCTTGACTTTGTTTTCTACATCCTTTTTGTTCTTCAGTGAGGATGTTGTTTTGTGTTAGGTGTTTTTCAATCCTTCTACATATTGTTGCAGTGATGATTTTGTACAGGGTGGGGAGACAAGTGATTGGACGGTAATTGGCAGGGTTCTTGGTATCTGTGTTTTTATGTTTAATATACGTTATTCCTTGTGTGAGGAATTTAGGAAGCCTATTAGGTTGTAGTATGGCTTTATTGATTTGGTCTGTGAGCACTTATTATTATTATTATTATTATTATTATTACATTTCGATGAAATGCCGAACTGGATCTATACGTTTTCCAGCAATAGTTTCAAATGGATCAAATTACATTTCTAAAGCATCAATAGTAAATTGAAACTGTTGGTATAATATTGTATCATGCGGGATCTCGCAAAATCCTAGGTAATATTTGTGTAGTCGGCATTCTGATATAATGTTCGATATTCCCGTAACGCAGCTAGCGAATTTTGATTATTTCTGATGTAACATTCGTAAAGCCTAAACTGTTCACCCACATTGTAGGGTATTTTAAAAACTATCGTACAGTGACAACTAGAATTTTGATAAAAATCTAAATCTAAAAATACAGAAGTGGAATTCGTTAGCATAAAGGGTAATATTGGCTGTGCCGCTTGGAACTAAACTCCTTTCCCTTTTGAAAGCACATATTATTCATTATAAAACAATCATTTTTCCTTTTGAGACATGGAACACTTTGAAGCAAACAGTGCAACTTTGTTGAGGTGGAAACCCCACCGGCTTACCCAGCACAAACTGCTCCCTGAGGATCTAGATCACCACGCACACGAGTATAATCCCCTTTCAGAGCTCGGCAGTTTGCGACATGATTTAACCGAAACTAAAAACACTTAAATATACGTCAAAGCTAGAGTGGAGCTGTTTGACCTAAAACATAAATATTTCTCGGAAATATAGCTAATTGCTAGAGGTGTTAGCTGCTAAATTAGGTAACATGGAGATAAAGTCATGACGACATAAGTTAGCATGGCATCTCTCATAAAATTGGTGTCATTTATGTCTCACTTTTAGTTTAAAGTTTGGCGGGCTTTTTTGGCAACGTCTCTGTTGTCTATAGAACATCAAGTATTCTGCGTGTATAGATGTCATTGCGGTTTTGCATGCATTAGAGTGCAGATTAATACGTTCGTTCTGAGTCCTCCAATTCTTATAATTATTAACTTTCAACTTTCTAACAAAAAGAAATACAATTTTGGAGTCAAAGTTTTTAGTGATATGTCTAATACTCGACTTTGTTGTGAAAGCGCTAAGGTTGCGTTTCCGTCAGAGATGTGCGAGGATGTGCTAAGAGGAATGTGCTTTTAACAATCCAATAGAATCGCTTCAGTTCCCTCGCCTCGCTCAGCACACCTCTGGTGGAAAAGGCTTAGCAGAGCGAACTTACTGTACGTACAAAACAAGGCATGTTGGCGAGGAATGTGTGCTATTAATGTTTTTCGAAAGGTGTGCGCTAGAAATGCCTTGCGTGGGATGTGGGCAGGGTACGTATGCTGCTGATGTAGGCGAGCAAAAAAAAACTCTGGAAAGAGCCGGGTACAAATCCTCACAAAGCCCATCTGCAATCCATTTCACAGCTCCGCTCCACATCTTCACACCGCTCATCTTCCTAGCACATCTCTGGTGGAAACACCTACCCCGTTTCACAGCTCTGCTGCACATCCTCGCTGCGTAAATTTTCCTAGCATATCTCTCGTGGAAACGCAGCGTAAGACTGCGAATCCAGTTGTTACACTATTCGCTATTTGGCTTGTCTATATGATGACTTATGTTTCTCATAACCCACATATCAAAAATACATACAATGCACATAGATTGGATATCGAATCAATGGATATGTATATCCACAAATGGAGCAAGAATTTCCAATGGATGTCAAATAGTCATCAAAAAAATATACATTACATGTACGTTTGTCGCGAACTTTCACATCCATTACATATCCATAGAATGTACATATGTACGTCTAATGTACATGCATAGTATATGTGACATAGTCCAGGTAGGAACATGTATATTCATAATATATACCATGTATATACTTACATACCAAAGTATACACAACGTACATACAATGAATATGTATATCCACAAATCGAGCATAAACGTGTAATGGACGTAAAATAGACTTAAACAAATTTACATTTCATGTACGTTTGTCGCGAATTTACACATTCATGGTATATCCATTAAATGTACATATATTCATGCACTTTAAATGCACATGCATAGTGTATAAAAGTTCGATGTATAGGCGGAAAGATAAATAAACTTTATACTTTCATTATGTATTGTTATTAATTCAATTTCTAGTTACAATCATAATACTTGGCAAAATCGATTACTATGATTGTCATCTCCTTTCTGTTGAATGGCATGTCTAAGGTCACAAAGAAATCAAGGTTATAAAATTTTGTAGGTGGTTTGTTCCCCTTACGACTTTCCGTCAAACGCTGAATGCGAGTGTTATCAGTAGCCAGAAGATAAGTAACACAGCACAATATTTCACTCGATCAGATAATCAGGCACAACCAGCACCAGCACACACACGCCAACTACGACTAAGGACGCTAAGGACTATGATATCTAGACCAACATCTTATGCATATTCGCATATGAATATACCTACGTGAATATACATAGTATATTATAGGTACTAGCGTATATCATTTTTCATTTCATTTTTTCAAAATACACAGGTTCAAACTGGAATATCTAATGTACGTTCTGTTTGCTTCCACCTCGATTTGAGATTTCAATAATGTTTATAGTGTCAACATAATAATAATTATTATTTTGGTAGGTAACTATATAATGGAAGCGATCAAAAACGCACTGTTGGTATGATTTGGAGTTAAAATAGGGGCATGTTGCTTCAAATCCTACTACGTTATAGAATGACGTCCATCTATATCCCGGTATGATTTGAAGTATACACACGCGAGTTTCACATATAGTAGAATAATATTCATCTGGATAATGGTATAGAATGTAAATACGCCGTCGGGATAGAAACAGTGCGCGAGGTAATATGAAAAGGCGCACAACATGCAAGCATAACGTACATTGACATTGCAAGTCGCCAAAATGAAAACGCATCTTAAGCTGTATACTAGAGATACCTACATTTTCTAAACCATGTATGAGAATATAGTAATAAACTCGGAATATTAAATATTTTCAGAGTGATATTATCAAACAGTCAAGTGACCACATTTTATCGGCAAGTATGCCGTGAGGAGAAATGGCCAACAGGTCTCTGGCGAAGCCACGGCCAGCCGGGATTGTAGCTGGAGATAACACGCATCCGAAGGCGAGACTAACGTCGCACCATAAAGTCCCGCCGTTTTTATCTGACGTCATTAATCTTTGTTACGCGTTGCTCCAGCTCCCGCTTCTACCACTGCTCGCATCAGGATGAATTCGCATGTGTAGTTTTACGATCCTACAGCTCTGGGACGCTTCCCCTGGAGTAGCGCCGCGATAAACGCGGGCGAGCATTTATAATCATTCGCCAGATTATGAAGGTCGAAGAGGGTAGGCTAGCATATTTGCTTTCCGACACGTACACATTCAGCAGCAGTTGACGTATTCAGCCAACAGTATACTTTCTACTGTTGTATCCGATTGCCTGAAAGCATGTTAAATTGGACCTTACTGTTGTAACATTGTAACGGGCATTATTTTAGTCTCTTACTAGTAATATATCATATTTGGCCATACCCTTCATCACTTATGGATGGTACGCCCCCGGTTATCTCTGAAACTGCCTCTGATATGGTGGTATGATATGCTAGTTTGCCTAAGGTGGTTGCCAGTGTTCAGCAATTGCGAATCAGTGGAGGTCCACCACGCAGGTTGACGTTCCACCAATGAAAAGACACGCCGGCGCCGTCCGCTTCCTTGAGGAGATTAGGGGACGTCGTCGTTCGGTCCGCCATCATGGCGGTCACTAAAGCGGTTCTCGATACAATTTTAAGTGAGAATTTATCACGCGACATCAAAGAGTAGTGCATTAGTGTGGGATATTTTCCACGTGGTGAGAAAGAACACGATCTTAGAATATTTTTTCCATCACTGCACATTCCTTAATTGTTTATTTTTGGCCCGATAGTTCAGACATAATTACGTGAATTTTTTGGTCACTCAATTCTTTTCGTATTACACTATAAGCTATTAGTTTACTTGCAATATATTAATTTCTGAATTTAGTTTTACCCCAGGTAATAGTTTAGACATCTAAGCAACTTCTTTTTATTCTATTCAGTTTTGTCTTGCAGTCGTAAAATAAAATTTCTTGCCGATAGTCATTTTTTGTCTCCCTGGCTATACGCCGTTTATTTGAGAATAATAATAAGTGTGATTTACATTAGCCCTGTCTGTCTTTACAGGCAGTGTCTTCTTAGAACGAATCTTAGTGTCTTAGGACGGATCTTGGGCAGTGTCTTAGATGCCATAGCAGTGGATTAGGAGCCACTTAGGAGCGTCTCCAGTGTCCTAGAGGCATTATCTTGGGAGCATGTTTCGACATGGTGCCTCCCTTTGGGCTTGCAGGTACCTGGAAGCGCATGTCAGTCATGCCTGTTGTCTGGCTTGCCGTCGGTGCTGGGGTTAAAGATACCTTGGACAGGTTGCTGAACTCCCCGAGCATCTGTACATCTCTGCAGTGTACACCCTAGCAGCAGTGAGTTCGGTGAGACAGAGACATTCAATTATTATCAGAGGTGGAACCTTTATTTTTATTTCAAACGTGAACAGTTCCTTCAATTTTTGTAAATGTAAGTTTTCAAGTTTTATATTTTTATTGAAACTGGTGCGCACAGTTGTGTTAAATTAATTCGTTATATCTCGCCATGTTTTTTATTTCCATTCATAAACATATTTAATTTTTTGTCGTTTGCAATTTAGATTAGTAAATATTGAAACTTTATACATTTGTTTACTTTCCGACACCACTTCTTGCAGTACAGTCGTTACATTCTAGTCCGCTAAAAAGTAGAACTATTGCATTTTTAAGACTATCAGTTTATTTCGATTAATTTATTCATTGATTTTTGACTAGACAATGGCGTCATACATTGTGTTCAGTCAACTCAAATATAGTTAGGGTTGTGAAATTTTACTGATGCCTGTACACTTCAGACACGGGAAACCTTACCCATACCTCAATATGAAAATACGTCAGGGCCTTACCCACACCTTTTTCTCATGATAAGTGTCTGATTCGAGCCGTATCAGTTGTGACGGGTTGACGTCTGATTCATTTTCGTGCAAGTCAACAGCGGCCTTTTTTATCTTATGAAAAAAGCTCTTCGCGCACATACTTCGTGGGTGGTTCAAAATACGATAGTTTGTCATTTTATCTGTTTTTATCTTCGGAATTACGTGTCGACCGTTAATTCGTTCCCTGGGAGTACCGTGCTGTTGACTACATTTCTCGGAAACGCACAAGCATATTTCGGTGCTTGGCCTTCACTATCGCTGTTGAGCTGCCTGGTACAGCTATATTAAGACGAATTCTAGCCAAAGCGGTCATTTTCTGCAGATTACTTGTGTTCTTACTTACTTTTAATATCCATACTTCTCCATTTCTGAGAACCCAGCAATGGCTTGGCAATGTATCCCTGTCTGCTGTAAGAAGTTCCCTCATCGATGCCTTGGATTGTTGTAACGATACCTTCTTCGTTCTTCTTAAGCATATTCTTTATCTCTCTTTCAAACTGATTTTTCAATAGGTTTATTGTGTTTTGCATGGATTTTGTTTTGTTCGCATGCTCATCGGCTTTTTCTACATCCGCCTTCATCTTACAAACCTGTATGCAGCAGCCTACCTTAAGATGCCCCTTCTGTAATGTAAACTTGTGGGAACTAACGGGTTTCTATGGAGGGGTCTCTTATTTTTGGAGTGAACGAAGTGACACTGATCTCTACTCAATGATCTTGTATACTCTGCTTATCATTTGCGTAACAGCTTCAATTTCTAGCCCTTGGCCACAACATTCGCTAAAGTAGTGGATAGTCTTACAATATTCTTTGGCTTGCTGTGTCCGATTATGCAGTTGACCATGCAACAGTTCGGTTATACGCGCATCTCCAAAGCGTAGCTTTAGTGTAGTAGTTATCTTATCATAGCCACCTAGACTTGTCAAGAAGAGATTAAGCAGACTAGCTGCTGCAAGGTCTCTTAGCGTTGTAGCACACAAGCTTCTTTCTTTTTCTCGTTCGACTAGCTATTAATACGAACAGGGTTTTCAAGTTGCATATAATAAACATCTTATGATGTTTTACTATTGCATGGATAGGACTTTACTGTTACACCAACGTATCTATCATGGTATCCAAAGTAAGTGTTCAAAAGCAAGTTCAACCACGTCTACCTATACTAAGTTCTCACAGCTTCGCAGTTCCTCTAAACATCTCGTTGATATGATCGTTCACTTGCTGTGGCGGTTTCTGAACGTGCTTTTGTGATGTCTCTAACTGTCCCCCAACGTATTTTTGTAATTTCTCTAGCTGCTTCTCAATTATTGCACCAATACGCTCCATATAGTCATAATCAGTTCCTGTTCACTCTTCAAGTCACTATTCAAACCTGCAACAGTCTCGTCTCAGTGGTGCATCCAGGATTCATGCCGTTCGCTTGCATAAAGGCTGCCTGCTCGCCCTGGTGGTGTTTCAGCTTTTGGTCAAAGTCCACCACGGTTACTTGCACAGCTTCTTCTGAGCCCGTTCTTATTTCGGCTTTGTTCTAAGCTCTCTGTCGTAGCTTATTCATTACTGCACTCATTTCAGACGTTATAGCTCTGGTTACTGGCATCGACTAACGCTGTGTTTACATACTTCCTGTTCCCTTTTTCTGGTTCGATTCGATGACTCATCCCACTTCTTATACCACTGCTCACGATGGCCGGACGGCACAAGAGCTCAACTTTCTCCTTTTCCATCTTATGCCGCTGGCGGACTCCGTGCTAGGGATTGGCTATCCCCCCTAGTTTCCGCCTTTTTTCGGATACTTACTCATCATGTCCTCATTATCAGACTTTTCGCCTTCAAATTTTTCATAGTTTTGGTTCAACCAAAACTTCGTCAAAGCGCCAAAAAGACCTTATCCTCTCCTGCACCTATTCGGGTACTCGCCGACCGCCTAATCTGTATTCCTCCTGTGAGCCGTCTTTTAGCTTGTGTCCAGTTTTCCCACACCTAAGACATCTGTCCACCTTGTCACGACCCTTACTTTTGATCCAAGTGTGTCCGTAGATTCCATACATCTGAAATATTTGGTCATGGTTGTCGCCATAGGCTGGTCTCGTAGAGCGTACGAGAAAATCATCGCTAATCTCTATGGTTCCTGTAATTGAATGTGCGATGGCTTCTTTCGCGATGTTGGCATCAGCACTTAGAATATGTAATATTTTGGTGCCCTCAATCCTTTCGGTTACTGCCTGCTGGCCGTCCAGCCTCTAGATTAATACATCTTTCAAATTCTGAACTGAGCTGTATTCCTCCTCGATAGTTAGAAAATCACCATATTTCGTCTTTCCCAGAGAATCGTTCAGCATTCTGGCGGTGGTTTTCACAGGCCTTGCTGTCTAAGCAGACATTAGCTCACTCATGAAACAGCTCCTGATAGGTACTGGGAAGAAGACGAAGCTTCGTATCACTTTTTGGACAGATATGCTAAGTACCGTAACCTTGGCATTCGGATGTTTTGGCTAAACGGAACATAAAGACGCATCGTTATACTCAGTGAACTGGACGGTTTGGCAGGTTCGGTAAAAAGCAGTTCTCCTCAAGACAGCCCCGTTAGAGTACCTAAGTTCATTTTATCAAGATCGAGTTTGTTGCAAACGATAACAGCCCGGATTTAGGACTGGAATCAGTACCCACCAGATTGAAAGTTACTAAAGGTTGGACACCTGCACGATGCTAACAAAAGCACCGTTCAAGACAGATCAGCTGAAAATCTTTAAATGACCTACGGAGAAATTCCAGAAGCTCTACGGGTAATATAAGATTTGCTCTGGATGTAGAAATGCGTGTACAGTCGGTTAAAGATGCGGGAGCTATTGAAAGTAGAGAATACCCAAAAGCGACACACTAAGAAGAAGAAGTTAGCCAGAAACAACTGAGAGCTTGGTCGCTCTCAAGTCCAAACGTTGGGCTGTTGACATGGAGGTGCAACAGGACGAAAACTCTCAGCGAGGTAACGATGCTGGATTTACCTGAAGACATACGTATACCGCAACGGCCATAGTTCCCAAGTGAAAGTGTGGTTGGTTAAGCGAAGGTCAGGAAGGCTCAACCCATCAGAAAAAAGGTTGTGTAACATCTCATGCTTATATATTTAGGCGGTTGAATAGCCCAAAGAAAAATGGTTAAATGTATGCTAGAACCCTCTTCGAAGAAATGCTTTTCAAATGCATCGTAGAGTGCACATCACAGCAGCTGTGAAATCAAGAATTTCAAATCCAGAGGTCAGTTTTAATGGCTGCAATTCATTAACAGTAGTGAAAGGCCATCAGTATCATGAAGATAATTGCTTTTGTCAATCGTTATTCTAATTTGACTGTACATTATGTGATTTCGGTGAAGAAAATCTGGTTAATTTTGAGAAGGGACCGCCAGGTCAGTTTTATGAGGCTAGTAAGTGAATATCGGAAATATGGCTATCGAACTGATCGTTTACTCAATGTCCTGATCTCTATTCTACTGTAGCTAATGAAAATGGAAAATCGTTTGCTATTGTAACGCAGCTGAGTCTGTTTGTGGACATTGTGTACGTAACTCCAGTTACAACGACACCAACGTTTGCAGGTCGTCGGCTTCTCCCTCAACGACCTCTTACCTGAAAAGCCGCAGGACATATTCAGAATGCCAAGAAAGCCTTGTTACAGCACTTTCGCATCAGTGAGCATAAAGAGGCTTAGCGTATAATGGACGGGTGGCATACTTATGTTTGCAAGTTATAGGTTGATGGTAGGTATGACCAAGAGAGATAATTTACTTCATATAGACAAGAGCTGGAACTCATCAGATTCTTGTGTATGTGATGGTTATAAAGTCAAAATTATGCAGCCTTTCAACATGATGAAGCGAATGGTAACAAAAAATACCAATTTACGCGTTCGTTAACAAGGTAACAGAACATGCTTTGGAGGGTATTGTAAAGGATTAGTTCCTTATATTCGAATGGGACGGCAAGATGTAAGTTATAAGAATTTCTAAGTTAGAAAAAAAATCCTGGAAGGTTAAAAAAACAAAAAGAAATGATAAAATCTTTTACCTATAAGTGGCCAAGTTTTAAAGAGGTGCAAACGGAATGGCCTCATCTAACGATATTTTAAACAAATGATAGACTGTCCTTAAACAAGTATTTTTTTATATAGTAATTTTGGAAGGCATGTTTAATGTTTCTTGAGCTATGGGTCGATATGCTCCATCGCATTAGATCGACTTTAATTTTTTTGGGCACAGGAAAAGCGAGAAACTGGGGAGGATCCCTCTAACGTCACAGTCCTAGAGGCGAACAACCAATCGGAAGACGGATACGTGTGCCGTGTTGCCATTCTACCTAATCTAAGGTCGTACGTACGTATATTGTCTTGTGTTTCCGCTTTATTGATCCGTGATTCGATGACTGTGATCTAGGTTAACGTTCTTGATTCATTAATCTGTCCCGTCACTGATGTTACTCGTCATTCGTTGTGGGTCGCGTTGACTGTACTTGTCTTTTTGGTCTGGAATCCTGACTTCTTTTTTCCTTTTTTATTGTAGAGTATTCTTTATCGGTACTTTAGTGTCTTTTTCAGTTAGTTTCTCTTAACTAACCAGGAGGAGCAAAGTAGATTCGATAATCTGCCTGTACGTTAGACGTGGATATTGTGAACGACTACCTATGCAAATAATATTCAGTTCTTCAATACGGAGATAAAAAACATAAAGACCTAGTAGTTTCAAAATGTTTATACAGGGTGTCCGGATATACGACCGAAAACGCTTAACAAGTGATAGAGCTCAAATTTCTATGAACACTGAGATAGGAACATGAAGCTTTAAAATGCTTAATTTTCAAGATACAGGGTGTCAAAATTTTACTCTTATCTTCGTTTTTTTTCTCATATATTCCGCAATAATATGGCACAGCAATATAAAATTGTGTATCGGGGGTTTTTTAAGGCGAGGAATCCAAATACAGCCATGATGTTGCTATCATCAATAGAGGGAACCACGTACGGCATATTGAACTCATTTAAATTACTAAAACATGTTTCCAGTTTGGTGAATCAGTGAGTGTCAATAAATTTCTTTCGCAATATGTTTTACGTGAAAAAGATACACTTTGTTAAAGTCCCCAGATGTAACCGTTTTCGAGAAAACATTCATCGAAGTTTCCAATTCAACTGTATTGTGAATTGTGGTTCAAAGAATTATCGGTATAAATTATCGGGTAAATTAATGTTAGGCTCATACTTTTACATACCATATACGAAGTATCCTTAAACTTCAACACCACATATTTTAAGAATTAGATCTTTAAAACATGTCTTTTGACTTAATACTAATTCGTGCGAGAGTACCGACAATTCTGTCGATCACATTTTACAACTAATTGGGGTGCCTTGGAAATTTTAATAAAGGTTATCTCAAAAACATTGTTTACGCAAAACGTATTGGGCGACAGTGATGCACCAAACCGAACAGAAAATTCGATGTGCCCTATAGGTGGCGGTCTCTACCCATGATAGCAAGAACGTGGTTGAATTTGGATTTCTCGCCTTAAAAAACCGCCCAATATTTAATTTAGGTAAATGCGCCATTTCATTGCGAAGTAATTGAGAAAAGAACGAAAATAATGTTATGTGTTCCTATCTCAATGTTCATAAATGTGTAAGGTCTATCACCTGTCAAGCGCTGCCGGTCGAATATCCGGCCACGCTGTATAACATTTACGGTAATAAACAACATAAAAATTATACAGTAATATGCATGTCCTTTAGTTTTTTTTCATAAAAACTGGGGCAATACCGCGATTTGGTTATTGACGGGGCATCAATGTACTGCTGAAGTATGGCCCATTTCGCACTGACTGACTTAATTTGAATTCCTTTTTTTAAACTCCAAAATTGAACTACTAGTAAGCAAAACGATGCAAATAGAAACGAAGTGCAACAATATACCTATTTTTGTATTCACTAAGAGGTTACAATGTATTTGTATTAAGAGCATGCCTTTGTTATTTCGCCAAGCTGTTACATGTTCAGCGGCCCCAGAAAAAGTGACGGCAAGTAGCTAATGGTGGTATCTATAAACCTTGCGTCAGAAGCCATGTGTGGAGAGAAAGAGGAGGGGCAGGACATCTCAAGATCTTTGTACCTCTGGGCACCTATATTCTGTTGAGCTTCTACGGTTCGTCTTTCCTGTTGCAGTTGTTGTAATGTTAATCGGTCTTAATGGCCCTTTACTACAATTGAGCGAAATGTAATGAGGTTATTTCATGAGCCTAGGTACACTTAAATTTCATCCTGTGATAACTGCATTGTTAGAGAGCATGCTTGTTGCTGCGAATTTTTCCGGCTGGCACGATCGGAAATTTGACTTATAGTCCGAAATTCCGGTTTATACTGATCACCTCGCTGTTCCAATATATGCACCTCCATCTGTCAATCTTAGATGTCCTAGTATACTATGCAGTAACTGGTTGGTGTGCTTTTGCTACTAATGCGTTTTTCAACCTGACAGATATCGAAACTAACGCACCTCCGAAAGGAAGAAATGTGTTGAACATGAATATCGGAAAAATGAAGAGAAAATTAGTTTCGTTATAACTTTATCTGATGACTCCTATCCTGAAAGCAAAACGACGTTGCAGCATAAAATAATGTGAGTGCATATACATTTCTTTCAGTAACAATACCTAAGCGAATCACCTGAATTTCAGTTTTTTATAAAAAAAACAAAAACTAATGATCGCAAATAGAATTTTACGAGCTAAAGGGTACTAATTCAATCATAACATCGAAACGTTTTTCTGTCACTTTATACTGTAGAAAGTCCATTCAACACAAATGAAAATACTATATCTCCTAGTACGTTATTTTATTTATTTATCTATCTATTTTTTATGATGTATTTAGAACGCCCAGGGCCACCAGTGGTTTACAAAATCATTTTTATGCTTTTTTTTAGGGCAGGTGCAGAACCTGTACCATAATCAATAGACAATCTTCAACTATTATCTTTATCGACTCTAATTTTCTTCATTTTGAAGTTGCGAATCCATTTAATCACCTTGAAACAACTTTTAATGTCCAAAATTTTGAAATTCGTACTCCAAAGGCATTATGCAACGTTAACAGGCCAAGTAATTGATGGTTTATGGAAATTTGGTGTTATGATTGATGTTTGTTGTGCCTAGCCATCCACTATAGATTACCATTTCCACCAACTTATACCAAAAAGTTGGTACAAATTGCTCAATGCAAGCGCATGTATGACCTTAAGTTCACTTTTAATAACTACCGGTTTGAGTTTCGTTGGAGACAATTAAGTACCTAAAATTTTTATTTTTTGGATATCGCTTAAGAAAACGATGGTGGTAAAGAAATCCCAGTTGATGGGCGCAATGTCCCAAGAGTGACTTTTTTATACAGTACAAAGTAAGTTCAGGTTCAATCTGGGCTAATTTAGTCGTGAAGCGGCGCTTTGAAAGAAAAGTTCTTGTCGTAGTTTAGATGCAGATACTTTTCATGCAGCTGCGACGAACTTTTATCGGAAACAATTTATCTTGCAAGGGTGGACTTTTTTATAGGTGAAAAAGAAGCTATTTAATATTAGTGTTACTATCAGTAACATGATGCTAAAATCGTTATTACTTGCATAAATCAGCAGTATCGAGTACTTTGAGTAACCACATTGGATTCATCAAATGTCAAATGTTTAATGTGACTTTGCTGAAATAAGTGCCTTGTTTGCTTATAATTGCTAAAACTATGACGTGAAATACGGCAATGACGCATTAGTCTCTGATCTGTTTAGAAAAATCTATAATGTGACCGTAACAGAGTTTTCTTATTTGCTTACGTTTGTTTAATGAAAGAAATGGCGACAGCTTACTAAAATAATAAATGCTACTTCACTACTCACACCTTCACCATGCTTGGCGTGCTCGGACTTCGAGTATGTTACAGGGCCCTATTAAGATGTAATTTGTAATTTCCCGATTCAATTAAGAAGTATGACAAATTTTGGAATATAATAATTTTGCGATGTGTAGCTTTCTTGTTAAAGAAGCCGGGATAGTATCATTTCAATAAATTATATCGAAGTTGCATTTCAAACTTTTTATAAAACGACCAGTTCATTTTCAAATTACCTTGGGCACGTGCGGCTGTTAGCCCATTCAAATCCTGCGTTAACAAACTTCCCCTTTCACAGCAGCCGAGTTATTCTGGTATTTAGGCTCTGCCTGCGCAGTCTGCTCAGTCATAAAAAAATGTTAAAAAATGAATAGGCACACCATCTTGTAAGCCCTTGTAATTTAAATAGATTTATTTAAGTAACAAGTGGATAGGCTAAAAAAAATATCCAAGTACATAATAGTAGTCAGTATTTGATAAAAAACAAAATAATAATTTGGGATGGATAGAGACTCATAAAGGGTAAATTAAAAAAAAATCATGTTATACAGGGTGTCCCAAAAGCACGAAATGTATCAAAGTTATGTTTTTTTTAAATTGAACACCCCGTATACTATTGTATATTCAGATTCCTTGGTGAATTCTCTTGTGACTTTATGTATCATACATGGGACTTAAAGCGAACCGTTTAGGTGTAAATCACCCTCAGAGTAACAACTGAACATAGAGGTAGTAAACAAACCACTTCAGCATGGCGTGCTCAAAGCCATCATCTTTGACACTTCAGCCCCCACACATTGCCAACTAACCTGAAAATTCTTCCAATGCAACCCATGTCACAAACACTGCTCTGCACTGTCCCATCTCGAAAAACTGTTAAACTAGACTCGAGTATAGCACAGCAAGTCCGTAAAGCTTCACTATAGTTACCAACAAATAGCGGGTTTTACTAACCAAGCATAAAAGACGCAAACCAAAACAAACGTTTGACAGTCGGAGGTTACCGTATATATGCGTTGCCAGCTCCTCAAAATTTATGTAAGACAGAATTTACGTTTATGATGAAGAAACATGCGGTAACGCAGTAGAGTTCAACATGTCTATCGAATTTGCTGTAATCATTCCTGAACCCTCAAAATACCGTCTTTTTTAACGTAGAATGGAATATTTCTGGATACTATACAATTAAGACGATAGTAAACAATTATGATTGCCGTATCTGGTATGACAACGTAAGAAAAGATGTTGGCCTATTAGAATTAGTTGTTTACTACCTCTATGTTCACTTGTTACTCTGAGAAATCACCATTCTCGGTATAAGCAGATATAAGAAAAAAATTGAATATCGCAGAGATTATAAAATTTGGAAGGCTGTGACTTTGCCGTATTACTAAGCATAAAATGCGTCGGCTTTGATGAGACTGTCAAATTTAAATCACGTTCATGCTTGGAGAAATCGGTCGATGAATTAGGGAAACTTCGATCAGCGATAACTTGATTTTTTCAAATAGGAATGCCCAATTTTTTTTATACAGTTAAACGTAGAATTTGGTAGGCTTTCGAATGATATCAGGTTGTGAATATCAATCTCTGGTAGTTTTCATTTAATTTTAAATTTTCAAACAGATCGGCGATTTTCAATTTTCCTACCTATAAGCAACGTAGCAGGCCATGAAATATAAACAAAAACCTGTTCAGGTAGAAAACACAACTAGCTTAACTAAAAAATACACACTAACTAGACTAAAGGGACAAGATTACAAAAATTCCCTATAACAAATCAACTCTCCCAGAAACAACTGCGATAACATCTCTAAGGTCAAAGAGAAGCTGGGGTATGGCAGTAATAGACATTTTTTACAATCTACTGGCTACCGCAATTTACTAGAGGTTGAAAATTTCCAAGACAATTAAAAAACCTGATATGAAACAGAAAGAACCAGCGACTGTTGCTCCAGCACGCAACTATCAATCATATGTAATGGTGTAAAAAAGTACTAATTTCCATCGAAGTCGATACCTCTGACTGGAGTCCTTCTATTTTATCTATTAGCAATATCGCAAAAAAGGAATACTGACAAATGAGATTTAAATTTTCCGCCATTTATGTTTTATAATTTAAACAAATTTTAATTCTTCATTTCCTGCGACCTTGCTTATAGGTACTGAAGAATTTTCAGAACTCCAGTCAGAGGTACTTTTGACTTGAGTTTTGACAGAATTGCATACTTTTTTATACCATTGAATGTGAAATTTTATTATGAAAATAATAAACTGCTTACAACATTCTCTAGTAGTTTTTATTTTATTTCAAAATTTTTAATTGTTTTGGAAATTGCCAATCTCTAGTACATTGCAGTAGCTACTAGGCCGTGAAAAAATCCATTTCTGCCATACTCCAGCTTCTCTTTGACCAAAGATATGTTACCGCTGTTGTTTCTAGTTAGACTTTGTTTGTTGTGAGTAATTTTCATAATCTTGTCCCTTTGGTCTAGTTCGTGTGTATTTCTCAGCTAAGTTAGTTGTTTTCTTCTACCTGAACAGGTTTTTGTTTATATTTCATGGCCTGGTACGTTGTTTATAGGTAGGCAAATTGAAAAACGCCAAAAAAGTGTTATGTCGCTAGGTCTTCTTTCACAGGTCAACGGATAGCCTAATATGAATACAAACACTTTTGAGTCTCATGACCCCCCACCCCCAACTATCTCAGTTTCACCCCCTCCCATAACAGGTAAAAAATGATCGGGAACCCCTAAAACGCCAAAAAACGAACTTGAGCTATTTTTATATTTTCAGTTTTTTCATTACTAACTGCGCCGTTACTGACAAAATTTCTAAAAATCATAAACGTTTTCCATCTTTGCTATCGTAATAACATTGTGTAAAAAATTCATTAAAATCAATCCAGTACTTTCCACGTTACACAATACAGAACTATCTGAAGCAATATTCGTATGTATGTCTCTCGGTTTCTGTAATATACAAGGCAGTCATCGGATGGACCTAAAGAAGTGTAGTACGTCGGTAGTTGTTTCTTTCACAAGTCAGTGGACAGTCTATTATGAATAGAACAGATTTTTCAGTTTTACAAACCCCTGCCACTCCAATTTTACCCCCACTGAAAAAAAAAAGTAGAAAATGATCAGGAACACCTAAAACGACTAAAAGCGAATTTTGAGCTTTCCATCTTCGTTACGGTAGTAATACTGTGTCAAAATTTCATTAAGATTAATGCAATAATTTCGAATACAATACAAAACGACCTAAAGCAATATTCGTATGTTTACATCAAAAAATTTCGTTGGCTTTTGTAATGAGTAAGGCAATGTTCGGATGGGCTTAAAAAAGTGTGCTATGGCGCTAGGCTCTTTCACAGGTCAATGGATAGCCTGTTATGAATACCACAATTTTTTGAGTCGTGCCACCCCCCAACCACCCAAAATTTCACCCCCACCCAAAAAAGTAGAAAATGATCGGGAACCCCTAGACTGCATAAAAATGAAGTTTGAGGCATGTTTATTTCTTGCTAATTACTGCGCCGCTCATGCATCGATTTTAAAAATTGTATTACCTACTACGACCCCACAGTATATTTTAACCCAAATTTCATCACAAGTCATGCAGGGGTTACTGAGATTACAAGGCTAGAAGGACGCCAACAGACAGACAGACCGACAGACTGTACCTTTTAATTTTGCAGACATGATCGGTAACGAAATCATTATTCTTGGGTTGAAGGAGTGCATTTTTGTATTTTTGTGAATCAGATTTTTAGTGGCATTATATAACATTTCAATGTTTCGAGGAGGCGGGAGGGGGGGGGTAACATACAACAAAGAACCACACTCATACTCTACCCTACTGATAGGTTCTTTGAGGAGAGCGGTGTGCACGACTTCAGACAGCTGAACTTTCTCAACCTCATCTTACAGAAGTATGAAGGAATGAATCAATAAAAAAATAATCTTCCATATCTGGAGCATAGATACTTAACGCGTAGTTGCGGCAACGCTCCTGTGGGTCCAAAACCTTAGAAGAACAGTTTTATTCATTCTTACTCGTTAATTTTGCCCAAGATATTTAACCTAATGCCTCTCGAAATTAAATTGTGATTGTGAACTGTCAAAGCAATGAAGAACATGGTTGTCTTGCATCCCTAGAAGTGAAACAAACAAGTATATTGATTCCAGAATTCAGTATCTAGATCTTGTTACCTATAACTCAAAGATCTACCCATACTAATCCTAAGAAGAAGAAATTGAAGATATCAGTGTGAGGGAAAGTCTCTGCCTTTTGCGGATTTTTCATATTCATTGACAGTTGGATGCCCTTGTTTTTGTAATATTACTTTATGTTAATAATTTAACGTTTTTGTTGTCTATTATTTAAGGTACGACTGTATTGAGAACCTAAGATGAGCGGTCCTGTAAATAAATAGATAATTGTATTCATCACACGGTACAAAAAATAAATTAATTCCACTTTGTTATGCAAAGCAGGTTCAAATGCCGCAAGCAACGGAGAACCAGGGATATACAAGTCACCGGGCGTGGTTCGCAAACCAGTAGTGGCGATAGATTCCTCGGTATTTTATAGGCGTAAAATAAAAAACTATTGATCTCATTTTGACTGCTTTGCCGATTGCAGGTGTTCAGTTTTTGTGGGTTTTTTACCTTGATCGCAAAAAATGTAAACATACTCGTATGTTTCTGACTATTAGTTTATAGCTTATAGCATAAAACTGGTAGACACGCCACTGATTTTGACCAAGGCGTGTACTACGGCACCCATACTTCTCTTTTTATTGCCCAGATATTTGCTTATTGGTAGGTAGACGGCCATCGTACCTGTCGTGTTCGTGTTTTGGCTGAATCTCGGTACAATAAACGGATAATACCATTGTAGCAGTAAACGCGGAAGGCAACTTTCTAAAGTCCTCAAACAACCAGCATCCCCTTGTACTACAGAAGCACATAATCCGGCCACCAAATATAATATTCATACATGCAAAACAACAAAAACTGGAGGTTTGTATCTTTTGTGTCACAGGCGGCGAGACATAGCGAAGGTGTAAATGATATGAATAAGCAAACTGAGGGAAGAAAATGATGACAGCATGATATACCTGATTTAAAGGAGGTTATAGGATTCGTCCGATAATAATTGCTGCGAGGAGCGACTGTTGTTCAGGTGTGGTTACACTCTTGGCTGCGACCAGTACGACTGTACTTAAAACTGACTGTAACACACTTGTCATAATATTGTATTATTCCAGTTGCAAAAAAGCTAGAAAATTGAATATTCCGGTGACTTTTACCATTTAAAATCTCCGTAGTAATGCGTAATAATTGAAGTGATGGCAAGTGGCCCTTCTAGCAACAACGGCAAACTCAACAAACTCAACACTGGTGAACGATAGTATAATCGTATGCGTGGACTTTTGACACTCTCTGATGGAGGTTAACTTTTGTTATAAAGAAACGTCCAGTATTATACAGGGTGAGTTTTCAGTACCGGATCTGTCGATAACTCCACTACTGCAGAGGATATCGAAAAAAGACGTATATAAAAATTGTAGCCACGCTAGGATATGCTTCTTGCTCACATTATATTTTGATTTATACAGGGTGATCCATAACTACGTGGTGATGTAAACGCGCATTTTTCTAAATGAGACACCCTATATCCATATTCCACATTTAGATTTTACTAATGATTCCCGTTCTTAAAATACAGGGTGGCCAATGGTGAGTGAACGGAGGATTGTGGGCTTACTGAAACGAATTTCAAAAATCTATCACCTGATCATGGTAGGGGGCCTTGAGAAGTATAACCTAAAAATATTTTCACTTAAATTTTGACACCTATACAAGGTGATTCATATCAACCTTGCATTTTTTTGATAGAATCCCCTATATATTATTACATATTTGGATTCCTTGGTGAATGTATCATATATGGAATTTTAAACGAACCGTTTGGGCGCCAATCGCCATTTTTGGTATCAGAAAAAAATTAAATATCGCAGCGGCTATAAAACCTAGACCCCGTGTGGAAGCGGGTTAGAATATCTCCCATCGTATATCCTGCAAGTCGTAAAAGGCGACTAAGAGAAACCGAATTACGGTCGGTATAAACAGTGACCTCTTCTCAACCAACAGCTTTGGGTGGACGAGTTGAGAAGAGTCAGGACACCTTCTTGTCCTTGGGGTGAGAAATTGCCCCTAAAGGCGGATGAACCAGTAGATACCATCTGGTCAACGGCATGAGGATGCAGAAAGCAAATGGGAAACTACTGCATTAAAGATCTTAAAGATATCCCAAGAGGAACTCGCAAAATGAGTAAATGCATTTTACGTGTTCACAACATGTCTGTTAAGACATTGTGACTATGGTGATGATAAAACTTAGAAGGCCGTGGCTTTGCAGTGCAACTAAGCATGGAACGAGTCACCTTAGACCAGACGGTCAAATTTGAGTTCTTCTTATACTTTGAGAAATCATTAGATTAGTTAAGATAATTTCAATTAGAGGTAACGTGATTATTTCAAATTCGAATGCCTAATTTGCTTATGCCGTCAAATGTCAAATCTTATTACATTTTCCAATAATATAGGACTGTCAATATCAATATTTTTTAGTTTTAATCTTATTTGAAAGGTTCAGTCAAATCGGCGTTTTTCAATTTTTCTACGTATAAGCAACCTAGCAGGCCATGAAAAATAAATAAAAACCCGTTCAGATGGAAGAAACCAACTAACGTAGAAAGATACAGACGAACTAGAACAACGAGGCACGGTTATGGAAACTCCTTACAACACATCATCTCTAACCGGAGACAACAGCGGTAAGATATCTAATGTCAATGACAAGCTGGAGTGTGACAGAAGTGTCTTTTTTTCACAGCCTACTAGCTATTGAGATCTACTGGAAATTTAAGCAAAAGGAAAACTACCAGCGAATTTGCTGATAGTCTAACATCTTCAGAATGAAATATGACATTTAATGGGATAAAAAAGAGGTAACCTCCGTTGTTGTAGTTAATTGTGTTTATCTCATGTATTTTCCTGTCAAGTAAATTATGTTTACAAATTTGAACATAGTGCAATTCAGTTTCAATTTTCTGCGATTTTGCTAACAAGTAGAAGTACCTACTGAAGAATTTGAAGGGCTCCAGTCTGAATTATCATTGTTTTCGACTAGCGGAAATGGTAACGTTTTTATGGCACTAAATGTGAACATTTACTGTGAACATGCGCATTTTTGTTAACGCTGTTGTTTCTGGTTTGAGCTGATATGTTGTAAGGAATTTTTATAATCTTGCCTCATTACTCTAGTTTGTTTGCATATTTTTGCTAAGTTAGTTGGTTTCTTCCATATGAACAGCTCTTTGTTTATTCTTCATGGTCCGCTAGGTTGCTTATAGGTTGGAAAAATGAAAAAACACCGATTTGACTGAAAATTCCAAATAAAATAAAAACTGAAAAAGATTGATATTGACAATCCTAACATTGTTAGAAAGGTTATCAGATTTGATATTTGATGGTATAAAAAAATTTAGGCATTTCCATTCGAAATAATCAAGTTACCTGTGAGTGAAATTTCCACTGACACAAAAAGAATTCAAATTTGACCATCTGACCTAAGATGACCCATTTCATGCTTAGTCGGACCGCAAAGTCACGGCCTTTATAATCGCTGCGATTTTCAATTTTTTTTCTGATACCTACTTATACCAAAAATAGTGATTTGTATATCCTGCGTGTCGTAAAAGGCGACTAAGAGGAACCGAACTGCTGTCGGTATAAACAGAAACCTCTTCTCAACCAACAGCTTTGGGTGGACGAGTTGAGAAAAGTCAGGACACCTTCTTGTCCTTGGGGTGAGAAATTGCCCCTGAATGCGGATGAACCAGTAGATACCATCTGGTCAACGGCATGAGGATGCAGAAACGAAATGGGAAACTACTGCATTAAGGATCTTGAAGATATCCCAAGAGCAACTCGCAAAATGAGTAAATACATTTTACGAGTTCACAACATGTCTGTCAAGACATTGTGACTATGATGATGTTTCAAGAAAATGTAAGTTTGATATGAATCACCCTGTATAGACGTCAAAATTTGAGGGCAAATATTATTTGGCTATAGCCCTCAAGGCCACCCCCCCCAAACTGCCCCAATTTCACCCCCCCCCCCCCCAAAAAAGTAGAAAATCATCACGAAACCCCTAAAACGCCCAAAAACGAAGTTTGAGCTCTTTCTGTACTTTTAGTTTTTTATTATCGCTGCGCCGCCACTGACACGATTTCTAAAATCCATAAACGTTTATCATCTTTGGCACGGTAGTAATACATTGGCAAAGTTTCATTAAAATCAATTTCATAATTTCCACGTCATCCAATACAGAACGATTTAAAGCAATATTAGTATGTATGTACGTCTATCAGTCCCTTGGTTTCTGTAGCAGGCAAGGCAGTGTTCGAATGGACCTAAAAAAGGGTTTTATGTCACTAGGACTCTGTTTCAAAGGTCAATGGACAGCCTATTATAAATACAACGATTTTTTGAGTTTTACAACCCTCCACCCCCAACCACTCCAATTTCACCCCCACCCAAGAAAAGTAGAAAGCGATCGGGAAACCCTAAAACGCCTAAAAACGAAGTTTGAGTTGCTCTTACATTCAGTTATTATCAGAGGTGGAACCTTTATTTTTATTTCAAACGTGAACAGTTCCTTCAATTTTTGTAAATGTAAGTTTTCAAGTTTTATATTTTTATTGAAACTGGTGCGCACAGTTGTGTTAAATTAATTCGTTATATCTCGCCATGTTTTTTATTTCCATTCATAAACATATTTAATTTTTTGTCGTTTGCAATTTAGATTAGTAAATATTGAAACTTTATACATTTGTTTACTTTCCGACACCACTTCTTGCAGTACAGTCGTTACATTCTAGTCCGCTAAAAAGTAGAACTATTGCATTTTTAAGACTATCAGTTTATTTCGATTAATTTATTCATTGATTTTTGACTAGACAATGGCGTCATACATTGTGTTCAGTCAACTCAAATATAGTTAGGGTTGTGAAATTTTACTGATGCCTGTACACTTCAGACACGGGAAACCTTACCCATACCTCAATATGAAAATACGTCAGGGCCTTACCCACACCTTTTTCTCATGATAAGTGTCTGATTCGAGCCGTATCAGTTGTGACGGGTTGACGTCTGATTCATTTTCGTGCAAGTCAACAGCGGCCTTTTTTATCTTATGAAAAAAGCTCTTCGCGCACATACTTCGTGGGTGGTTCAAAATACGATAGTTTGTCATTTTATCTGTTTTTATCTTCGGAATTACGTGTCGACCGTTAATTCGTTCCCTGGGAGTACCGTGCTGTTGACTACATTTCTCGGAAACGCACAAGCATATTTCGGTGCTTGGCCTTCACTATCGCTGTTGAGCTGCCTGGTACAGCTATATTAAGACGAATTCTAGCCAAAGCGGTCATTTTCTGCAGATTACTTGTGTTCTTACTTACTTTTAATATCCATACTTCTCCATTTCTGAGAACCCAGCAATGGCTTGGCAATGTATCCCTGTCTGCTGTAAGAAGTTCCCTCATCGATGCCTTGGATTGTTGTAACGATACCTTCTTCGTTCTTCTTAAGCATATTCTTTATCTCTCTTTCAAACTGATTTTTCAATAGGTTTATTGTGTTTTGCATGGATTTTGTTTTGTTCGCATGCTCATCGGCTTTTTCTACATCCGCCTTCATCTTACAAACCTGTATGCAGCAGCCTACCTTAAGATGCCCCTTCTGTAATGTAAACTTGTGGGAACTAACGGGTTTCTATGGAGGGGTCTCTTATTTTTGGAGTGAACGAAGTGACACTGATCTCTACTCAATGATCTTGTATACTCTGCTTATCATTTGCGTAACAGCTTCAATTTCTAGCCCTTGGCCACAACATTCGCTAAAGTAGTGGATAGTCTTACAATATTCTTTGGCTTGCTGTGTCCGATTATGCAGTTGACCATGCAACAGTTCGGTTATACGCGCATCTCCAAAGCGTAGCTTTAGTGTAGTAGTTATCTTATCATAGCCACCTAGACTTGTCAAGAAGAGATTAAGCAGACTAGCTGCTGCAAGGTCTCTTAGCGTTGTAGCACACAAGCTTCTTTCTTTTTCTCGTTCGACTAGCTATTAATACGAACAGGGTTTTCAAGTTGCATATAATAAACATCTTATGATGTTTTACTATTGCATGGATAGGACTTTACTGTTACACCAACGTATCTATCATGGTATCCAAAGTAAGTGTTCAAAAGCAAGTTCAACCACGTCTACCTATACTAAGTTCTCACAGCTTCGCAGTTCCTCTAAACATCTCGTTGATATGATCGTTCACTTGCTGTGGCGGTTTCTGAACGTGCTTTTGTGATGTCTCTAACTGTCCCCCAACGTATTTTTGTAATTTCTCTAGCTGCTTCTCAATTATTGCACCAATACGCTCCATATAGTCATAATCAGTTCCTGTTCACTCTTCAAGTCACTATTCAAACCTGCAACAGTCTCGTCTCAGTGGTGCATCCAGGATTCATGCCGTTCGCTTGCATAAAGGCTGCCTGCTCGCCCTGGTGGTGTTTCAGCTTTTGGTCAAAGTCCACCACGGTTACTTGCACAGCTTCTTCTGAGCCCGTTCTTATTTCGGCTTTGTTCTAAGCTCTCTGTCGTAGCTTATTCATTACTGCACTCATTTCAGACGTTATAGCTCTGGTTACTGGCATCGACTAACGCTGTGTTTACATACTTCCTGTTCCCTTTTTCTGGTTCGATTCGATGACTCATCCCACTTCTTATACCACTGCTCACGATGGCCGGACGGCACAAGAGCTCAACTTTCTCCTTTTCCATCTTATGCCGCTGGCGGACTCCGTGCTAGGGATTGGCTATCCCCCCTAGTTTCCGCCTTTTTTCGGATACTTACTCATCATGTCCTCATTATCAGACTTTTCGCCTTCAAATTTTTCATAGTTTTGGTTCAACCAAAACTTCGTCAAAGCGCCAAAAAGACCTTATCCTCTCCTGCACCTATTCGGGTACTCGCCGACCGCCTAATCTGTATTCCTCCTGTGAGCCGTCTTTTAGCTTGTGTCCAGTTTTCCCACACCTAAGACATCTGTCCACCTTGTCACGACCCTTACTTTTGATCCAAGTGTGTCCGTAGATTCCATACATCTGAAATATTTGGTCATGGTTGTCGCCATAGGCTGGTCTCGTAGAGCGTACGAGAAAATCATCGCTAATCTCTATGGTTCCTGTAATTGAATGTGCGATGGCTTCTTTCGCGATGTTGGCATCAGCACTTAGAATATGTAATATTTTGGTGCCCTCAATCCTTTCGGTTACTGCCTGCTGGCCGTCCAGCCTCTAGATTAATACATCTTTCAAATTCTGAACTGAGCTGTATTCCTCCTCGATAGTTAGAAAATCACCATATTTCGTCTTTCCCAGAGAATCGTTCAGCATTCTGGCGGTGGTTTTCACAGGCCTTGCTGTCTAAGCAGACATTAGCTCACTCATGAAACAGCTCCTGATAGGTACTGGGAAGAAGACGAAGCTTCGTATCACTTTTTGGACAGATATGCTAAGTACCGTAACCTTGGCATTCGGATGTTTTGGCTAAACGGAACATAAAGACGCATCGTTATACTCAGTGAACTGGACGGTTTGGCAGGTTCGGTAAAAAGCAGTTCTCCTCAAGACAGCCCCGTTAGAGTACCTAAGTTCATTTTATCAAGATCGAGTTTGTTGCAAACGATAACAGCCCGGATTTAGGACTGGAATCAGTACCCACCAGATTGAAAGTTACTAAAGGTTGGACACCTGCACGATGCTAACAAAAGCACCGTTCAAGACAGATCAGCTGAAAATCTTTAAATGACCTACGGAGAAATTCCAGAAGCTCTACGGGTAATATAAGATTTGCTCTGGATGTAGAAATGCGTGTACAGTCGGTTAAAGATGCGGGAGCTATTGAAAGTAGAGAATACCCAAAAGCGACACACTAAGAAGAAGAAGTTAGCCAGAAACAACTGAGAGCTTGGTCGCTCTCAAGTCCAAACGTTGGGCTGTTGACATGGAGGTGCAACAGGACGAAAACTCTCAGCGAGGTAACGATGCTGGATTTACCTGAAGACATACGTATACCGCAACGGCCATAGTTCCCAAGTGAAAGTGTGGTTGGTTAAGCGAAGGTCAGGAAGGCTCAACCCATCAGAAAAAAGGTTGTGTAACATCTCATGCTTATATATTTAGGCGGTTGAATAGCCCAAAGAAAAATGGTTAAATGTATGCTAGAACCCTCTTCGAAGAAATGCTTTTCAAATGCATCGTAGAGTGCACATCACAGCAGCTGTGAAATCAAGAATTTCAAATCCAGAGGTCAGTTTTAATGGCTGCAATTCATTAACAGTAGTGAAAGGCCATCAGTATCATGAAGATAATTGCTTTTGTCAATCGTTATTCTAATTTGACTGTACATTATGTGATTTCGGTGAAGAAAATCTGGTTAATTTTGAGAAGGGACCGCCAGGTCAGTTTTATGAGGCTAGTAAGTGAATATCGGAAATATGGCTATCGAACTGATCGTTTACTCAATGTCCTGATCTCTATTCTACTGTAGCTAATGAAAATGGAAAATCGTTTGCTATTGTAACGCAGCTGAGTCTGTTTGTGGACATTGTGTACGTAACTCCAGTTACAACGACACCAACGTTTGCAGGTCGTCGGCTTCTCCCTCAACGACCTCTTACCTGAAAAGCCGCAGGACATATTCAGAATGCCAAGAAAGCCTTGTTACAGCACTTTCGCATCAGTGAGCATAAAGAGGCTTAGCGTATAATGGACGGGTGGCATACTTATGTTTGCAAGTTATAGGTTGATGGTAGGTATGACCAAGAGAGATAATTTACTTCATATAGACAAGAGCTGGAACTCATCAGATTCTTGTGTATGTGATGGTTATAAAGTCAAAATTATGCAGCCTTTCAACATGATGAAGCGAATGGTAACAAAAAATACCAATTTACGCGTTCGTTAACAAGGTAACAGAACATGCTTTGGAGGGTATTGTAAAGGATTAGTTCCTTATATTCGAATGGGACGGCAAGATGTAAGTTATAAGAATTTCTAAGTTAGAAAAAAAATCCTGGAAGGTTAAAAAAACAAAAAGAAATGATAAAATCTTTTACCTATAAGTGGCCAAGTTTTAAAGAGGTGCAAACGGAATGGCCTCATCTAACGATATTTTAAACAAATGATAGACTGTCCTTAAACAAGTATTTTTTTATATAGTAATTTTGGAAGGCATGTTTAATGTTTCTTGAGCTATGGGTCGATATGCTCCATCGCATTAGATCGACTTTAATTTTTTTGGGCACAGGAAAAGCGAGAAACTGGGGAGGATCCCTCTAACGTCACAGTCCTAGAGGCGAACAACCAATCGGAAGACGGATACGTGTGCCGTGTTGCCATTCTACCTAATCTAAGGTCGTACGTACGTATATTGTCTTGTGTTTCCGCTTTATTGATCCGTGATTCGATGACTGTGATCTAGGTTAACGTTCTTGATTCATTAATCTGTCCCGTCACTGATGTTACTCGTCATTCGTTGTGGGTCGCGTTGACTGTACTTGTCTTTTTGGTCTGGAATCCTGACTTCTTTTTTCCTTTTTTATTGTAGAGTATTCTTTATCGGTACTTTAGTGTCTTTTTCAGTTAGTTTCTCTTAACTAACCAGGAGGAGCAAAGTAGATTCGATAATCTGCCTGTACGTTAGACGTGGATATTGTGAACGACTACCTATGCAAATAATATTCAGTTCTTCAATACGGAGATAAAAAACATAAAGACCTAGTAGTTTCAAAATGTTTATACAGGGTGTCCGGATATACGACCGAAAACGCTTAACAAGTGATAGAGCTCAAATTTCTATGAACACTGAGATAGGAACATGAAGCTTTAAAATGCTTAATTTTCAAGATACAGGGTGTCAAAATTTTACTCTTATCTTCGTTTTTTTTCTCATATATTCCGCAATAATATGGCACAGCAATATAAAATTGTGTATCGGGGGTTTTTTAAGGCGAGGAATCCAAATACAGCCATGATGTTGCTATCATCAATAGAGGGAACCACGTACGGCATATTGAACTCATTTAAATTACTAAAACATGTTTCCAGTTTGGTGAATCAGTGAGTGTCAATAAATTTCTTTCGCAATATGTTTTACGTGAAAAAGATACACTTTGTTAAAGTCCCCAGATGTAACCGTTTTCGAGAAAACATTCATCGAAGTTTCCAATTCAACTGTATTGTGAATTGTGGTTCAAAGAATTATCGGTATAAATTATCGGGTAAATTAATGTTAGGCTCATACTTTTACATACCATATACGAAGTATCCTTAAACTTCAACACCACATATTTTAAGAATTAGATCTTTAAAACATGTCTTTTGACTTAATACTAATTCGTGCGAGAGTACCGACAATTCTGTCGATCACATTTTACAACTAATTGGGGTGCCTTGGAAATTTTAATAAAGGTTATCTCAAAAACATTGTTTACGCAAAACGTATTGGGCGACAGTGATGCACCAAACCGAACAGAAAATTCGATGTGCCCTATAGGTGGCGGTCTCTACCCATGATAGCAAGAACGTGGTTGAATTTGGATTTCTCGCCTTAAAAAACCGCCCAATATTTAATTTAGGTAAATGCGCCATTTCATTGCGAAGTAATTGAGAAAAGAACGAAAATAATGTTATGTGTTCCTATCTCAATGTTCATAAATGTGTAAGGTCTATCACCTGTCAAGCGCTGCCGGTCGAATATCCGGCCACGCTGTATAACATTTACGGTAATAAACAACATAAAAATTATACAGTAATATGCATGTCCTTTAGTTTTTTTTCATAAAAACTGGGGCAATACCGCGATTTGGTTATTGACGGGGCATCAATGTACTGCTGAAGTATGGCCCATTTCGCACTGACTGACTTAATTTGAATTCCTTTTTTTAAACTCCAAAATTGAACTACTAGTAAGCAAAACGATGCAAATAGAAACGAAGTGCAACAATATACCTATTTTTGTATTCACTAAGAGGTTACAATGTATTTGTATTAAGAGCATGCCTTTGTTATTTCGCCAAGCTGTTACATGTTCAGCGGCCCCAGAAAAAGTGACGGCAAGTAGCTAATGGTGGTATCTATAAACCTTGCGTCAGAAGCCATGTGTGGAGAGAAAGAGGAGGGGCAGGACATCTCAAGATCTTTGTACCTCTGGGCACCTATATTCTGTTGAGCTTCTACGGTTCGTCTTTCCTGTTGCAGTTGTTGTAATGTTAATCGGTCTTAATGGCCCTTTACTACAATTGAGCGAAATGTAATGAGGTTATTTCATGAGCCTAGGTACACTTAAATTTCATCCTGTGATAACTGCATTGTTAGAGAGCATGCTTGTTGCTGCGAATTTTTCCGGCTGGCACGATCGGAAATTTGACTTATAGTCCGAAATTCCGGTTTATACTGATCACCTCGCTGTTCCAATATATGCACCTCCATCTGTCAATCTTAGATGTCCTAGTATACTATGCAGTAACTGGTTGGTGTGCTTTTGCTACTAATGCGTTTTTCAACCTGACAGATATCGAAACTAACGCACCTCCGAAAGGAAGAAATGTGTTGAACATGAATATCGGAAAAATGAAGAGAAAATTAGTTTCGTTATAACTTTATCTGATGACTCCTATCCTGAAAGCAAAACGACGTTGCAGCATAAAATAATGTGAGTGCATATACATTTCTTTCAGTAACAATACCTAAGCGAATCACCTGAATTTCAGTTTTTTATAAAAAAAACAAAAACTAATGATCGCAAATAGAATTTTACGAGCTAAAGGGTACTAATTCAATCATAACATCGAAACGTTTTTCTGTCACTTTATACTGTAGAAAGTCCATTCAACACAAATGAAAATACTATATCTCCTAGTACGTTATTTTATTTATTTATCTATCTATTTTTTATGATGTATTTAGAACGCCCAGGGCCACCAGTGGTTTACAAAATCATTTTTATGCTTTTTTTTAGGGCAGGTGCAGAACCTGTACCATAATCAATAGACAATCTTCAACTATTATCTTTATCGACTCTAATTTTCTTCATTTTGAAGTTGCGAATCCATTTAATCACCTTGAAACAACTTTTAATGTCCAAAATTTTGAAATTCGTACTCCAAAGGCATTATGCAACGTTAACAGGCCAAGTAATTGATGGTTTATGGAAATTTGGTGTTATGATTGATGTTTGTTGTGCCTAGCCATCCACTATAGATTACCATTTCCACCAACTTATACCAAAAAGTTGGTACAAATTGCTCAATGCAAGCGCATGTATGACCTTAAGTTCACTTTTAATAACTACCGGTTTGAGTTTCGTTGGAGACAATTAAGTACCTAAAATTTTTATTTTTTGGATATCGCTTAAGAAAACGATGGTGGTAAAGAAATCCCAGTTGATGGGCGCAATGTCCCAAGAGTGACTTTTTTATACAGTACAAAGTAAGTTCAGGTTCAATCTGGGCTAATTTAGTCGTGAAGCGGCGCTTTGAAAGAAAAGTTCTTGTCGTAGTTTAGATGCAGATACTTTTCATGCAGCTGCGACGAACTTTTATCGGAAACAATTTATCTTGCAAGGGTGGACTTTTTTATAGGTGAAAAAGAAGCTATTTAATATTAGTGTTACTATCAGTAACATGATGCTAAAATCGTTATTACTTGCATAAATCAGCAGTATCGAGTACTTTGAGTAACCACATTGGATTCATCAAATGTCAAATGTTTAATGTGACTTTGCTGAAATAAGTGCCTTGTTTGCTTATAATTGCTAAAACTATGACGTGAAATACGGCAATGACGCATTAGTCTCTGATCTGTTTAGAAAAATCTATAATGTGACCGTAACAGAGTTTTCTTATTTGCTTACGTTTGTTTAATGAAAGAAATGGCGACAGCTTACTAAAATAATAAATGCTACTTCACTACTCACACCTTCACCATGCTTGGCGTGCTCGGACTTCGAGTATGTTACAGGGCCCTATTAAGATGTAATTTGTAATTTCCCGATTCAATTAAGAAGTATGACAAATTTTGGAATATAATAATTTTGCGATGTGTAGCTTTCTTGTTAAAGAAGCCGGGATAGTATCATTTCAATAAATTATATCGAAGTTGCATTTCAAACTTTTTATAAAACGACCAGTTCATTTTCAAATTACCTTGGGCACGTGCGGCTGTTAGCCCATTCAAATCCTGCGTTAACAAACTTCCCCTTTCACAGCAGCCGAGTTATTCTGGTATTTAGGCTCTGCCTGCGCAGTCTGCTCAGTCATAAAAAAATGTTAAAAAATGAATAGGCACACCATCTTGTAAGCCCTTGTAATTTAAATAGATTTATTTAAGTAACAAGTGGATAGGCTAAAAAAAATATCCAAGTACATAATAGTAGTCAGTATTTGATAAAAAACAAAATAATAATTTGGGATGGATAGAGACTCATAAAGGGTAAATTAAAAAAAAATCATGTTATACAGGGTGTCCCAAAAGCACGAAATGTATCAAAGTTATGTTTTTTTTAAATTGAACACCCCGTATACTATTGTATATTCAGATTCCTTGGTGAATTCTCTTGTGACTTTATGTATCATACATGGGACTTAAAGCGAACCGTTTAGGTGTAAATCACCCTCAGAGTAACAACTGAACATAGAGGTAGTAAACAAACCACTTCAGCATGGCGTGCTCAAAGCCATCATCTTTGACACTTCAGCCCCCACACATTGCCAACTAACCTGAAAATTCTTCCAATGCAACCCATGTCACAAACACTGCTCTGCACTGTCCCATCTCGAAAAACTGTTAAACTAGACTCGAGTATAGCACAGCAAGTCCGTAAAGCTTCACTATAGTTACCAACAAATAGCGGGTTTTACTAACCAAGCATAAAAGACGCAAACCAAAACAAACGTTTGACAGTCGGAGGTTACCGTATATATGCGTTGCCAGCTCCTCAAAATTTATGTAAGACAGAATTTACGTTTATGATGAAGAAACATGCGGTAACGCAGTAGAGTTCAACATGTCTATCGAATTTGCTGTAATCATTCCTGAACCCTCAAAATACCGTCTTTTTTAACGTAGAATGGAATATTTCTGGATACTATACAATTAAGACGATAGTAAACAATTATGATTGCCGTATCTGGTATGACAACGTAAGAAAAGATGTTGGCCTATTAGAATTAGTTGTTTACTACCTCTATGTTCACTTGTTACTCTGAGAAATCACCATTCTCGGTATAAGCAGATATAAGAAAAAAATTGAATATCGCAGAGATTATAAAATTTGGAAGGCTGTGACTTTGCCGTATTACTAAGCATAAAATGCGTCGGCTTTGATGAGACTGTCAAATTTAAATCACGTTCATGCTTGGAGAAATCGGTCGATGAATTAGGGAAACTTCGATCAGCGATAACTTGATTTTTTCAAATAGGAATGCCCAATTTTTTTTATACAGTTAAACGTAGAATTTGGTAGGCTTTCGAATGATATCAGGTTGTGAATATCAATCTCTGGTAGTTTTCATTTAATTTTAAATTTTCAAACAGATCGGCGATTTTCAATTTTCCTACCTATAAGCAACGTAGCAGGCCATGAAATATAAACAAAAACCTGTTCAGGTAGAAAACACAACTAGCTTAACTAAAAAATACACACTAACTAGACTAAAGGGACAAGATTACAAAAATTCCCTATAACAAATCAACTCTCCCAGAAACAACTGCGATAACATCTCTAAGGTCAAAGAGAAGCTGGGGTATGGCAGTAATAGACATTTTTTACAATCTACTGGCTACCGCAATTTACTAGAGGTTGAAAATTTCCAAGACAATTAAAAAACCTGATATGAAACAGAAAGAACCAGCGACTGTTGCTCCAGCACGCAACTATCAATCATATGTAATGGTGTAAAAAAGTACTAATTTCCATCGAAGTCGATACCTCTGACTGGAGTCCTTCTATTTTATCTATTAGCAATATCGCAAAAAAGGAATACTGACAAATGAGATTTAAATTTTCCGCCATTTATGTTTTATAATTTAAACAAATTTTAATTCTTCATTTCCTGCGACCTTGCTTATAGGTACTGAAGAATTTTCAGAACTCCAGTCAGAGGTACTTTTGACTTGAGTTTTGACAGAATTGCATACTTTTTTATACCATTGAATGTGAAATTTTATTATGAAAATAATAAACTGCTTACAACATTCTCTAGTAGTTTTTATTTTATTTCAAAATTTTTAATTGTTTTGGAAATTGCCAATCTCTAGTACATTGCAGTAGCTACTAGGCCGTGAAAAAATCCATTTCTGCCATACTCCAGCTTCTCTTTGACCAAAGATATGTTACCGCTGTTGTTTCTAGTTAGACTTTGTTTGTTGTGAGTAATTTTCATAATCTTGTCCCTTTGGTCTAGTTCGTGTGTATTTCTCAGCTAAGTTAGTTGTTTTCTTCTACCTGAACAGGTTTTTGTTTATATTTCATGGCCTGGTACGTTGTTTATAGGTAGGCAAATTGAAAAACGCCAAAAAAGTGTTATGTCGCTAGGTCTTCTTTCACAGGTCAACGGATAGCCTAATATGAATACAAACACTTTTGAGTCTCATGACCCCCCACCCCCAACTATCTCAGTTTCACCCCCTCCCATAACAGGTAAAAAATGATCGGGAACCCCTAAAACGCCAAAAAACGAACTTGAGCTATTTTTATATTTTCAGTTTTTTCATTACTAACTGCGCCGTTACTGACAAAATTTCTAAAAATCATAAACGTTTTCCATCTTTGCTATCGTAATAACATTGTGTAAAAAATTCATTAAAATCAATCCAGTACTTTCCACGTTACACAATACAGAACTATCTGAAGCAATATTCGTATGTATGTCTCTCGGTTTCTGTAATATACAAGGCAGTCATCGGATGGACCTAAAGAAGTGTAGTACGTCGGTAGTTGTTTCTTTCACAAGTCAGTGGACAGTCTATTATGAATAGAACAGATTTTTCAGTTTTACAAACCCCTGCCACTCCAATTTTACCCCCACTGAAAAAAAAAAGTAGAAAATGATCAGGAACACCTAAAACGACTAAAAGCGAATTTTGAGCTTTCCATCTTCGTTACGGTAGTAATACTGTGTCAAAATTTCATTAAGATTAATGCAATAATTTCGAATACAATACAAAACGACCTAAAGCAATATTCGTATGTTTACATCAAAAAATTTCGTTGGCTTTTGTAATGAGTAAGGCAATGTTCGGATGGGCTTAAAAAAGTGTGCTATGGCGCTAGGCTCTTTCACAGGTCAATGGATAGCCTGTTATGAATACCACAATTTTTTGAGTCGTGCCACCCCCCAACCACCCAAAATTTCACCCCCACCCAAAAAAGTAGAAAATGATCGGGAACCCCTAGACTGCATAAAAATGAAGTTTGAGGCATGTTTATTTCTTGCTAATTACTGCGCCGCTCATGCATCGATTTTAAAAATTGTATTACCTACTACGACCCCACAGTATATTTTAACCCAAATTTCATCACAAGTCATGCAGGGGTTACTGAGATTACAAGGCTAGAAGGACGCCAACAGACAGACAGACCGACAGACTGTACCTTTTAATTTTGCAGACATGATCGGTAACGAAATCATTATTCTTGGGTTGAAGGAGTGCATTTTTGTATTTTTGTGAATCAGATTTTTAGTGGCATTATATAACATTTCAATGTTTCGAGGAGGCGGGAGGGGGGGGGGGTAACATACAACAAAGAACCACACTCATACTCTACCCTACTGATAGGTTCTTTGAGGAGAGCGGTGTGCACGACTTCAGACAGCTGAACTTTCTCAACCTCATCTTACAGAAGTATGAAGGAATGAATCAATAAAAAAATAATCTTCCATATCTGGAGCATAGATACTTAACGCGTAGTTGCGGCAACGCTCCTGTGGGTCCAAAACCTTAGAAGAACAGTTTTATTCATTCTTACTCGTTAATTTTGCCCAAGATATTTAACCTAATGCCTCTCGAAATTAAATTGTGATTGTGAACTGTCAAAGCAATGAAGAACATGGTTGTCTTGCATCCCTAGAAGTGAAACAAACAAGTATATTGATTCCAGAATTCAGTATCTAGATCTTGTTACCTATAACTCAAAGATCTACCCATACTAATCCTAAGAAGAAGAAATTGAAGATATCAGTGTGAGGGAATGTCTCTGCCTTTTGCGGATTTTTCATATTCATTGACAGTTGGATGCCCTTGTTTTTGTAATATTACTTTATGTTAATAATTTAACGTTTTTGTTGTCTATTATTTAAGGTACGACTGTATTGAGAACCTAAGATGAGCGGTCCTGTAAATAAATAGATAATTGTATTCATCACACGGTACAAAAAATAAATTAATTCCACTTTGTTATGCAAAGCAGGTTCAAATGCCGCAAGCAACGGAGAACCAGGGATATACAGACGTGTTACTCTACCAAGATTTAAAAGCCATAAATCATTTCCCCCTGGGTCGTCTGGGTCCGCCTGCCTACTACCTGCCTCAGTCGTGGAACCTGAGTCACCGGGCGTGGTTCGCAAACCAGTAGTGGCGATAGATTCCTCGGTATTTTATAGGCGTAAAATAAAAAACTATTGATCTCATTTTGACTGCTTTGCCGATTGCAGGTGTTCAGTTTTTGTGGGTTTTTTACCTTGATCGCAAAAAATGTAAACATACTCGTATGTTTCTGACTATTAGTTTATAGCTTATAGCATAAAACTGGTAGACACGCCACTGATTTTGACCAAGGCGTGTACTACGGCACCCATACTTCTCTTTTTATTGCCCAGATATTTGCTTATTGGTAGGTAGACGGCCATCGTACCTGTCGTGTTCGTGTTTTGGCTGAATCTCGGTACAATAAACGGATAATACCATTGTAGCAGTAAACGCGGAAGGCAACTTTCTAAAGTCCTCAAACAACCAGCATCCCCTTGTACTACAGAAGCACATAATCCGGCCACCAAATATAATATTCATACATGCAAAACAACAAAAACTGGAGGTTTGTATCTTTTGTGTCACAGGCGGCGAGACATAGCGAAGGTGTAAATGATATGAATAAGCAAACTGAGGGAAGAAAATGATGACAGCATGATATACCTGATTTAAAGGAGGTTATAGGATTCGTCCGATAATAATTGCTGCGAGGAGCGACTGTTGTTCAGGTGTGGTTACACTCTTGGCTGCGACCAGTACGACTGTACTTAAAACTGACTGTAACACACTTGTCATAATATTGTATTATTCCAGTTGCAAAAAAGCTAGAAAATTGAATATTCCGGTGACTTTTACCATTTAAAATCTCCGTAGTAATGCGTAATAATTGAAGTGATGGCAAGTGGCCCTTCTAGCAACAACGGCAAACTCAACAAACTCAACACTGGTGAACGATAGTATAATCGTATGCGTGGACTTTTGACACTCTCTGATGGAGGTTAACTTTTGTTATAAAGAAACGTCCAGTATTATACAGGGTGAGTTTTCAGTACCGGATCTGTCGATAACTCCACTACTGCAGAGGATATCGAAAAAAGACGTATATAAAAATTGTAGCCACGCTAGGATATGCTTCTTGCTCACATTATATTTTGATTTATACAGGGTGATCCATAACTACGTGGTGATGTAAACGCGCATTTTTCTAAATGAGACACCCTATATCCATATTCCACATTTAGATTTTACTAATGATTCCCGTTCTTAAAATACAGGGTGGCCAATGGTGAGTGAACGGAGGATTGTGGGCTTACTGAAACGAATTTCAAAAATCTATCACCTGATCATGGTAGGGGGCCTTGAGAAGTATAACCTAAAAATATTTTCACTTAAATTTTGACACCTATACAAGGTGATTCATATCAACCTTGCATTTTTTTGATAGAATCCCCTATATATTATTACATATTTGGATTCCTTGGTGAATGTATCATATATGGAATTTTAAACGAACCGTTTGGGCGCCAATCGCCATTTTTGGTATCAGAAAAAAATTAAATATCGCAGCGGCTATAAAACCTAGACCCCGTGTGGAAGCGGGTTAGAATATCTCCCATCGTATATCCTGCAAGTCGTAAAAGGCGACTAAGAGAAACCGAATTACGGTCGGTATAAACAGTGACCTCTTCTCAACCAACAGCTTTGGGTGGACGAGTTGAGAAGAGTCAGGACACCTTCTTGTCCTTGGGGTGAGAAATTGCCCCTAAAGGCGGATGAACCAGTAGATACCATCTGGTCAACGGCATGAGGATGCAGAAAGCAAATGGGAAACTACTGCATTAAAGATCTTAAAGATATCCCAAGAGGAACTCGCAAAATGAGTAAATGCATTTTACGTGTTCACAACATGTCTGTTAAGACATTGTGACTATGGTGATGATAAAACTTAGAAGGCCGTGGCTTTGCAGTGCAACTAAGCATGGAACGAGTCACCTTAGACCAGACGGTCAAATTTGAGTTCTTCTTATACTTTGAGAAATCATTAGATTAGTTAAGATAATTTCAATTAGAGGTAACGTGATTATTTCAAATTCGAATGCCTAATTTGCTTATGCCGTCAAATGTCAAATCTTATTACATTTTCCAATAATATAGGACTGTCAATATCAATATTTTTTAGTTTTAATCTTATTTGAAAGGTTCAGTCAAATCGGCGTTTTTCAATTTTTCTACGTATAAGCAACCTAGCAGGCCATGAAAAATAAATAAAAACCCGTTCAGATGGAAGAAACCAACTAACGTAGAAAGATACAGACGAACTAGAACAACGAGGCACGGTTATGGAAACTCCTTACAACACATCATCTCTAACCGGAGACAACAGCGGTAAGATATCTAATGTCAATGACAAGCTGGAGTGTGACAGAAGTGTCTTTTTTTCACAGCCTACTAGCTATTGAGATCTACTGGAAATTTAAGCAAAAGGAAAACTACCAGCGAATTTGCTGATAGTCTAACATCTTCAGAATGAAATATGACATTTAATGGGATAAAAAAGAGGTAACCTCCGTTGTTGTAGTTAATTGTGTTTATCTCATGTATTTTCCTGTCAAGTAAATTATGTTTACAAATTTGAACATAGTGCAATTCAGTTTCAATTTTCTGCGATTTTGCTAACAAGTAGAAGTACCTACTGAAGAATTTGAAGGGCTCCAGTCTGAATTATCATTGTTTTCGACTAGCGGAAATGGTAACGTTTTTATGGCACTAAATGTGAACATTTACTGTGAACATGCGCATTTTTGTTAACGCTGTTGTTTCTGGTTTGAGCTGATATGTTGTAAGGAATTTTTATAATCTTGCCTCATTACTCTAGTTTGTTTGCATATTTTTGCTAAGTTAGTTGGTTTCTTCCATATGAACAGCTCTTTGTTTATTCTTCATGGTCCGCTAGGTTGCTTATAGGTTGGAAAAATGAAAAAACACCGATTTGACTGAAAATTCCAAATAAAATAAAAACTGAAAAAGATTGATATTGACAATCCTAACATTGTTAGAAAGGTTATCAGATTTGATATTTGATGGTATAAAAAAATTTAGGCATTTCCATTCGAAATAATCAAGTTACCTGTGAGTGAAATTTCCACTGACACAAAAAGAATTCAAATTTGACCATCTGACCTAAGATGACCCATTTCATGCTTAGTCGGACCGCAAAGTCACGGCCTTTATAATCGCTGCGATTTTCAATTTTTTTTCTGATACCTACTTATACCAAAAATAGTGATTTGTATATCCTGCGTGTCGTAAAAGGCGACTAAGAGGAACCGAACTGCTGTCGGTATAAACAGAAACCTCTTCTCAACCAACAGCTTTGGGTGGACGAGTTGAGAAAAGTCAGGACACCTTCTTGTCCTTGGGGTGAGAAATTGCCCCTGAATGCGGATGAACCAGTAGATACCATCTGGTCAACGGCATGAGGATGCAGAAACGAAATGGGAAACTACTGCATTAAGGATCTTGAAGATATCCCAAGAGCAACTCGCAAAATGAGTAAATACATTTTACGAGTTCACAACATGTCTGTCAAGACATTGTGACTATGATGATGTTTCAAGAAAATGTAAGTTTGATATGAATCACCCTGTATAGACGTCAAAATTTGAGGGCAAATATTATTTGGCTATAGCCCTCAAGGCCACCCCCCCCAAACTGCCCCAATTTCACCCCCCCCCCCCCCCCAAAAAAGTAGAAAATCATCACGAAACCCCTAAAACGCCCAAAAACGAAGTTTGAGCTCTTTCTGTACTTTTAGTTTTTTATTATCGCTGCGCCGCCACTGACACGATTTCTAAAATCCATAAACGTTTATCATCTTTGGCACGGTAGTAATACATTGGCAAAGTTTCATTAAAATCAATTTCATAATTTCCACGTCATCCAATACAGAACGATTTAAAGCAATATTAGTATGTATGTACGTCTATCAGTCCCTTGGTTTCTGTAGCAGGCAAGGCAGTGTTCGAATGGACCTAAAAAAGGGTTTTATGTCACTAGGACTCTGTTTCAAAGGTCAATGGTCAGCCTATTATAAATACAACGATTTTTTGAGTTTTACAACCCTCCACCCCCAACCACTCCAATTTCACCCCCACCCAAGAAAAGTAGAAAGCGATCGGGAAACCCTAAAACGCCTAAAAACGAAGTTTGAGTTGCTCTTATATTTTTAGTTTTTTAATTTTTGCTGAGCCGCCACTGACACGATTTCTAAAAATCATGAACGCTTTCTATTCTCGGCATGGTAGTAATACTGTGTGTAAATTTCATTAAAATCAATCTAATAGTTTCCATGTTACACGATATAGAACGATCAGAAGCAATAAACCTATGTATCAGAAAATTCTAGGTCGCTTGGTTTCTGTAGTTGACAAGACAATGTTCGAACGGCCCTAAAATAGTGTATTATGACGCTAGGTCTTTCTTTCACTAGTAGGTGAACAGCCTGCTATGATTACAACAAATTTTTTGGCTTCACAACCCCCTACCCCCCAACCACCCCAATTTCACCTCCACCAAAAGAAAGTAGAAAATGATCAGGAACCCCTAAAACGAAGTTTGAGACACATTTGATTTTTTTTGTTTTTTGCTAATTACTCCGCCGCCAATGCACTGATTTTCAAAATTATAGAGCATTACCTACTAGGACCCCATAGCATACCAATGCCCAAATTTCATCACAATCCATGCAGCGGTTACTGAGATTACGAGGCTAGAAGAACGCGCACAGACAGACAGACAGACAGACAGAGCGACAAATAGACAGACAGACCGACGGAAATGAGTGACGTGGATTTTCTTTATGTAGACATCATCAAACGCCCAAAAAGCGTGTTATACCAAAATCGAAAATTTTCACGATCACAATACTCCCCTCACCTATCGGTGTGGGAAGTAATAAGTTAGTGCAGTGTGCCAACCCACCAAGATATAAAATCTAGATCCGCTATTGTTTGTATCGCAACAAGAACTGCAGTCATGAAGATTATAAAGGGAACCAACTAGACTAATATTATCTTGCATAGGAAATTTAATCTCAATTTACTAGTCAAAAATATAGAACCTGAATAGCATAGAGACTGCAGTAGGTCCCCACAATTCTCGTTACGCATTTTAAGTTCCACGCTGCAGTAAAAACTTAAAAAGATAAACCCCCTTCGGGAAGCTTTTAATGAGGACACTGCTATTCAGTTACATCCTTGAAACTAAAATACCAGGAATATTACGTTGACGAGGTTTGGTATATACGTACATACTCGTACGTTCCACATCCAAATGAAAGTTGCCCCCTGAGGGCCTTTAGATAGAAGATTTTGCAGCGCTCACGATACTCGTTTGGAGTGGATGATATACTGTCGCGGTGTGGCTTTATAGTTTCAACGCCAGGACAGAATTGGAAAATGTGTCAAACTTAACTTTTACAGAATGTTATCAAAAATGATGCATAACGTTCAGTAATACTTGGTAGAATTAGTAATGTTGACGGAGTTTTAGGACACGATCTAACATAACGCAGGCTTTTGATTCATTATGTCAAAAATATGCAATATTACGATGGTTTACCAAATGATAAGTTTGATAAACTTACCACAAAATTATGATTAATAGTAAAAGTAACGAAAAGGCCTAGTTTCGAGGTATAGACAGAAAATTCGTCATCTTAGCTCATATTGAATTTCAATTCAATTCAATTCAATTCAAACTTCTTTATTTCAAATGTATACCTATATACAGAAGCAATGTACAGATAAGAAAGTGAAATGACGTCATACAAAAAAAAACCTATCACCACCACCATTTTACTATGCTAACATTCTAAATAGTCATTTATACAATACGGTTCTAAATTAATTAGCAGATTTCTCACCTCGTACTTAAATTTCTTGAAGTTACTTATTACTTTTAATTCATTGGGCAGTTTATTAAAAAATTTTATACACATGTAAGCAGGATTTTTCTCTGATAATGTCAATCTATGTATTGGAAAGTTTATATTATTTGTGCGTGTATCATAAACAAAATTTCTGTGATTTCCTGTGAAAAGATATTTATGTTTATGTAAAAACATAGACATTCAAACAAATAAAGGCCATACAGCGTTAATATTTTGTTTTTCTTTAAAAACTCCTCTACATGATTGTTGGAAACCCATTTTATATATCAGTCTAATTATTCTTTTTTGTAACACAAAAAGACTTGCAATATTTCCTGCTCCCCAAAACATTAGACCGTACCTCAGAACTGATTCAACATTTGCATGATACAGTATTCTCAATGCCTCTAAACTTAAATATTTGGATGTTATTCTAAAGCTATAACAAATTTTGCTTAGTTTTTTGTTTATACTTTCTATATGTTTGTCCCATCTCAAGAACTGGTCAATATATTTATATACCCAAGAATTTAGTATATGTTGACAATTCAAAGTCCTGATTAATTAAAGGCACAGATGTTGGTATACCTGTTCTTGATCGATTTGTTCGAAATACTACAATATTTGTCTTCCGTTCATTCAGAACTAGCCTATTTGTGTTGAACCATTCTCTTGCCTTGTCGAAATATTTATCAGTTCTCGAGATCAGATCATCTACAAGTTTTTCACCATATTTGAATCATCTGCAAAATTAGTTAATGCTATCATGGGGTTATCTATTATGTTGGCCAAATCATTTATAAATATTATGAATAATATGGGACCCATTACACTACCCTGAGGCACCCCAATCATATTTTTACACACATCTGATTTAACTTTTACCCGATTTTTAATGATTTGTACTCTCTGTTTTCTTTCTGAACGGTAGAATTCAAACCATTCCTTTATATTGCCTCTTACACCATATCTTTCAAGTTTCTTTATTAAAAGTTCTCTGTCCAGGCAGTCATATGCCTTGGACAGGTTTAAAAATAAGCCCAAGGCTAGCAAACCTTTTTCTAATAGGTCTAGTATTTTCTTTGTGAATTGGAATATCGCTGTTTGAGTTGACCTGCCCTTCAGAAAGCCATGCTGAGCGTCGCTGAAAATATTACATGTATTAAAAAAATATAAAACCCTTTTACACATTATATGTTCAAAAATTTTTGAGAAACTGTTTAATATGCTTATTGGCCGATAACTATTCATACTATCTTTCTCACCACTTTTAAACAAGGGCTTAATGACTGCCATTTTCAGCTGTTCTGGGAAGATGCCATACTTAAATGAATTTCCAACTATATAGGCTAACACCTCCTTTATTTGGTTTATAGAAAACTTGACAATACAGATGGGTATGTCATCCTCTCCACTGCTGTATTTATTTTTCAAGCATGATGCTGCCTCAATTATATCAGACTCCTTTACGGGACCACAGTAAAGGGAACAATTATTATAAAAAATATTTAGAAAATCCAATGCCTGTTTTGGAAAATCTCTCATGTTTGGCACCACATTTATCAAAAAGTTATTGAAATCATTCGCAATATCAATTGGATCACCTTCAATTAGACAATGGTCATTATTTTTTCCTAAAATTTCATTACAAATGGCCCACATTGTTTTATTTTTATTATCTGATGAAGCTATTCTTTCTTCGTAAAGTGAGGACTTTTTATTTGTAACAAGGGTATCATATTCTTTCTTCGTAAGATTATATAATTCCCTGTACTGGGGATTATATTTACATAAAACTAATAAACTATCTAATTTATTTTTACATGCTTTAACTAATGGATCCTTATATATCTTATTATCTACCCTCTTACCTAACATAATTTTTAATGGAAAACTCTGATTGAAAAGACCTGAGTATGTATTTATGAAGATATTCCATTGAGTGTTCACATCTTCCCTACCTAGCTCATAGATTAAGCTCCAGTCTTGATAACCGAGTAAGGTGAGAAAATTAGACTTATTTTCCTGACTGTAGTAGCGTCCATATTTATGACCTATATTGCTTTCAACTTGTGTTACAAAGGTTAACATCTGCGCCTGGTGATCTGAAATATGTCTTTCAAACACACAGCTTTGCCAGTCTGTTATATTTGTGAAAAAGTTGTCAATACAACTCTGTGCACGTGTATTTTCAAAAATTGTTTGACTTAAATTGAAGGTAGATAGTAGTGCCAGCATTTCCATCTTTCTTGGATTGTCTTGTATTAATTCTACATTAAAATCACCACCTATAATTACTAAATTGTTATCCCTACTTACATCTATTAGCAGTCTTTCCAACTTTTGAATAAACAAGTCGAATGAACCCGAGGGAGGCCTATATATAGACACTATCACCACGATTCCATTGCTAAAGCTACACTGTACACTGGCGCACTCAAAAATTCCTTCTTCTGACATTTGCACTTGCTTCTTATTTTCATTCCATTTTATGTCTCTTCTCACATACACTGCTGATCCTCCATATGTGTTTTCTCCTTGGTTTGGTTTTCTGCAAAAAGCAGATGCCAATTTGAAGTTTTTGGGTGTAAGGTATGTTAACACTTCCTGCGATTTCCAGTGTTCTGTGACACAATAGAACCTTGCAGTTTGGAAACTCATTTAACATGCTTTCCATTCTTTCGACCGCATTTCCAAGTGACTGGGCGTTTTGGTGAATGACTGATACTGTCTTGCTTTTCCCACTGTCTGCTAAGATAGGGTTATTTTTCAGCTTTTCCTCCTTTCTAAAAAATCACCCTCTTGTCTAAAGACATTTGGATGTCTTTTAAAATCAAACCTTCTAATCCCTACGTAAAGTGGCCAAAAGGAGGGCTCATACATTTGGTCTTTTTTACTTATGGAAGCTGCTACAACAAACGCCTTAAGTTGGGTTTCATCTGTTGGAAGTTCCTTCACTACTATACTTTCGCTCTCGAATCCAGGTTTCTTAGAGATATAGTTTCTTATAGGATTTTCTGTAGCTGTTCTTTTCACCCTATTTATATATAACCACACTTTGCGGTCACCTCCGGCAAACTCCTCGTTATCCTCATTGGTGACTGTTGCGCCTGTCCCCAAATTTTTATGCCTCCTTCTGCGGTATCTAACTTCTATAAACTCTACTTGTCCATCATTTCCACTATTTTGCTGGTTTATTCTGTCTTCAATATTTACCCCCTGGGCTGATGTACCTGCACCTGTTTCTTGCACCTCAATCGGTTGATTGGCTCTTCCATCCTGCACCTGGATTGATCCGTTCGTCCTGGGTTTGCCTGGTCTCTGGGCCTGTAACGGTAACCTTCCGTGAAATTGTTAGTTTGCTGTGCCTGGTACCTGCGGTGTCGGCCGCATAGACACGTCCGACCCGTCCGACTGTTTCGGTTTAGTAGCCACATCTCTATATGAGATGTTTACATTTTTTACCATCACTTCCAACGCACTATTCTTTTCTACTAATAGTTCGTTCATTTTCAGGATGTTATTCTTATCAATGGAGAAGTTTACTAAAATTTTTTTATCGATTCAAAAGAAAATATAAGAAAAATAAAAGAAAAGCGTGAAAGAAATATGAATATATATCTAAAGACAAAAAAGTTACAATGTTTCAAAGTCGCGCTCCGCAGAAATATTTTTGGCACCACTGACCGAGTGGTGTGACGTCATAGCTCCGTAGCCAGTGCAGACGGCCGCTGCCGCTGAGCCACGCGACGCGACGCACGTATCAGACAACGCACACAGGCACAGCGTGGTGGTGGCGCCGTGAGCTGAGCAACCAATCGTCTCATTTGTTTTGTAGTTTAGTGCATATCAAATAATATTGCTATGATGAGCGACATTAAAAAAGGATGTTATAAAAAGTATTGCATTGTTCCGAAGTGTGTGAGCACAACGATTAAAACACCTAATAAAGTTTTTTCCCACGCACCTTTGCATGCAAAAGAAGTGGTGCGAAGTGATGAAATGGGATTTAATAATACCAAAAAGTATAAAATATGTTTGTGAGGATCATTTTGATGCGAGTATACCATTGTATTTATCTTCTATTGATAAGTATTAATTATTATCAATTATATATGGATAGCTTCACTGGTTGTTAAAGATTACTTTACCCAATAGTAAATTAGTTCGTTCATTTTTTTTTCAATTTATTTGTACCTATTAATGAGTTACAAATATTGCCACCTCGAAAGCAATGCTTGTATGAGGTATAGGCATATACACATACGATAATTTAGCTAACCTATTGCATTTATCCTACCTGTTGAATGATCATCATGGCTTCTATTCAGTCTTTCGCCGGGACTGAAACGACCCTTCTGCAGCCTTCCACATGTCTTCGTTTCTTGAATAAATACATTAATAGGATATCTGATACATAAAATTTTGACGTTACGTATGCTGAATTACTTTACTGTGTTATATATTTCTATATTTTCGGATTCGTAACTTATGTTTTTGTTGATACAGCTTGAAAATGATACTGCAAATCTAATCAAATATAAACTAGTTGGTGGTACATTAAAGCTGAAAACTGAAGGCTGCCCTCATAAGTTTGACTGTCAAAAATTTGTTCATCCTAGAAGAAAACTCTGAGCATATGAAAAAAGGCGACGCGCAGAATGTTTAGAAAATTTATTGCAGAACGATGCTTCATCGACCTCAAGTCGGCAACCTTTCGAAGTAATTCAGTGTCATTCAGTCTACAAAGAGTCGGATGTACTAGAAAATCCACTATCTAAGGATTGCACAGTGAATGTATCAGATATAATCCCGACAGCAATATTTAAACAAAGTGCAAGTTGACAGCAAAGTTAAACAAAAAGATCAAAAAGTGCAAACAATCATGAGAAGGAAAAAAACGAACGATACAGAATATAAGTGTCTGATGACCATCCCCCAATCACCCGAGAGTTCTCCTTCAAAAGAATCAGTATCTTAAGAGTTGCTACAGTTCAGTTAGTTATACTTTAAATACAACAGTCATCCCTCAGTATTGCAAAGAGACAATAACAAAAATATCAACAAATGCTAGTTTTTATTTGCGTTTACCGGAAGGCGTTTATTTTCTCACGAAACTATTATCTTAAAGCGTTTCAAGATCAATAAGAGATATTTTAATATAACTTTGTCCTTTCACAAGTCCTTCTTTCGTTATGGTAAAAAACTAAAAAACACTTATTTAAAGATCAAATAATGTACATACAAAACACTCTACAGCTTCCACGATACCACGATACACAGATCTACGGCAGCGCGCGGCACAGACGGCTGGCTATGCGGATTGCGGAATCGTGACGTCACAGCCAAATTGAAGGCGGCAACTATTTCGCGCAAAATATGCAAACTTTAATTATTGATTTCTCTGCCATTTATTGACGGATTTCAAAAATTTTTTCACTGACTAATTACTTTTCGTCTATATTTTACGGATACGTAACTGCTTATTTTATTATGAGTATCATGAGACTTCTCCATTGCCTCTTCCAGCATCCTTTTAAGGTAACTAATTTCCATTTCCATTTTACTCATAGTCTCTTTCACAACTGCGATATCTTCACTGTTTCCTAGCCCAACAATGGCATCACAACATTCGATTTTGGTTTCATCTATTTTCTTTTTAATTCTGTTTGCCCGTTGAGCACAGCTGTTGTGGTATTGCGTCCTTATGTTGCAGGTACGGCGGAATTATAAATTTAGTATGTCTTTAATATCTCAGTTATCTGATAGTGAAACATTTGAGGCAGGAAGAAGTACCATAGAACCGCGCTAAGCCGATTTTTTCAAGCCTGATACTTCCACTCACTATATTAGCATCTTCAGAAGAAAACTGAGACTAAACGGTTTATCTACTCCTATTAAGTAATACAGCGATTAACAGATTTCTTTGGAACAGATGGCACGACTGCTATTTTGGAAATGCACACGCTATAATAACTGCAATGATTGCTACAGAACACAGACGTGTGGTGTTGTGTGGACAAAATTCATCATGACCCAAATTTTGAACATTACAATTTTCGCACTCCAACTTGGTTGTTGGACAAACTATGGGTCATTGTAAGATTTAATTACAATAACTTTATTTATTTGGCCTTGACTTGTGGAATCAGGCGCAGTGACTGACGTGTCACGGGTGCCTCTAATATTCGCTTTTTATCTCTAATAAACACCGCTAATAAAGGATAATATTTTTCTAATTTAATGGGATATCTTAGTGATTTTGACAATATTTCTTCTAATAGAGTTGATAGGTAGTTTGAATTTAAAGTATTACATATTTTTGAACTATTTTATATTTGGGCCTTTCTTCATATTAATGTTTACTTATAAATTTCTTTTTTGTTTTGGCTTTTAAAAAAATCACCTCAGATCAGCCTCGATTTTTTTCATATTATGTATAGAGATCTATCAGAATTTATAGGAATAAATTTTAACTGTTGTGGGTTGCGAATCACCAAATTGTATGAATTTCTATTCACAGTTTTGGCGTAGGGATGTGGCGACCCCACCGTCCAGGCAACTGTTTTGCAATAATTGTGTGCAATCAGCCAGCTCTCCGTGGTGAATGAACAAGATCGGGTAACCAACCCCGATGGCGGCGGCTGTCAAAGGGGTAGGCCGGGCTCCTGAAGCCGTAGAGAAGGCAGCCGGTCTAGGGATGATGCGGACCCGAAAAAGGAAGCAAGGGGCCGACTGGGCTCTGGAGCTGTAGTGGAAGCAGCCAGTCTAGGAAAGGATACCCAAACAAACCATAGATGGTAGACGGTTAGACGGTATCCCCGTTGGTCGTTGCACTGGGAAGTACCACACCGCACTACTGGTGAGATGAAATGTCCGTATGTTTCCTCACCTTTGCTGCGGGGCAGACACCTTTATCCTTTACCCCACCCCTTTTCTTTAGATTATTAAAAATGATGATGAACCCTTTGAGTGAGTCGTAGTAGGTAATGTTGCTACATTTTTGAGAATCGGTGCATGGGCGGCGGAGTAATTAGCAAAAAACGAAAAATTTCAAATATTCCTCAAACTTCGTTTTTAGGCGTTTAGGGGTTCCTGATCATTTTCTACTTTTCTTTGGGGGGGGGGGGGGGTGAAATTGGGGTGGTTGGGGGGTGGGGGGGTTGTAAAGCTGAAAAATTTGTTGTAATCATAATAGGCTGTCCACTAACCTGAGAGAGAAAGACCTACCAGTATAATACACTTGTTTAGGTCCATCCGAACATTGCCTTGTTTATTACAGGAACCAAGGGACTTAATTTTCCGATGTATACGAGTATTGCTTTAGATCGTTCTGTATTTTATAATGTGGAAACTACTGAATTGATGGTCATGAAATTTCGGCACACTATTACTACTTTGGCGAGGATGGAAAATGCGTCTGATTTTTAGGAATCGTCTCAGTGGCGACGCAGCAATATTAGAAAAAAACAAAAATATGAAAACAGCTCAAACTTCGTTTTTAGGCGTTTTAGTTTCTACTTTTTTTTTGGGTGGGGGTGAAGTTGGGGTGGTTCGGGAGAGGGGGGTTGTAAAACTCAAAAATCTGTTATGTTCATGATAGATTGTCCATTGACCTGTGAAAGAAGTACCTAGTAGAATAAAACACTTTTTTTTTGCAGTCGGGCGAGCGATGATTTGGTTGCAAGGGCATCTAAACTATAGCTTCATGCTATGGGAACATCATAAAACTGGTATCGTCCGGATGTGTGGGAAGTACTGAGTCAATCAACTTGAATACATTTTTTTACAGGTGATGACGCCAAAGGTCTTGAGAATCACGATGACGGGGTGATAGTTTTGTAGCTGATCAGGAAGGCCAATGTGCAATGGCGTGAGCTGTAGGACATGGCGGTAGTGGAAGATTTGATCGTGGAAGGAGGGCCTGTGCTGCACAGAAGGTACCACATCGAGCAGTTGGTGATGATGAACATAGTTACAATGACAGTTTAGACTCGCATCGTCTCACTTATCACGGCGAGTTGGCGTGAATCTCAAAACGTTCTTACAGACACCAGGACAAGATCTCGTGAAAAAGCGAGGCCGTTTTCAAATAAGACCTAATTTGTGCCAAAGCTACATCTTACGACATTGGAGCATGCTACTGGGTCGCATGCCACAATCACTAAAAGTGTAGCACGTCGTGACAGGAATCGTGTGGCGTGGCAAACCTTAGCGTCACGTGGCACACTGTCGCCCTTGTATCCAAACCCAATGGATTCTGTGCGACATGCTCATGCATCAAGGTATTTTTTAGGTGTCAAATATTGTGGGATATCGGAACTCAAATTATAAAAACAATAGACCAAATCATGATACCATGCTTGGTCTGGTACGAAAATGCTCTATGGATGAAGACCACATCAAAAAGAAAATAAAAAACCCTCTAAATGCAGTTCGTAGGGATGGCATTACCTAGAAAAAAAGCGGTTCAAGGTTTACAAATAAAGCCGGCGCCACATATGCGGTATTCGGCGAGCAGCGAACCCCGATTATTTGCTATTCGGCTAATAAAGCCGGTGCCAAATATGCGGTATTCGGCGAGCAACGAACCCCGATTATATGCTATTTGGCTAAAGGGTGATACGTGCTCGCTATTCGGTGAGCAAGGTTGAAAAAACGGCGAACATTGATATTCGGCAAATACCCGCATATGTGGCGCCGGCTTAACAGTAAAAAATGTATATGAGGCACTTGATTAGTTAGATATTTTAATGAAATTATTGCCAGTCGTATCCTCAGTGAAATACTATCATGATAGTTCATATCCTGTCATTGAATATATGTGAATATATGGTGTAACCAACTGCAATAAATATTCCAAGTCCGTACGAGATAGTCTTGTTAAGTTTTAAAAACAGTACTAACATCTGCTGCTACTTTTGTTCGTACACTAAGCCATAGCCCATTACTTAATAACATTTTTTACCACAATCGTTTCGGTTTTTGCTGTTTTTAGTTGCATTCATCATTAACAAATGAGATGCTGCTGCAGCTGCTTGATCAGTCATCTTCAAACAGCTCAACTGCAGCGCGATGTTGCCTCGGCGTAAAATAGACCGTTGCATGCTTCGTCGGGCAAAATGACTTTGGCATTATTTGTAGCATGTAACAAAGAGACGCATACCTCAATTTGTAGTATGCCACAATGTCGAAAAATGTTGCCCTGTTATAAACGGGTCTTAAACATTACTTCTAAAGCCGAAAAAGGTAACAAAACAAAAACAATTCACTCAACGAAAGAACGAAATAAATTTGTATGCAAAGCAGTGCAGTAGATGCTGATAACTATAATTATATAATTGTTAAATATATTTTGAACATTTGCTGTAGGCATGAAAAGATCTTTTTTGTACTTAACGTTATTTTTGTCTTGACAAATATTTTAAGAAAAAACACCCGAGATCTTAGTTCGTTTTTGTATATGTCCTGTGACACATCCCGTCGGCAAAAGGTTCTGGTACACTGAATTTACAGAAACCCAGCGTTGAAAACAGACAGGCCGATGTTGAGTACAGGAACAAACTTTCAAAGGTCATCACGATGCTAAGATGATACGGAAGGTTATGTCGCATCCCAGTGGACTCTGGTCGAACAAATACAGGAGAGTTTATCGAAGAGTAGATTTCCTCGTATTAATGTCAGGATGAAACACTCGCAACACGGAAAGAAAACTGTTGTAAATTTTTCCATAATTGTAGGTGTTTTCACTACAAATTGTGGATGATATAGGGACACTAACAACTTGTGCATACTTGTAACACTAAGTTGCGGAGCTGTGGTCTCAACAATTGCGTTCCATATTACTACCACCGAGAGAGTTTACTTGCGACCCCTGTGGATCTTTTGTACAACATTATGAAGTCTATTACACTTCCAAATTGGGGTTTAATGATCCATAATAAATGTTGTCTTCAAGTGAGGTAGTTATGGGGGCAAAAGTAAAAAGAGGTGTGTATACAATCGAGAATTTTCATATAAAAAGATGGAGTCAAGTTGATTGACTAAGTACTTCCCACACATTACGATGATACCAGTTTATTATTTCCCCATAGCAAACAAGTGTGTTATGCCGCTAGGTTTACCTTTCATAGGTCAATGGATAGCCTATTATCAATACAAAAAAATTGTGTTCTATGACCACCACCCCCCCCCCTCAAATACCCCAGTCCCCCATCCAAAAAAAGTAGAGAATGATCACGAAACCCCTAAAACGCCTAAAAGCAAAGTTAGTGCTGTTCTTATATTTTTAGTTTCTTATTTTTGCTGCGCCGCCACTGACATGATTTCCAAAAATCATGAACGTTTTCAATTCTCGTCGCGGTAGTAATACAGTGTAAAAATTTCATTAAAATCAATCAAATAGTTTCCATGTTACACGATAAAAAACGATCAGAAGCAATAAACGTATATACAAGAAAATTCTAGGTCCCTTGGGTTCTGTAGTTAACAAGGCAATGTTCGGATGGCCCTAAAACTGTGTATTATGACGCTAGGTCTTTATTTTACTGGTAGGTGAACAGCCTGTTATGAATACAACACATTTTTCAGTTTCACAACCCCACCCCCAAACCACCCCAATTTCGCCCCCACCAAAAAAAAAAGTAGGAAATGATTAGGGACCCCTAAAACGCTTAAAAACGAAGTTTGAGACATATTTGAATTTTTTTTGTTTTTTGCTAATTACGCCGCCGCCAATGCGCCGAATTTCAAAATTATAGCAGCATTACCTACTGGGACCCCATAGCACACCGGTACCCAAATTTCATCACAATCCATGCGGTTATTGAGATAACGAGGCTAGAAAGACGCGCTCAGACAGACAGACAGACAGACAGACGGACAGACCAACAGACAGACAGACAGGCAAGGCAATGTTCGGATGGATGTTCGGATGGACCTAAAAAAAGTGTATAATGGCGTCAGGTCTTTCTTTCTCAGGTCTATGGGCAGCCTATTATCAATACAAAAAAATTAAGTTTTATAACCCCTCACCCCTTAACCACCCCAATTTAACCCCCACCCCAAAAAAAGTAGAAAATGATCAAGAACCCCTAAAACGCCTAAAATCGAAATTTGAGCTGTTTTCATATTTTTAGTTTCTTTAATATTGCTGCGCCGCCACTGAGACGATTTCTAAAAATCATACACGTTTTCCATCCTCGCCAAAGTAGTAATACTGTGCATTTCATTAACCTCAATTCAGTAGTTTCTGCATTATAAAATACAGAACGATCTGAAGCAATACTCGTATGTATATAGCGGAAAATTCTCCCTTAAGTCCCTTAATTGGTTCTTGAAGTAGGCAGAGCAATGTCCGGATGAACCTAAAAAAGTGTATTATACCGCTAGGTCTTTCTCTCTCAGGTAAGTTGACAGCCTATTAGAACACAAAGTATTCCAGATGAATAATCACCACTTTTATTTAAACTTGCGACGATCGTTTCGACACACAGTGTCTTTTTCAAACAATGACTCTAAACTTACAATACTAGGCTATTTATATAAAATATACATGCTTCATGGTATAACTATTATGGCTAATCGTTTGTTCTCCGAAAACCATGGGACAGATTTAGTAGGGGTGAATTATTTAAATCCGTTTGGTCGTTAAGTAGGTTACCTGAACATTTGAGCTTGTTGATTTCTAATGCTTCTAAAAAATTTAATTTGCGTCCTTTTTGTTCTACGTGTAATATTTGAAAATCTTCGTTAAAATGATGGTTTTCGGCGATCAAATGGCGTAATTTGAATTACAAAGTTCGTTAACAAATGCTTTCTTGTGTTTATTGATGCGGTTCTTGAAAGCTCTCCCACTTTGTCCAACATATACTTTAGGACAATCCACACATTCTAATGTGTAAACACCAGACTTTTCGTTTCTATTTGATTTCGTTTTGTTATTTTTAATTAAGTTGCCTAGTGTCTCTTTGCATCTGAATGATATATTGCGGTCCAATTTCTTGAGTTTAAGAGCAATGTTTTCCGATAGCTGTCCTGTGTATGTAATTGAGTTATATGCTTTATTAGATAGATTGTCGGTGATCTTAGGGTAAACTAAATTAACTGCTTTTTTGAATTGCTTCTTGCTTACTATAGAATCAATTAGAGAAGGGTTATAACCGTTGTTGGAGGCAATTTGTTTTATTATATTTAGTTCTTTATTATAATTTTCGTCATTCATGGGCACGTTAATTAGTCTATTGACATAACTGTGATATGCTGCAATTTTATGTCAGTATGGGTGGTTGGAACTGCTGTGTATTGTGGTATCTGTGTGTGAGGGTTTATGATAAATTGAATATGTATGTCTATTAGAATACCACAAATTTTTCGCCTTTACAACCCCCACCCCTAAACCACCCCAATTTCACCCCCCCCCCCGCTGCTACAGTTCAAAGAATGGTCAACAGAAGTGAACATCGAGTTGGAACTTAACACGGAAACTTGGACGCATTTTTCACGTCAGTGCTAGCACAATCTGTAGAGGACTAACTTAAAATTCCGAAAAAGAAGAAAATGTCCAAAGTATTCCCCAAATCGGTTAGACAGAATTCCGCAATGCTGTTGCAATTTACGTCGTACTCATTTTGCTGGCAACATAAAAATTATTCTTGACGATGAAAAGTATTTCACATTTTCGAACTCAGAAATCAAAGGTAATGATGGTTTTTATACAAGAGACTTTGAAGCCTGTCCAGATAATGTAAAATTTAAACGTAAAGAAAAGTTTGAATACAAAGTGTTATTGTGGTGCGCTATATCAGACAGCGGTATTTGACAGCCGTACGTTGTACGAGTTAGGGCCGAAGCGGTTACCGCAGAAGTCATGTTGTGAAGCTAGGGATGTAGTCTCCGTTATGTACTCACTCCATCGCTTTAGCTGTTCATTCGAATCAGTTATTATTTGCCCATTTTTTCCTTTTAATGTGGACTGAATTTTTGTCCTATTGCCAATCAAAGATTTCGTGATGGAGTATAAGTTTTTGGTGTTGCCTTCTAAGGCAGCTCGTTCTGCTGCTTGAGCTAGTTTGTCTGCCCACTGACGCTTGTCCTTCCTGGCACTCCGTTTGACGGCGATGTTCAACTGCTTGTACTCGCTGTCTAGTGTTTTAGGTCCTAGCTGTGGGTTGTTCATTATTTCTTGTTTTCTCTTCCTTCTTTCTGCAATTAATTTCCAGGTGTCGCCGGTGATCCATTCTTTCCTCGTGTGTTCCTTCCGTCCTATAACTTCTTCTGCGACTTCCAGGATAGTTTCTTGGTATTTCTTCCATTCCATCCTTTCTGTTTTTTCAAAGTCTGCTGCTCTAGTTGCCAGTTTTTGCTCGAATGTGTTTTGGGTGCTTGGGTCTTTCAGTCGTTCTACGTTGTATTTGGGCCTATTTGTAAACCTTTGCATACATTTAGAGAGTCTCATTCTGATACTTCCAACGAGCAGCTGGTGGTCGCTGGCCACATCTGCTCCACGAAAACATCTGACATCTAGTAATGCTCTTTTCCACGTTCTCTTAATAGCTATATGATCAATCTGGTTCCTAGTGATGAAAAACAAAACAAAATTAAATATTCCTGAAACTTCATTTTTAGGCGTTTCAGGAGTTCCTGATCATTTTCTACTATTTTTGGGTGGGGTGAAATTGAGGTGGTTGGGGGTGGGGGGTTGTAAAATTGAAAAATTTGTTGTATTCATAATGGGCTGTCCATTAACCTGTGAATGAAGAACCTAGTGGCATAATACACTTTTTTAGGTCCATCCGAACATTGCCTTGCTCATTATAGAGACCAACGGACTTAGAACTTGTGATACGAGTATTGCTTTAGGTCGTTCTATATTGCGTAACGCGAAAATTATTGAATTGATTTTAATGATATTTTGACACAGTACTATCACCGCGGCAAGGACGGAAAACGCGTTTGTTTTGGAAAAATCGTCTTAGTGGCGGCGTAGCAATAATAAAAATACAAAAATATAAAATCAGCTCAAACTTTGTTTTTAGGCGTTTTAAGGGTTCCTAATGACTTTCTACTTTTTTTGGGTAGGGGTGAATTTGGGATTGTTGGGGGGTGGGGGTTGTAAAATTAAAAAAATTTGTTGTATTCATAATGGGCTGACCTGTGAATGAAAAACCTAGCGGCATAATATGCTTTTTTAGGTCCATCCGAACATTGCCTTGCTCATTATAGAAACCAAGGGACTTAGAATTTGTGATGTATACATACGAGTATTAAGTCGTTCTATATCAAGTAACGCGAAAATTATTGCATTGATTTTAATGAAATTTTGACCCAGTATTACGGTCGCGGCGAGGATGTAAAACACGTGGCGGCGCAGCAGCAATACAAAAAAATAAACATATAAAAATAGCTCAAACTTTGTTTTCAGATCGTTTGGAGGCTCCTGATCCGCCTGAAGTGTTGCTGATCATTTTGTATTTTTTTTGGGTGGAGGTGAAAGGGCGGTTGGGCGGTGGGGGTTTTAAACTGAAAAATTTGTTATATTCATAATAGTTTATCCATTGACCTATGGAAGAAATACCTAGCCACCCAGCGGCATATTCTTTTATAATCCATCTGAACATTGACTTGCCCATCACAGTAACCAAGGGGCATGGAATTTTGTGATGTGTTCATATACGAGTGTTGCTTGATTTCGTTCCATGTATATTGCGTGGAGCAAAAATTATTGAGTTGATTTTTAAGAAATTTCGACACAGAATTTGCTATCGCGGAGAGAATGCAAAACGCGCCAGTTTCTGAAAAATCGTGTCAGTGGCGATACAAAAATACTCAAAAAACTAAAAATATATGAACGGCTCATACTTCGTTTTTAGACAGTTTGGTGGTTCCTGATCGGAGCATGCAGGATAAAAACTGTGGCGTTCTGGTTCCTAAGGAGGGAGGCGCAAGAACCAACTCCATTTTTTATTTTCGTGCATACATCCGCATGATTGTGGATTTCCATTTTTAAATTCGTACCAGAAGATGTCGGAAAAAGTTGGCGGCCAGCGGGACTCGAACAGATGGCCTGAAATACAAAGTACAAATCTGGAGGTTGTGGGTTCGAGTCACACCGACCGTCGACATTTTCTGGTACGAACTTAAACAAAAGCTTCCTGGAATAGCTCTCAAATGATGCCACCTGTTTAAAGATATAATTTTGTCAAACTTTTCTACTTCAATAATGGCGTCAGAGGTAACCGAAACATCAGTAAAGCTTATTTAAGAATTCGTGGTTTTTGTTAGATTAGCAGTGACACACGATGGAGCAGACAGACAACCACAGGATAGGTTATAGAAATTATGAGCTATTTATATATTATTTGTCGAAATGGAAAAGCAGTTGATGCTACACCAATTCATGTTGCGTATTTTCTGATCATCTCTTGTATATCAGTTAAACTATAGAAAAGTAACGCATCTACTGGTAACTGGACAACAAGCTGGATCAATACAACCAGTACACACAACTACTCCCCAAATAAATTTTAATTCGTATTTGTTGATCGCAATCAGCACACATTATAGTCAAAGCCCCGAGCCTGCTCTATTATACGCCAATACGGCATTTATTAGTGATTAAATGGTGGAAATTATATGACTTCCTACTTAGCTAAATTATATTGCAAAATGTAATGAAGGGTTTGGAATAGGATTATAGCTAATGGTCCACGAAATTATCATATTCTGGGTTCAGATTTCATTTTATCCCTAAAAACATTCTGACGAATGTGAATAAACTATGCAGATAATGGTAGTGCTATTCACTTGTATGTATTTCTAAAGATTCGTTATAGATGAAATATCATCTGATCCAACCTCGTAAAAAATCTCACATGAAAATTGGGAAGTTACAATTTTCACTGGCAGTCCTTGTTTGTTTTCGTGCTAAATACACACACTCTCAAGTTGTAGTAGCACATTGCGCCGAGATTTATGTCCCTCAGCCAGCGAAATGTATTCCGGATTACCGTCTAAGCACTTCGAGGAGAAAATTTGATAATGTGTATTAGTGGAGATTGGAGTAGTTCCAGGAAGCTTAACGGAAAGTTGAGGGAGTAATAGCTTTGAAGCTGAGCCGGGCTGATGCTACCCCACGCTATTGATCACGAAAGTGCCTCCCTGGGCACGGGATATCGCCTCTGACCGGGCTGTCTTGTTCTAACTTTACAAGCAGCCTCAGACTTGTATGGATGTAAGCAATTGTTATTGGAATCTGTTTATTGCATACACTAAGCGGTAATGAGTTTACAGTAAACTGCTTGAGGAAATTTCAGTCACAGAGTGGGTGGCCTATTTACTGTAATTTCTACTACACAGATATATCTTCCAAGCAGGGCAGGGTCAACTCACAAAAAAGAATACGTACGCTTGAACAGACGCTGGCTCATAATAGTCGCTGCTCGTTTTTCTATACGTTTGGAGTATTAAAGTTATAGCCAATATGGATAGAAGGCAAATTAAAAGGAATGAAATATTTCCAAGTCGAACTGGGCTGTCCTGTAGATATAGCATCATAGAAAAATCTGAAGAATCTATACGAGTATTATGTATCCCATAAGGAGGAATTTTTTAATAACTTTCTATACGAAAGTTTGAAAACATACGTCGATACTATTACTATTGTCTTCTTTATCATTATAGGTTATTTGGTACATTCGTCTCAAAATTGATAGTCAAAAAACTGGTACCACACAGGTACAGTAAAGCCATTGCAACCTGTCATGCTGCGCTGCATAGGGTAGTTTGGCTGGCCACCAATTCAAGTTGACAGAGTCATGAGAGAGTTAAAAATTCCCTCGGTATTGCTGTAGAGAGAGACACTCTGCGCGCTCAAATACCTTGGCACAGCATAGTAAACAACCAGCATAATATCTCTGAGGATTTCCTATATAAAAATGGTTCCAACAAAATTTGACCTTGGGAGGGTTTATGGATGATTTTACAGCTGTGAAGTTTGGGTAGAGATGCGAAAATGACAATATCGATACCGGTACCAACTCGATATTTTTTAGCCTCATAGGCGCGTTTGGTTCGTACAGAGAATTTTGTGCAATTGATTACACCTCTTAATAATTATATACCGATACAGCTACAAATGTATCGATACCAGCCTGGAATCGCTCAAAAAGTATTTAAGATAAAAATAGTCGATATTAGTGCAGCAGTACAAGTATCGAAGTACCGTTACCATCCCTACAAAAAATCATCCAAAAGTGGGGATGCGCGCGTTTTCGCCAACTTGAGTTATTGTGCTGGTTGTTTACTATGCTGTGTTCCTTGGTGTATAGCGATAGTGTACAGCATTTAATGGCTGGGCATGCAGATACCAAATTTCCAATGAAGAATGCAAAACCCCTACTTTTATCATATGTGCGTACCTTGATGGATCTTACTAGAGCTGTCAGTTTTCCTTTCAGGCAGACATATTTCCATCGTGGCAGAGTTGTAAGCAATGCCTAGAAAATTTTGGCTAGAAGTCAAAAAAATCTTTTACTTCCCACATCCCAAACAATATTGTCACTAGACTTTAAGTCGGCTAATCAGCTTCGAGGTGTAAGGGGAACGCAATGGAGCGGAAGCTGATCGTAACTGGACGGAAGCTTGTTAAGGGGATCCTCCAGATTTTTTCTAATTTTTATTCCGATCATATTTGAGCATTCCCGATTTTTGCCATTTATTCTTTATTTTTCCGTATCTTTTCAAATTTCCTTATCTCTCAGAGCTTTCCAGGTTTTATATGATTTTTTTCCACCTTCTCCCAATGCTTTATTAGTATTGTGATCGCAAAAACATTCCATTTTGAGATACTACACTGTCGATCTTTCGGTCTGCCGGTCTGTCGGAATGTCGTTCTGCCGGTCTGTCGGTCTGTCGGTCTGTCGGTCTGTCGGTCTGTCGGTCTGTCGGTCTGTCGGTCTGTCGGTCTGTCGGTCTGTCGGTCTGTCGGTCTGTCGGTCTGTCGGTGTGTCGGTGTGTCGGTGTGTCGGTGTGTCGGTGTGTCGGTCTGTCGGTCTGTCGGTCTGTCGGTCTGTCGGTCTGTCGGTCTGTCGGTCTGTCGGTCTGTCGGTCTGCCGGTCTGCCGGTTTGTCGGTCTGTCGGTCTGTCGGTCTGTCGGTCTGTCGGTCTGTCGGTCTGTCGGTCTGCCGGTCTGCCGGTCAGTCGGTCTGTCGGTCTGTCGGTCTGTCGGTCTGTCGGTCTGTCGGTCCGTCGGTCCGTCGGTCCGTCGGTCCGTCGGTCCGTCGGTCCGTCGGTCCGTCGGTCCGTCGGTCCGTCGGTCCGTCGGTCCGTCGGTCCGTCGGTCCGTCGGTCTGTCGGTCTGTCGGTCTGTCGGTCCGTTGGTCTGTGGGCGGTCTGCCTGTCGGTCTGGTTTTTGGTCTGGCTGTCGGTCTGTCTGCCAGTCAGTCTGCCGGTCAGTCTGTCGGTCTGTCTGTCGGTCTCCTCTGTCGGTCTGTCTGTCATTGCGTATTACAGAAACCAAGGAACTTGGAATCTTCTGATGTATACATAATAAGATTGTTCTGTATTGTATAACGTGGAAACTACTGAATTGATTTTAATACAGTGGCAATGATGAAAAGTGTGTATAGTTGTTAGAAATCGTTTTAGTAGCCGTGTAGAAATTATCAAAAACCTAAAAATAAAAAAAAACAACCCACCTTCGTTTTTAGGCGTTTTAGGGGTTCCCATTTTCCCCGACTTTTACAGTTTTCCAGATTTTGGCTAATTTTTCCGGAATTCTACCGATCTTTGCTGATATTGACTCAATGATCCAAGTATGAGAAATAACTTATCTGGAGTAAAATATTTATAGAGGTTTATCTTTGGTTGAAGTTCGGAGTCGAGTGGATTAGAAATGCGTTTAGATTTCCTAGATCACTTAAGGAGAAGCGTCGCGTGGCGTCGATGACCTGAGTATATGTTACAAGTTTGTGTTTTCCCTGTTTTGGCTTGTCTTTAAGTGGTAAACTTATAATAATTGATCTACTCTGTATGGTGATTTTGCAACTAAGTCAACAGAAAACTCGCATGAACACATATTTCTTCGCTGATACATATTATTTTATTTGAGGTTATCTACCTGATCTACCTGCATGTCTGTTTCTCTTGTCATTTTGTCAGTACCTATCAATGCCGAATTACAGTTGTTTAATTACAAAATGGTATATTCGAAATATATGCACATAGCAATGAACAGCAATGCAAAATTTGGAGCAGAATGGAATGCTGTTGCGGTAATCTGTATACAATATTATTAGTTACTCGATGTGGGATGAACGCGTATCTAATTCGGTCTGTCAATAGCTGAATATTACGTGTTAATTCATAGCAGCTGTCAATGCAAACATGATTGTCCCTAAAGCGATTAATTGCAACAGGACTGCGCCTGGAAACAAATGCCTCTGTTGCATTACTGTTATGGCCTCCGATTCTGCTGAAACAATTTATGTTATCAGACATCTCTGAAATCCACTGAATGCTATTTTACAGGAATAGTAGTTTCTGTAACAAGATTAGAATTGATGATGAGTTGATCGTACTCCATTTTACTTCCCACACCGATAGGTGAGGGGAGTATTGTGATCGCGAACATTTTCTATTTTGAGATGATACACTTTTTGGGCGTTTTATGATGTCTACATAACGAAAATTCACGTCACCCGTTTCCGTCAGTCTGTCTGTAAGTTTGTCTGTCTGTCTGTCGGTCCGTCTGTCTGTCTGTATGTCGGTCCGTCCGTCTGTCTGTCTGTTGGCGTTCTTCTAACGTCGTAATCTCAGTATATGCTGCATGGATTGTAATGAAATTTGGGCAGCGATATGCTGTGGGGTCGTTTCAAGGGTTCCTGATCATTTTTTTTTGTCTTCGGCATCGACTGCTTGAGTCATTAGCCGTTAATTGAACTTATGTATGTTCTTGAAAGAGTATGTGACCTTTTCGGTGGGGGATAACTAATTTTTTAAAAGTTTTATATTTTCAGGTACAAGTTTACATTCTTGAAGAAATTAAAATGCTTTTTATTGCACCGAGACTGGTGCCGGATAGTCTCTGTTGAAGGGCATTAATTACATCGAAGTTTTGTCGTGCCTGTGCGTACAAAGGGCGCTCAAAAACAAAGTGGTCGATAGTGTAAGCTGGCATCTGGGTGGGTCTGCTCTTTGCAGATAGTACATATGTGTAAGGTTTGTATGACCTAAACGCAGACGTGTGAGAATTACTTGTGCTCTTCTACTGAGCGGTGGTAATAATGACTTCCTTACGTCAGGCTTATATCTCTTAAGCATAGTAGAACATTTATTCCACCTGTGTTGCCATACTGAGAATATTCTGCTGTTCAGATATGTTTTTAGATCTTCCAGGTGGGCTAAGGTATTTCCATCAAGAAGGCCTCGCTTGGCGGGCCAATTCGTCCGCACGTTCGTTGCCTGGTACACCGATGTGTCCTGGAGACCAGACAAAGGTAACCAGTTTATTTTCAGAGGCGAGCGATTGGTATCTGTTTAAGAGCTCTTGAATCATTGAATCCAATGTTGTGGTTACTGCTATGGACTGGAGACCACTAAGCGAGTCGCTGCAAATGATGTATGTCCCTGGTTCTTTATTTTCTATATACAGGGTGTCCCACGACGATTAAGACAAGTAATATACCGGAACTGGGCAGTAGTAGCGAATTATAATTTTGGGGGCGTAGATAAGAGCAAATATAGTATCTTTTCTTATTGTTGTGTCACCCAACGAGGTATTTGTTTTTGGTCACGTGACGTTCGATTCCAAAATTTTAATAGGACACCCTGTATATTTGTGACTTTTTCTGTTCCTCCCGATAAAGCAATTCCAACAAACTAGCACACTTGGGGTCTAAAGTGATTAATTCAAGAGTTACAGGTGCTTAAAGGATGGTACCACTGCCATTGATTATAACATGTACCCCTACAGTTAAATCATTTTGGTAGTGTTTCATAATGGTAGTGGTACAGTCCTTTAAGTACGTGTAGCTCTTGAATTACTTACTTTAGACCCCAGGTGTGCTAGTTTGTTGGAATTGCTTCATCGGGAGGAACACAAAAAGTCACAAATATACAGGGTGTCCTATTAAAATTTTGTATCGGACGTCACGTGACCAAAAACAAATACCTCATTGGGTGACACAATAATAGGAAAAGATACTACATTTGCTCTAATTTACACCCCCAAAATTATAATTCGCTACTACTGCCCAGTTCCGATATATTGCTTGTCTTAATCGCCGTGGGACACCCTGTAGATTAGTGCCTGTATTATTGCGAATAGTCCAGCTCTGTAGATTGAAATTTCTACATCGGATGTTTATCTTAGGTTTAGAAATCGTCCAAAGTGCCGTGGCGTTAGGCCCTATATTATACACGTTGGGAAGCTGGGTGTCGGTAGTATTTAATATTTCCTGAATTCTTGCACCGACAGGCCTCGTTAGGTCGGTTAGTGAATAGTTGGGTTGTTTCATTGTTGAAAAGTGTGGTATGATTCAGGTGGGAAGGATTTGATCAAATTTTCACACAGTAGTTTGAGGTCAGTTGCTGTATCCTAATATAAAGTGGTGGTATCCCGGAGTCACAATATATAGATGTTTAAAATGTTTAAAATCGGTTATGAAAAGAGTCCGGGACGCATATTCGTATACAGGGTGATGTAGAATGCACAACCTAGATTTTCTCTACTTTTTTAAATGTAACCCCCAATATTTTATTATACCAAGGAATTATTGCTTTTAATATGCTCTTTCATCCTTGTATAGCACTTGTTATGGCTGCATTCATTAATTTCTGAGATATTTCGATTTTTCTATAAATTTTAAGTATACCTTCCATTTGTTTACTAAAATTTATCTATTTTGAGAAAATGCTATTAAATTTTATTTTTGCATAACAAACAACTAAAATATAAGGCCATAATAGTACTTGATTAATTCAAAACACTGAATTAACGAGATAATATAGCTCAAATGTGCTGAGGAAACAATTTTATAGACATTATGCATAATTATCAAGCGGATCTATCATGTAGGCCATGAAATATTAAACGACACAGTCCAAATAAAACAATTCTTCAATCTTTCAAACGCATTAGTTTTAGAGTGCCTCCGTTCTGGATATTGCTGTTCATAGTTAATAATAATAATAATAATAATAAACGTCTTTATTCGTCAAATACATTAATCAACCAGAGTAATAAACAGAAAAAAAGGAAGATATGGTATGACGAATGGGCGAAGTTCAGTTATGCACCACAGACATGGTGCATACCTGTTCTTCCACTTAACCCTTATTATGATATATTCTAGAGGCAAGTAGGCCTCAAAGATTCCTCTAAATACTCGCAATGGAGAAATTAATTTTTAAAGCTGGTTTTTCACACAGTACAGAATTATTGAGTACGTCATGAAAACTGTCAATTTTTCGAAGCCTACCTGATAAATTTGCTTGATAATTATGCGTCACGCCTACAAAATTGTTTCCTCAGCATACTTAACTTTATTATCTCGATGATTTAGGGTTTTGACTACATCAAATACTATCATGGCCTTATAATTTAGTTGTTCGTTAAATAAAAAACAAATTCGATAGTACTTCCTCAAAATAAATAAATTTCAGTACCTACACAAATAGAAGCTATATTTTAGATTTACCGAAAAATCGAAATATCTCTGAAACTGATGGACGTAGGTACAATAAGTGATTCACAAAGATGAAAGAGCATATTAAAAGCAATTCTTTGGTATAATAAAATATTGGAGGTTATTACTATAAAAAAATGAGAAAATCTGGATTTTGCGTTCTACATCACCCTGTATACGAATATGTGTCGCGGGATTTTTTTATAGCCGATTTTAAAAATAGAGGATATTTTTAATCTTTCCATATAAGAAAAATAATTTTTGATTTATTACTTTTTGATACACAGTACGTTCGTTCAACAGCGATTTGGATGTAAAATGGTCATAACTTTTGAATACCCTGTATAATGTAACAATACCCTATATTGGAAGAACAGAAATCATTAGCAGAATTTGAATTACGAATATTGTAACGGTTCACCCGTTGTCAAAATTATTTTTATATTATTTACTTGGCTACCATATACAAATAGTTTACATCTTCCATTTTTAGCTACTGCTTCCTCATTATACTAGTACATTTTTATAACTATTTTGCTTCTCACCCCTACCTTTTTCCCATCTCTACTTTCTTTCAGATGGAACGATTTTTATATTACACCGCCTGCGCATATCTAATGAGTGGGGATATGCTCTTGCTCTCCACCAAGGTTACCTTTTATGTCGAAACACATACCTCCTTCCTTTTGCTTTTTGAACTCAAACAGTTAACAGCTAATGTAATTATGTCTCTCTAAGACAATCTTTTGTGTCTGTGCCATTATGTCTTAATCAAGGTAATCATAACGATTTAATTACTAAGCTTTCCCATATCTTCATTGCTTCTGCATATTTATTTTAGGAATATGATTTTGTGTAGGAATGTAATTTTTCCGATTTATATATTTTTTTTCCATGAACATGTGATGGCGAACATTTTAATCTTTAAATATCAAGTCAATCATACACTGTATATTTATTGATTACCTAACAAAAGATTCACTGAACACTACTCTTTGTTTCTAGCCATATATTTTTGTGTTAAGATGCCTTATCTTGTGTGTATTTAATGTTTCACATTTTTTTTATGACATTCCTTACGTAAAAATACCTATCACTCAGATTTGCTAATCGAGAACGCAATGAAAAGATCTTTTGGACATTTTTGTAATTTTGTTTTACAAGGCGTGAGGAAAAAGTTTGTAAATTCTTGAACATACTTTGCATATTTATTTCATTTATCACTATATATCTGAAAAGATCCGGTAGGACTGAAAATGCAAAGTATTTAAGAATTTTTTTAAACTATTCGCTCTTGTATATATCTATATTTTTTTTAATCTTTACCATGTGAACATTTGAAAGTTATCTGCTTTTTGGCTTTTTAATTCCCCCATGCTACCTCATGGATTTGTTTCTGAAGTATATGAATGCAATTTATCAAGATGCAAGAACGCATGAAGATCCATACTTCAGGAACAGATCGTGAAGTCCTGTGAAGTTCTCCACAAGGTGCTAATACCAGCCATAACTCTTTCACAGGAGAACCACCCTTCTTGGTCGGGGTGCCACCATGAAGACCTAACTTCTTTTTTTTGTCGGGGTGCCACAATGAAGCCACCTTTTTTGGTCGGGGTGCCACCATGAAGACCTGACTTTTTTGTCGGGGTGCCACAATGAAGACCACCTTTTTGTCGGGGTGCCACCAAGAACACCTTCTTTTTCTTGGAGTGCCAGAATGGAGACCACCTAACCTTTTGTCGGGGTGCCACCACCAAAGCCACCTTCTTTTTCTCGGGGTGCCAAAATGAAAAAAACTTTTCTTTGGGGACACCACACCTTTGGGGCACCACCTGAACTCCTGAAAAAGCCAGCCTTCTCTGGAGCACCACCTTCCTTTCGGAAGGGCACTACCATCAGGACTTCCCTCCGAGATAAGTTCTTTAAAAAAAAAAAAAAATAAAATGTACTGCATTCGTGTACATACTAAAATAAATCTTTATTAAACCATTGTTGTCCTAGTTTTCATTTCTTGGCGGCTAACTAGACTCACACATTCACGCACACACGCACGCACCTACATACCCTAGTCTCATGCAAACCGATCGAGCTCCTGTTTGCTATGTGTAATAAAGGTGTTGGCTGGTCGTTCATGACCAAACAACATTTTTATTGTTACAAATTGGCGCCCAACGTGGGGCACCTTTTGGGGAACCTTTTGTCGGGGTACCACGAAGACCTAACTTTTTTTCGGGGTGCGACCAAGAACACCTTTTGGTCGGGGTGCCACCATGAAGAACACGTTTTGTCGGGGTGCCACCACCAAAGCCACCTTCTTTTTCTCGGGGTGCCAAAATGAAGAAAACTTTTCTTTGGGGACACCACACCTTTGGGGCACCACCTAAACGCCTGAAAAAGCCAGCCTTCTCTGGAGCACCACCTTCCTTTTGGAAGGGCACTACTACCAGGACTTCTCTTCGAGATAAGTTCTTTAAAAAAAAAAATGAAATGTACTGCATTCATATATATACTAAAATAAATCTTTATTAAACCATTGTTGTCCTAGTTTTCATTTCTTGGCGGCTAACGAGACTCACACATTCACGCACACACGCACGCACCTACATACCCTAGTCTCATGCAAACTGATTGAGCTACTGGTTGCTATGTGTAATGAAAGTGTTGGCTGGTCATTCATGACGAAACAACATTTTTATTGTTACAAAATTTGTAACAATGAAAATAATAATAAAGATTTATTTTAGTATGTATACGAATGCAGTACATTTTATTTTTTTTTTTTTAAAGAACTTACCTTACGGAGGGAAGTCCTGATGGTAGTGCCCTTCCGAAAGGAAGGTGGTGCTCCAGAGAAGGCTGGCTTTTTCAGGAGTTCAGGTGGTGCCCCAAAGGTGTGGTGTCCCCAAAGAAAAGTTTTCTTCATTTTGGCAACTCGAGAAAAAGGTGTTCATGGTGGCACCCCGACAAAAGGTGTTCTTCATGGTGGCACCCCGACAAAAGGTGTTCTTGGTGGCACCCGGACAAAAAGAGGTTAGGTCTTCATGGTGGCACCCCGACCAAAAGTTAGGTCTTCATGGTGGCACCCGGACAAAAAAGTGGCTTCATTGTGGCACCCTGACAAAAAAAGAAGTTAGGTCTTCATGGTGGCACCCCGACCAAGAAGGGTGGTTCTCCTGTGAAAGAGTTATGGCTGGTATTAGCACCTTGTGGAGAACTTCACAGGACTTCACGATCTGTTCCTGAAGTATGGATCTTCATGCGTTCTTACATCTTGATAAATTGCATTCATATACTTCAGAAACAAATCCATGAGGTAGCATGGGGGAATTAAAAAGCCAAAAAGCAGATAACTTTCAAATGTTCACATGGTAAAGATTAAAAAAAATATAGATATATACAAGAGCGAATAGTTTAAAAAAATTCTTAAATACTTTGCATTTTTGAGTCCTACCGGATCTTTTCAGATATATAGTGATAAATGAAATAAATGTACAAAGTATGTTCAAGAATTTACAAACTTTTTCCTCACGCCTTGTAAAACAAAATTACAAAAATGTCCAAAAGATCTTTTCATTGCGTTCTCGATTAGCAAATCTGAGTGATAGGTATTTTTACGTAAGGAATGTCATAAAAAAAATGTGAAACATTAAATACACACAAGATAAGGCATCTTAACACAAAAATATATGGCTAGAAACAAAGAGTAGTGTTCAGCGAATCTTTTGTTAGGTAATCAATAAATATACAGTGTATGATTGACTTGATATTTAAAGATTAAAATGTTCGCCATCACATGTTCATGGAAAAAAAATATATAAATCGGAAAAATTACATTCCTACACAAAATCATATTCCTAAAATAAATATGCAGAAGCAATGAAGATATGGGAAAGCTTAGTAATTAAATCGTTATGATTACCTTGATTAAGACATAATGGCACAGACACAAAAGATTGTCTTAGAGAGACATAATCACATTAGCTGTCAACTGTTTGAGTTCAAAAAGCAAAAGGAAGGAGGTATGTGTTTCGACATAAAAGGTAACCTTGGTGGAGAGCAAGAGCATATCCCCACTCATTAGATATGCGCAGGCGGTGTAATATAAAAATCGTTCCATCTGAAAGAAAGTAGAGATGGGAAAAAGGTAGGGGTGAGAAGCAAAATAGTTATAAAAATGTACTAGTATAATGAGGAAGCAGTAGCTAAAAATGGAAGATGTAAACTATTTGTATATGGTAGCCAAGTAAATAATATAAAAATAATTTTGACAACGGGTGAACCGTTACACTCGGCCCCACTTAACGAAAAAAAAAATTTGAGAAGCATTCGAGAATTTTTTTTTAAAAGAGAGTAAAGTTAAAGTTATCACTGAGGGATCAAAATCAACCATTTGTCCTGATAACAAAGTCAGATTATGTTTTCGTGCTTCCCCATGCAAATCTCAAGAATTTGTAGTAATCTACAACCTACAAAGTCTATCAAGGTGCATGAAAGAGCAAGAGGACGCAGGTAGAAAACAAAAATTTTGGAAGAGAAATGGGAACAAAAAGAGATAGCCTCAAGTCTACCAAACAAGAGGGATGGTTATAGCACCAACTCGCTTAAAAGTACAGTGAAGCTGCACTGAATATGTACTACACAATGAAGGTAATAAATTGTGAAGAAAAAAAAAACAAATGTACGCAACCTATCAAACCCTAATATACTTAAGACCTAAAAAAACTCGTCAAAACTTTGACAAAAGACAAAGAGTTTCAAGACTTACTAAAATAACAAGGTCGATGCCTATACAAAATCTAAATACCCTAAATAACCATAAGTAATTTTCAAACAAAACTGAGATATCCTCAATATTCTCAACAAAAGATTGTAAAATATTCCACTGAACAGACTTAAGAGAAAATTCAAATCTCTAAAGCATAAGCATAAGACCAAACTATTTCCATATATGAAATGTTAAATGAAAAAAAAATATTGTAACACCATAAGTGTTTCTATGAATACCCAAAATAAAATTTAAAATTTTGATCAAAATATTTTCTAAGTACTAACTATAATTCAGTAATGTTCTGATTCAATAAAAAAATTTGCAATCCAGTGATGTTCTGATTCGATAAAAGATCTTATTACAATCCAGTAACGTTCTGATTCGATAAAAAGCATTATGATTCAGTGATCAACAAAAAAAATGTTGGGCGCCAGCAGTCTAAATTAAGACTACAAAAAAAAGGTAATCAAACATAGGTGCTTGACTTGGATAAGGAATGGCATTATTAGCGGGCTTAACATTCCAGGGTATACCATTTTTAGTAGCGCTCCGGAGACAAAGCCTAGAGTGTGCATATTATGTAATAATATGAATGCATGGCAACTAATGGACTTTACAACTAGGGACATGGTTGCGGTGGTGATTCGCCTTAGAGAACAAGGCATCGAAAGAAGTTTAGTGGTATGCTCAGCGTACTTACCGTATGATTCAGGAGATCCTCCTCCCTCAAAAGAGATGGAGGACCTTGTGTCTCATTGTCGGGATAATAATCTCGAGCTTATCGTGGGGTGTGATAGCAATGCCCATCACACCCTATGGGGTAGCTCTAACACTAATAGACGTGGTGAAGAGCTGATGGAATTTCTAGGGACGTCGAACCTAGAGGTTCTGAATGTTGGCGACACTCCTACCTTCTCAAACAATGTGAGGGATGAGGTCCTAGACATAACACTGAGCACGGTCGGTATTTGTAATGAGGTCAAGGACTGGACAGTATCCTTGGAACCGTCACTGTCCGACCATAGACATATAACGTTTAGGATTGACGGGGAAAAAGAGGGAATCCTTGTTAGAAATCCTAGGCAAGCAAATTGGGCTTCTTTTAAAGAGGACCTAGGCAGCAGGCTCCGTCCTATAGAGCAGGATCTCAGTAAAGGGGAGGGCTTGGAGGCGGCAGTTGATTCCCTGTGTAGGGACCTCCGAGACTCCTTTGAGGATAACTGTCCCCTACGCAAAGTGGGCGTGGCGGGCAATGCCACCTTCTGGACTAAGAAATTAGAAACCAGGAAAAAGTCCCTGCACAAACTACTCACGAGAGTTAGGTACAGGAAAGGTACTCCTGATTGGGAGGAGTATAGGATAAAGCTACAGGAATATAAGAGGGAAGTCAGGAGGGCCTCCAGGGAATCTTGGAGGAACTTCTGCAGGTCCATCAATGATATTCCTGCGACGGCAAGGATGCATAGGATCCTTAGCAAGGACACCAAGTCCAAGTTGGGGACCTTGACGGACTCGAACGGTCATAGAACCAATAACGAGGAGGAAACGCTTGAACTGCTGATGAGTGTGCACTTTCCGGGATCGGTTGCCGCTCAGCAGACAGGTGCACATAGGCCACTCCGCCGTCCTCATAAAGAGGAATGGCAGATGGCAGGAGAAGTCGTCACTTATGACCGCACAAGATGGGCGATAAATACTTTTGCTCCATACAAAAGTCCAGGCAAGGATGGAGTCATTCCAGCCATGCTACAACATGGACAGGATCTGGTACTACCATACCTAGTTAGGATATTTCGCGCCTGCGTGGCTACTGGCTTCACACCGAAGAGCTGGTTGCATTCAAGGGTCGTTTTTATTCCTAAGCCGGGCAGAGGTAGCTATACTCGTCCGAAGGACTTTAGACCGATTACCCTTTCGTCGTTTTTACTAAAAACACTGGAGAGGTTGGTTGATAGATATATCAGGGATGGGCCCTTACAAAGGGTTGAAATCCATGCCTATCAGTTCGCATATCAGGCGGGAAAATCAGCTGAGCTGGCACTTCATCATTTGGTCAGCAGGCTGGAGAAAACGTTGAATCAACGGGAAGTGGCTATGGTAGCATTTCTTGATATCGAGGGTGCGTTCAACTGTACCACTACCAATTCGATAAGACGCGCCCTAGAGAGACATGGAATTGCTCCAATCCTAGTGGAGTGGATTCTTACTACTCTAGAGGGCCGAGTGGCTTCTGCAACGCTTAATGACATAAACTATAGCGTTGCAGTGGCGCGAGGCTGCCCACAAGGCGGTGTTCTTTCACCTCTATTATGGTGCTTAGTGGTGAATGACCTACTCGTGAGACTAAGCAACACAGGGGTCTACGTACAGGCCTATGCCGATGATTTGAGCATAGTGGTCAGGGGTAGATTCATTAATACAGTCTCCGAGGTAATGCAAGGCGCGCTGCGTGTTGTGGAAACGTGGTGTAATGAGGTGGATCTGTCAGTGAACGCTGAAAAGACGGAGCTCGTTATGTTCACTAGGAAAAGGAAGATGGAAGGCCTCGTGAGGCCTACCTTTTTCAGAACGACACTTGAATTGTCTCAGTCAGTAAAGTATCTAGGAGTAATACTGGATCACAAGCTGACTTGGAGGCTGCACGTGGATTATAAGGTAAGCAAGGCTCGAAACTCATTATGGGCCTGCAGAAGAGTTGTCGGTAGTAGCTGGGGCCTGAGCCCAAAAGTGGTGCACTGGCTCTACACTACAATAGTCAGACCGTCACTAATATATGGCTCCATAGTGTGGTGGACCTGTATAAAGACGGAGGCAACAAGAGCCAAACTTAATAAGGTCCAACGTTTGGCATGTCTTAGTATAACCAGTGCAGTGCGCACAACACCCTTGAGTGCCATTGAAACACTATTGAATCTTCCTCCTTTGGATCTGGTAATCCAAGGGGAAGCTAGAAAAACTGGGTTCCGTCTCTGGAGTCAGGGTAGCTGGACTTTTATGAATCCAGGCAAAGGACATTCGACGATTCTAGCAGAGTTGCATGAGGATTGTCCTATTTTGTTGGCGAGGAGCGATACAGTTTCTCCTACGCATCGCTTCAATCGCAAATTTACGGTGGTGTTTCCGTCAAGGGAAGAATGGAAGTCTAGGGAAAGACAGCTCATCGAAGGAGGAGGACAGGTCTGGTACACAGACGGTTCACTCGCTAGAGAGGGCTCGGGCTCGGGAGTCTACGGGCCCCGTACAAGACTTTCATTCCCTCTTGGGGGGCACACCACAGTATTCCAGGCTGAGGTCTATGCGATACTTGCCTGCGTAAATCGTATTCGGGAAATTGACGGGTCTAGGAGGCGGATTACTATCTGCTCTGACAGTCAGGCAGCCATCAAAGCACTGAGTGCTTGGAAAATAACGTCGGGACTGGTCCTGGAGTGCAGGAGGGCTCTTGACGACATCTCAGCTAAACACAAGGTATCACTGATGTGGGTACCTGGGCATGCTGGGGTAAAGGGTAATGAAATGGCAGATCATCTAGCCAGGATGGGATCCGGAAACAGTTTTGTGGGCCCGGAACCAGCCTTAGGACTGTCTGCAAATTTGGTTAGGAAAACAACTGGAGAGTGGATCCAGAATCAACACTCTCTGAGATGGAACAACATCTCTGGTCATCTCCGTCAGGCTCGGGAGCTATTAGCAGGGCCTGAAGAGAGAATAGGACGATTCTGTCTCTCTCTGGATAGGAGTAACTTGAGATTGTTAGCAGGCTTATTAACGGGTCACAATACCTTCAGGCGTCACTTGTTTGTGATGAGGGTGGTCAACGACCCAACGTGCACGTGGTGTGGGGAAGAGGAAGAATCCTCGGCACACATCCTGTGTCGCTGTGAAACCCTGGGTTATCACAGGCAGACTATGCTGGGCTCAAGAACCTTGGAACCAATAGAGATAAAACGGATAGGACCTAAGAATGTACTTGCCTTTGCCAAAAGGGCAGGTCTTAGGAACTAGCGCGGATAGAGGCGCAAAAGGGCCCATCGTGTGGCCTATGCACCAGCCACATTCCGTGCTGGATAGCCTCTGGTTCTTATTCATTCGACATAATTTCAAAGTCAAATACCTACATGAAATTTTTCAAATAATAAACAACGAAGTAAATTCAAAGAAGTTTTGTGTCATATTAGATTCAAAAGAATAAATCCACAAAGGCTAAATAATATTAAATTCAAAAATCAATTCAGGGAAAATTTACACATCATATTAAACTTAGACAAGTACATCCAGGGAAAAATTCATACATCATGTGACAATTTAAAATCGGCAAAATTATTTAAGTGAAATAACTACTGTAAAATGGGGCACTTGCTCCTTATTGGTGGCCAAACGCTTGGCGTGTGTAACAAAACGCAAGTTACTTTTGATTTGTTTATTCTGGAATAATGGCTTCCAGAGCGGCCGCGTTGTACTGGCGAGGATCACGGTCAACGTTTTTTACGTCTTGCCCGCATGAACACTTGTTCAAGACTCTCCTTTTCTAGAAAGGTTCGTTAGGTTACGCAATAGTTGCGGTGTTGCCAAGTCAGAAATTAACATTAAAGTAACAGGTATAGGCAACCGGTATTACACACAAATGCAAGATTAATACGAAACGTACATCGCGCCCGCCTTAAAAGCCCTAGCTTTTAACAAAGTAGAAATAGAACAATATGTCATGTACAGTGGATCAGTAGATCAGTACAATAAATCAACGATAAATCAAACTACCAATTAAAGTACAATAAGAAAAGTAACACATATTTGAACTATGCTTCAAATCATCAATAGGTATAGTTAAGTTGTATAAATAACCGAAAAAACATCAAACTAAACATAAATCTGAGGCACATAAATTATAACATGTGTGCCAAAAAAGTTTCACAATTTCAACAGTTATTCACTGTCAATGGGCAGCGCACACACCTTTACTACCCCACGTTTGGTGATGCCACTAGAGGTTTTAACACTCACCACGCGCACCACATCGTCCTTGCCAGGGTGGAGCTCGCAAACTCTACCAAGTCGCCATTGCAGCACAGGTAAGTCATCCTCTTTCAGGACAACCAAATCGCCTACCTTCAATTTTGAAGGCTGGTTCCGCCGCCATTTGGTCCTCTGCTGAAGAGTTGTGAGGTACTCCTTAGACCACCTCCGCCAAAAGTGAGATGTGATGGCCTGAAGACGCTCGTACATTTTTAAACGATTTACTGGAGTAGTATCTTCAGGATATTGTTCCGGTATAGCCAACATAGTGTCACTTATAAGGAAATGACTAGGTGTTAGGACAGAATAGTCTTTGGGATCGTTTGAAATTGGTGTCAAAGGTCTGGAGTTTAGTATGCTTTCAATCTGGCACAGGACAGTGTACAGTTGCTCAAAATTTAAGTAAGCATTTCCCATGACTTTAACCAAAAGAGTTTTTGTAGATTTAACCATAGCCTCCCATAGGCCACCTTGATGCGGTAATCGAGGAGGTATAAATTTCCACGTTATTTGGTTATCAAGTAAAAAACTACGTATTTGCTCGTTTGAGATATTTTGTTGAATCCAATTCGCCGTCTTAATCATTTCATTTTTCGCGCCTACAAAATTTGAACCGTTGTCGCTATATATGGTTTTGCACAACCCTCGCCTGGCAACAAAGCGTTTCAAACGGTTTAAAAACGAGTAAGTTGTTAAATCGCCCACTAGCTCTAAGTGCGCAGCCTTCGTGGTAAAACACACGAAAACACAGATATAAGCCTTGACGAGTTTTCTTGTTTTTAGAGTACCATCCTTGACCAAAATGGGACCTGCAAAGTCCACGCCTACAGTCAAAAATGGTCTACCAGGTGTTAATCGATCTGTAGGAATTTCGCCCATAATTGGGGCTTCGCTAGATGGCCTAGCCCTAAAGCATATCACACATTTCCGCAAATTAGCCCTAACAGCGCTCTTACCGTGTATCGGCCAAAATTTAGTTCTTATGTTCGCTAAAACGGTTAACACTCCTGCATGCAAACATTTTTCATGTTCTTGATTTATCACTAGTGTTGTGAAGACGTGTTTAGAAGGCAATATATAAGGATGTTTCTTTCCATAATTACACATAGATTTGTTTAGTCGACCGCCTACTCTTAGAAGTCCCTCGTCATCCAAAAAAGGACTCAAAGATAGTAATTTGGAAGACTTACGTAACGGTTTGTTGTTGTGTAAGTAGTGAATTTCTTCGGGAAAGGAAGACGCCTGAACCTTTCTTATTAGAACCTTTAAAGATTTATCTAGCTCTTCTCTTGATAAATCCCCCGTGCGCTTAGCATTTATTTTGATTTTAGAATTGTTCGCAAATCTCAAAATGTAAGCGACTACGCGTTGTAATTTTGACAAGCTTGAATATCTCTCTAAAATTGAATCGTCTAAGCCGCTGTTTGAGAGAAAACAAAGTTGTACTGACTTTCGTTTCTCCGGGACGTCAGTTGGCTCAGTATATTTGTTTTCCGGCCATTTGTCTTCAGACGAGAGTAAAAATTCCGGACCATTCCACCACAACGTTGAACCTTTAAGCACACTCAAGCTTGTTCCACGTGACAACAGGTCCGCTGGGTTTAGTTCCGATCTGATGTGACGCCAGTCGTGTTTGTGAGTTTTATCTTGGATATGGGACACGCGATTCGCCACGAATGTTTTCCAGCTACTAGGATTCCCTTTTATCCAAGACAACGCGACCGTACTGTCTGTCCAGTAGTATTTTTCATCAAATTTGATGTCAATTTGCTCGACGACCCTTTGCACCAAGTCCGCCAATAGCACAGCTCCGCAGAGTTCTAACTTGGGCAAAGCAATCGTCTTCAAGGGAGCCACGCGCGACTTCGCGCAAAGCAGATTTGATTGCCGCTCGCCATGTTCATTTACCGTTACCACGTACACGCACGCGCCGTACGCATGTTCGGATGAATCACAAAACGCGTGTAAAATGACTCGTTCAAATTTGGTTTGCGTTACTTGCCTCGGTATAGTAATTTCACCTATGTTTGATAAGTCATTTAGCAGATTCGTCCAAGAAGTGTGTAATTCAACGGATATAGATTCGTCCCAGTTGAACCCTTCGCGCCATAACGCTTGTATTATCAATTTGGCCTTGACCACTATCGGACCTACCAAACCTAATGGGTCAAACAGTTTTGCAACCGCGGATAAGACAGTGCGTTTAGTAACCCTGGAAGCTGGTTCTATTTCTGTTGGGTAACTGAATGTATCGTTATGAGCGTCCCACGACAGACCTAATATTTTTGATGTCTTATCTCCAGATATTTCAAAGTTTTTGTTACTTGCGCCCATCCCTTCGAGCACGTCAGATTTATTTGACGCCCATTTTCTTAATGGCATACACGCACTATTTAAAATTTCTGTAATTTCAGACCTTAAACGTTTTACCTCCTCAACAGTATCAGCGCCTGAAATCAAATCGTCCATGTAGAAGTCTTGTTTTATGATATTTGTCGCTGATGGATACCTACCTTCGAAATCGTTTGCGGCTTGATGTAATGCGCGTACCGCCAAGAAAGATGCTGGTGCAGTGCCGTACGTCACGGTATTCAAGCGATAATGCTGCAACTCCGAATCTCTGTTTTCGCGCCAAACTATCCGCTGAAAATTCCTATCTGCGTCTGTCACTAGTATCTGCCGATACATTTTCTCCACATCGGCCGTCATTACCACATTGTGTTTTCGAAATGATAACAAAATTGAGAATAAATCTCTTTGCAAGACTGGACCGACCTTCAGAACGTTGTTAAGTGATAAGCCGGTATCTGACTGCGCAGACGCGTCAAACACGACTCGCAACTTCGTTGTTGTTGAACTTTCACGCAATACGCCATGATGAGGAAGATAAACCGTTTTTTCCTCCACATCGGAATCTGGATCAATTTCGCTCATATGTCCCAAACGCTCGTATTCGCGCATGAAATCAATATACATCCGTTTCATTTCATCATTTTTATCCAGTCTTTTTTCTAAGTTAAAAAATCGCTGAACCGCCATTTGTTTTGTATCTCCTAGTTGATTTACATTCTCTTTAAATGGTAACGCTACTACGAACCTCCCAGTTCTATCGCGAGTATAAGTTTTTTCAAAATGTGTTTGACATTCTAGCTCTTCAGCCGTAAATTTGCGTTCCTCATCTATGTTTTCTATTCGCCAAAATTTCTCTATTTCCTGGTGCAATTGTTCGTTCGCTATCGCTAACATAGAGACTGTTTTTTGGGACTTCCCAATCGCGCTAATGTACCCTCCGATTATCCAACCGAACGCAGTTTTAGATATAACCGGATCATTTCTACCTTCCTTTATCTGTCCTATTCTGACCGCTCTATAATAAACATCTGCACCTAATAACATTTGAACTGGTGAAGACACGTTGAAATGCTCATCCGCAAGCTTTATACCGTCAGGGATTTTTACCAATGATTTATCAAATGAGGTTATTGGTAAATCGTTAGTGATTTTGTCAAGAATATAAAAGTTTTCTCGAGTTTTATATCTCTGATCTATCGAAAATATCGTAGCTTCTATTTTCTCAAATATTGAACTCGCCGTTCTGTTTACGCCTTCAACTTCTACTGTTACGTCGGTTGTTTTTAAATCCAACTGCTTTGCGAATTCTTTGGTTACGAAATTTGACATGGATCCCGGATCCAACAATGCTCTACATTTCACCAACTTACCGTGTGCATCGCGCACCATTACGTATGTCGTAGCTAGAATTACCTTATTAAAATGTCTAGCAGTATGCGCTGAAATAACCGCGCCCGCCTTAGCGCCGTTTATTTGTGCACCCTCTACGCCACTGGATACCGCTCCAGTATGTATTGTCGTCGTTACTACAGCGCGCCCCGAATTATGGTTAAAAATAGAATCATCAGCTGATTTTCGGTTACGATCTTGACCTTCCGTCGCAGGTATCGTACCAGCCCTCGCCGGTATTGTTTTTTCTAGGGTCCGAACATCTCCGTTCCCCCTTACCTCGCTTCCCAGGCCCGCGCCGCCAGACGTTGTCGTCACACTGTTGCCGTTGGAATTCGACACTGAATGATCGCATTCAGAATCCTTTACCAAATTTGCCTGTCTGCACAAACTTATATGATGTCTGGAATTGCATTTTTTACAACCCGATGATCGACAATCCCTTTGATAGTGACCTGGCCGTAAACAATTACTACACAGTCTATATTTACTGATTAAATCGTATTTTTCCTTCACAGACAGCTTATTGTAATTTTTGCAATCGAAATTCAAATGACTCTTTCCGCAAAAGGCGCAACTATTATGGCTATTAGTGTTTACATTGCAAACTAACCGCTCTTCACGCGTGAAGTTTCTATCCGATTTCGGTTTATTACCTTTGTTATACAGTTTTTCCAGTATATTACTACTTTTCGTCAAAAACGCAATGACCTCAGTTACTGTTAAATTCTCCAAATTTTCAGCATGTTCCTCATATTTATTGCGTGTGACACTATCTAATTTATTAACTAATAAATGTATAAGTAATCTATGACATAATTCTTGGGAATCTATTAACACTTCTATAGCATTTAAATTTTTATTGAAATTATTTATCAGTTTCCTCAAATAAGTATGTGATTCCGTTTTAACCGGTGATAATTCAAACAATGCCTTGATATGATTATCTATAATTAATCTTTTATTTTCGTATGTTTCCCTTAAAAGGTTCCACGCTACTTCATAATTTCTTTCTGTGGTTTTTAACGATTGAATCAATTGAGCTGCCTCGCCCTTCAGGCATGATCTTAAATAGAAAAATTTCTCGACGTTATCCAAATTTGCATCATTGTGGATTAATGAACTAAAAATATCCTGAAAATTTAGCCATTGGTCGAACGCACCATGAAATTCCGGTAAATTCATTACCGGTAACTTTACCCTGTCTCTAATAGATCGCAGCCCTCCATTACCACCGCTACTGTGGCCAGGCGAGGGTGGTGTTGCTCCCGGACCAAATTCTAAAGCTGTATCGTCTCCTCTCAATCTGTTAATTAATTTTTTTGCTTCCGCTTTGACTTTATAATACGTGTTTTCAAAAGTTTCACGCTCAGTTTCATTACTTTCGTCTGGGTTAAGGCATTCTATTTGGCCCTGTATATCATCAAAATTTCTAAAAATAGTGTTTAAATCAGATACACGAGACTCTAATTCTTCTACTTCTGATTCATATTCGTCGAACGTAGATAAAAAGTTTTTGAATCTAGTGAGTTGGGCCTTTAATGTGCCTCTTTTAATCTTTAAGGCTTTTATCTCGCTATCAGACATTTTTTTTATTTAAACGTATGTAATTAGTGATATAAGTTTGGGAAATGGGAAGGAAATAGGAAGTGACTTACAATAAGTTGGCGACTCTCTTTGTTCTCTCACTTGACTTCGCTGCTGCTGCTTCTTCGCTGGCACTTAACTGCCTCCAGTTGTCGTGCGTGGGTGTGAATGTTCCTGTGTTTCGTCGCTGGATGCCCGTCTTCAGGCCTTGCCTTGTGATCCTCGCTGTGTGTTGACTTGTATGTCTTTTATCGCTTTCGTATGCCCGTCGCATACGCTTTGTGGACTGTATGTGAAGTAGATTTGGTAGATTCGCTGTAGATTTTGCTGCTTCGCAAGTCGTGCTTTTCTGGTTTGTTCTTGCTACTTCGCAAGAGTCGCTTTGCTAGTTTGTTCTTGCTACTTCGCAAGAGTCGTATCGCTGTTTCTTGTTACCTCACAAGAAGAATTTCATTTGCTGTTTCCCACGAAACCACGTGCTTCCTGCTGCTTCTGAGAAGTCTATCGCGGCTCGAAGTGACCATGTAAAATGGGGCACTTGCTCCTTATTGGTGGCCAAACGCTTGGCGTGTGTAACAAAACGCAAGTTACTTTTGATTTGTTTATTCTGGAATAATGGCTTCCAGAGCGGCCGCGTTGTACTGGCGAGGATCACGGTCAACGTTTTTTACGTCTTGCCCGCATGAACACTTGTTCAAGACTCTCCTTTTCTAGAAAGGTTCGTTAGGTTACGCAATAGTTGCGGTGTTGCCAAGTCAGAAATTAACATTAAAGTAACAGGTATAGGCAACCGGTATTACACACAAATGCAAGATTAATACGAAACGTACAACTACCACAAATCTAATGTTCATTAATAAATTGATTCCAAAAAAAAAATCAAACATCAGTGTAAGTTTAAGATCTAATCAGGAAAATCTATTAGAGATTGCATAAGCAAATACAACAGAAATCAAAAGCTTGAACTATTTGTGAGCATTTATAAGCACAAGGATCTAAGTCGATTCAAAATTATAAGGTTCAAGTAAGCTAAAAATCGAAGATTAAATACAAAATTTCAAGAAATGTTACCAAGATTTTAATCCATCAAATATCAGATTACTAAAATTGTGACGAACTCACATCAAGTTATGAGTGTATAAAGTTATAAATTCAAAGTGATTTAAAAAAAAACTAAACTGTGATAAACAGATCATATGAAAGAAACTAAACATGAAAATCTCAGGCCTACAAAAGTCATTCCAAGTACGCTGCAGATTTATAGAAACGCATACCAGGATAACTAAAGAGGATAGAGACAATCAGGGGTAATTTCGTTCATGAGAGCTAAGTGAAATTTTTTTTTAAAGCCGTAAATCTTAAAGTGATTTTAAAGTCGTAAGAAATCTACTATAATGAACATTGAACAAGCACCATGAAAACAAATCACACATGAAAATCGCAAACCTACAAAAGCTGCTCCAAGTACGCTGCAAATTTATAGGATCGCATACCAGTATGCACTCAAGAGGATAGCAACAATCAGGGATGATCTTATTCATAAGTAAAAATTTAAAAATTTACATAAAGTTGAAATGACATGACATGGCATAAATGAACATAGGATTTCAGAAATCTACCAACAAACAAAGTACATTACAATGTACCATATCAAAAGTGTTTCTTCTACGCCAGAGGTTTCAAGAGCTGCCCGAAATACGCCAGATTTATAAGTATGCATATTACGACAGACAAGTGAACAGAAAATGCATACAAGAAAAGCGCTTTCGATCCAAGAAACGTCATAGGACTTACATCAGTCTCTATAACACAAAATTTGGAAAAAAAATCCATAACAAATAATATTTCTGAAAACATGTTACAGTATACTACGGAATGCAATAAATTTATACTACAAATTAAATTGATTAATCAAAGTTTTAAGAACTATCAAAAATATCAGTAAAAACTTAAGTGTGCTCACAAATGTTCAGTAAGGTTAAATTTAAATTTGCTCAGAATTTGGAAACTGATGTTAAACTATAATTGTCACATAGTAAACTTTGGACTAACGTAGTTCAAAAAGTTGATTATCAACGGTCTTAAATGTCCTAAGGGGATCTATTGGCAGACTCTTACTGCCGCCTAGAATTTCAAGTGGCGCTGGCTAATTCTTTCTTTGACACTGACGCTTGAAGTGAGAATGGCGGTGCATTTTCCCTTCAGACGTCTCGCATCTTCGCCCAGTACAGCAGGGCGCATGAATTTCTGTAACAGGGACTTACAAACAAAAACTATACATGGAACAAACAAAAGTACTGATCACTATTTGAATCTGAACTCGCTTAGTGATAGGCATAGTTACCTTTAAATAAGACCTCAACTAGAAAATGGAGAGACAAAAGCTAACAAGAAGTGCAATACTAAAAATATTAAACACTTCAACAAAAGACAAAAAGACACTCGAGCAGGTACATACTTGAACAGCTATTCTGGAGTGATACTCAAAACTTTAAAATTATTTATCTGGCCTCAACAAATATGACTGTCCTCATCAGTCCTTCAATTAAAACAAAACAGAGACTCAAATGCTCTAACTAACATCAAAAATATTTGCCAGATAAAACAACTACACATCAATAGAACTCCAGAATGAAAACAATCATAACACAAAAAAAAGTACCTACAAGCATTCACTTAATAAAAGATCAAAAAAAAATTTTTTGACATATCAATATATTTTTTCTGTGTGTGTGCCTCGATTCATGTGTTAATCTAGGAAATTAAATATATATGCAAGTATATAATTGCACATATATAACCACCCTTCTATAAATAACAAAAAAAACTAATGTCAGCTTATGAAAATTTCAACCTATAAATGAGTTACTAAATAAATGTACCTAAATAGCAAATTACCAAAGAAAAATGTAGTGAATTGTTGTCCAAATACCACACAAAATGTATAGCTACAAAAAAAAGCAAACCATACAAAAAACTGTAGGTATGGGTTTATGACCTGTGAATAATATCCAAACGCCAGATATCTTAGAGAAGCATTTACAACATACGCTCAGATTAATAAATTAACGCATACGCGAAATGTCTCAAGACAGTACAAAAAATAATGCATTAGGAAATAAAATCTCAGTCATAAATAAAATATACTACTAGACAAAAATCAATAGAAAAATTTAAAGAACTTCAAATATACCTCAATAGAAAAAAAATTTTGAAAATAGAAAATTTGGACCAACAATCACCCTGAAACTACAAAAAAAATAAGCTGATAATAGTTAAAGAAAATTAAATAATAAAATATATACGCCAAATGAAAAAACTGCATCAAAAAAAATTATTAAATGGAATTTTGAGACAATGAGCCGAAATGGAATTTTGAAAAAAGTTGTCCAATTTTCACCTCAAGACAGCTCCAAGACTCACACCGCACAACACCAGACATAGCCCAGTCTGGCCACACGTTGGCAGCGCCAATTTGTAACAATAAAAATGTTGTTTGGTCATGAATGACCAGCCAACACTTTCATTACACATAGCAACCAGTAGCTCAATCAGTTTGCATGAGACTAGGGTATGTAGGTGCGTGCGTGTGTGCGTGAATGTGTGAGTCTGGCGCTGCCAACGTGTGGCCAGACATGGGTATGTCTGGGGTGTGCCTTGTGAGTCTTGGAGCTGTCTTGAGGTGAAAATTGGACAACCTTTTTCAAAATTCCATTTCGGCTCATTGACTCAAAATTCCATTTAATAATTTTTTTTTTGGATGCAGTACTTTCATTTGGCATATATATTTTATTATTTAATTTTCTTTAACTATTATCAGCTTATATTTTTTTGTAGTTTTCAGGGTGATTGTTGTTCCAAATTTTCTATTTTCAAAATTTTTCTATTGAGGTATATTTGAAGTTATTTAAATTTTTCTATTGATTTTTGTCTATTAGTATATTTTATTGATGACTGAGATTTGATTTGATAATGCGTTATTTTTTGTACTGTCTTGAGACATTTCGCGTATGCGTTAATTTATAAATCTTAGCGTATGTTGTAAATGTTTCTCTAAGATATCTGGCGTTTGGATATTATTCACAGGTCATAAACACATACCTACAGTTTTTTGTATGGTTTGCTTTTTTTTTGTAGCTATATATTTTGTGTGGTATTTGGACAACAATTCACTACATTTTTCTTTGGTAGTTTGTTATTTAGGTACATTCATTTAGTAGCTCATTTATAGTTGAAAATTTTCATAAGCCGACATTAGTTTTTTTTGTTATTTATAGAAGGGTGGTTATATATGTGCAATTATATACTTGCACATATATTTAATTTCCTTGGTTAACACATAAATTGATGCACATACACACATAGACAATATATTGATATGTCAAAAAAAAATGTTTGATCTTTTATTAAGTAAATGCTTGTAGGTACTTTGTTTTTTTTTCTGTGTTACGGTTGTTTTCATTCTGGAGTTTTATTGATGTGTAGTTGTTTTATCTGGCAAATATTTTTGATATTAGAGCATTCTAGTCTCTATTTTGTTTTGATTGAAAGACTGATAAGGGCAGTCACATTTGTTGAGGCCAGATAAATAATTTTAAGGTTTTGAGTATCGCTCCAGAATACTAGTTTCTAATGTTTTCAAGTACATGCATGCTCGAGTTTTTTTTTATCTTTTGATGAAGTGTTTAATATTTTTAGTATTGCACTTCTTGTTAGCTGTTGTCTCTCCATTTTCTAGTTGAGGTTGTTTTTTAAGGTAACTATGCCTAAGCGAGTTCAGATTCAGATAGTGGTCAGTACTTTTGTTTGTTTATAAGTCCCAGTTACAAAATTCCATGCGCCCTGCTGTACTGGGCGAAGATGCGAGACGTCTGAAGGGAAAATGCACCGCCATTCTCACTTCAAGCGTCAGAGTCAGAGAAAGAATTAGCCAGCGCCCCTCAAAAATTCTAGGCAGCAGTAAGAGTCTGCTAATAGATCTCTTTAGGACACTTAAAACCGTTGTTTATCAACCTTATGAATATCACAGTCCCAAAAATTCATACGCCTTGCTGTACTGGGCGAAGATGCGAGACGTCTGAAGGGAAAATGCACCGCCATTCTCACTTCAAGCGTCAGTGTCAGAGAAAGAATTAGCCAGCGCCCCTTAAAAATTCTAGGCGGCAGTAAAAGTCTGCCAATAGACCTCTTAGGACATTTAAGACCGTTGATAATCAACTTTTTGAACTACGCTAGTCCAAAGATTCTTATGTGACAATTCTAGATTAACACCATTTTTCATCAAATTTTAAATTCAGCCATACTGAACATTTGTGAGCACAATCTTAAATTTTTACTGATATTTTTGATAGTTTTTAAAAACTTTGATTAATCAATTTAATTTGTAGTATAAATTTATTGCATTCCGTAGTATACTGTAACATGTTTTCAGAAATATCATTTGTTATGAATTTTTTTTCCAAATTTTGTGTTATAGAGACTGATGTAAGTCCTATGACGTTTCTTGGATCGAAAGCGCTTTTCTTGTATGCATTTTCTGTTCACTTGTCTGTCGTAATATGCATACTTATAAATCTGGCGTATTTCGGGCAGCTCTTGAAACCTCTGGCGTAGAAGAAACACTTTTGATATGGTACATTGTAATGTACTTTGTTTGTTGGTAGATTTCTGAAATCCTATGTTCATTTATGCCATGTCATGTCATTTCAACTTTATGTAAATTTTTAAATTTTTACTTATGAATAAGATCATCCCTGATTGTTGCTATCCTCTTGAGTGCATACTGGTATGCGATCCTATAAATTTGCAGCGTACTTGGAGCAGCTTTTGTAGGTTTGCGATTTTCATGTGTGATTTGTTTTCATGGTACTTGTTACTTGTTCAATGTTCATTATAGTAGATTTCTTACGACTTTAAAATCACTTTAAGATTTACGGCTTTAAAAAAAAATTTCACTTAGCTCTCATGAACGAAATTACCCCTGATTGTCTCTATCCTCTTTAGTTATCCTGGTATGCGTTTCTATAAATCTGCAGCGTACTTGGAATGACTTTTGTAGGCCTGAGATTTTCATGTTTAGTTTCTTTCATATGATCTGTTTATCACAGTTTAGTTTTTTTTAAATCACTTTGAATTTATAACTTTATACACTCATAACTTGATGTGAGTTCGTTACAATTTTAGTAATCTGATATTTGATGGATTAAAATCTTGGTAACATTTCTTGAAATTTTGTATTTAATCTTCGATTTTTAGCTTACTTGAACCTTATAATTTTGAATCGACTTAGATCCTTGTGCTTATAAATGCTCACAAATAGTTCAAGCTTTTGATTTCTGTTGTATTTGCTTATGCAATCTCTAATAGATTTTCCTGATTAGATCTTAAACTTACACTGATGTTTGATTTTTTTTTTGGAATCAATTTATTAATGAACATTAGATTTGTGGTAGTTATTTCACTTAAATAATTTTGCCTATTTTAAATTGTCACATGATGTATGAATTTTTCCCTGGATGTACTTGTCTAAGTTTAATATGATGTGTAAATTTTCCCTGAATTGATTTTTGAATTTAATATTATTTAGCCTTTGTGGATTTATTCTTTTGAATCTAATATGACACAAAACTTCTTTGAATTTACTTCGTTGTTTATTATTTGAAAAATTTCATGTAGGTATTTGACTTTGAAATTATGTCACTCAAGCACCTATGTTTGATTACCTTTTTTTTGTAGTCTTAATTTAGACTGCTGGCGCCCAACATTTTTTTTGTTGATCACTGAATCATAATGCTTTTTATCGAATCAGAACGTTACTGGATTGTAGTAAGATCTTTTATCGAATCAGAACATCACTGGATTGCAAATTTTTTTATTGAATCAGAACATTACTGAATTATAGTTAGTACTTAGAAAATATTTTGATCAAAATTTTAAATTTTATTTTGGGTATTCATAGAAACACTTATGGTGTTACAATATTTTTTTTTCATTTAACATTTCATATATGGAAATAGTTTGGTCTTATGCTTATGCTTTAGAGATTTGAATTTTCTCTTAAGTCTGTTCAGTGGAATATTTTACAATCTTTTGTTGAGAATATTGAGGATATCTCAGTTTTGTTTGAAAATTACTTATGGCTATTTAGGGTATTTAGATTTTGTATAGGCATCGACCTTGTTATTTTAGTAAGTCTTGAAACTCTTTGTCTTTTGTCAAAGTTTTGACGAGTTTTTTTAGGTCTTAAGTATATTAGGGTTTGATAGGTTGCGTACATTTGTTTTTTTTTTTCTTCACAATTTATTACCTTCATTGTGTAGTACATATTCAGTGCAGCTTCACTGTACTTTTAAGCGAGTTGGTGCTATAACCATCCCTCTTGTTTGGTAGACTTGAGGCTATCTCTTTTTGTTCCCATTTCTCTTCCAAAATTTTTGTTTTCTACCTGCGTCCTCTTGCTCTTTCATGCACCTTGATAGACTTTGTAGGTTGTAGATTACTACAAATTCTTGAGATTTGCATGGGGAAGCACGAAAACATAATCTGACTTTGTTATCAGGACAAATGGTTGATTTTGATCCCTCAGTGATAACTTTAACTTTACTCTCTTTTAAAAAAAAATTCTCGAATGCTTCTCAAATTTTTTTTTTTTCGTTAAGTGGGGCCGAGTGTAACGGTTCACCCGTTGCCAAAATTATTTTTATATTATTTACTTGGCTACCATATACAAATAGTTTACATCTTCCATTTTTAGCTACTGCTTCCTCATTATACTAGTACATTTTTATAACTATTTTGCTTCTCACCCCTACCTTTTTCCCATCTCTACTTTCTTTCAGATGGAACGATTTTTATATTACACCGCCTGCGCATATCTAATGAGTGGGGATATGCTCTTGCTCTCCACCAAGGTTACCTTTTATGTCGAAACACATACCTCCTTCCTTTTGCTTTTTGAACTCAAACAGATAACAGCTAATGTAATTATGTCTCTCTAAGACAATCTTTTGTGTCTGTGCCATTATGTCTTAATCAAGGTAATCATAACGATTTAATTACTAAGCTTTCCCATATCTTCATTGCTTCTGCATATTTATTTTAGGAATATGATTTTGTGTAGGAATGTAATTTTTCCGATTTGTATATTTTTTTTCCATGAACATGTGATGGCGAACATTTTAATCTTTAAATATCAAGTCAATCATACACTGTATATTTATTGATTACCTAACAAAAGATTCGCTGAACACTACTCTTTGTTTCTAGCCATATATTTTTGTGTTAAGATGCCTTATCTTGTGTGTATTTAATGTTTCACATTTTTTTATGACATTCCTTACGTAAAAATACCTATCACTCAGATTTGCTAATCGAGAACGCAATGAAAAGATCTTTTGGACATTTTTGTAATTTTGTTTTACAAGGCGTGAGGAAAAAGTTTGTAAATTCTTGAACATACTTTGTACATTTATTTCATTTATCACTATATATCTGAAAAGATCCGGTAGGACTGAAAATGCAAAGTATTTAAGAATTTTTTTAAACTACTCGCTCTTGTATATATCTATATTTTTTTTAATCTTTACCATGTGAACATTTGAAAGTTATCTGCTTTTTGGCTTTTTAATTCCCCCATGCTACCTCATGGATTTGTTTCTGAAGTATATGAATGCAATTTATCAAGATGTAAGAACGCATGAAGATCCATACTTCAGGAACAGATCGTGAAGTCCTGTGAAGTTCTCCACAACGTGCTAATACCAGCCATAACTCTTTCACAGGAGAACCACCCTTCTTGGTCGGGGTGCCACCATGAAGACCTAACTTCTTTTTTTTGTCGGGGTGCCACAATGAAGCCACCTTTTTTGGTCGGGGTGCCACCATGAAGACCTGACTTTTTTGTCGGGGTGCCACAATGAAGACCACCTTTTTGTCGGGGTGCCACCAAGAACACCTTCTTTTTCTTGGAGTGCCAGAATGAAGACCACCTAACCTTTTGTCGGGGTGCCACCACCAAAGCCACCTTCTTTTTCTCGGGGTGCCAAAATGAAAAAAACTTTTCTTTGGGGACACCACACCTTTGGGGCACCACCTGAACTCCTGAAAAAGCCAGCCTTCTCTGGAGCACCACCTTCCTTTCGGAAGGGCACTACCATCAGGACTTCCCTCCGAGATAAGTTCTTTAAAAAAAAAAAAATAAAATGTACTGCATTCGTATACATACTAAAATAAATCTTTATTAAACCATTGTTGTCCTAGTTTTCATGTCTTGGCGGCTAACTAGACTCACACATTCACGCACACACGCACGCACCTACATACCCTAGTCTCATGCAAACCGATCGAGCTCCTGTTTGCTATGTGTAATAAAGGTGTTGGCTGGTCGTTCATGACCAAACAACATTTTTATTGTTAAAATAATATACTCTTATTTGAAAAAATGCATGTTTGCATCACCACGTAATTATGCATTACCCTGTATAAATCTAAATATTTTCTGAGCAAGGAGCATATCCGTGGCTACAACTTTTATATACAGCTTTTTTTGCTATCTTCTACAGTAGTGGAGTTATCGACCGAGCCGGTACTATATAAACTCAACCTGTATACAATAATTTTATTAGAAATCTTGTCTCATAGACACGTGTACCAAATCAGTAAATATTCCAATGCTTTGCTTCAGAAAGCTAGTACCTTGACGATTTCTGGTGCAATGGAGGATAAATGTTTTGACGTCTATGGCAAACCAGGCATAGATTCTATGCTGAAGACCTTTCTAGTAACGTGATATATGATGAGGTGCAAATAAAAGTGAGCCTGACATATGTTTCAATAGTATGTATTTGTATTTTTATATAGGTAACCAATTGAAGGTTACATTTGCATTCTCTTGAAATAGGACATTGTGGCTACAGATAAACAGTGACCGGTTTTTCTAGATAACTGTCTAGTAGTTTTTTCACCTTACTATAGTTTCTAGGATCATTCCGGACTTCTGTTGCTTTTGATCCTACAGTGACATAAGAAATATTTCCGGTTCTGACTTCGGGCCAAGTTATGTTATCAAACAGCTCTCTCGTTTCTGCATCTGGTATAGGTTTTCTGTAACAGAAATTAAAACCAACCAGGCTGCTTGGACAATCAGCAAACTTTTTCCATGGTTAAACCAGATCAAAATGTCCATTAACACATTCTTACTGATAGTGCGAGAAAACCCTTATATATTATAAGCGGAAATTTAGTATTATTAAAACATTTGAATTTATGATATATCCTTATAAAATGCTTCATCACTAGTAATTTGTATATTTTGTTGGTAAAATTCATACTCACTTATATTTGACGAAGTTAGATATCATTTTGACGAACCTGGTCCTTGTTGGTTCAAAATTAGGTGTTAGTGTTATCAATTCATTAAACCAGTAGTAGTACATATCTTCACCATGTCCTACACCTTCCATCCCTAGATCAAATTGAATATCATTTAATGTATAAAAGCGGCAATATGTATGGAAATATACGTTATTGCTTTATAGTAACAATTGCTCTTTTTTCAAACCATAGGTTAGTTTTTGATATGTAAACATCACGTAATTATCTCGAGTATTTTCAAAAACGTCCAAGTTAGGTTACAAGGTGGAAAACTCTAAAGCTGTATAAATGACGTTGTGAAATTACAGTTCAAGTTCTCCTCAGTTACGAAGTAGATATTTGGAAACTAGTGAATGCTAGTCTCTAATGAAGCAACAGTACTCATTCCGAGCTCACTATAGGATTACATATTATATACACATCCTGCGTATAGCACCCAGTAAATGAATATATATCTTTGATCGAGTCTTTGATATTGTGGGAAAGGGTTGCGGAGTAAGAAATGGTCAACTGTTGGAAGAAATTCAGAAGTTTCAGTAGGGTGTTGATCCTTCAGACGAACTTAAACCCTTTTAAGCTAATTTAAGTGTGTTCAGCTTATAAGAGCTTTTCGTAGGGTATTTGTACTACATAGTATCTTTATCTATCATCCAGTATAACTGTTTTGTCTATTAGTAGGTATACAAACTAATACTTTCATGGACGTATTTGTTTTGTATAGATATGTATAAAATAAAATACTACATCGCACTTTTAAGATTTAGAAGTATGCTTTCAATATACGACTGGACAGATAGTCTTGCTACTCTTTTTCCACCTTTTATACGCATTCCTGCACGTCTATCGTGGCCTTGAAATAAACACGCAAATAATCAAAACTAGCCGCTTCACTAATATACGCAAAATTTGGGTGGTGGTAAATATACAGAGCGTTTCTAGTAAGTAATCTCTATAATCTGTGTATTACACTGGGATAACGAACGAAAATATATAAATCCTCAAACCATCTCCAACCTTTATTTTTAGGCGTTGTACGGGTTGATGAGAGGATAAAACTGGAGTAGTGGGGAGAGTAATAGAGGAAATGTGAACTTGTAATTCAATTCATATCACTTGATAATCTCACAAATTCTGAGTTGGAAACAAATAACTTCATGATTATAGAATTCTGACACCATATTAAGGTACGCGCACATAAATCGGCGTCGGACGGACGGTACGGATCGGAGAAAAATAGGTTCTATTAAACTTATTGGATCAGCGCACATACGTGCGGATGGTAGGCATCAAATTTTCAAAATCCGGCGAAAGTTTATGTAACTAAAATTAAAAGCTGTCCGACGCGTGCCGTGCGTGCCGATACCGACGTATGTGCGATGCCGATCGGGGATTGCCGAGGCACCGTCGGCATTTTGCAAGTATATACTAACCCTAAGCATATCATCAACCTTGCTATTCTCTTTCTCTCTCTCCTCTCTCTCTCTCTCTCGCCTCCACTAAAGAATGGAATTCAACACGCGTCATTCTGAGGTGACTGAAGAACTTTTTTGTGCCGTTCATTAAGTCCGGAAACAAATGTACGCGCACATAAATCGGCATCGAACGGACGGGACGGATGGATCGGCTGGTACGGTACGGATTTTTCATTAGAGTTTCGCACATATCTGATCGGAAGCGATGGAAGAATTGGAAGGCAGTTGCAAATATGTCTTCGAAAGGAGACGAGTTGGCGATTGTTCTGGAAAAAGAAAATTTTCAAGAATGTAGAAAGAGTAGACGGGTGTGGGTTCATGAGGTATGTCAGTGAAGGGCAGTTTTGGGGGAGTATATACATTAATTTTTGGACTTAATGAATGACGAAAAAAGGTTCTTCAATTACTTCAAAGTGACGCGTTTTAAATTCCATTTTCCTCTGGAGGCCACCTGAGAAGTCATTACTGAAGAAAAATGTCCATCTCGCCCACCTATTACAGCAAATGAAAGTAGATACTTGAAAATTGCCGACGGTGGTTCGGCAATCTCCGATCAGCATCGCACATACGTCGGTATCGGCACCCACGGCACGCGTCAACCGGCTCTTAATTTTAGTTGCTATATTCTCGCCGGATTTTGAAAATTCGATGCCTACCGTCCGCAGATATGTGCGCTGATCCATTAAATTTCATTAATAAAACTATTTTTCTCCGAGCTGCACCGTCCGTCCGATGCCGATTTATGTGAATATTTCGTCGTTTTTTACAGCCTGTGTTAAAACTAGAGGATTTTTTTTATCTTACCATGTACGTTCATTTGGCAGCGATTTGGATATAAAAATGGTCATAACTTTTTAAATACCCCATATAATGTTACAGTATCTTACATTTTAAGAACGGGAATTATTAGTAGAATCTAAATATGGAATAATATACATATAGGATAACTCGTTTAAAAAAATGTACGTTTGCAACACCACATAGTTATGGATCACCCTGTATAAACCTAATTATTTTCTGAGCAAGGATCATATCCTTGGCTACAAGTTTTATACATATACAGCTTTTTTCGCGACCGCTGCATCTCATCCCAGGGTGGTCGTCCTTCATACATCAAGAACCGAACGGCGTACCGCACGATTATTGCTAAGGTGTCCACGGCTTGGAATGGACACCCAGAAGGTGTACTTATTGGGCCTGCGGGTGTTGACCTTTTCAAGTTCCGCGTTAACAAACTTCCCCTAACCTAACCTTTTCATAGCAGCCGTTGTACTCTGGTATTTAGGCTTCGCCTACGCAGACCCTATATACAGGGTGTCCCAAAAGTCAAGCTCAAGCTGCAACGGGGTGGCAGGATTGGTTGTAACTATAATGAGAAAAATCAGAAGAAAAATCTATCCCATGTAGTTTGAAAATTATAGGCATTTAAGAAAAACCTAGAAATTTGGTCAACTTATAACAATTTTTCGGTTATTGTAGTTAAATTTTATTATATTTGTTCATTTAGGCTTTGGAACCGTAACCCTAAATAATATTTCTAGAAGAACAGTCAAAAATAACGACACAATTGCCCCAAGTTTTCTAGAATGAAGACTATTTATTAAACTATGCATTTAAAATTTTCAAAGTTTGCCGACTTTGAAAGGCACCCCTTTAAAAAAAATGTACTAAACTGCCTTGGCAAGTGTCAATAAAAGTTGGCGCATTTAACTGGTATTATAAAATGGTATAACACTTGTTAGTTTCATACTAAAAAAACGAGTAAAAAAATAAAAACCTCAAGTAACGACCCGATTTTTGTTAACCCATTTCTCTTAGGTAAGATGTTCTTTATTCGCACAAGCTTCTGGTAGGTTCTTAACTTTACGGCAAAATGATGAGAGAGGTGGATAGTGGACATGTTTGCCATGATTGAGCAAGACAGATAGTGACGCCACTTTTAGCAAAGTCAACAAAAATAAGTAAAATTACGAGTAAAATTAATAAAATAATGAAAAATCTTGACCTAGCTTAGTTTAGGTTTATTGGAATAAAAGTAAGGCAATAAATGTTCAAATTGTTTACCATCAACCTCAATACACGCCCTACACCTTCTTAAAAAAGATCTACTTACTAGCCAGGCATATCCTCGAGAGTTGATGTCGTGTCACCCCGTTGCGGCTTGACGTTGGCTTTTGTGACACCCTGTGTATGTACAAAAAAATCTCCCGCAGTAGTGGAGTTGTCAACTGATTCAATACTAAAATCTCGCCCTGTATTTGTACACTCATTCATATTTCTCGCGTCAGTAACCTTCCGAATAGATTTACAACTTCAGAAGAGAAATTTAAGTGACTGTTTATGTATCAGCGTATGATATGATTGGTCCCCTACAATTTTGTTATTCAAAACGTACAATATTTACCAGTATAGGGGATGAAATTTAGGTTGTAGCAAAAATTAGTTATGTGTTAGTTGCAATAGTTGGATTGATATTGGTATCGCGAAGGTATGAGAAGTACTGAGTCAAGCCACTTGATCGCATGTTCTGTTCGGTTTAACCGGAAGTACCGTAAACTTTTTTAATTTAAATGGGACACCCTGTATATTTTTGCAGATTTTAATACATCTTTTTTTCCGAATACGTCCATAGTGGGTTTAGTATTAGTTTCTATAAAAACGGGAAAGATGAAGCTTCTTGATCATTTCAGATGTTTAAAATGCCGGCCATTTAAAGTCTTAATGATGATCGGTTTTGGCGATCGCGTGAGAACTCACAAAGAAGTGTGTCAGCTGTTCACTGATTTGCATCCCGACAGGGGTCCTATGATACGTCCGACGGTAACTAAAACACTATCAGTGGTTTGCACCAGTCATAGTTAAACCTTTGGCTTAACTAATTAAAGCTTAACTTTAATTAAGGCTTAAAGTTGTGTGTCTTTGCACCGGTCATGATTAACTTTAATTATGAGTTAACTTTTTCTTACAGGGAAATTTAACGAATTTCAGATTTTACGTTGGCTATCATGTCGTATTTTTGATGTTCTGTGATGGAAATGAAGGTTCATGTCACTGTCGTTGATGGCTGTCAAACATTATCTTTCAAGTTCAACTGAGGCTATTTGTTTTGATTAAGAAATTTCGGATTCATTTTAGTATTTTCAGTTTCATTTTCATTAATTGATAACCCATTATCAACTCACAGAATATAACAACAGTGGTAAAAGTAAATCCTTGAAGTAAATGCACTTCTTTAGTCAAGATTTTGTCTGTGAAATAGTTGGTTGCAGTGACCCAACATTTGGTGGATTTTGGATGTCTTAATTCTGGATTGTCTTGTATAGGAGTGGCTACAGAATACATCAGAGTAATAACATTTATGTTGGATCTATTTGTGGTAAGTAAAAATATATAGAAATGTCCAAAGTGCTGAGGTCGACTAAAGACATCTTTATTATACATTTATAGTGTTAAACTAGCAAAATGTCCATTCATAGGTAATAATTACAATTTTTATATGTATATATAGATGGTTTCAAGGAATAAAACAATTAAAACAGTAATCTTTTGACATAACCTTAAGATGAGTATCCGGAACAAGTGATATATGCAACGAACAATATACATATTATGACTATCAACTTCTCTATTAAAACAGATTTGTGATATATGCACTACTACAAAATACTTGCTTTTTGTCATTGCAGGTATAGAGAAAGAATTATTCAGGTTGCCAAGTATTTGAGACAGAAGAGGCAGACCGATACCATGAGGCGAAGAGCACATAATGTTATGCATTCAGAGCTTCATTGTGATGGCTTTATAGAAAGTAAATACTAATATGTTCCACATACTGTGTAAATTAATAGAACCAATAAATGCATATGTTATCCATATACTGTAATTTATATCTGTCAATAAAGGTGGAGAAAAATGATCCCTTTCTTATAACTTCTCATCTTACAAAATATGAAATATTTCATAGTATCAGTAACTAATATGTGATATAAAATGGTGTCTAGATACAGCATGCTTTATTAAAAAAATGTATTTTTAATGGTAGTTTGCATAACATCCTCACAGAGAGTGATTAATTTCTGTCTTGTCAAACAAGGTGATTATTTAAAAAAACACTCTGGGTGACTGTAAAGTTTCACCCATCAGAAGGTAAGTATTATTACTTGAACAAAAACTACTGGTTGAATTCTCTTATATTTTTATTATATATATATATTTTCTTTCAATATATCAGGGCTTGTCCTGGATAGTAGAAAATTCAGTAATTAGGATAGGGTGATCGGTGGAACACACAGCAGTGATGTGCTGCCACAGTCCTCAATAATACAGTATGGGTCAATATTGTTCAAATTACTCAGTTTTTGTTAATAAAGAGGCTTCAGTTTTTCACTAGTCCCTTAAAGTATTCATTATCATCTGTGATCCTGAAATAAACAATATTTTTATTAAAAATAGAAGGAAATTAACTAATGGGTGATGAAAATGAATTAAATAAAGTCCATGTGAGAACCGGAGGACACTTGCATTCTAATTTTTACAGTAATAACTACTACTGTGATAGCTATTCGCATAATAATACTGCATCTTGCTGCAAACAAAATAATTCAAGCAGATCGATTTATTTTCTTTATATGGTAAACATTGGGCGACTAAGATGCAATATCAAACAACTGTCCCTAGTGAATGTGATAACTGTAATTCACAAATAAACGTTTTATCTTTGCTGTTTTCAAAATCCATCCAAGTTTTGAGCGCCCATTATCTCATAAGTTACAGCATTCTAAATAACTGATTTGCTTACCTGCTAAGATAGACTCCTTGAACAAGACAGCAGCAACACAACAATGACCAAAAAGCTGTTGAAAACACAAAAAAAATCTCATAAACCATAACACCGAGTCTTACAACAGTGATATTTGTCCAGTTCCAGAATCAGCTTTATGTGATAGATTGAGGTAATGGTCGTTCCTCAGTTCCTCACGACTTGATATTGAATTCAAGTAATCTATTTTGATTCATAATTGCTTATAGAATATAGAAATAATTTTATAAAATATATTTCACAAACTAACCAAACTTATTTCTGTAGTGATCTGTCAGAATATGTTAAACCCACAAATGTCAAAAGTTAAGCCAAGAAACGTCAAAGTTAAACCCTACTTTGCCTTTGGCTTAAAGTTAATTATAAGTTTGACGCTAACTACAACCGGTGCAAAGCAATTCACTCTTTAATTGAGGCTTAACTTTAATTACAACTTTAACTATGACTGGTGCAAACCACTGTAAAACGTTTTAATTTAACTGGGAATATTAAAAATTTGCCTAAAACGGGAAGACCGCAGACCGCCACGGACGAATTTGTGAGACAAATAAAAAAGCTTTCCCATTTTCATTTTCATTCATACAAACATAGAAACAAATACTAAACCCACTATGGAAAAAAAAGATATATTAAAATCTGCAAAAATATACAGGGTGCCCCATTTGAATTAAAAAGTTGTCGGTACTTCCGGTTGGGCCGGAAGTGCATTAATAGCTAACATAATGTCTTCGGATGCAATATGCGTCACTACATTTACCTGCAAATTTTCAGCAATATCACCCTTTCCGTTCCACAGATATTTGCTTGGTTCCATACTTTATCTACTTTATCCCAACCCTGTAGATATGATAAGTAGACGGCTGGATCGATCCCTTAAACTTATGACGGGTGAACCCCAACTACACCATGACTTTATGTTATCCCGAGGGACTCTACCAGCAGCACTTACACCATACTTAGAGTAGTAAAGAAATATTAAATTTCATATAATATGAGCGACCCACCTCTGAATCTTCCTTCTTTTTCAATAAATTTATTTCGATAATTCATCATTGAACCTACCAACATTATTACTCAGTGCTGCTGTTCCGAACTAATCGTGGAGCAGAGTAATATAACACCGCCAATGCTGATACTAGTCAACAGCTGCGCTAAGGGCACATTGCGCCCATACACGACATTAATTGGTAGGGTAATAATAAAATGTTTAAAAGCTATGTTACATGCTTTGGGTCTGAGGATATATTCGGTGCTTTTATGTATACTTCAAGTCACATCACACATGGTGTAAATATAATATAATCTTCTACCATTTTAGAAAATTATCGCAAAAACTAAATAGGTATGTCTCTTATAAAATACTAGTTTAACCGCTGGCTAAACCGACTTTGTTTAGCTCCGTGTTTTCTTTGTGTCTTCGTATGAAGATTTAGATGGACTGAAGACTCTAATTAGCGAGACACATGTAACGTTTGGAGTAAATCGGTTTGTCTAAATGTTTAGAATATCTAACCCTTCTTCTGACAATGTGAGGGTATGCTAAAGTAGCGAAACCCTGTTAGGCTCAGAAGAAATAATGCGCGATGTTACTGTACCAAAGTACTCATTATCACATTGCCTTATATTAGCTCATTTATTTCGTTATGCTATGAAAAGAAAACACTTTTGAGAATTATTGTTCTCTCTGACCGCTATATTGGGTATGAGAAAATATCCACCGGATAAACAAAGCCGATCCAAAAGTTTCCAGAATATCTAGGAGGATTATCGCAAGTGCTTTAACTTAGCTTTTCTCGTTCCGATTTATGCACAAAGAGTCTGGTAGTTTTTACAAGATCTTAATTATTTGATTATAGCTAAGTGTAATGCATTGAAATGCAATCTTGTTTTAGTTAAATTTTGCTGAGCATCACCAGTAATACTGCTAGCGATATACAGGGTGGTCCAATAGGCGCGCGGTGGTATCATGCGGCCATACCGTTTAAATTAGAAGAAAATGTTCCGAATAAAAAACTTTTCTTTCCAAATGGCCTACTCGCACAAAATAATTTCAAAGATGGGGAACATCCGTATATACCGAAAGTTGGCATCAACATCCTTATTTTAAACTCTGTATGTTATTCCGTTTTTGAAGTCACCGTCAATTTCTAAGTTGTCTATTGATCATAGTGTATGCCTACGAAACCTATTTTCGGAGTTACTCTGCAATTTTTTGGAAATTTGACATTTGTAGCACTTGACAAAAAATCTAAACATCTCGGAAGCTAAGCAATACAAAAAGATGCGGCTTTCGGTTGTGAGAATGGCAAGAAACGTACTTGTTGACAGTAAGATAATTGTTCCAAAAGCATATTAGGTAAATTAACAGATGAGCAGTTTCCAAATTTGAAAAGTTCAAAACGTAAAAAACTTTTTTTAAAGGGATGATGGGATGGTATGATAAGTTTCTCATCAGTAGATGCAAAATTATTTTTTTTATGGTCAGCCTCCCGCAAAGGCTAAAAAAGCCTATGGCGCTGCAGAAGCGCTGCGAGAGGATAAGTGTCTGTGTACCTTAGATTTGAAACGCTGTAGGTTGTAGCCGGCGGGAAACAAATTCCTCGTTCCACAGCGTCGAAGTTCTCCAAAAGAAGGAATGCTGGAGGAGACTAGTTTGTGGAGGAGGGATCTCGACCTGGTAATGATAAGCTCGCAGAGTCTCTCTAGTGTTCCTCGTTCGGACGGCCTTTGCTGTTATCACCTGGGAGAGTTTACTGGAACACCTTCCGTGATAGAATCTGTAGAACAGGGACAGGTTAGCCACCCTTCTTCGATGGTCCAGGCTGTGGAGGTCCTTTGTGAGGTTAGGCGTATCGATTAGTCTAATTGCTCTCTTCTGGATAGTGTCCAGAAGCTTTAGAGAGTGCTTCGGAGCACATCCCCACACATGGAAGCAATACTCCAGCGATGGTCGGATCTGTGCCTTGTAGAGCAGCAGTAGTTCCTCTGGTGTGTACAGCTTCCTACAGCGGAACAAAGCTCCAAGCTTCTGGGATACCGTTTTAGCAATACTGACGACGTGGTCGTGCCAGGATATGTTATTGTTGATGTTGATCCCCAAAAGCTTGACGGAAGGTGACCCGTCTATGTGGTGACCCTTCATTTCCACTGTTGGTAAGCCAACGTGAGACTTCTTTGTAAGTGTTGTTGCCTGAGTTTTCTGTACGTTGAACTGTACTTTATTTACTAATCCCCTCTTGAGTGAGGCATGCTGCTGTCGCCGACATACCGTCTCCTTGGATGTTAGTGGCTTGCCTGGTTCCATACACGATATTAATGAGCTGTCGTCTGCGAAGCTGTAGATTGGATTGAACGTTATTTCCAGCAGCTCGTTGATGTACAGCAGGAACAGTGTAGGGGATAGGACAGATCCCTGAGAAGTACCGGCGTTTATTGAAAATACGTCTGATGAACAGCCTTCGACAACAACAAACAGAGATCGGTCGTTCAAAAAGCTATTCAGCCACTGGCGCAGGCCAGTGGCTGAATAGCCATAAGCAGCAAGCTTGATCAGAAGTCCCTCATGCCACACTCTGTCGAAGACTTTCGATATGTCAAGTGCAACAACACGGGATTCGCCATGGTTTTCAATTGCTCTGTTCCACAAGTCAGTGACGTAGGCCAGGAGATCACCCGTAGACCTGTGCTTACGGAAGCCATACTGGCGATCATTTATGATGTTATTGTTGTCCTTCACTTTTATCAAACCATTTGAGGTTCTATCTTTGATGGTTTTCAAGATATTTACGATTTTGTAATTATTCTGTAAGCGATCTAGTTACATTATGTAACATTAAGGGTGTCACTCAATTAAGCGCTGCTCTTATTCTCTCTTGCATGTTTGCTGCAGTAGTTGGGGGGGGGGGGGTACTTAGTGAGCCACATATTTGAAGTATCTCCAAAGAAAAAAATCCACTTTTGTCAAGTTTGGAGACCTAGGAGGCCAGACAACAGGTCCACGTCTTTCAATCCAGCGGCCTGGAAACTTTGCTACATCGAAACTGTCTCGAACTCTAATACTGGAATATGCAGGTGCTCCATTAACTCGAACCACGTTCTTCTTAAAAGCTCCAGTGATAAATCTTCCAGAAGGTTGTCCAAATTTCTATTTAGAAACTTTGTGGAAACATGTCCAGTAAGGTATTAATCAAAAAGATGGGGCCCTATTATGTGGTTTCCAATAATACCATCCCAAACGTTTAGCCTTCATCTATGCTGGTTCTCAACAAACCCCACAAAATTTGGATGAACGTCGACGCAAATATAAGTTATGCCGGTTTACACGGCCGTTATTATGAAATACATCTTCGTGCGTAATGCCCAATGTCCAAATCGCGAATAATTTGTGATTTACGGCTATGCAAATCTTCAACTACAGTTGCGAGAACGCCAAATTCATGACCTTCATTAACTATACAGTTCCATCTCTCATGATTTTCGTACTTGACTGTTCTGGTCTTGTCAAATCTGTCCATCACTTTTTCAAAAGATCTTAGATCTGGATGACTTCTCTCAGGAAATCCCTCTTTGTATACGCTCGATGAGAGGAAACTATATATTGTCCAAACATTCTCCAAGGATATAAATCATGACAATCATGTCTTGGATGTTAATTGTTACTAAGGCTAAAAGCCTTTATAACTACGCGCACAGTCTCAAGAAATCTGACATTCGGTGTAAGATAGCAAGTGTTTCGTCTGTGAGCCACGCCATCTACGGTTTTCCAATTCCTACGCGACATTACGGCATAATTACAGAATCACAAATATCCTGAAAATCATAAGATATATGCTTCGATCAAGGCGAAAGACGATTTAATTTCGCATTCATAGATGTGTTTTTCATAAAAGAAAACCGCATCTTTGTGTATTGCTTTTTATTCGGAACATTTTCATGTAATTTAAACAGTATGGCCGCTAGCGAGCATCCAGCGCTTATCGGACAACTCTATATAGTTATATAGCAACATTTGAAATTCTTTTAAGATACTATCGCTTGTATGTAATGTATTACATATAATATTTCATTCAAATTCCTTTCCAAACATTTTCCGGCAAATACCCAAAATATTTCTTAATGTTTGTTTTACATTGCCACACTATTTTATTTTTCTAATGCCACACATGTACGGACAATTTTTAAGAATTTGGTTCAATATGGGTGACTTCATCTTATATTACCATAGAGGTTGACTACTGTATATGTTTAAACAAAACATATATAGAAGAAGTTTATCTGTAAAGCTTAACTTTTACAGTTCCCTTTTCTAGAAAAACTCATGAATATGTGCAAACATGAAACTATGTATCTATACTTACCAGGTACTGGGTGTTTCATAAATGTTTGACTCGTCATAAACATGTACACAGGGGCATGTTTTGACGTACTTTCAGCAAACCTAATTACCGGCATCGCTATAACGGAATCCGTGACAACCTGTAAATACACTTTAGCTTCAAATTATTATGCTGTAGCTGTTCATCGCGTTTTACTAGTCACTGAGTACAACCACATCTGTAGATATAATACATTTTGTTGTTTAGAAGAAGCTGCTAGAACAGCCGAAGTGGGAGACAGTTGAAATGTATAAAGAAAGAGATCTATGCCTTGCTTTAAACAAAGAGGTTCCTTACCCCATTGGCTAGTAAGACGCCATAAACTAAAAATATTGTGGCATACTGTGCACTTTAATAGCTAAATATAGCCATATATGTATATGTGTAGAAAAGAAACGAACATAATGCATTACATAACTAATGTAGTGCAGCAACACAGAATTACCAATTTTAATTTTTTGGTATATTGGCTCGTCAATTTCCCATTCAGAAATGAAATGTTCCAAAAATTAAAAAAGACCATAATAACGTCCCCAGGCGTATCTGGCTATCTGGTGTCATAGACGTTGTAGAAAAGTTAGTTAGAAAAAGTACAGATGACATCATGACTGCAAATAGCTCGCTATTGCCTACAACTTCTTAAAAATCGGCGTATTTGATATGTCCATCTGACAGGTAATAGATTCTCCTAGGTACCCTAGCCGTCTGACCAACGTGAACTGACCAGCGAAACCAATTCGGTGAAAGAAGTAAGGACGTTGCCATAACTCTTAATAAATCTACCCTACTTGCTTCTTTTATGACTTGTTTCATTTTACATACAGTGTGTCCCACGAAGATTAAGACAAGCAATATATCGGAACTGGGCAGCAGTAGCGAATTATAATTTCGGGGGTGTAAATTGGAGCAAATGTAGTATCTTTTCTTGTTATTGTGTCACCTAATGAGGCATTTGTTTTTGATCACGTGACGTCCGACTCAAAAATTTTAACGCGACAGTCTTTATATTTGTGACTTTTTGTGTTCCTCCCGATAAAACAGTTCCAACGAAATGCACACTTGGGGTCTTAGGAAATTAATTCAAGAGCTAGATGTACTTAAAGGACTGTACCACTACTATTATGAAACACTACCAAAATAATTATTTAACTGAAGGGGTACATGTAAGTACCTATAGCTCTTATCACTTTAGACCCAAGTGTGATAGTTTGTTGGAATTTTTTTATCGGGAGGAACACAAAAAGTCACAAATATGCAGGATGTCCCATTAAAAATATTGAATCGGACGTCACGTGATCAAAAACAAATACCTCATTGGGCGAAACAATAATAGGAACAGATACTACATTCGCTCTAATTTACACCCCCATAATTATAATTCAGTACTGCTGCCCAGTTCCGATATATTGCTTGTCTTAATCGTCGTGGGACACCCGGTATATCACCTAGCCCAATATGACGTAGTATGCAAAATCTCTTGTTAATTTAGGTAAAATACTATCTAGTAATTTATTGTTAACGTGGGGCAACAACCAAAATAACATCAGAAGTATTACTTCCTGAAAGCAACTTTTGATTGAACTAGGAGGGAAGCTCTACAGAACTCTAAATATGCTTGCTTGCATTTTTGCTAGGTCCCTACGTTCTTCCAAATAATACCAGATTATCAATTCCAGTATTTTCAGTAACACCGTGATCCTTTACTACTCGATCGTTACGGAAAGAAACACTGACAAATACTTAACAGGGGTATAACAAATTAAAGCTAAAAATAAGCTATGTAGAAATATAATATACTAATTCTATATTATATTTAAATAAAGCATAACTAGCAACAAACACCCTCACAGGAACAACTAAACTTAGAGGGAGTAAACAAACAACTTCAGCACGTCATGTTAAAAGCAGACGTTGACCAAATACTTAGACAGTTAAGGTTTTAGATATTGCCAAATGAGGTTGTAAGCGTGCTGACTAACCTCAAAATTCCTTGATATTCACTTTAATTGCAAACAACTACACCTTAACAAAGCACAACGCGTTTTAGAAGTTTGTAAATAATTTACCCTTAAATATCAAGCTCCATTTTATAAACAAAGTAGCTTGTCGACACGTGAGGTTTAAAACCATAACGACATCACGAAACAGTAGTACCGACGTTGCCGCTTCTTCACCTTCGGTGCATTATTTAAGGAATTTTCATTAATGATTGGAAATATAATCAGCCCAGGATCCAAGATATGTATCGAATATTGTTATAATTACTTACAAACTATCAAAGTACCATAAATTTAGTTGAAACATTCCAGAATACAAGTTAAAGGCGAAAACACAAGAATAATAAGAAATAATTACTGTTGTATCTGGTATCTTATTATAGCAACATATCAATAGATGCCTGCTTATTGCATTTAATTATTGTAATGGTTACTCCCTTCATGTCTATTTGTTCCTCTGAGGGTTTATCTGATCTGGAGGCCCACATATGAGTCCCTATGTTGTATAATCGGGTCACACATTAGGTAATGACTGCAACTGCAAAGTCAAACTAGAAGCACACAGAGAAGAGAATTATAATTTCTACAGAGGATTTAAGCTGTGAGGATGCAAGATTTCTACCCCACTTCAGTGTGTATTCAAAAACTAAATGGCAGACACTCACTCCGGTTCCTAATGTGTTTTATAAAATTTCACAAGTTGAAAAGTTAATGAAAAATTACGTTATTTTGGCAAGGGTGAAAATGATGTACAGATATAGGCAGACCGCAGACAGACAATATAATGCCGTCTCGGTCTTGCTAAAAAGCGTCAAAAGTGACTACTAAAACGTGATTTTAGCTGGTCTGTCGTTTTAATATAATGAAATAAATACCGTTTTTTATTCAAAAGCTCAATGGCAGACAACTACTCTGGTTACTAATGCGTTTTACGAAACTCCAAAGATTGAAAATTTTCCTCCAGTTTTCAAAGGGCAGACGCATAAATCTATTAAACTTTAAAAAACATACCAGGAACCGGAATAAGTGTCTGCCATTGAGTTGTTGAATACAAAACGGTATATACTTCATTATAGTAGAACGGAAGACTTACTAAAATCATGTTTTATAAATCACTTTTGACGCTCTTGGACTTCCAGTCACGCCCAGAGGAACCGTCGCCTGGGATAGTGGTTCCCATTTACACCTAGAGTAGGTGTAATAGTACAAGTATACCTAGCATCAATACGAAGTTTGTAAAATACCATAAGTCTGCCGATTACTGGCTCTCAGACTATAACATAATAGTAACAGGATAGTATTTCGTGCTCGTCCATTAGCAGGACATTGTCATATACTATGTATAGTATAGCGAGATATGGTGCTCATGGTAGTAGCAGAGAAACTCGCATACTAGTTCCGCAACGAATATTACTTCAGACCCGACATGACAGCTTCGAACATTTGTTAATAGACCAAAAAGCAGAATGCTATGTCAGCAGTCGATTGCCAAAGCTATGAAGTCATTAGAGATTGATTGTAGGATGATGTGCTGTGGCTTGCAGAACAACCGTATCCGTTTTGATTTAAGCTGATTTACAATCTAAGAATCATGTACTGTTACTTACCTTGATTACACTTGGAATATCTTCCTTAAACGATGTATTTGTATAAAGTGCTTTCAACTTTTGTGCCAACTCTTTTTTGTTTTCTGAAGATATCTTGATATTTTCAAACAACATCCAATCGGGATGTTCATCCCAGGCTGAAGATTTTTGTACGTAATTTCCGGTAATGATTGGATTTATTGCATCTTCCTCATTGAAGCCCATCAGCAATGGTATCTAAGTGGACCGAATAAATTAATTGAGATATGGTAATGATATTAAGTATAATATAATAAATTTTATCCATTCAATGCATAAAGCCCGCATACAGGTTGAAAAAAAAAACAACAACATCGCAGTACTGCTGAATAGCAAAAGTTAAGAAAAAAACACGCTACACAAAAAGAAAATAAATCAATCAATGAATGGATTACATAGGTCGCAGATGATGTACCGGGTGTTTCCTCATACTTCCCTACCTCTCGTATCCTTTCTATTCGAAGAGATATAAAAAAGTGTTTACATGAATTCGACACGAACAAAAAGAAGAAGTAAAGAAAAATTCCCTTTTTCGTATAAAGTTGCGTTTTCTTAAACGGGACCCCCTGTATATTATATCACAGAAATAAATATATGTTTCTATTGTTTTAAAAAATATAGGCTTCGTTCACCTTATTTTGAAATATTTTACTCCAAGTTTCTGAGATGTGGAAGTAAACCTCAATCTACTATTATAAATAGTGGTTGCCATGGTTATAATAGCTATGGCGACCGAAAAACAATTGATGGGGTAATGTTTGTGTCATTTTGACATTTTCCCAAGGCAAAAGGCATCGCTTTGTTTACAAATGTGCAAATAACTTCCAGTTTTATTGTAAGAAATTCCGTTATATTATTATAATGCTAATAAAACTTAAGGTTGTTTTCTGTTTATCTGAACGTGCCTCTTGACGGCACAGGTTCGCCAAATAATGCCCTGTACTCTTTTTTTGGTTGAGATATATTCTTATCATAAATTTATAAAATAAACGTATAAGTTTTAGTTTAAACAGAGCGATGGTTTTTACATCGGCATAACGTCAGAGTTACTCAAAACATTATCGCATTCTATTGTTTTCCGGCCGCCATGGCTATAGTGGATTGAGGTTTAATTTCAGGTTTTAGAAACTTGTAAGCTAAATATTTTAAAAACCTTTCAAAGTAAGGTGAATGGGCCCAATGTCTTTGAAAACAAGAGAAAAATATATTTCTTTCCATTATATAATATACAGGGAATCCAATAAAAAAGTAAAACTTTGTACAAAAGAAGCGATTCTTTATAATATTTTCGTTTTTTTTTTCTTGTCAAATTCTGAATGTCAAGAAAAAACTATAAAACTTTTATATGAAATTTTTTTCTATCTCTTCAAATAAAAAGGACAAGGGGGTGGTGAAGTATGAGGATACATCCGGTACGTGTACAACAACATTGTTTCTAAAATTAAATCCAGGAACACAAAAATTGAGCCATGGTGTGCAGTTAGCTACGCCGGCGCCGCCTGAAGAATTTATGGCCAAAGTGTCTTCAGACTAATTGATACAATTTCACTGAGCATCCTTAAAATCGGGAAACCAGTTGGTGCACATGACGTATTGGTTCATCTGTTCCCAATGCCGTGCATTAGTACCACTCTCTGCTTACCCTGTTCGACACATTTTTTGATCGGAACCTGCCAGATCCAAATCTAGCGGACATGGAGAAATCACCAACAACTAATCCAAATCACCAGCTTGGTTTTGATCCATGAAGATCGAATTGTTTTGCTGTGGCAGCTTGAACGTATCGAGGAGTTACGTTCAGACGTAGTACCCAGAGTAGTCAGCATTAGACGCTCTAGGTGAAACGAGCCCTGCCAAAACTCTGCCCATTGCCGTGCATCGACATTCCTGATCAGTAGTAGACTTGCGGCATCCAAGCAAATCCACCGAGTGCAACTAAATCTGAACAATTGACAATTGTAAAATTGTTGTATCAGCCTTAAAATTAGTGAAAATATATGTGTATTGTCATAAAACTTCGTTTTATACATACGTTTCATTTTAGGTTATTGAAAGACATTCTTTAAACCCAGGGACCAGTTATTTAAATATTTTTTTAGTTTCACATAGTTTCGTGTGTGCACCTTATGCTATGACACCCTATAGGTAACATCGGTAATCTTGGTCAAAGTGCCGACTAGTGACCTTCACACACTAGAAATATATACAGGTGCTATAAGGTTGAACAGAATTTATGTAAATTACTCGTTCTGGGTTACTTAGAGTGGTATGCGTATGTGTGTATGTGAGTGTGTGAGATTGTCATTTCACTTTAAAATAGTAGAGGTCCCTGCCAAATGTATCAATAAGAACATAATTTAGAAGAGCAATGGACAATACACAGCTACTCGGAGACCTGACTTCTTGACCTGTACTAGTGTACAATATGTATTTGTACTATATTAACCTCAAACTGAAGTGTTAACTTTTACGTCTTACCGTTGAGGACGTGACTTGAGGGGCAACCATAGATTCAAATTCAAACGGGTTATCGTAAATTTTCTCGAACCCCCCATTTCTATAAGAATGTCTACTGTAGATCCTTTATGCTGAGTTATATTGTAAATGATTCAGCATTAGACGCTGTAGATGAACTCCCATTATCAACAAAAATATTTTGAAGTCTAACATTTTAAAAATGACTCTTTCGTCATCCCTTTAGAGGCCACATAACACCATCTCATCGCTATAATCCAAAAACAATACCATCGAACACATACATAACACCAAATGCCACTTAGCATCGATCATTTGAGGTGTGCCCGACAAAGGCCATCCGCTTGAAGTCCTAACTAACAAGTAATCGTCGCCAATTGGATGCCCTTGTACAGTTTCGTTTATTCACAAGGGCATTCAGTTTGGCAACGTCGGCCAGGTCTACATTACTCCTTCTACGATGGTTAGTAGTAATAGTACAACAAATCCTATTTGCTCTACGAAGTTAGCACACAACACATAATTATTTATATATTGTTTTGAATGGACCTCGATATGTATCGAGCGATACGTCAGCCTGTACTTCTACTGCGTATACTGCATGACCCCTGATTTTGACCAAGAGTTTTTGAGAAAGAGTACTGTCAGAGGGCAAGCGGGAGAGTCAGCATTGAGGGCAGAGCTTAAAGTGACCTTTACTAATATGTTGATGTTCAATGACAAGCCGCACACCACAAGTCTCCGGGCGATATTGACCTATAACTTTATATTGGATTTGGGCATCCGAATATTATGAGTTTCGGATAGTCATTATAACCACAATTTACGCAACCTACAGGACATTTACACCATGACATATCGATGCATTGATCACTAACTAACGAATTCTAGGGTTTGTTTACCAAAACCCAAAAATAACAACTCATCCAAATTTTGTACATTATTTGTACAACAGAATATAAGTTAATGGAAATCATTCTATATGTAAATGCTCAGATGCATGCTGTGATCGCAAAACTCACCTTTTTAAATTTCCCATTATCAATAGCATCAGTTTGAGGTAGTGAAAAAAAATGGTCACCTTGTTGTATTGTTGGGACCCATGCTAATGGAAGGGCACCATTAAACGTCTGACCACCTTGAGAGTGTCTGAACTGAAAATATTAGTCCTATCACTATCATGCTTTTTTGTTCGATGTCAATGTGCGAAGTTCATTATACGTAATAATAGTTCCAATGATCAATTACGTAATGGCTGCTCCGTTGCATTTCAGAGTGGTGACGATTGTTCAAAGCCATTACTTTTGTCTCCAAGAATCACGAGTGTGGTAGGCTGAGGTTAAGCGGCAAGTGAGTTATTCCCATAACAAATTCATATATCATAATCTACACGGTGTCCCACATAAGAATGGCCACCTCAGGGATCTCGAAAACCAGAAGATTTACAAAGATGATTAAATTAGACAAAAGTTGCGCTTTGCTGAATCCTGCAATATGGAGTATTGAAAATTTTAAAATTTCGTGTATTTCCGAAGATATTTTGGAAAAATCGAATTTTTCCGATTTCGTTTTTATTTTTTTTCATCTTATTTGAAAATATATGAAAATGGAAATTTCGCACTCCCATTGCAACTTTTCCTGCGCCATAAACTCGTATTATTAGAACTACAATCTGACGTTTTGTTTCTTAGCAACCATCATCAACTTTGGTTTTTGAAATACTCGATAACTTTATTTATATCCCTAAAAACCTCTAATTTAAATTCTAAATATATCGCTCTTTCATTTACCCTAAATTTCGGATTCAGAAAGACATTTTCAATGTTATTTAATGAGGATTATGAACAAACAAAACGTCGGACTAAAAATCGAATTACGTCATCATGTAGAAGAGAAAAAATGCGATAGGATTTTGGATTCTATTTTGATTAATCTTCTTTATTAAAATGCGAAAAAAATAAGTAAGCAATACGTTATCATCAAATTACAAATTATTTATTTTACACACTAACAAAAAAATGAATATAACTATACATATTATTTAATCTTATGTTCAAAAAGTCCTTCATTTTCTAGGCAAACGTAGCAACGGTAAACAGTTTCGTCCATTACATTATTTAATATCCTTGGAGCAGGAAAAGTTGCAATGGGAATGTGAAATTTGCATTGTCATATCTTTCCAAGTAAAGTGAGGAAAAATAAAAAAGCAATCGGGAAAATTCGATTTTTCCCTAATACCGTTGGAGGTACTCGAAATTTTTTAATTTTTAAAACGCCATATTGCAGGATTCCGCAAAGCACAATTTTTTTATGTAATTTAATCATCTTTGTGAATCTTCTGGTTTACGAGATCCCTGTAATGTGCATTCTTATGTGAGACACCGTGTGTACGAAAGTAACGGGTAACGAATTGTTAGGGAATGCTCGAACAAAATTAACAAATACATACAGGTAATAAAGATGTCGTTACTTGCACCGCTCTAGTTTCGCAACCCACTACTTGTCAGTTTGCGCATAAATTTCTTTAAATGTGCTTAAGAAGTGGTCATGAACTTGTGAGACATGTTCTAGAATTCGCATACGGCAATTGCAGTTTTAGGAGTTGATATAAAAGCGACATGCCGTTGCCGTGTCAATATCGGTATAGTTCTGTTGTAGGAGAACCAAGATAAGAATGCTGATTATGCCAGCCGGATTATACGGCATAGCTGCGCGAAGGCTACCTCGACATGATTGTTTTCTACTGAAATTAGTAGTGCAAAAAGAGAACTCCTGAACGAAATCATCCAGTCGATTGTCTTTTACGAAACGTTAGTATGGCTCAGAGCACTCTAGAGGACAAAACATCAACAGGAGATAGACATATTGCAAAGAAAGTCTCTACTGAGTTTAGCCAGTTCCTGCCGCACAGTATCACGTAAAACCTTGCAAGTTGTTCATCTGCTGACTGAAAAGAGATAAGTCATCGATTTCTCACTAGAAGACACAGAGACCAGGCGGATAGTCTGCAGACAATAGGCCTTAGAGGAGTGGCAGCAGATATGGTCTCCAATGACGGAGGTAGGACAAAAGACACATACCATCAATAGAAGAATAAGTGAACTGCGAGCACAGGAGTACCTGCTATTTCCTGACGCAGGCTCTAACGGCACATGGCCCGTTTCACGTTTATCGGAAAAGGGTAGGAAGAGGTATCAGTGATCAGTGCCACAACTGCGAACAGCTAGCCACGGCGGAACATACCCTCTTCGAGTGTGAAAGGTGGCTCACATACAGACAAGAAGCCTGTGCAAACCTACCGGAAAATCTGAATTCAGGTAGCATGCTGAGACTGATGATTTTTTTATAAAATTTATTGGAAGACCATCCAACGTATGGTGAGAAAAGTCCTGAGCGCTAAAGAATGCGAAGGACGCAGAAGCTTTAATTAAAGCACAAGAACAACGAGCTCGGACTAGCCCTACACTCATGTTGTTCTGTAGCTCGACGAAGTTTAAACTGAGTGGTGGCAGGCCTTGAAGATAAGAGAAGAGCCAGTTTTAACCTGTCGGGCCGTGGTGGCATGTCGAATGGGCGCAACTGCATCTGCTAGACATGACATATTTCCGGGTGTGCAAGTGCTTCTGTCCTTGTAATCAAGCGGATTTTCCTGAACTCTATAAGAAAAATCTGGACATATTGATACAAGGCGACGAACATGTATGATGAAAAGGATAGCCACGTTTGGAAAAAATTCTTTGCTGAAAAACGACCAACCGTCGATACCATCCGATCATTTTTTTTAGAAACTCATCATTCAGCCACCGTGATTTAAACACATAGGTATGAGAACTTAACCATTCAACTGTTCTAAGAGATAGCACCAGATATATCGGAGTACAGGGTGCGCCAACTATGGAGAACTCGCACACCAGTATTCTCATATCAACACCCGGAAATGAGAGTAAGCCATTGTGTTATATTCCCGATGATGTGAGAGTATCGGACGCTTATTGGCTGCTAAACAGCGAGTGTAAGCAAACCACTGCGCAACCAGAGGCGACACCAGTGAGAACACGTGGTTGGCCCATTCTTATAATAGTTTTGGTGTAGTGACGGTGTTAGTAATAGAAAATCTCAAAACTGTTTAATTGGGAAATAAGAACTAGTTTAATTTCCAAGCGCAACAGTTAGCTAGCTTCTACAAAAATGAATCAAAGTATAAACAACTGAATATCCAAGCAACACTAAGCATTTTTGAGCTAACGGGATCCTCCATAGTACGATTGCAGTACACTCATAGCCTGCTAAAAATACACAAATATAGTTATACACATTACCCCTGTACTTTGCATAATCTGTTTAACTGTAGCACTCTGCAAAAGCTTCAAGAGGTCTTCAGACCGATTGGATTTGAATGTGCTGTCTAACGTTCGGGCCAGTTCAAAAGCATTCTCCCTCGCTTTGGTTTGGTAGGACCATGGACACAAAGCGCTCCCACTGACTAATATTGCACCTTCAATTGGGACTGAAAAAATGATTTTAATGTATTTAGAGAAATTTGTAAAAGTCTACGCATAACAAATAATAGTTCAGTGGCGATAGATCTAGTTCAGTCGTTAGCATACTTGCCTTATTTGTCGAATTTGTTAACTAATGCGTCAATTACTCCAAAGTTCTATTCATCTCAATAAGTAGTTCACTAATTTTGCTTTAAGATGATTTTTCACGTCTGATTTCATTAAGTGTAGCATTTTTTTATTAAAACGTCTGTTTTTCTTACTACACATTCCGTAGAAAAATTAGAGAATTAGCTTCTGCAGCTGGAATTTGCAAAACAGTTGAATACAAAATATGTTTGATGGTCAGGAAAAAAGTTTTTAAAACGTCGTGTTTATTTTTGTCCCCATTAAATAGGTGCAGAGAATATTATAATGATAAAACATTCCGAATCTGAGGTAATAGATATTTTAAACATTTCATATCACTTAGCATAAAAAAATATGTTAATAATTTGTGCCTATTCACTTGTGTGTTGCTTCTCCGTCTGACGCTCTGTTGTCTACTTGTCCATTATCTGTCCGATAACTGTTTGGCACTCTTAAACTCAGAAAGGGATATTTTCTCTACGAATTGCTGCAGCTACAGGAAAAAATGGCTTATGATGTTTGACAGTCAACAGTGGTTTAATGATAAAAAACTCACACACCTTGGCTCCTCTTATAACTTGGAGAGTACTACTATTAATAAGGTATGTTACTCCTATAGGTGACTATTTTATGGTTACGAATGCGACAAGAATGAAGAAGCTCCTTAACTTCCGGGAATTGGAAATTGTAGAATTCACAGACGAGTCGTCCACTTCTATTTCGGCCCACTATTAAATGTACCTTAATTGGCAACCACTTGAATAATTGCAACACGCCGCTAGCTCAGCGAGTCACAATCCGCTTTACAATATTTTATACTATAGTGAAGGCTACAGAGATAGGTAGCCGAAATGTCAGTAAGAGTTTAGTTTTTAACGTATACGGTTTTAATGATCAGCCAGTAGCGCTCAAAGAGTGGTTTATAAGTTCCATCTTTCCGCTTTGTGTGTACGTGCGTTACACACCAAATGCATCGAGAAATATATTTAGCTGCTAAATTGCATCTTCTACTGCTCGACTTCCTTCTGGGACGTTCTGCCCAGTAGCACCCCGTTTTTTGTTCGTCTGGTGGTACAAACTATGCTTCTTTTGTGGAAGTTCTTCAGAGTTGAGGAAGTAGTAGACAAATTATAACGGTATGGTTTGTCAAGCTTTATTTTTCCATCCTGCGTATAATTTCTATAGTTTTTGCTTCCTTTGCCGTAGGTCTTTCCCTAGTCGTCAAGCAGTTCAAACTAACTAAACGTTGACATTGTTTTACTTCCCACACCGATAGGTGAGGGGAGTATTGTGATCGCGAAAATTTTAGATTTTGAGATAATATGCTTTTTGGGCGTTTCATGGAAATGAAAATCCACGTCACCCATTCCCTTCGGTCTGTCTGTCTGTCGACCTGTCTGTCGGTCTGTCTGTATGTTCGCGTTTTACTACCCTCGAAATCTCAGTAACCGCTGCATGGATTGTGATGAAATTTGGGCAGCGTTATGCTGTAGTAGGTAATGTTCCTATAATTTTGAAAATCGTTATACGGGGGGCGGAGTAATTAGCAAAAAACGAAAAATTTCAAATATGCTCCAAACTTCGTTTTTAGCCGTTTTAGGGGTTGATGATCATTTTCTACTTTTTCTTGTCCATTGACCTGTAGAAGAAATACCTAGCGGCATATTACACTTTTTTAGGTCCATCCAAACATTGGCTTGCCTGTTACATAAACCAATTTTGTGATGTATTTCTATGTATATTGCGTAAAGCGAAAATTATTAAATTCATTTTAATGAAGTTTTGACACAGAATTTATTACCGCGGCGAGAATGGAAAACGACTCTGTTTTTGAAAAACCGTGTCAGTAGCGGCGCAGCAATAATCAAAAAACCAGAAACATAAAATTAGCTCAAACTTCGTTTTTATACGGGTTTGTAGCTCTTGATCGTTTCGCATCGTCCAGTTAGAGCAAGCAGAAAAAACCGTGGGGTCCTAGTTCCCAAGGAGGGAGACGCAAGAAACTATTTATGAGGGTTTTTTGTGTTGGATTTTGTTTTTGCGGGCGTATGGGCGATAATTTAGTTGCAAAGGGATTTTAGACTATAGCTTCATGCAATGGGAACTAATAAAATGGTATCATCATTATGTGTGGGAAGTACTGAGTTAATCAACTTGACTCCATTTTTTATGTTTCACGATGTTTCCCAAAATTTCAACTATATCCAAACCTCTAAGTTTTTTATTTCCAACAAATCCAGTTTGAGTAAGCTTTTTAGCAAGGCCCAAAACATACCTAGGCGAAGTTATCTCTCTCGGATGTATGGCGTTAAACGTAACAGTAATTTGTCGGGCACCATTATATTAGAATCATTTTCACTGTCTTTGGAATTGTCCGTTAGGAATTTGAACATCGCCTACATCGGTGTTTGGCCAATAACGGGCAACATTTTAAACACTTATTGTAATAGAAAGTAATATTTTTCTGTGTTTTTGACTTCTATCCGAAAAAATTAAGACTTTTCTAATTTTCTCGAAAATGAATCGACCGATTTTAAAAAATTAAACGTCAAAATAAAGGACAACGACATGCCTTCAAGACAAGCTAATATTTGTTATTTAAAATTTTGCAAGGGATGACGTGTCTGGGCGTTTTTTCTTTTAATCGGTGGTTTTCGGTAAATGCAAGGCGGGAATTTCTCAAATGAACGCTATTTATGTATTCATTAATAGAAAACCATAGTTGTTTACAATTTTATACCTAATTGCCAGATTCTGTAAACCAGTCAAAATATCATAATAATAGAATCACACATTTTCCTCGGTCTGTCTATCAAAGATTGTTGGGCATTGTTCAATAGCGTTTTGACGTTGGACTTCATTAAAATGAACCACGAAACTATTACTAAGCATAATAGTTGTGTTAGATAAATTTATATCTAGTACGTCGAAATAAAGATTCAGCTACTAAATGGCATCATTGTTCTACCAATTAGACTTAAAATTTTGTTCTGAAGACAGTTTTGGAAAAAATACTGTACTCAGAAGGTGCCTCGGAAGGTACTAGACACCATCTTGCAAATTTTGGTGGAAGTACAGTTCTGGATTGATCAAGCATCTATTTCTTTTTCTCATTCATTCTTATATCAATCGCGCTGTATTTTGTGATATGAGAGCTTCCGGTTAGTTGATAAAATAATAAATGAATTACCTACGTAATTTTACTCACGATCCTTATATGTCGCTATCAAATGATAACCAACTGAGGCAGCACCAGCACTTTCTCCAGCTAGAACTATATTATTGGGATCTCCTCCAAAGAGCTCTATGTTATCCTTCACCCAATAGATTGCCAAGCGTTGATCTTTTAAACCCAGGTTTACAGGAATGACCCCATCCATCGTTGTTAGGAATCCTACAAATTAACCACATGCTTTGACCGGAGAGAAAATTACAAATCATTACTTAAAAGTCAGTGGTGACGTGTATTAGAAATAGCTAAAACTTTTTTAACGAACGCTTCAACATGAGAACATAGAAAAAGCAGATCTAATACAGTGATTGATGATTTTCTTGTGACAGCACAGGTAAAGCAATAAATGCATATAACGGGTTAAGGATATCAGATATCAAACGGATCATTACCTAAAGGTCCAAGTCGGTAGTTTGCTGTCACAATGACAATGTCTTCGTCTATAAGATACCTTGGGTCATAACGTCCCAGGGCGAGGCCCCATACAAAGAAATTAGATCCTGCTATAAAACCACCACCATGAATCCACAGCAATACTGGCAGCTTCTTGGCCGATGGCTTCTGGAAAGGTAGAATTATGCAAACGAATTTAATTCTATTGCATTTTATTCATGTCCAAGTCGGTTGTTCTTTTTTTAGAGTTGACACTTCCTTTCCCATTTCTACAAGAGGGCGCAAAAATACGACCCCATCCGTTACTAGTGGAGATTTATATCTTTATCTATGAATGGTCCAAGCAATTAAATTTAGAGGTAGTACTTACAGCTGGAGTGTAAACATTTAGAATGAGGCAATCCTCCGTACCAGCATTTATTGTATTATTTAAAAGTGCATCTTGCGGGCACATAGTGATTGGTCCTGGATGTCCTCTAACACCGTTCCATGGTTTTGCAGGTACAGGCTCCTGCGGATAAATGGATGTCTTAGATTTTTACCTCTTAAATAGGTCGTACACGAGCTGCATTTTCCTGTCGGGCCGCAAACTTATAGTTATGTTCCAGAGGAAATGAAGTCCCCATAATACATAATATGTTTTTAGCGACTTTTACTGATCCCGCTGTTATTATATTTAAAGTTTACTCTGAATTTGTGATGAGACAGGTATTGGACAACTGGAGCGACGGTATAACTATTGGTGGAAGCAAAATTACCAACTTAATCCGTAACCGGTGACATGGAGTCTGGGAGACTCCTTTTAAGTTAAGCACAGCTGTAATTTTGAATCTAGATGACCTTGACAAACGCAATCCCATCCCGTGTATATTGAAAATGACCTTGAGTGCTTGACAATAATCAAGTCTCCAAGAGTTCTTATTAATCCGCCGCCAATACAGAGATTTTAGAAATTAAAGCAGCACCCGAACCCATATCACAGCACAAATTTCATCAAAATCGTTGGAGCAATTACTAAGACCTTGTCCAGAAGGGATGAATTCGCCGCGAAACGTTCCGCGTGAATCCATTTGCGCGTTAAGCGTCAATCTACCAGCAGTCTACCAGCGTCGCGCGACTCTCAACTCTCTCTTTCCGAAAACAATAATAACCAATTCACGGATAAGAGGAATTAGGATTCTTGAGATACTTATAGCATCAAAAGAATCTTGAAATAGTTCAGTGGGAGAAATAGGATTGTGAAATCTTTAGGTTTGTCTTGTTGAGTCAGGTCTTACTTTGAAAAGTAAGATACTGCAGCATTCTTTGGATATTCTAAGATAACCGTCGCGTCGTCTAGCAATTTCTCACGGGTGTAATGAATTACCTAGCAGATTCACGTTTTCGCCAAACTGGTCTACAAGGCTACAGAGATAGGTAGCCGAAATGTCAGTAAGAGTTTAGTTTTTAACGTATACGGTTTTAATGATCAGCCAGTAGCGCTCAAAGAGTGGTTTATAAGTTCCATCTTTCCGCTTTGTGTGTACGTGCGTTACACACCAAATGCATCGAGAAATATATTTAGCTGCTAAATTGCATCTTCTACTGCTCGACTTCCTTCTGGGACGTTCTGCCCAGTAGCACCCCGTTTTTTGTTCGTCTGGTGGTACAAACTATGCTTCTTTTGTGGAAGTTCTTCAGAGTTGAGGAAGTAGTAGACAAATTATAACGGTATGGTTTGTCAAGCTTTATTTTTCCATCCTGCGTATAATTTCTATAGTTTTTGCTTCCTTTGCCGTAGGTCTTTCCCTAGTCGTCAAGCAGTTCAAACTAACTAAACGTTGACATTGTTTTACTTCCCACACCGATAGGTGAGGGGAGTATTGTGATCGCGAAAATTTTAGATTTTGAGATAATATGCTTTTTGGGCGTTTCATGGAAATGAAAATCCACGTCACCCATTCCCTTCGGTCTGTCTGTCTGTCGACCTGTCTGTCGGTCTGTCTGTATGTTCGCGTTTTACTACCCTCGAAATCTCAGTAACCGCTGCATGGATTGTGATGAAATTTGGGCAGCGTTATGCTGTAGTAGGTAATGTTCCTATAATTTTGAAAATCGTTATACGGGGGGCGGAGTAATTAGCAAAAAACGAAAAATTTCAAATATGCTCCAAACTTCGTTTTTAGCCGTTTTAGGGGTTGATGATCATTTTCTACTTTTTCTTGTCCATTGACCTGTAGAAGAAATACCTAGCGGCATATTACACTTTTTTAGGTCCATCCAAACATTGGCTTGCCTGTTACATAAACCAATTTTGTGATGTATTTCTATGTATATTGCGTAAAGCGAAAATTATTAAATTCATTTTAATGAAGTTTTGACACAGAATTTATTACCGCGGCGAGAATGGAAAACGACTCTGTTTTTGAAAAACCGTGTCAGTAGCGGCGCAGCAATAATCAAAAAACCAGAAACATAAAATTAGCTCAAACTTCGTTTTTATACGGGTTTGTAGCTCTTGATCGTTTCGCATCGTCCAGTTAGAGCAAGCAGAAAAAACCGTGGGGTCCTAGTTCCCAAGGAGGGAGACGCAAGAAACTATTTATGAGGGTTTTTTGTGTTGGATTTTGTTTTTGCGGGCGTATGGGCGATAATTTAGTTGCAAAGGGATTTTAGACTATAGCTTCATGCAATGGGAACTAATAAAATGGTATCATCATTATGTGTGGGAAGTACTGAGTTAATCAACTTGACTCCATTTTTTATGTTTCACGATGTTTCCCAAAATTTCAACTATATCCAAACCTCTAAGTTTTTTATTTCCAACAAATCCAGTTTGAGTAAGCCTTTTAGCAAGGCCCAAAACATACCTAGGCGAAGTTATCTCTCTCGGATGTATGGCGTTAAACGTAACAGTAATTTGTCGGACACCATTATATTAGAATCATTTTCACTGTCTTTGGAATTGTCCGTTAGGAATTTGAACATCGCCTACATCGGTGTTTGGCCAATAACGGGCAACATTTTAAACACTTATTGTAATAGAAAGTAATATTTTTCTGTGTTTTTGACTTCTATCCGAAAAAATTAAGACTTTTCTAATTTTCTCGAAAATGAATCGACCGATTTTAAAAAATTAAACGTCAAAATAAAGGACAACGACATGCCTTCAAGACAAGCTAATATTTGTTATTTAAAATTTTGCAAGGGATGACGTGTCTGGGCGTTTTTTCTTTTAATCGGTGGTTTTCGGTAAATGCAAGGCGGGAATTTCTCAAATGAACGCTATTTATGTATTCATTAATAGAAAACCATAGTTGTTTACAATTTTATACCTAATTGCCAGATTCTGTAAACCAGTCAAAATATCATAATAATAGAATCACACATTTTCCTCGGTCTGTCTATCAAAGATTGTTGGGCATTGTTCAATAGCGTTTTGACGTTGGACTTCATTAAAATGAACCACGAAACTATTACTAAGCATAATAGTTGTGTTAGATAAATTTATATCTAGTACGTCGAAATAAAGATTCAGCTACTAAATGGCATCATTGTTCTACCAATTAGACTTAAAATTTTGTTCTGAAGACAGTTTTGGAAAAAATACTGTACTCAGAAGGTGCCTCGGAAGGTACTAGACACCATCTTGCAAATTTTGGTGGAAGTACAGTTCTGGATTGATCAAGCATCTATTTCTTTTTCTCATTCATTCTTATATCAATCGCGCTGTATTTTGTGATATGAGAGCTTCCGGTTAGTTGATAAAATAATAAATGAATTACGTAATTTTACTCACGATCCTTATATGTCGCTATCAAATGATAACCAACTGAGGCAGCACCAGCACTTTCTCCAGCTAGAACTATATTATTGGGATCTCCTCCAAAGAGCTCTATGTTATCCTTCACCCAATAGATTGCCAAGCGTTGATCTTTTAAACCCAGGTTTACAGGAATGACCCCATCCATCGTTGTTAGGAATCCTACAAATTAACCACATGCTTTGACCGGAGAGAAAATTACAAATCATTACTTAAAAGTCAGTGGTGACGTGTATTAGATATAGCTAAAACTTTTTTAACGAACGCTTCAACATGAGAACATAGAAAAAGCAGATCTAATACAGTGATTGATGATTTTCTTGTGACAGCACAGGTAAAGCAATAAATGCATATAACGGGTTAAGGATATCAGATATCAAACGGATCATTACCTAAAGGTCCAAGTCGGTAGTTTGCTGTCACAATGACAATGTCTTCGTCTATAAGATACCTTGGGTCATAACGTCCCAGGGCGAGGCCCCATACAAAGAAATTAGATCCTGCTATAAAACCACCACCATGAATCCACAGCAATACTGGCAGCTTCTTGGCCGATGGCTTCTGGAAAGGTAGAATTATGCAAACGAATTTAATTCTATTGCATTTTATTCATGTCCAAGTCGGTTGTTCTTTTTTTAGAGTTGACACTTCCTTTCCCATTTCTACAAGAGGGCGCAAAAATACGACCCCATCCGTTACTAGTGGAGATTTATATCTTTATCTATGAATGGTCCAAGCAATTAAATTTAGAGGTAGTACTTACAGCTGGAGTGTAAACATTTAGAATGAGGCAATCCTCCGTACCAGCATTTATTGTATTATTTAAAAGTGCATCTTGCGGGCACATAGTGATTGGTCCTGGATGTCCTCTAACACCGTTCCATGGTTTTGCAGGTACAGGCTCCTGCGGATAAATGGATGTCTTAGATTTTTACCTCTTAAATAGGTCGTACACGAGCTGCATTTTCCTGTCGGGCCGCAAACTTATAGTTATGTTCCAGAGGAAATGAAGTCCCCATAATACATAATATGTTTTTAGCGACTTTTACTGATCCCGCTGTTATTATATTTAAAGTTTACTCTGAATTTGTGATGAGACAGGTATTGGACAACTGGAGCGACGGTATAACTATTGGTGGAAGCAAAATTACCAACTTAATCCGTAACCGGTGACATAGAGTCTGGGAGACTCCTTTTAAGTTAAGCACAGCTGTAATTTTGAATCTAGATGACCTTGACAAACGCAATCCCATCCCGTGTATATTGAAAATGACCTTGAGTGCTTGACAATAATCAAGTCTCCAAGAGTTCTTATTAATCCGCCGCCAATACAGAGATTTTAGAAATTAAAGCAGCACCCGAACCCATATCACAGCACAAATTTCATCAAAATCGTTGGAGCAATTACTAAGACCTTGTCCAGAAGGGATGAATTCGCCGCGAAACGTTCCGCGTGAATCCATTTGCGCGTTAAGCGTCAATCTACCAGCAGTCTACCAGCGTCGCGCGACTCTCAACTCTCTCTTTCCGAAAACAATAATAACCAATTCACGGATAAGAGGAATTAGGATTCTTGAGATACTTATAGCATCAAAAGAATCTTGAAATAGTTCAGTGGGAGAAATAGGATTGTGAAATCTTTAGGTTTGTCTTGTTGAGTCAGGTCTTACTTTGAAAAGTAAGATACTGCAGCATTCTTTGGATATTCTAAGATAACCGTCGCGTCGTCTAGCAATTTCTCACGGGTGTAATGAATTACCTAGCAGATTCACGTTTTCGCCAAACTGGTCTTGTATTTCCAATACTTCGTCATCACGAGCAATTGCAACATCTGCCAACTTAAGCTGTGAAAATTCAATTCTCACTTAAGTGCAAAATCGAAACAATCAAACAGATAATAATGCAATGGCTGACGCTTGGCATCACTGTTATACTCGCCGACCTAGCAGTGCAAATTAGAACAGAATAGAATAGAATCGATGTACTTGACTACATTATGCAATACTTTACATTATTTTGTAGCACGTCAGTACAGTGATTCAAAAATACATTATTAATTTAGTATTACACATAAGAGTAAATGACAAATACCGGGTTATTCACGTTATCCAACACGGAGCATTATGGGTAAAGTATTTGATGAAAAAGAAAATAATAATTTTGGATGGATAGGGACCCACTAAGGCTACATTTTAAAAATACTTTCATGTTGTACAGGGTGTCCCTAAAACACGAAATGTATCAAAGCTATGTTTTTTAATATGAATATTCTATAAACTATTGCACAATAAGATTCCTTGGTAAATTCTAGTGTGACTTTATTATGCGCCACACATGGGACTTGAAGCGAACCGTTTAGGTGTAAATCACCATTTTCGGTATAAGTAGATGCCAGAAATAAATTTGAATATCACAGAGTTTATAAAATTTAGAAGTCTGTGACTTTGTCGTATTACTACGCATGAAATGCGTCACCTTAGGTTAGATGGTCAAATTTGAATTACGTTTGTGCTTGGAACAATCGGTCGATTAACTAAAGAAACTTGAATGTAGAATTTGATAGCTTTTCTAATGATATACGCTTCTGAGTATCAATATCTGGTAGTCTTCATTTAATTTCAAATTTTCAGTCAAATCGGTATTCTCAATTTTCCTACCTATAAGCGACCTAGCAGGCCATGATATATAAACAAAAACGTTCAGATGGGAGAAAGCAAATAACTTAGAATTAAGGTTACATACGGATTAGAGTAAAGAGAGAAGATTATAAAAATGTCTTACAACAAATCAATTCTAACCAGGAACAACGGCGGTAACATATATGAGATCAAAGAGAAGCCGGGGTATGACAGATATATATTCTTCACAGCCTACTGGCTACTGCAATATACTAGCGATGGAAAATTGCCCAGCACGCAATTATAAATCACATGTCATGGTATAAAAAAATAGTAATTAGCGTCAAAGTAACGATACCTCCGACTTGAGCCCTTGTATTTTTTTCACTATCTATTAGCAAGATCGCAAAAAAGGAATACTACAAATCAGATTTAAATTTTCTACCAGGTTAATTATGGTTTATAATTTGAACAAATTTTAATTCATTCTTCATTTTATGCGATCTTGCTAATAGGTTCTGAAGAATTTCCAGAACTCCAGTCAGAGGTATCGTTACTTTTGACTTGACAGAATTGAATACTTTTTCATACCATTAAATTTGAAATTTTATTCTGAAGACAACAATAACCTGCCTACAACTATTGCTAGTAGTTTTCTTTTCATTTCAAACTTTTTAATTTTGGAAACTGGCAATCTCTAGTACATTGCCGTAACTAGCAGGCCGTGAAATATATCCATTTCTGTCGTACTCCAGCTTCTCTTTAACCTAAGATATGTTACCGCCGTTGTTTTTGCGTTGTTTGAGTGTACATACCTTGCAAATTGTAGTGTATAGCTATTCGTCTATACCTCACACAAGTCATAGCCTTTAAGGTGGCACTATTTTGTATTGCACTACAAAATAAATAATAATAATCACTTTTTTGTGATCTTACTAATAGTGGAAAAAATAGAAGGGCTTCAGTCAGAGGTATCGTTACTATGACGCAAATTACTAATATTTTATAGCGTTACATGTGATTGATAATTGCGTGCTGGGGCAACAATCGCTGGTAGTTTTTCATTCATGTCAGTGTTTTTAATTGTTTTGGAAACTTTTGATCTCTAGTACATTGCAGTAGCCGCAGTCTGTGAAAGATATTTATTTCTGTCATACTTCTCTTTGATCTTAGATATGTTACCGCCGTTGTTTGTGGTTAGAGTTGATTTGTTGTAAGTAATTTTCATAAACTTGTCTCTTTAGTCTAGTTCTTCTGCATTTTTCTAATAAGTTGGTTATTTGCTTCTATCTGAACAGGTTTCTGTTTCGGTCTGCTAGGTTGCTTATAGGTAGGAAAATTGAAAAACACCCATTTTATTGAAAATTTAACATTAAATGAAAACTACCAGAGATTGATATTGATAAGGTCATGTAATTGGAAAGGCTATCAAATTTTACATTTAATCGTATAAAAAAATTGAGTATTCCCATTTGAAAAAATCAAGTTATCTCTAATTGATGTTTCCTTAAATGATCGGACGATTTCTTCAAGCATAAACGTAATTCAAATTTGACCGTCTAACCTAAGCTGACGCATTTCATGCTTAGTAATATGCCAAGGTTACAGCCTTCTAAATTTTCTAATCTCTGAGATCTTCAATTTTTTTTCTGACATCTACTTATACCGAAAATGGTGATTTACGCCTAAACGGTTCTCTTTAAGTTCCACGTATGATACATAAAGTTACACTAGAATTCACCAGGAATTCTGAATATGCAATAATATATAGGGTGTTCCGATTAAAAAACCATAACACGTTTCGTGTTTTGGGGACACCCTGTATAACATGAAAATATTTTTTAAGTGTAGCCTAAATAGTTAACTATCCATCCGAAATTATTATTTTCTTTTTCATCTGATACTTTAGCCTGAGCTTTAGCCATAATTATCCGTGTCGGATAACGTGAATAGCCCGGTATAACAGAGACAAAATATATTTAAACACAAACAGTTGTTTTACAGATTTTACACTTCGGCTCTGGCTCTCATGGTCTCCACGTACTCACGGACGGTGAGCAATGCATGTTCCTGTAGGAAAGCTTTGGTTGTGATGTTGAACTTACTATAATGTAGATTTCTAACTGCAGCTGGTAACACATTATACAGTTCTAATTGCTGAGAATTTTTGGAAGATACATATCTCCAGACGATATCCATGGATTCTTATCAATTCCGCAGAACGAGTATTATAGGAATTAATGGTGAATGGTCGAATTGAGATTGAATCAGTCTTTGTTCTTGTGGATCTCTACCAGTTGTGAGTAAATGTACAATGATGGCTTACAATAGTCACGACAGCCTGCACCCACAATTGTACAAATGGTTTTTTTCTGAATTTTAAAGATACCAACAGCATAATATGAAGAGTTTCCCCACGAGTAAATTCCGTAATTTATATGGCTGTAGAAAATGGATGGAGCAATAACCAATTTTTTCAGTTTTCGTAGGACATACTATATTGTTGAAGCTAATTTAGTTTTCAAGGACATGATATGCGCATGCCAGTTCAATCGCTTGTCTATACTTATGCCTACTAATTTAAAGCTATCTACTGTTTTCTGTTGGTCGTTTTGTTTTGAAAATCGTATTTCTTGAGTTTTAGTATTATTTAGTTTTAGATTATTCTGACCAAACCAGAGCTTAGTACTGGATTTACTCTCCGCCATTTTTACGACTATATCTACGTCACGCGGCACTCTACTCATCATAAATCTTATATCAGAAGTATCAACCTCATGGCAGCAGCAGCCCGAAGTAACATGAATTGACTGCCCCGGACGGGGAACGTGACGCTCCTAACCCGGCCTGATGCCGGCCGGATATACAGTAACAGCACCCTTGCTAGATAATTCGTTCAAATTCGTGCTCCCGATCTTCATGTCAGTAACGACGCCTGCGCTAGATGGAATGAGATGTACTTTTACAGTAACAGCGACCGTGCTAAAAATTTATGTATACTTTTCACTTTGGCAACCATTTTATGTCGGGATCGCACTTGTGAGATTGTGAAATTAGTGACAGGTGTATGCTACCGATCATCCTTGTATAAGAAGCCTCTTAACAGCAGGGAAGCCATAAGACGTAGACGATTTCCAGAAAACTTTGATATGAAATCTATCAAATCCGATGTTGAGGTAAGGTTAACATGAGTTAAAACACGTTCGCAATGTCGCTGCAACTGTTTGATAGCACTTAGGTTTTGAGTTACAAATACATTGTGGGCCAAATTAAGTTGGATACCACTTTGGCCTGTTATAACTTTAAACAGAGATCTTACCTGTCCCACTGATAAATATTTCAGTTTCATTTACAGTGTATGTGGAATTTTAAGTTTTTTTTTTGTATTCAGAATTTTGAACTTTTAGTTTTACCTTTACTCATTAAAAAGTATCTCATTTCTTGAAAATCTGTGAAAATCATAAATAGAGCTAGCACAGATGCTATTACTGTGCACTACGCCTAGCAGAGGTGCTGTTACTGTTTCTAACTTCGGCTCGCTACCTTTGCCTAGCAAGGATGCTGTTACTGTATATGCGTCCCGGCACGATGTAATAGGGGTATCTCGTTCATGAACGAAGAGTTCATAAAAACCGAACCTTTTCAAAGGCTCGTCACCCGATCGATCATGCCTCGTGATCCTAACGGGTCTTATGACCTGCGATTCGCGAACAAAATTTAGACGGACCGACTGACCCGAGGGCTGTATGATAGTGTATAAGTATATACGTAGTAAATATAAGTGTATATATATGCACACTGTAGAGCAGTCAGCAAATTTAAGCAGATTAACTGTAACCCACCTAGAAACCGGTGTGATTGTGTAGCTAACCCAATCAGACCTTTACTGGAGTCGCTTGACAGCGCAGCGGCTCTCGTTCATTTGAACGAGTCTTAGGTTGCGTTTCCACCAGAGATGTGATCGGAAAATGAGCGTAGCGAGGATGCGTAGCGGAGATGTGAAACGGTGTCGGTGTTTTCACCAAAGATGTGCTAGGAAAATGAGCTGTGCGAGGATGTGTAGCTAAGCCATGAAACAGTGTCTCGGAGGATGTGTAGCGGGCTCTTTTTTGCCCGTTGTTGGCTCAGTCAATGTTGCTAGATCTACCGTTTTACGGTATATTTTCCGCTTCAGTTCTCTGGCCTTCGTTCTACATCAAACACACCTAAATCTACCGTAATATCTAAACCATGCTGAACTACTGGATTTCGGGTATCTATAGAATTTCTCCATGGCGCAATCTACAATCTATGCGTTCGACAACCATACGATATATGGAATTTGGCACAATGGAACAATGACAACGCTCTGTCTTGCATTTCAAGGAACTTGCGAGATGCGACTGAGGAATTCTTTTTTCCTAACTCGATTTCTAAGGGATGGAGTAGCCGAAATCAATATAGGACATACAAATATACGTTCAGTTTTAGACACGCAGGGTGTTTTAAATTTTATGCGTTACTATTTGTTGTACCTGTGTTACTTTTCTTCATTCCTAAAAAAAAACATTTTTACGTTAGTTTTATTTCACTAACCTTTCTCCAATTTATGAAGCATTGAATGGACTAGTATCATGAATTTTTTTTGGTTGCATATGATAGAGTACGTCATAAAAAGCATCTCATTTTTTTCTCCGATTTTTTTGGGCACGGGAAAGCCGTGAAAATAAGGAAAATATTTGAATTCTCCTAGGGCAGTGACGTCACTGCCCTAAAGGCGAACAGCCAATCAAAAGACAGATACGTGTGCTGTGTTGCCGCATTCTGATGGCGCGCGAAATGCGGGAGCTGTACGCGGGCTGGCTCATCTATCTTGTCTTCTGTTCCCGTCTGATATGTATTGTGGTTTTAATATACCGTGATCCAAAATTCCGAAAGCTAGGTTAAGGTTCCTGATCCATTAGTGGCATTCAGTGCATCAATCGTTTGCAATCGGTTTTGCGATTAATGGCCACAATGCATTCAACGGTCACCTAGCGATTACAAACGATTGAAATCTTTTGCATCGTACATTTTCGACGATTGAAATGGCATAATCGACACTATACGTGGTTTGGTTTGACGTTTATAGTTGTGGCGCTGTATAAAAATTTCAATTGATGTTTATTTTTTTGTGATTGTTGGTTAGAATTATTAAATATATTTCTAAGCAGCAGCACAGTGTTTGTTAGGAATGAAAATGACGAATATATTGTAAACGAAGAGGGTGAATATTTGCTTTATAGCCCCACCTGTAAGTATTCAGCTTCGTGTTTTCATAGTGTATGGTAATTTGTAAACTGTTAGCTGGGGAAATGCGCTATACAAATGAGACTCCTCCAGCTCCTCTCCTCCATGTTCTACAGTTCTACCCAGTCCAAGTGCATCAGTCGGACCCACTGTTAGATCTGTTTCATCATTTATAGACGAAGCAACCAAATGTTTCCTGAACATTTTATTAGATCATAAAGAAGACTTACGAGACACCAAATTAAAGAAAAAGAATTTATGGATAGAAATATCTGCCGAAATGAGAAAGTACAATTACCAGCTATATGAAAACGCTATAGAAAGGAAATTTCGAAACATGAAGTACCAGTTTCTTCAGATAAGAGATAATAACACACAAACTGGGAGAGGTCGCAAGTCATGGGCTTACTACACTCTCATGGAGGAGCTTTTTGAAAATGACGCTTGCGTTAATCCAAAGTCGTCTATGGCTTCCATGCTGCCCGTACCCAACATGAGTGCTGTCCCATCAGCATGTGGTTTATCAGGATTTGAAATTATAAATAGTATACACCCACAAACGGAAATGCTTCCAGAGAGCAGTTCTGCTTCCGACGTACAAAACGCTGTGATAAAAAGGCGTCTGAATGCCAAAAACGCATGAACTCAGAACCCTTCATGAAAAAAGGTGCGAAAACGTGGCGGACAGAGAAACGATGAAATTCTACTGAAGATTCAGGCTGCTATTGAAGACAGCAACAGAATCCAAAGCGAAAGAAATTAACTTCTGCGGAACTTTTTAGAGAAGTTCCAGTAGGTTACAAGAAATAAATTAAAGCTGTATTGTTTTAGTTCTTTGAATACCTAACATACAAATTTATATTTGTAGAAATGGTATTTATAACCATACATAGTTATGTTTCTGTTATTGTTCTAGGATAGAATTGACATTTTTTTTTCTAATGTGCAATATAGCAAAGTCTAAGTTTATAGATGTTGTATTGGGCAGTTTCTGTAGCAACTTCCCACTTATTTACAGAGCATGCATAGACTGATCTTGATATCATTTGCGAAGCTGGGATAGATTTTTCAGAAGACCAGGTTACAACATTGCTTTTGCTCATCTTGCATTCGTTTGGCACCTTCAATTGTGATATGTAACAAGGTAAGTATGAGATTTATTGTTTATTATTTTTGCCTTTTTCCAAATTCCAATGAAAAAATATAAATATTTTTTAGACAATTATATTGAAAAGTTAATCTTTACAACATATTTATTATTTCGTTTCTTTTTAAATTCCCTGCAGCAGCTGCAAACTCCAATTGTGGGTACCACTCTGGCTCAACATGATCAATTTCATCAACTTCATCTTCCCCTTCTTCATATCCTTCACATTCAATTATGAGATTATGCAGAACACAACAAGCAGTTATTACTACAGGAGTCTCTTGAAGTAAGCTCATGTCGAGAAATCTCAGTCTTTAAATTTATTCTTTAAGAGACCAAATGCACGCTCAATCATGCTTCTAATGCTGGCATGTTTTGTATTATATCTCCTTTGTGCCCTATTCAGATGGCCATTGTCACGAAATGGTGTTAAAATATTGTTATGAAGACCATAAGCAGAATCAGCCAAAATATGGAGAGTCTGGACCGGTGTGAACTTGGCAGCTAAAACCCAGCAGACAATTTTCCGAAGATGCCCGAACGACCAGTGGCGTCGTTATTACGAATAAATACTATTGACGGTATGATACGTGCTTATATATCGGGTTATTAACTGAGCGATCATCTAAAGGGGTAGCAGCCAAAATACAAACAATTAAAATATCATTTTTACCCCTAAGGAAATAATTCCCCAAGATGAAATTGCAGCCAAAAAATAACACCTAAATAATGCCATTTTATGAGTCCAGTCTCATCAACTGAGCGAACTTCTAAAGGGCGAGCAGCCAAAATCAAAAATATTAAAATATAATTTTCACCCCTAAGGAAATAATTCCCCAACATGAAATTGATGCCAAAATTTAACACATAAATAATGACATTTTATGAGTCCAGTCTTATCAACTGAGCGAACTTCTACAAGGGCCAGCAGCCAAAATCAATAATATTGAAATATCATTTTCACCCCTAAGGAAATAATTCCCCGTGATGAAATTGATGCCAAAAATTAACACATAAATAATGATATTTTATGAGCCCAGTCTCATCAACTGAGCGAACTTCTAAAGGGCCAGCAGCCAAAATCAATAATATTAAAATACCATTTTCACCCCTAAGGAAACAATTCCCCAACATGAAATTGATGCCAAAAATTAACACATAAATAATGACATTTTATGAGTCCGGTCTCATCAACTGAGCGAACTTCTAAAGGGCCAGCAGCCAAAATAGAAAAAATTAAAATATCATTTTCACCCCCAAGGAAATAACTCCCCAAGATGGAATTGGTGCCAAAAAGTAACACCTAAATAATGACATTTTAAGAGCCCAGTCTCATCAACTGCACGAACTTCTAAAGGGCCAGCAGCCAAAATCAAAATTATTAATATATCATTTTCACCCCTAAGGAAATAATTCCCCAAGATGAAATTGATGCCAAAAATTAACACATAAATAACGATATTTTACGAGCCCAGTCTCATCAACTGAGCTAACTTCTAAAGGGTCAGCAGCCAAAATCAAAGAAATTAAAATATCATTTTCACCCCCAAGGAAATAATTCCCCAAGATGAAATTGCTGCCAAAGATTAACACATAAAAAATTACATTTTATGAGTCCGGTCTCATCAACTGAGCGAACTTCTAAAGGGCCAGCAGCCAAAATCCAAAATATTAAAATATCATTTTCACCCCCAAGGAAATAATTCCCCAAGATGAAATTGGTGTCAAAAAGTAACACCTAAATAATGACATTTTATGAGCCCAGTCTCATCAACTGAGCGAACTTCTAAAGGGCCAGCAGGCAAAATCAAGGATATTAAAATATCATTTTCACCCCTAAGGAAATAATTCCCCAAGATGAAATTGATGCCAAAAATTAACACATAAATAATTATATTTTACGAGCCCAGTCTCATCAACTGAGCTAACTTCTAAAGGGCCAGCAGCCAAAATCAAAAATATTAAAATATCATTTTCACCCCTAAGGAAATAATTCCCCAAGATGAAATTGATGCCAAAAATTAACACATAAATAATGATATTTTACGAGCCCAGTCCCATCAACTGAGCGAACTTCTAAAGGGCCAGCAGCCAAAATCCAAAATATTAAAATATCATTTTCACCCCCAAGGAAATAATTCCCCAAGATGAAATTGGTGTCAAAAAGTAACACCTAAATAATGACATTTTATGAGCCCAGTCCCATCAACTGAGCGAACTTCTAAAGGGCCAGCAGCCAAAATCCAAAATATTAAAATATCATTTTCACCCCCAAGGAAATAATTCCCCAAGATGAAATTGGTGTCAAAAAGTAACACCTAAATAATGACATTTTATGAGCCCAGTCTCATCAACTGAGCGAACTTCTAAAGGGCCAGCAGCCAAAATCAAAAATATTAAAATATCATTTTCACCCCTAAGGAAATAATTCCCCAAGATGAAATTGATGCCAAAAATGAACACATAAAAAATGACATTTTATGAGGCCGGTCTCATCAACTGAGCGAACTTCTAAAGGGCCAGCAGCCAAAATCCAAAATATTAAAATATCATTTTCACCCCCAAGGAAATAATTCCCCAAGATGAAATTGGTGTCAAAAAGTAACACCTAAATAATGACATTTTATGAGCCTAGTATCATCAACTGAGCGAACTTCTAAAGGGCCAGCAGCCAAAATCAAAAATATTAAAATATCATTTTCACCCCTAAGGAAATAATTCCCCAAAATGAAATTGATGCCAAAAATTAACACATAAATAATGATATTTTATGAGCCCAGTCTCATCAACTGAGCTAACTTTTAAAGGGCCAGCAGCCAAAATCAAAGAAATTAAAATATCACTTTCACCCCCAAGGAAATAATTCCCCAAGATGAAATTGATGCCAAAAATTAACACATAAAAAATGACATTTTATGAGTCCGGTCTCATCAACTGAGCGAACTTCTAAAGGGCCAGCAGCCAAAATCCAAAATATTAAAATATCATTTTCACCCCCAAGGAAATAATTCCCCAAGATGAAATTGGTGTCAAAAAGTAACACCTAAATAATGACATTTTATGAGCCCAGTATCATCAACTGAGCGAACTTCTAAAGGGCCAGCAGCCAAAATCAAAAATATTAAAATATAATTTTCACCCCTAAGGAAATAATTCCCCAAGATGAAATTCATGCCAAAAATTAACACATAAATAATGATATTTTATGAGCCCAGTCTCATCAACTGAGCTAACTTCTAAAGGGCCAGCAGCCTAAATCAAAAAAATTAAAATATGATTTTCACCCCCAAGGAAATAATTCCCCAAGATGAAATTGATGCCAAAAATGAACACATAAGAAATGACATTTTATGAGTCCGGTCTCATCAACTGAGCGAACTTCTAAAGGGCCAGCAGCCAAAATCCAAAATATTAAAATATCATTTTCACCCCCAAGGAAATAATTCCCCAAGATGAAATTGGTGTCAAAAAGTAACACCTAAATAGTGACATTTTATGAGCCCAGTCTCATCAACTGAGCGAACTTCTAAAGGGCCAGCAGCCAAAATCAAAAATATTAGAATATAATTTTCACCCCCAAGGAAATAATTCCCCAAGATGAAATTAATGCCAAAAATTAACACATAAATAATGATATTTTATGAGCCCAGTCTCATCAACTGAGCGAACTTCTAAAGGGCCAGCAGCGAAAATCAATAATATTAAAATACCATTTTCACCCCTAAGGAAATAATTCCCCAACATGAAATTGATGCCAAAAATTAACACATGAATAATGACATTTTATGAGTCCGGTCTCATCAACTGAGCGAACTTCTAAAGGGCCAGCAGCCAAAATAGAAAAAATTAAAATATCATTTTCACCCCCAAGGAAATAACTACCCAAGATGAAATTGGTGCCAAAAAGTAACACCTAAATAATGACATTTTAAGAGCCCAGTCTCATCAACTGAGCGAACTTCTAAAGGGCCAGCAGCCAAAATCAAAATTATTAATTTATCATTTTCACCCCTAAGGAAACAATTCCCCAAGATGAAATTGATGCCAAAAATTAACACATAAATAATGATATTTTACGAGCCCAGTCTCATCAACTGAGCTAACTTCTAAAGGGCCAGCAGCCAAAATCAAAGAAATTAAAATATCATTTTCACCCCCAAGGAAATAATTCCCCAAGATGAAATAGATGCCAAAAATTAACACATAAAAAATGACATTTTATGAGTCCGGTCTCATCAACTGAGCGAACTTCTAAAGGGCCAGCAGCCAAAATCCAAAATATTAAAATATCATTTTCACCCCCAAGGAAATAATTCCCCAAGATGACATTGGCGTCAAAAAGTAACACCTCAATAATGACATTTTATGAGCCCAGTCTCATCAACTGAGCGAACTCCTAAAGGGCCAGCAGCCAAAATCAAAAATATTGAAATATCATTTTCACCCCTAAGGAAACAATTCCCCAAGATGAAATTGATGCCAAAAATTAACACATAAATAATGAAATTTTATGAGCCCAGTCTCATCAACTGAGCTAACTTCTAAAGGGCCAGCAGCCAAAATCAAAAAAAATAAAATATCATTTTCACCCCCAAGGAAATGATTCCCCAAGATGAAATTGGTGCCAAAAAGTAACACCTAAATAATGACATTTTATGAGTCTGGTCTCATCAACTGAGCGAACTTCTAAAGGGCCAGCAGCCAAAATCAAAAAAATTAAAATATCATTTTCACCCCCAAGGAAATGATTCCCCAAGATGAAATTGGTGCCAAAAAGTAACACCTAAATAATGACATTTTATGAGTCTGGTCTCATCAACTGAGCGAACTTCTAAAGGGCCAGCAGCCAAAATCAAAAATATTAAAATATCATTTTCACCCCTAAGGAAATAATTCCCCAAGATGTAATTGATGCCAAAAATTAAAACATAAATAATGACATTTTATGAGCCCAGTCCCATCAACTGAGCGAACTTCTAAAGGGCCAGCAGCCAAAATCAAAAAAATTAAAATATCATTTTCACCCCCAAGGAAATAATTCCCCAAGATGAAATTAATGCCAAATAGAAACACCTAAATAATCACATTTTATGAGCCCAGTCTCATCAACTGAGCGAACTTCAAAAGGGCCAGCAGCCAAAATCAATAATATTAAAATATCATTTTCACCCCTAAGGAAATAATTCCCCAAGATGTAATTGATGTCAAAAATTAGCACATAAATAATGACATTTTATGAGCCCAGTCTCATCAACTGAGCGAACTTCTAAAGGGCCAGCAGCCAAAATCAAAGAAATTAAAATATCATTTTCACCCCCAAGGAAATAATTCCCCAAGATGAGATTGATGCCAAAAATTAACACATAAAAAATTAAATTTTATGAGTCCGGTCTCATCAACTGAGCGAACTTCTAAAGGGCCAGCAGCCAAAATCCAAAATATTAAAATATCATTTTCACCCCCAAGGAAATAATTCCCCAAGATGAGATTGATGCCAAAAATTAACACATAAAAATGACATTTTATGAGTCCGGTCTCATCAACTGAGCGAACTTCTAAAGGGCCAGCAGCCAAAATCCAAAATATTGAAATATCATTTTCACCCCCAAGGAAATAATTCCCCAAGATGAAATTGGTGCCAAAAGTAACACCTAAATAATGACATTTTGTGAGCCCAGTCTCATCAACTGAGCGAACTTCTAAATGGCCAGCAGCCAAAATCAAAAATATTAAAATATCATTTTCACCCCTAAGGAAATAATTCCCCAAGATGAAATTGATGCCAAAAAGTAACACCTAAATAGTGACATTTTATGAGCCCTGTCTCATCAACTGAGCGAACTTCTAAAGGGCCAGCAGCCAAAATCAAAAAAATTAAAATATCATTTTCACCCCCAAGGAAATAATTCCCCAAGATGAAATTAATGCCAAATAGAAACACCTAAATAATGACATTTTATGAGCCCTGTCTCATCAACTGAGCGAACTTCTAAAGGGCCAGCAGCCAAAATCAACAATATTAAAATATCATTTTCTCCCCTAAGGAAATAATTCCCCAAGATGAAATTGATGCCAAAAATTAACACATAAATAATGACATTTTATGAGTCTGGTCTCATCAGCTGAGCGAACTTCTAAAGGGCCAGCACTCAAAATCAAAAAAATTAAAATATCATTTTCACCCCCAAGGAAATGATTCCCCAAGATGAAATTGGTGCCAAAAAGTAACACCTAAATAGTGACATTTTATGAGCCCTGTCTCATCAACTGAGCGAACTTCTAAAGGGCCAGCAGCCAAAATCAACAATATTAAAATATCATTTTCACCCCTAAGGAAATAATTCCCCAAGATGGAATTGATGCCAAAAATTAACACCCAGATATATCCTATCATATATTTCGATGCAACTGGCGGAGTTGTACGGAATCCTTTTCCAGCTCTTCAAAAAAGAATATATCTATATACTGCAGTTATTCGCATTAATTCATCTAAGCGAATATTCCCCATTTTCTCGATGATTTCTGCTAATCATGATTCGAATACCATTTTTAAGCTATTTCACGATTTTAGATATTTCTGCGAGGAGCAACATCTGTGGCCAGCAGTGTCAGGTATCGTTACCGATTTTTCCTTTGCAAATTTGCACGCAATTTGCAAAGCTTTCAATCGATGCACACTATCCGAGTACATTCAAATGTGCTACGATGAATGTTCTAGAAAAAAATCCCTTGACAGAAATATTATTAAAGTGCATCTTTGTTGCGCCCATTTCGTTAAAATGATCTGTCATGACGTTAACCAAATAGCGAAAAGTGATAAGCAGAGAAGATATTTCAAAGACATGACAGTGATCGCATTGTCAATTGAAAACCTGAACGACTTTGACGATTTCGTTTGCAACACGTTTATCATTTTAAGCTCCGCGTATCACAATGCAATGGTAGATCATTCAATGTCATATTTCAAATCCAGGGCAAACAAGTCCCAACTAAAAGATGCTGGTGAATTTATTCATATACAGAGTGATGTGGCAATTGATGAAAATACAACCAGTGACGTAATGTATACTTCAAGTCCGTTTTATAGAAGATATTTCGCAATAACAAAAAAAATTTCTATTGCATATAATACGGAGGCTGAACGAAATGAGTATTTCAATGAGGAAATAATAATAATAATAATAATAATAATAATATTTATTTACTCGCAAAGTACATAAAAAACAAAATTGTTGAAAAAAATGAGTAAATAAATATGTTAACATCCATAGAAGGACTAAGCCTGTGCATGGACAAATTAGTGTTACAATGTACATATTATACACACATAAATATTACAAATACTTACGTATGTATAAGATATAAATGTTACATATAAGATAAATAGGGTTATGAGTAATTTGAATGAAATTGTTTATAAAATTATAAGATTACTTATGGATTTAGTTATAATATGACTTATTTATTAATTCATGTATTTCTTTTCTGTCTACTGAACTTAGCCATTCTTTAAGAGATTTTTTGAATCGTTTATTGGATAATTCCTTTATATCATTAGGTACTCTTTGATATAGTTTTGGCGCCAAATAAATGTTTGATCTCTGCATAATCGATTTTCTCGTTTTAGGTATGCTTTTTGCGTGTAATTTGTATCTTGTGTTATGACCGTGTTTGATGTTGTCTTGCTCATTTGAATTTTTGTGATAACGAGTGATAGTATGTAAGAAATAAAGTTGCCTGACATCGTATATCAGAGCTTCCCTGAACAAATCATCACTAGGATACAGTTTTGGTTTGCTAAACATAGATTTTAGAATTGCTTTTTGGAGGATATCTAAATCATTGATATATGTTGTGCATGCAGCACCCCATGCCAATATACCATAAATGAGATGGGTTTCAATTAATGCATAGTATACTGTACGTAGATGCTTTTCAGTTAAAATGTTTGTTAGTAATTTTATCCTATATGAAGTGAATCTAATTTTTTTCAATAAACTATTAATATGTACATCCCAACGTAAGTGTGAGTCTAAATATATTCCTAGATACTTTATACTGTTCAATTTGTCAATTTTAATTTTTTTATTATTTATGTTTAATGTAATATTGTCGAAAGTAGGTAAATGCCTAGAATAAGATGTGAACGGTAAAAAGTGTGTTTTTGAAAAGTTTGATGATACAAATCATTGTAAAAAAATATATTCCGTACTGTCCACTTTGGTGCAAACTGACAATAGGAAATGGTCCACTGTTGACTAACTCGTACGTCGAAAACTATTTCGGCCAACTGAAACAAAATTCTCTCCATGGAAAACGCAATTTAAAATGCTCTGAGTTCGTCCGAATACTTAGAAAGGATGTTTCATCTTTGAGCCGGGAGACCGATCTTAGAATAACGAAGTCACGTTTGGCAACAACGAAAGATAGGACAGACGAAAAACATTCGCAAGAGGTATGGAATAAGCGGCAAAAAAGCCAAACCTCTCACTTTAGCGGTAACTATCTAAAAATGGCTGTCCAGAAGTTTGCCGAAGAGGAAGCAACTGACGGACAGGACTGTATTTTTGCAGAAGACGATGATTTCACTCAGTGTATTTATTGCGGCTATGGCAGTACACACGTTAACACCAAGTGGATTCAATGCGATACCTGTGAGAAATGGGCGCATGAATTTTGTTTGAAGTTGGACGAAACAGTCGACATTGAAAAATTCAAATTTCAGTGTAATATTTGCACGTCAACAGTAGCCAAATCCAAACCATCCCATTCTACGGATATATATCAGCAATGCGAGACCTATTTAAAATCACTAAAGTTGTCAGCAACACAAATATCTTTAATAGAACGTGACACGAGGATTCAAAGTGATTGTTTACAGTGGAAGGAGGAGAGAAAGAAAAGGGTTACCTCCTCGTATTTTGGAAGAATATGTAAAGTGAGAGATGTTTCATCGTTTCGCAACATAATAGAGAGTATCACGGGTTGCGGTGATATAGAAGTTCCGGCCACTATTCACGGCCGAAAGTTTGAAGAACATGCCATCGAATTGTACGAGAAAACTACCAATGTACCTTGCTCAAAATCGAGACTAATGATACACCGGGAATATCCCTATCTTGCAGCGTCACCCGATGGTCTAGTGGGAGTCGATGGCATTGTGGAGGTAAAATGCCCATATAAAGCTAGACATTCCGATCCACATAATTACGACTTCGATTTCCTTAATAAGAACGGAGAATCTGTAAGATGCGTTCACAATTACTACTACCAAATACAAGGAATACTAGAGGTAACTGATAGAACTTGGTGCGATCTAATTATTTACACGTTCAAAGGAATTAAAGTAGTTAGAGTGGATAGAAATAGAAAGTTTTGGGATATGATGCTGAAGAAATTGAGAGATTTTTATCTGTTTCATTTCCTTCCCTCAATTCTGGGGTATGATAGGCTTTCAAGATCACAGAGAAAGTGGACCACCTCAGAAGAAATAAATGTTATGGCCAACGGCTTGGTAGAAAACATTTATTTTTACCGAGAGTTGCCTAATAAAAGGGGGTATGTGGAACTTGTTAACCCAGATATAAATTTCTCAATTAAAGAGCTCCTTCAGGATGATTTCGCAACTCTAAATCATAGACAATATTTAAGTAGCTTTGTTGTAGATCACTGTCTCCATATTATCAACAGATCCAGTGTCAACCGTTATCAAATAATATCTGTTGCTAAGTCGTCCATCATATTTTCAAGCAACACATTTACGCCACATTTCACCGACAGTATCATCTTAAATAAAGATAGAATAATTATGCCAATCCTCCAAAACAACCACTATACCTTGCTAACACTATCGACTACTGACAAATCAATTATATTCATAGATCCAATGGGCAATGAAATTTTATTTAAGAATAGATATTGCCAACGTCTCTCCATGTTTATGAAGCTCAAAAATGTAGATATCAGTGAATTCATGTTTGAGACCCCAGACCACATTATACAGAAAGATGGCTACAATTGCGGTGTTTATGTCATACACTTTTTTCAGGGGATTACCAAAGGAATAAGGCTCGACCGTGCAGCGGATATAGACCAACAAAAAATTAATTTCAAATGGATGCTGCTTCGCAACAGCGCGGATATGAGAAATATCTGTCTCTTCTGTGCATGCTCGACGGTCCAAGCCAACACAGATAACATATTCACCTGTAGAACTTGCAAACGAGACATCCATTTTAGATGTCTCCTTACAGCTACAGAAATACAGAAAACGACAGATATAAACCAGAAAACAGCCAACAAAATGTGTGATCTGTGCAGATCCAACTAGGTCGAATCAATTCCATCTTTCTCTCTCAATTATGTCCTTGGGGTAAAGATCATTCTTATCTATTTTCATTTTGCCAGCTACCACTTTAAAAGCCTGCTTGGTCAATGACACACGGCTCATCGACTGAGCCTATTTAGTTATAGATTTTTGTCATCAACCCCACCTTGATGGATTATCCCTTTTACAAAGTTCGCTCAGTCCATGAGAGCGGCCTGATAAATTGATACTATTTTACTGTTAGTTTTTGGCATTAATCTCATTTTGGAGATATATTTCCTTGGAGGTGAAAATGATATTTTGATATTGGCTGCTAGCCCTTTAGAAGTTAGCTCAGTTGATGAGACCGGACTCATAAAATGTCATTATTTATGTGTTAATTTTTGGCATCAATTTCATCTTGCAGAATTATTTCCTTAGGGGTGAAAATGATATTTTAATTTTTTTGATTTTGGCTGCTGGCCCTTTAGAAGTTCGCTCAGTTGATGAGACCAGACTCATAAAATGTCATTATTTATGTGTTAATTTTTGGCATCAATTTCGTCTTGGGGAATTATTTCCTTAGGGGTGAAAATGATATTTTAATATTGTTGATTTTGGCTGCTGGCCCTTAGAAGTTCGCTCAGTTGATGAGACAGGGCTCATAAAATGTCGTTATTTAGGTGTTACTTTTTGACGCCAATTTCATCTTGAGGAATTATTTCCTTGGGGGTGAAAATGATATTTTAATATTTTGGATCTTGGCTGCTGGCCCTTTAGAAGTTAGCTCAGTTGATGAGACTGGGCTCATAAAATATCATTATTTATGTGTTAATTTTTGGCATCAATTTCATCTTGGGGAATTATTTTCTTGGGGGTGAAAATGATATTTTAATTTCTTTGATTTTGGCTGCTGGTCCTTTAGAAGTTCACTCAGTTGATGAGACTGGGCTCATGGAATGTCACTATTTATGTGTTAAGTTTTGGCGTCAATTTCATCTTGGGGAATTATTTCCTTAGGGGTGAAAATTATATTTTAATATTTTTGATTTTGGCTGCTGGCCCTTTAGAAGTTTGCTCAGTTGATGAGACTGGGCTCATAAAATATCATTATTTATGTGTTAATTTTTGGCATCAATTTCATCTTGGAGAATTATTTCCTTAGGGGTGAAAATGATATTTTAATATTTTTGATTTTGGCTGCTGGCCCTTTAGAAGTTAGCCCAGTTGATGAGACCAGACTCATAAAATGTCATTATTTAGTGTTACTTTTTGCCACCAATTTCATCTTGGGGAATCATTTCCTTAGGGGTGAAAATGATATTTCAATATATTTGATTTTGGCTGCTGGCCCTTTAGAAGTTCGCTCAGTTGATGAGACTGGGCTCATAAAATGTCATTATTTAGGTGTTACTTTTGACACCAATTTTATCTTGGGGAATTATTTCCTTGGGGGTGAAAATGATATTTCAATATTTTGGATTTTGGCTGCTGGCCCTTTAGAAGTTCGCTCAGTTGATGAGACCAGACTCATAAAATGTCATTATTTAGGTGTTACTTTTTGGCACCAATTTCATCTTGGGGAATCATTTTCTTGGGGGTGAAAATGACATTTTAATTTTTTTGATTTTGGCTGCTGGCCCTTTAGAAGTTCGCTCAGTTGATGTGACCAGACTCATAAAATGTCATTATTTTGTGTTAATTTTTGGCATCAATTTCATCTTGGGGAATTATTTCCTTAGGGGTGAAAATCATATTTTAATTTTTTTGATTTTGGCTGCTGGCCCTTTAGAAGTTCGCTCAGTTGATGAGACCGGACTCATAAAATGTCATTATTTATGTGTTAATTTTTGGCATCAATTTCATCTTGGGGAATTATTTCCTTAGGGGTGAAAATGATATTTTAATATTTTTGATTTTGGCTGCTGGCCCTTTAGAAGTTCGCTCAGTTGATAAGACCAGACTCATAAAATGTCATTATTTAGGTGTTACTTTTTGGCACCAATTTGATCTTGGGGAATCATTTCCTTGGGGGTGAAAATGATATTTTAATTTTTTTGATTTTGGCTGCTGGCCCTTTAGAAGTTCGCTCAGTTGATGAGACCAGACTCATAAAATGTCATTATTTATGTGTTAATTTTTGGCATCAATTTCGTCTTGGGGAATTATTTCCTTAGGGGTGAAAATGATATTTTAATATTGTTGATTTTGGCTGCTGGCCCTTAGAAGTTCGCTCAGTTGATGAGACAGGGCTCATAAAATGTCGTTATTTAGGTGTTACTTTTTGACACCAATTTCATCTTGAGGAATTATTTCCTTGGGGGTGAAACTGATATTTTAATATTTTGGATCTTGGCTGCTGGCCCTTTAGAAGTTAGCTCAGTTGATGAGACTGGGCTCATAAAATATCATTATTTATGTGTTAATTTTTGGCATCAATTTCATCTTGGGGAATTATTTTCTTGGGGGTGAAAATGATATTTTAATTTCTTTGATTTTGGCTGCTGGTCCTTTAGAAGTTCACTCAGTTGATGAGACTGGGCTCATAGAATGTCACTATTTATGTGTTAAGTTTTGGCATCAATTTCATCTTGGGGAATTATTTCCTTAGGGGTGAAAATTATATTTTAATATTTTTGATTTTGGCTGCTGGCCCTTTAGAAGTTTGCTCAGTTGATGAGACTGGGCTCATAAAATATCATTATTTATGTGTTAATTTTTGGCATCAATTTCATCTTGGAGAATTATTTCCTTAGGGGTGAAAATGATATTTTAATATTTTTGATTTTGGCTGCTGGCCCTTTAGAAGTTAGCCCAGTTGATGAGACCAGACTCATAAAATGTCATTATTCAGTGTTACTTTTTGCCACCAATTTCATCTTGGGGAATCATTTCCTTAGGGGTGAAAATGATATTTCAATATATTTGATTTTGGCTGCTGGCCCTTTAGAAGTTCGCTCAGTTGATGAGACTGGGCTCATAAAATGTCATTATTTAGGTGTTACTTTTGACACCAATTTTATCTTGGGGAATTATTTCCTTGGGGGTGAAAATGATATTTCAATATTTTGGATTTTGGCTGCTGGCCCTTTAGAAGTTCGCTCAGTTGATGAGACCAGACTCATAAAATGTCATTATTTAGGTGTTACTTTTTGACACCAATTTCATCTTGGGGAATCATTTTCTTGGGGGTGAAAATGATATTTTAATATTTTGGATTTTGGCTGCTGGCCCTTTAGAAGTTCGCTCAGTTGATGACACCGGACTCATAAAATTTCATTTTTTATGTGTTAATTTTTGGCATCAATTTCATCTTGGGGAATTATTTTCTTGGGGGTGAAAATGATATTTTAATATTTTTGATTTTGGCTGCTGGCCCTTTAGAAGTTCGCTCAGTTGATGAGACTGGGCTCATAAAATGTCATTATTTAGGTGTTACTTTTTGACACCAATTTCATCTTGGGGAATTATTTCCTTGGGGGTGAAAATGATATTTTAATATTTTGGATTTTGGCTGCTGGCCCTTTAGAAGTTCGCTCAGTTGATGAGACCGGACTCATAAAATGTCATTTTTTATGTGTTCATTTTTGGCATCAATTTCATCTTGGGGAATTATTTCCTTGGGGGTGAAAATCATATTTTAATTTTTTTGATTTTGGCTGCTGGCCCTTTAGAAGTTAGCTCAGTTGATGAGACTGGGCTCATAAAATATCATTATTTATGTGTTAATTTTTGGCATCAATTTCATCTTGGGGAATTATTTCCTTAGGGGTGAAAATGATATTTTAATATTTTTGATTTTGGCTGCTGGCCCTTTAAAGTTCGCTCAGTTGATGAGACTGGGCTCATAAAATGTCATTGTTTAGGTGTTACTTTTTGACACCAATTTCATCTTGGGGAATTATTTCCTTGGGGGTGAAAATGATATTTTAATATTTTGGATTTTGGCTGCTGGCCCTTTAGAAGTTCGCTCAGTTGATGAGACCGGACTCATAAAATGTCATTTTTTATGTGTTAATTTTTGGCATCAATTTCATCTTGGGGAATTATTTCCTTGGGGGTGAAAATGATATTTTAATTTCTTTGATTTTGACTGCTGGCCCTTTAGAAGTTAGCTCAGTTGATGAGACTGGGCTCGTAAAATATCATTATTTATGTATTAATTTTTGGCATCAATTTCATCTTGGGGAATTATTTCCTTAGTGGTGAAAATGATAAATTAATAATTTTGATTTTGGCTGCTGGCCCTCTAGAAGTTCGCTCAGTTGATGAGACTGGGCTCTTAAAATGTCATTATTTAGGTGTTACTTTTTGGCACCAATTTCATCTTGGGTAGTTATTTCCTTGGGGGTGAAAATGGTATTTGAATTTTTTCTATTTTGGCTGCTGGCCCTTTAGAAGTTCGCTCAGTTGATAAGACTGGACTCATAAAATGTCATTATTTATGTGTTACTTCTTGACACCAATTTCATCTTGGGGTGAAAATGATATTTTAATATTTTGGATTTTGGCTGCTGGCCCTTTAGAAGTTCGCTCAGTTGATGAAACCGGACTCATAAAATGTCATTTTTTATGTGTTAATTTTTGGCGTCAGTTTCATCTTGGGGAATTATTTCCTTGGGGGTTAAAATGATATTTTAATATTTTTGATTTTGGCTGCTGGATCTTTAGAAGTTCGCTCAGTTGATGAGACCGGACTCATAAAATGTCATTTTTTATGTGTTAATTTTTGGCATCAATTTCATCTTGGGGAATCATTTCCTTGGGGGTGAAAATGATATTTTAATTTTTTTGATTTTGGCTGGTGGCCCTTTAGAAGTTAGCTCAGTTGATGAGACTGGGCTCATAAAATGTCATTATTTAGGTGTTACTTTTGACACCAATTTCATCTTGGGCAATTATTTCCTTGGGGGTGAAAATGATATTTCAATATTTTGGATTTTGGCTGCTGGCCCTTTAGAAGTTCGCTCAGTTGATGAGACTGGGCTCATAAAATGTCATTATTTATGTGTTAATTTTTGACATCAATTTCATCTCGGGGAATTATTTCCTTAGGGGTGAAAATGATATTTTAGTATTATTGATTTTGGCTGCTGGCCCTTTTGAAGTTCGCTCAGTTGATGAGACTGGGCTCATAAAATGTGATTATTTAGGTGTTACTATTTGGCATTAATTTCATCTTGGGGAATTATTTCCTTGGGGGTGAAAATGATATTTTAATTTCTTTGATTTTGGCTGCTGGCCCTTTAGAAGTTCGCTCAGTTGATGGGACTGGGCTCATAAAATGTCATTATTTATGTGTTACTTTTTGGCACCAATTTCATCTTGGGGAATCATTTCCTTAGGGGTGAAAATGATATTTTATTTTTTTTGATTTTGGCTGCTGGCCCTTTAGAAGTTAGCCAAGTTGATGAGACTGGGCTCATAAAATATCATTATTTATGTGTTAATTTTCGGCATCAATTTCATCTTGGGGAATTATTTCCTTAGGGGTGAAAATGATATTTTAATATTTTTGATTTTGGCTGCTGGCCCTTTAGGAGTTCGCTCAGTTGATGAGACTGGGCTCATAAAATGTCATTATTTAGGTGTTACTTTTTGACACCAATTTCATCTTGGGGAATTATTTCCTTGGGGGTGAAAATGATATTTTAATATTTTGGATTTTGGCTGCTGGCCCTTTAGAAGTTCGCTCAGTTGATGACACCGGACTCATAAAATGTCATTTTTTATGTGTTAATTTTTGGCATCAATTTCATCTTGAGGAATTATTTTCTTGGGGGTGAAAATGATATTTTAATATTTTTGATTTTGGCTGCTGGCCCTTTAGAAGTTCGCTCAGTTGATGAGACCGGACTCATAAAATGTCATTTTTTATGTGTTCATTTTTGGCATCAATTTCATCTTGGGGAATTATTTCCTTGGGGATGAAAATCATATTTTAATTTTTTTGATTTTGGCTGCTGGCCCTTTAGAAGTTAGCTCAGTTGATGAGACTGGGCTCATAAAATATCAATATTTATGTGTTAATTTTTGGCATCAATTTCATCTTGGGGAATTATTTCCTTAGGGGTGAAAATGATAAATTAATAATTTTGATTTTGGCTGCTGGCCCTCTAGAAGTTCGCTCAGTTGATGAGACTGGGCTCTTAAAATGTCATTATTTATCTGTTACTTTTTGACACCAATTTCATCTTGGGGTGAAAATGATATTTTAATATTTTGGATTTTGGCTGCTGGCCCTTTAGAAGTTCGCTCAGTTGATGAAACCGGACTCATAAAATGTCATTTTTTATGTGTTAATTTTTGGCATCAGTTTCATCTTGGGGAATTATTTCCTTGGGGGTTAAAATGATATTTTAATATTTTTGATTTTGGCTGCTGGCCCTTTAGAAGTTCGCTCAGTTGATGAGACCGGACTCATAAAATGTCATTTTTTATGTGTTAATTTTTGGCATCAATTTCATCTTGGGGAATTATTTCCTTGTGGGTGAAAATGATATTTTAATTTCTTTGATTTTGGCTGCTGGCCCTTTAGAAGTTAGCTCAGTTGATGAGACCGGACTCATAAAATGTCATTATTTATGTAATAATTTTTGGCATCAATTTCATCTTGGGGAATTATTTCCTTAGGGGTGAAAATGATATTTTAATATTTTTGATTTTGGCTGCTGGCCCTTTAGAAGTTCGCTCAGTTGATAAGACCAGACTCATAAAATGTCATTATTTAGGTGTTACTTTTTGGCACCAATTTCATCTTGGGGAATCATTTCCTGGGGGGTGAAAATGATATTTTAATTTTTTTGATTTTGGCTGCTGGCCCTTTAGAAGTTCGCTCAGTTGATGAGACCAGACTCATAAAATGTCATTATTTAGGTGTTACTTTTTGGCACCAATTTCATCTTGGGGAATCATTTCCTTGGGGGTGAAAATCATATTTTAATTTTTTTGATTTTGGCTGCTGGCCCTTTAGAAGTTAGCTCAGTTGATGAGACTGGGCTCATAAAATATCATTATTTATGTGTTAATTTTTGGCATCAATTTCATCTTGGGGAATTATTTCCTTAGGGGTGAAAATGATAAATTAATAATTTTGATTTTGGCTGCTGGCCCTCTAGAAGTTCGCTCAGTTGATGAGACTGGGCTCTTAAAATGTCATTATTTAGGTGTTACTTTTTAGCACCAATTTCATCTTGGGTAGTTATTTCCTTGGGGGTGAAAATGGTATTTTAATTTTTTCTATTTTGGCTGCTGGCCCTTTAGAAGTTCGCTCAGTTGATAAGACTGGACTCATAAAATGTCATTATTTATCTGTTACTTTTTGACACCAATTTCATCTTGGGGTGAAAATGATATTTTAATATTTTGGATTTTGGCTGCTGGCCCTTTAGAAGTTCGCTCAGTTGATGAAACCGGACTCATAAAATGTCATTTTTTATGTGTTAATTTTTGGCATCAGTTTCATCTTGGGGAATTATTTCCTTGGGGGTTAAAATGATATTTTAATATTTTTGATTTTGGCTGCTGGCCCTTTAGAAGTTCGCTCAGTTGATGAGACCGGACTCATAAAATGTCATTTTTTATGTGTTAATTTTTGGCATCAATTTCATCTTGGGGAATTATTTCCTTGTGGGTGAAAATGATATTTTAATTTCTTTGATTTTGGCTGCTGGCCCTTTAGAAGCTAGCTCAGTTGATGAGACCGGACTCATAAAATGTCATTATTTATGTAATAATTTTTGGCATCAATTTCATCTTGGGGAATTATTTCCTTAGGGGTGAAAATGATATTTTAATATTTTTGATTTTGGCTGCTGGCCCTTTAGAAGTTCGCTCAGTTGATGAGACCGGACTCATAAAATGTCATTTTTTATGTGTTTATTTTTGGCATCAATTTCATCTTGGGGAATTATTTCCTTGGGGGTGAAAATGATATTTTAATATTTTTGATTTTGGCTGCTGGCCCTTTAGAAGTTAGCTCAGTTGATGAGACTGGGCTCATAAAATATAATTATTTATGTGTTAATTTTTGGCATCAATTTCATCTTGGGGAATTATTTCCTTAGGGGTGAAAATGATATTTTAATATTTTTGATTTTGGCTGCTGGCCCTTTAGAAGCTCGCTCAGTTGATGAGACTGGGCTCATAAAATGTCATTATTTAGGTGCTACTTTTTGACACCAATTTCGTCTTGGGGAATTAATTCCTTGGGGGTGAAAATGATATTTTAATTTCTTTGATTTTGGCTGCTGGCCCTTTAGAAGTTCGCTCAGTTGATGAGACCGGACTCATAAAATGTCATTTTTTATGTGTTAATTTTTGGCATCAATTTCATCTTGGGGAATTATTTCCTTGGGGGTGAAAATGATATTTTAATTTCTTTGATTTTGGCTGCTGACCCTTTAGAAGTTAGCTCAGTTGATGAGACTAGGCTCGTAAAATATCATTATTTATGTGTTAATTTCTGGCGTCAATTTCATCTTGGGGAATTATTTCCTTAGGGGTGAAAATGATATTTTAATATTTTTGATTTTGGCTGCTGGCCCTTTAGAAGTTCGCTCAGTTGATGAGACTGGGCTCATAAAATGTCATTATTTAGGTGTTACTTTTTGACACCAATTTTATCTTGGGGAATTATTTCCTTGGGGGTGAAAATGATATTTTAATATTTTGGATTTTGGCTGCTGGCCCTTTAGAAGTTCGCTCAGTTGATGAGACCGGACTCATAAAATGTCATTTTTTATGTGTTCATTTTTGGCATCAATTTCATCTTGGGGAATTATTTCCTTGGGGGTGAAAATGATATTTAAATTTTTTTGATTTTGGCTGCTGGCCCTTTAGAAGTTAGCTCAGTTGATGAGACTGGGCTCGTAAAATATAATTATTTATCTGTTAATTTTTGGCATCAATTTCATCTTGGGGAATTATTTCCTTAGGGGTGAAAATGATATTTTAATATTTTTGATTTTGGCTGCTGGCCCTTTAGAAGTTCGCTCAGTTGATGAGACTGGGCTCATAAAATGTCATTATTTAGGTGCTACTTTTTGACACCAATTTCATCTTGGGGAATTATTTCCTTGGGGTTGAAAATGATATTTTAATTTCTTTGATTTTGGCTGCTGGCCCTTAAGCAGTTCGCTCAGTTGATGAGACCGGACTCATAAAATGTCATTTTTTATGTGTTCATTTTTGGCATCAATTTCATCTTGGGGAATTATTTCCTTGGGGGTGAAAATGATATTTTAATTTTTTTGATTTTGGCTGCTGGCCCTTTAGAAGTTAGCTCAGTTGATGAGACTGGGCTCATAAAATATAATTGTTTATGTGTTAATTTTTGGCATCAATTTCGTCTTGGGGAATTATTTCCTTAGGGGTGAAAATGATATTTTAATATTTTTGATTTTGGCTGCTGGCCCTTTAGAAGTTCGCTCAGTTGATGAGACTGAGCTCATAAAATGTCATTATTTAGATGTTACTTTTTGACACCAATTTCATCTTGGGGAATTATTTCCTTGGGGGTGAAAATGATATTTTAATTTTTTTGATTTTGGCTGCTGGCCCTTAAGAAGTTCGCTCAGTTGATGAGACCGGACTCATAAAATGTCATTTTTTATGTGTTAATTTTTGGCATCAATTTCATCTTGGGGAATTATTTCCTTGGGGGTGAAAATGATATTTTAATATTTTGGATTTTGGCTGCTGGCCCTTTAGAAGTTCGCTCAGTTGATGAGACCGGACTCATAAAATGTCATTTTTTATGTGTTTATTTTCGGCATCAATTTCATCTTGGGGAATTATTTCCTTGGGGGTGAAAATGATATTTTAATATTTTTGATTTTGGCTGCTGGCCCTTTAGAAGTTAGCTCAGTTGATGAGACTGGGCTCATAAAATATAATTATTTATGTGTTAATTTTTGGCATCAATTTCATCTTGGGGAATTATTTCCTTAGGGGTGAAAATTATATTTTAATATTTTTGATTTTGGCTGCTGGCCCTTTAGAAGTTCGCTCAGTTGATGAGACTGGGCTCATAAAATGTCATTATTTAGGTGCTACTTTTTGACACCAATTTCATCTTGGGGAATTATTTCCTTGGGGGTGAAAATGATATTTTAATTTCTTTGATTTTGGCTGCTGGCCCTTAAGCAGTTCGCTCAGTTGATGAGACCGGACTCATAAAATGTCATTTTTTATGTGTTCATTTTTGGCATCAATTTCATCTTGGGGAATTATTTCCTTGGGGGTGAAAATGATATTTTAATTTTTTTGATTTTGGCTGCTGGCCCTTTAGAAGTTAGCTCAGTTGATGAGACTGGGCTCATAAAATATAATTGTTTATGTGTTAATTTTTGGCATCAATTTCGTCTTGGGGAATTATTTCCTTAGGGGTGAAAATGATATTTTAATATTTTTGATTTTGGCTGCTGGCCCTTTAGAAGTTCGCTCAGTTGATGAGACTGAGCTCATAAAATGTCATTATTTAGATGTTACTTTTTGACACCAATTTCATCTTGGGGAATTATTTCCTTGGGGGTGAAAATGATATTTTAATTTTTTTGATTTTGGCTGCTGGCCCTTAAGAAGTTCGCTCAGTTGATGAGACCGGACTCATAAAATGTCATTTTTTATGTGTTAATTTTTGGCATCAATTTCATCTTGGGGAATTATTTCCTTGGGGGTGAAAATGATATTTTAATTTCTTTGATTTTGGCTGCTGGCCCTTTAGAAGTTCGCTCAGTTGATCAGACTGGACTCATAAAATGTCATTATTTAGGTGTTACTTTTTGGCACCAATTTCATCTTGGGGAATCATTTCCTTGGGGGTGAAAATGATATTTTAATTTTTTTGATTTTGGCTGGTGGCCCTTTAGAAGTTAGCTCAGTTGATGAGACTGGGCTCATAAAATGCCATTATTTAGGTGTTACTTTTGACACCAATTTCATCTTGGGCAATTATTTCCTTGGGGGTGAAAATGATATTTCAATATTTTGGATTTTGGCTGCTGGCCCTTTAGAAGTTCGCTCAGTTGATGAGACCGGACTCATAAAGTGTCATTTCTTATGTGTTCATTTTTGGCATCAATTTCATCTTGGGGAATTATTTCCTTAGGGGTGAAAATGATAATTTAGTATTCTTGATTTTGGCTGCTGGCCCTTTAGAAGCTCGCTCAGTTGATGAGACTGGGCTCATAAAATGTCATTATTTAGGTGCTACTTTTTGACACCAATTTCGTCTTGGGGAATTATTTCCTTGGGGGTGAAAATGATATTTTAATTTCTTTGATTTTGGCTGCTGGCCCTTTAGAAGTTCGCTCAGTTGATGAGACCGGACTCATAAAATGTCATTTTTTATGTGTTAATTTTTGGCATCAATTTCATCTTGGGGAATTATTTCCTTGGGGGTGAAAATGATATTTTAATTTCTTTGATTTTGGCTGCTGACCCTTTAGAAGTTAGCTCAGTTGATGAGACTAGGCTCGTAAAATATCATTATTTATGTGTTAATTTCTGGCGTCAATTTCATCTTGGGGAATTATTTCCTTAGGGGTGAAAATGATATTTTAATATTTTTGATTTTGGCTGCTGGCCCTTTAGAAGTTCGCTCAGTTGATGAGACTGGGCTCATAAAATGTCATTATTTAGGTGTTACTTTTTGACACCAATTTTATCTTGGGGAATTATTTCCTTGGGGGTGAAAATGATATTTTAATATTTTGGATTTTGGCTGCTGGCCCTTTAGAAGTTCGCTCAGTCGATGAGACCGGACTCATAAAATGTCATTTTTTATGTGTTCATTTTTGGCATCAATTTCATCTTGGGGAATTATTTCCTTGGGGGTGAAAATGATATTTAAATTTTTTTGATTTTGGCTGCTGGCCCTTTAGAAGTTAGCTCAGTTGATGAGACTGGGCTCGTAAAATATAATTATTTATGTGTTAATTTTTGGCATCAATTTCATCTTGGGGAATTATTTCCTTAGGGGTGAAAATGATATTTTAATATTTTTGATTTTGGCTGCTGGCCCTTTAGAAGTTCGCTCAGTTGATGAGACTGGGCTCATAAAATGTCATTATTTAGGTGCTACTTTTTGACACCAATTTCATCTTGGGGAATTATTTCCTTGGGGGTGAAAATGATATTTTAATTTCTTTGATTTTGGCTGCTGGCCCTTAAGCAGTTCGCTCAGTTGATGAGACCGGACTCATAAAATGTCATTTTTTATGTGTTCATTTTTGGCATCAATTTCATCTTGGGGAATTATTTCCTTGGGGGTGAAAATGATATTTTAATTTTTTTGATTTTGGCTGCTGGCCCTTTAGAAGTTAGCTCAGTTGATGAGACTGGGCTCATAAAATATAATTGTTTATGTGTTAATTTTTGGCATCAATTTCGTCTTGGGGAATTATTTCCTTAGGGGTGAAAATGATATTTTAATATTTTTGATTTTGGCTGCTGGCCCTTTAGAAGTTCGCTCAGTTGATGAGACTGAGCTCATAAAATGTCATTATTTAGATGTTGCTTTTTGACACCAATTTCATCTTGGGGAATTATTTCCTTGGGGGTGAAAATGATATTTTAATTTTTTTGATTTTGGCTGCTGGCCCTTAAGAAGTTCGCTCAGTTGATGAGACCGGACTCATAAAATGTCATTTTTTATGTGTTAATTTTTGGCATCAATTTCATCTTGGGGAATTATTTCCTTGGGGGTGAAAATGATATTTTAATTTCTTTGATTTTGGCTGCTGGCCCTTTAGAAGTTCGCTCAGTTGATAAGACTGGACTCATAAAATGTCATTATTTATGTGTTAACTTTTGGCATCAATTTCATGTTGGGGAATTATTTTCTTAGGGGTGAAAATTATATTTTAATATTTTTGATTTTGGCTGCTCGCCCTTTAGAAGTTCGCTCAGTTGATGAGACTGGACTCATAAAATGGCATTATTTAGGTGTTATTTTTTGGCTGCAATTTCATCTTGGGGAATTATTTCCTTAGGGGTAAAAATGATATTTTAATTGTTTTTATTTTGGCTGCTACCCCTTTAGATGATCGCTCAGTTAATAACCCGATATATAAGCACGTATCATACCGTCAATAGTGTTTATTCGTAATAACGACGCCACTGGTCGTTCGGGCATCTTCGGAAAATTGTCCGCTGGGTTTTAGCTGCCAAGTTCACACCTGTAGAGTCTGGGGTATTAATCCAGCACCTATTTGCTGATTGAGTGGACTCAGTCTGTACACTCTAGCATCATGCATTCTCCCTGGCATTCCAATAAATATATCCGTAAATTTAAGAGATGGTTCACATGTTCCTTGCAGAATCACAGAATGAAATTGCTTTCTATTAAAACAGTCATAAGCATTTTCAAAAGGTGCTTTGATTTCAATATGACAACCATCCACAGCTCCTACCACACCAGGAAAATTGGTCCTTTCAAATATTTCTCCAGAAATATTTTCACACCTGTCCTCACTTGGCCACTGGATAACTCTTTCTCGTAAAAGTGAAAGAGCAGTACAAATTTGCAAAAAAATTAAATGTACACATCCTGTGCTCAATCCAAACAAAGTTCCACATTCTCGAAAAGTAACAGCATAATTAGCCAACATCCAGATGGTGACATGTACTTTTTTTTCCAAAGGCACAGCCATGTTCTGTATTTGGACATTATTTTCTAACATTACCATCTCTATTTCAGCGATGATACTCTACAACAATTAATTATGATTTACATACAAAACGATATAATCTAAATCACATACCTCCATTGTTTCTCTTTGCATTCGAAAGTGATTTCGGTATGTTTTACTTCCTCAAAATAATTGTTTACATACACATCGTTTTCGATATTTATATTGCAAATATATGCCATTTGTAACAACACATTGTTATTACCAGCTAATTCATTCATCAAAACGTTGAAAAGTAACTGTTGATTAGCATCCATGACAAAATCAAAATTTATCAAAGTTGTTTATGTTTACACAAACACAGACGTTGATTAGCTTTTTTTGAGGTTATATTTTTGGTTAAGTAATCCCTAATCTTAAACTGATTGCTGCATTGAATGCCCCTATTGTCACTTCCAATTTCCATTGGGCTTTGGCTGTAATTTTCAACAATCTTAATGATATTATAATTTGTTTGCGTTTATTTGTACAGGATACTCTTTTATTCCATTTTACTAGGTTTCAAGTTATTTTATCATAACATAAGCAACAAGTATGAGTAAAATTAATAGTTGATTCTCAGAAGCCGATTTAGATAACCTGCGAGTCGGAGCTGTTCTTGGCAACAATGCACCGCTGATGATTCGCGAGGTTGGCACTGATTGGCTGAATTTGAATTCCTTTCTTTAAATTTTAGAATGGTGTTACTAAAAAACAAAATGATGTAGAAAATAACGAAATGCAGCAGTACGTTTATTTTTGTATGCGTGATACGTGATACTAGTCCATTGGTCTACTGAAATCTACTAACTTATTAACTAGATACATATTTACTGAAGAGATGAAAATCGACAACCCTGATACCTCGCTCACATTTCTATCGCACATCTCTCGAAACACATTGCTAGCGCACATCTCTCGAAACACATTCCTAGAGCACATTCCTCGCCAGCATGCCTTACTTTGTACGTACAAAAAACCTTGCTCCACTAGGCCGTTTCCACTATAGAGGTGTGCTGAGAGAGGCGAAGTAATTCAAGCGATTCTATTGGTTCGTTAAAAACACATTCCTTGTAATACATCCTCGTATAGCTCTGGTGGAAACGCAGTCTTAACGAACGGGTCATAGCCGTGAATGACCCCCTATATCGGATCACTCAAATGAGCTGGGTCTTACCTTCTCTACTGTGTAACGTGGTTCATCCTTTACAGGGATTGATATTAGTTCCAGACGCGCATTACGCGTATCGTTGCGAATAATCCATTCTATGCGAATTAATAAACTTGGTGCGGCATAGAAACCTATAACTGTATTCGTACCAGAAGGTATTGTTCACAATATCGGAGAACCATTATTTGCCCTCAGCATGCCATGCTGAAGAGTATAGGATGCATACAATCCATAACAACCAGTAACAACTTTCAAACTAATTTATGTACTCACCTTGTATCTTAACGGTCCAATAGGTGGGGAGGCGTATGGTATCTCATAAAAAGCTCGGTATCGATTACCATGGTAAGACGTTTCGTAATGACCCTGTACTGTACTGGATGGCGGGTTGTTCAAAGTCACTAGTAGCTCTGAGTTCGTAGCTTGAACTACTGATAATAACAGTAGAGGGCGGAATATCCATTGTGGTGGTTTGTTCATTGCGTCTAGCTTACACGTACATGGACATATTCAGGCAAACACAGTGGTTATACGTTTATTTCCTTACACCATCAGTTCATGGTTTTGGCGCAGTTAGTGAAAAATACTAAAAGATAAGGAAAGTCATACAAATATTGAGAAGCACGTATGCAGATTAGTATATATTAACAATGGCAATTGAAAATATTCAAGTCAGATAGATGGAAGTCATGTATAAAACTAAAACTACAAAAATGCTGGTTTTGCAATCAACATGTAAATGAGAGTATGTGAATTTCTCATACACACAGAAAAATCTGTCGTTTTGTCAAAGACTTACGCTTGGATTCAATGGGACGTTACACTCAGCATTCCTCAAATACAGCGACGTTTTGTCCAATGGGAAGTGGTAGCAAATTATATCGTATTGTCGATTCAACTACAAGATGTCATTGGATTCCAATGAATGATTCAATCGCAGCCTGTCGTTGAATCGAATCTGTGTAATTGATTCTAAACTACTTAGTTTTCCTTGGACGAACAGATTTTATTGCGAGGGCAGCTGATTGATTCGTTTGGATGTTTAACGGTGTGATTTTGTGTGAAGTTATAAGGAGCATGATATACGAATTAGACATAAGCCTGCACCAGTTGTTGCATTATTACCCGAAATACAACTGTCTGACTAATCTAAATACCTACATTCAAATGTGGGTGTTAGCTCTTCTAAGTCCCAATTTCGCAGTAGGTCCTCCATTTAGTATATAAGTGGACGCATTTAAATAACACAATTGCTGATGCAGTACGCAAAACCACGAGATGACACAACACGGCTAACACCGAAACAACACAACGGAACAACTTCGTCCATGTCGACGAGTTCGCGGCGATAGTAGCACTGAGATCATCCCCCTGTTCTTTATTCTTACCCTCACTGAATCGGGACATCAGTCCCACCGAACACTGATTATAGTTCAGCGAACGGCAAGGGCCATTGGAACAAAAATAATTTTTATCAGATGAATTATCACGAACTGCTGTTGCAGTAATAATTTTTGTACATTGAATAGATTGTATGCTTTGCTTAAATGAAGCATAGGGTAAATTTCGAAAACAAAAGGATGTTTTGATTGCATTATATATCAATACTGGTATTAGAAGGATTATGCATATCGTTATAATGAATATAAAATTATTTTGGATTTATTGGCGTACCTGTGATTACTTCGAATATAAGGATTGAATTCTTTCAATGACATGGATTTGAAACAACTGTAAATAGGTATATTTAAAGTGATGGAAAAACATCCAAATACTAACAATTAATTGGAAACGCACCAGTATTTTTTTCCGTGTAATAAGATAATTTGTGGTACCAGTCCGCTCGTAAATCGTTAGCAAACGACCATACCAGTATGCACTGTAGACATAGAATATTTAAGGCGCATAGCGTAGCGATACTCCTCCATTATCCAGGAAACTTCTGGAACATCTCAAAGGACTAAGAGTGCCCCTCCCTTTAACAGAATTAGCTTAAATGCGCGAAAAGCAACACCTGCTCTAAAACTTCCGACACAAGACCGAAATAATTCCGTTGAACTTCCGTCGGGCTTTTTATACATTATGCGAGTATTTTCACAGTTCATTAATATCTTGCGAGGCTTCTGTAAGCGTGTAGCAAACTGGAAAGTAGCTAACTGCGTTGCTAATAAGTTAAGTAGGGTCCTCAAACTTTTATGGATTACCTTGGAACTTCTGGTTTAAATTATATCGTTCCCTCCAAAGGAGCCTCAACTGTTGTTTGAATTTTGTAGACCACGTAGATGACTGAAAAGTTTTATTCCGGACTTCCTTTGTATAATACAATGGATCTTGGGAAGGCGCAGACATCCTGACACTCAAGTGAAGGTGGTTGTACTAGAGATGTGTAGTTCGCGGACGAACTATTTGAAAGAACTATTCCTCAGAAAGGACTAGACGAACTAGTTCGTAAACTAAAGGAGAACTAGTTCGTTTGTGTTATCGGTCTCGAAAACGCCACGGAAGCGGTGGCAGTTGACGCGCTGACTCGTTTCGACCGAGTCAGGCTCAAGTCACCGTCACCACTACTAATCCCTATGCGTACATTGCGAACTAAGAACGATTATGACGACTCAATAGTTCAGGGAATGGTTTGACCGATAGCATGGTGCATTTTCACCTTATTATTTTTACCGAGTATTTGGCTTCTTCAGGCGCTCTGCAACTAACCAAAAACAAAACACAGGATTTTGATAATAGTTACATCATTGAGTAACGTATTATGTTAACTGGTCTACATTGTAATTCTTAGATATCTTGATTTGGATGTAGGAATTCCTTTATTGGTCTTTTATTCTCAAAAATTTTTCTTATGATAGAATGAAACTAACCAAAAACGAAACACAGGATTTTGATAATAGTTTAATCATTGAGTAACGTATTGTGTTAATTGGTCTACATTGTAATTCTTAGATATCTTGATTTGGATATAGGAATTTCTTTATTGGCCTTTTATTCTCAAAAATTTTTCTTATGATAGAATGATACCTGAAAATATATGTGAAAAACGCATCATTTAAAAGAATATTATTTTTCCGGGCTATGATAATCAGAGGAAATGACAGTCAATGTTTGAATATTTAGCAGCAGGCGACAGAAAAGATTTTCCGGTGCGCCATCTGGTACCCGAAGGTAACGGCAAACCAAAGAAATCGCTGCTAAACAGCAGCAGACTTCTTGGTGGAACGCCACGGCGCGTCCGCTTGGCCACCAGAGGAGCGCGCGTTCTATATGCTGCTGCATATGAAAGTCGATATACGAGGGCTGCTCTGTATCTCCGTCAACTCACCAGCACGCAGACAGCTGTTTTACGCTTATTAGCGATCATCAGTGCGCCATAGGTCGATTGACGGAGGTAGAGAGCATCAGATTTTTCATGTCTACCAGACATGTGAAGCATGTGAGAGCAGGCGACAGAAAAGATCTGACAGACAGCTGTCGCCTGCTCTCACATGCTTCACATGTCTGGTAGACATGAAAAATCTGATGCTCTCTACCTCCGTCAATCGACCTATGGCGCACTGATGATCTCTAATAAGCGTAAGATAGCTGTCTGCGTACTGGTGGATTGACGAAGATATAGAGCAACCCTCGTATATCGACTTTCATATGGAGCAGCATATAGAACCCGAGCTCCTCTGGTGGCCAAGCGGACGCGCCGTGACGTTCCACCAAGAAGTCTGCTGCTGTTTAGTAGTGATTTATTTGGGTTGCCGTTACCTTCGGGTACCAGATGGCGCACCGGCAGATCTTTTCTGTCGCCTGCTGTCACATGCTTCACATGTCTGGTAGACATGAAAAATCTGATGCTCTCTATCTCCGTCAATCGACCTATGGCGCACTGATGGTCGCTAATAAGCGTGAAACAGCTGTCTGCGTACTGGTGGATTGACGGAGATATAGAGCATCCCTCGTATAATGTGTCCAATTGTTTATTAAAGACTAAGAGCCAATGATCAGCAGACCTATGGTATCTTAGCAAACTTCATATTGATGCTGGGTGTACAATTGAACATGCCGTAGGTGAAATGGGAATTCACCATCCCCGACGGGGCGACGGTGCCTTTAGGCGTGAGCGAGACTCCAAAAGTGCAAAAAGTGAGTTCTGAAACATCATTTTAGCAAGCCTGCTGTTTTAGTATATTGCAGTACATACCTACCTTTTTTGCTTCGGTTGTCTTTCATCCCCTGTAGTAACATTATTCTCACGTAGACAACTTTAGGTTGTTTACGACCGCCTAATATCAAACAATTCAGTGCACAAACACAGCAATTAGATGACATTTGATTATTTCAATTTTTTTAATTTTTTTAGCCTCCATTTCGAAAAAAACATGTGATATATCGTTCTGGACATAAAGACATATTCTGTTTCAACTGGCGCTATCAAATTTATATATTGTATTACATTTTTTTGTGCATCCCCACCCTTCTCCACCCCCCATTTTCCGATCGGCACCAAAGCCTTTTCAACTAGAAAGGATCTTTATTCAAGTTGGCCAAATTTGGGAGTAATCGCTTGAGACGTTTTTGAGTAACCGACAAATACAGATGGACATCAAAGAACTAAAGTTTTCCGATTTTTTCAAATTTGGTAACTATAAAAAGGTTATTAGAAACAAAAATCAAGTCTTTGGTCCAGCTGAGGCTAAAGGTGAAGGTAACTCAAAAAAATAATGTCATAGCGTGAAATTCTAATGCTACCACAATAAAAAGAATGTCCTCTTATGTGGAAAACGCTACAGCGTATGCCGAAATTTTTTCAAAATGAATATAAGTTCTTAAAAAGTAGCAAACGTAAAAATGGTAGTAACTGTCACAAAAATGACACGAATAATTCCAAAGCTTTACTGTGATAAAGAAGTTTTTATTCTCTATCTGTTAGTCCACTTTTGGTGCAGATCTATGATTTAATGATAGGGGTGATTACTTGGAAAGGTAATAATATGTCATAGCATTTTCTTTTCAGAAAATGAGGAAATCTCATCTCGTATGATGATTTTAATAACTTGCCCCTCCTTTGCCGGGGAAGTTAAGAAAGGTATACAATTCAATATATTAAAACGGCAAACTTGTTAAGATCACGTTTTAGAAGTCACCCCGGACGCTGTTTAATTAAGACGACAAAGAGACATTAAAGGGTCTGCCAGTATGCTGGAACTCGCCTAGGTGTCTGCCATTCCATAACTGGGTCCTTGGCTGGCAAAGTCTTGTCTGTATGTATTTCAACTTACCAATATAGTTCGTATTGGTTGTTTTCGAGTACTGATGCCGGAGTGTAATTTATTGTAATATGGATCTGTGTTTTCTATTAGTTTGTTCATTGTAGCTAGCGCTTGGTGTGACATTCGCTGCAGAGTTATGTCTGGCTGTGTATTCGGTACCGGCGAGAGCTTTGCATTCGTTTGTTATGTGATCTATTGTTTTCTTTTGTTGATGACATTTTCTACAGTTGTCATCTGTTATAGATGGACCTTTAATTACGTATTTTTGTAGTTCCGTGTCGCAATTAAATGATCCTGGATAGCAACTAACGAGCATGAAACCGTCCGTTACTATTAATTAAACACCTCACGGCTTTGGCCTTCTTGGAACAAGCATTCAGCATTAGGCATTTGACAATTTCACTTTAGATAGTATTTTTCCTAATTCATGTTGTAAAATACCGTTTACCACAGAACAAAAAGAACATGCCTCTTTACTTTTGAACTATGTAGAATATTATATTATGTCCACTAGTCCGCCGTTGTTTATGTTTCATTCACAATACATAATATTCACTACACTACATAAACATATTGCATATTTACATGCTTGATATGAGCAACATATGAGTATCTTTATGTGGTTCCCATAACTGAGGGAATAACAATAAGACACAAATACAGGTGAAATTATGAATTACTTACAAATGACTATAAGGCCTTTGGCGATCTCTCGGTATGCATGAGCCAAGATTATCATGTTCTAAATGGTGCTCCACAACTCTCAATCCATTTTTATCCTTCATCGAAGTAATAGGAGCTCAATTGGAAAATATGATATCCTCGCTAAAACTTTGTGCAATTCTTAATCAAATAGTATTGTAATTTTAGGTGTGAAGAAAATTATATTTTCCTCATGAAGTAAATTTTCTTAGAGCGAAAACGGTTATCGCAATATACAAATACAGGGTTATTCACGTTATCCGACACGGAGCATTATGGCTAAAGTATTTGATAAAAAAGAAAACAATAATTTGGGACGAATAGAGACCTATAAAGGCTACATTTTAAAAATATTTTCATGTTATACAGGGTGTCCCAAAAGCACGAAATGTATCAAAGTTATGTTTTTTTAAATGGAACACCCCGTATATTATTACATATTCAGATTCCTTGATGAATTCTATTGTGACTTTATATATCATACATGGGACTTAAAGCAAACCGTTTAGGTGTAAATCACCATTTTCGGTATAAGTAGATATCAGGAAAAAATTGAATATCGCAGAGATTATAAAATTTTGAAGGCTGTGACTTTGCCGTATTATTAAACATAAAATGCGTCAGCTTTGATGAGACTCTCAAATTTAAATTACGTTTATGCTTTGAGAAATCGGTGGATGAATTAAGGAAACTTCGATCAGCGATAACTTGATTTTTTCAAATGGGAATGCCTAATTTTTTTTATATGGTTAAAAGTAGAATTTGATAACCTTTCCAACGATATAAGGTTGTGTATACCAATCTCTGGTAGTTTTCATTTAATTTTAAATTTTCAAACAACTCGGCTTTTTCAATTTGCCTACCTATAACCAACGTAGCAGGCCATGAAATATAAACAAAAACCTGTCCAGGTAGAAGAAAACAACTAACTTAGCTGAAAAATACACACGAAGTAGACTAAAGGGACAAGATTATAAAAATTACTCACAACAAACAAAGTCTAACCAGAAACAATGGCGGTAACATATCTTTGGTCAAAGAGAAGCTGGAGTATGGCAGAAATTGATTTCTTCACGGCCTACTAGCTACTGCAATGTACTAGAGATTGGCAATTTCCAAAACCATTAAAAATTTTGGAATAAAGTAAAAACTACTAGAGAATGATGTAAGCAGTTTATTATTTTCATAATAAAATTTCACATTTAATGATATAAAAAAGTATGCAATTCTGTCAAAACTCAAGTCAAAAGTACCTCTGACTGGAGATCTGAAAACTCTTCAGTACCTATTAGCAAGGTCGCAGAAAATGAAGAATGAATTAAAATTTGTTCAAATTATAAAACATAACTTAAATGGCAGAAAATTTAAATCTGATTTGTCAGTATTCCTTTTTTGCAATATTGCTAATAGATAATGAAAAATAAAAGGGCTCCAGTCAGAGGTATCGACTTCGACGCAAATAAGTACTTTTTTATACCATTACATATGATTGATAGTTGCGTGCTGGAGCAGCAGTCGCTGGTTGTTTCTGTTTCATATGAGGGTTTTTGATTGCCTTGGAAATTTTTAACCTCTAGTAAATTGCGGTAGCCAGTAGACAATATCTATTATCTATTACTGCCATACTCCAGCTTCTCTTTGACCTTAGAGATGTTATCGCAGTTGTTTCTGGGAGAGATGATTTGTTGTAGGGAATTTTTATAATCTTGTCCCTTTAGTCTAGTTAGTGTGTGTTTTTCAGATAAGTTAGTTGTTTTCTTCTAGCTGAACAGATTTTTGTTTATATTTCATGGCCTGCTACGTTGCTTATAGGTAGGAAAATTGAAAAACGCCGATTTGTTTGAAAATTTAAAATTAAATGGAAACTACGAGAGATTGATATTCATAACCTTATATCATTAGAAAGCTTATTAAATTCTACGTTTAACCGTATAAAAAAAATTGGGCATTCCCATTTGAAAAAATCAAGTTATCGCTGATCGAAGTTTCCTTAATTCATCGACCGATTTCTCCAAGCATAAACGTACTTTAAATTTGACAGTCTCATCAAAGCTGATGCATTTTATGCTTAGTAATACGGCAAAGTCACAGCGTTCCATATTTTGTAATCTTTGCGATATTCAATTTTTTCCTGATATCTACTTATACCGAAAATGGTGATTTACACCTTAACGGTTCGCTTTAGGTACCATGTGTGATACGCAAAGTCACACTAGAATTCACCAAGGAATCTGAATATGTAATAATATATGGGGTATTCCATTTAAAAAAACATAACTTTGATACGTTTCGTGTTTTTGGGACACCCTGTATAACATGAAAATATTTTTAAAATGTAGCCTTTATGGGTCTCTATCCATCCGAAATTATTATTTTCTTTTTTATCAGAAACTTTAGCCATAATGCTTCGTGTCGAATAACGTGAATAACCCTGTGTATTTACAAGATTACCAGAACTATTAAGCTGAGAATTCCTTTTCATGTATGCAACCTGAACAACATTTTGAAGGTAGATTTCTACTATTCGTGTTAATTAGATGTGTTTGGTTGTAATAAAACGGTGGAACTACAGTATTTTCAATAACATTCGTTCACAAATTTTTGTTGTAGTCTGTACTGCACTGTACGTTTTCAATTATGCTCTAAATTTTTGTACCTTTGGCGCCCGTAGGTTGTAAGCAAGGATTTTCCAAATCTAATGCTAAAAATCATTGATTCAATGTCCTCGATTCTTAACTGCCACAATGTGAGACCAGAAACATAAAAGCTTTAACTGCACACATAAAAAGAAATTCTCAAGTCAAGAATTGTGATATTCTTGTAAATACATACTCACAACAAGAATATCGGTTCTCACCCTAAGAAAGAATATTTGATGAGAAAATTATAGAAAATTTGTATCAAGTATAATATATTTTTGATTTATATACTTATTTTAAAGAAATATGCCCCGAAAGAAAATATAACTTTCTTTGCAACCAAGGCTATAATAATTTAATAACAAATATGTCATAACTTTATATCAAGCTTATCATTTTTTCCAGCGGTGTCCAGTTTACTTCTATCAAAAATATAGGCAGCTTGCAATGCGGACCTTCATTGACAATAAGATAATCTTGGTTTGAAAATGAACGCTGTTTTATAAGCACACCCTACATTTGTATCAAGTAAATCATTTATTTGACGTCTACCAACGTCGGAGTGCGCAGGCGCGCAGCGTGTCACGGGTCAACTCTAACCTCTCCACCATCTCAACTCAACTGCCTGTTGCCCGTCCGCGTCCGCGCCGCCATTAGCGGTTTTCGGATTGTCGCATTTGCCGCCGTCTTTAGCACCATAGCGTAATACCTGCACCCTGGATCATGCATAAAAGCACATATAGTATCTAGTCAAACTGTTAAATAAATTGCCATTGCCACGTGATACCCGTGATACCACCGTCAACCATCAGTCATCGAATCTGCCGGTAGTGCTGGTCCACCGCCATTTGAGTCGCGTCTCAGTTCCCATCAGCTTCCTTATCACTGAATCTATCCAACCATGAATGAGCTATTAAAAAAAATTGGATGCGAAGACCCGACTCAGGTGTTCCTAGATAAGTACTGAGTATACTAAATATGATTCAAGAAATTTTGCAGAACTATTTCTCCAGAAAAATTTCTACATGCTTATAGAAGAGTTTGAATGCTCAAATTAATACTATTAGATTCCTCATCCAAGAATATCACAATTTTAGAATAAAGTTGAGCTATTTGCGTCAAGTTTATGAAATGCTCCCAGTTAAGATCATGAAATGTTGCAGTCAAGATTATGAAATACTTCGGTCAAGATTACCCTATGCTTGATTTAAGATTTTGGTCTTCCTACTATCAAGAATTTCCCAGTTTTGCATTGAAGATATTTTCTCAATCTAACCCTTATATGGTCAAAGATATCGTACTCTCACTTTGAGATTAGCATTGCTTTGCGCGTATAAGAAGTTATGGTATACTTGAACTAAAGCATCTGTGCTCCATCTAAGAAATTATTTTTATGTGTGTGAGCAAAATCAAATGCTGAACTAAATGAAATAGGACACCGAGCAGAACATTGGAAGACATGGTTTTCACTGACTATTACATTTCATTCATGTTTCTCCCAAGAAGGCACTCCAACCAATAGTGTAATTCACTGTCATTTTACTTCCCACACCGATAGGTGAGGGGAGTATTGTGATCGCGAAAATTTTCGATTTTGAGATAATCCGCTTTTTGGGCATTTTATGATGTCTACATAACAAAAATCGATCTCACTCATTTCCGTCGGTCTGTCTGTCTGTCGGTCTGTCTGTCTGTCTGTCTGTCTGTGCGCGTTTTTCTAGCCTCGTAATATCAGTAACTGCTGCGTGGATTGCGATGAAATTTGGGCAGCGGTATGCTGTGGAGTCGTAGTAGGTAACGTTCTTATAATTTTGAAAATCGGTGCATGGGCGGCGGACTAATTAGCAAAGAACAAAAGAAATTGAATATTCCTCAGACTTCGTTTTTAGGTGTTTTAGGGGTTCCTGATCATTTTCTACTTTTCTTGGGTGGGGGTGAAATTGGGGTGGTTGGGGGGGTGGGGAGTTGTAAATCTCAAAAATGTATTATATTCACCTGTAAAAGAAAGACCTAGCGGCATAATACCCTTTTTTAGGCCCATCCGAACATTATCTTGCCTGTTCCAGAAACGAAGGGACTTTAAATTTTCTGATAAATACATAGCAATATTGCTTATGGAATGGAATTTAATGAAACTTAGTAGCAGTATTACTACCGCGGCGAGGATAGAAGACGCGTATGTTTTGAAACAAATGTGTCGGTGGCGGCGCAGCAAAAATAAAAGAAACAAAAAACGCCTCAAACTTTGTTTTTAGACATTAGGAGTTCCTGCTCAGTTTCTATTTTTTTTGGGTAGGGGTGAATTTGGGGCAGTTTGTGGGGTGGGGGGGTTGAAAAACTGAAAAATTTGTTGTATTCATAATGGGCTGCCCATTGACCTGTGAACGAAAAACCTAGCGGCATAATACACTTTTTTAGATCCACGAACATTGCCTTGCTCATTATAGAAACCAAGGGACTTAGAATTTGTGATATATACATACGAGTATTGTTTTAGATCGTCCTATATTGCGTAACGCGAAAATTATTCAATTGACTTTAACGAAATTTTAACACAGTATTACTACCGCGGCAAGAATGGAAAACGGGTATGTTTTGGAAAAATCGTGTTAGTAGAGGCACAGCAATAATAAGAAAACTAAAAATATAAAAAACAGCTCAAACCTTGTTTTTAGGCGTTTTAGGGGTTCCTGATTATTTTCTACGTTTTTTGGGTGGGGGTGAAATTGGGGTGGTTGGGGGGTGGGGGGTTGTTAAAACTAAAAGATGTGTTGTATTCATAATAGTTTGTTCATTGACTTATGGAAGAAATACGTAGCGGCATATTTTTTTAAGTCCATGTGAACATTGCCTTGCCTATTACAGAAACCAAGAATTTTGTGATGTATACATATACGGGTATTGCTTAATTTCGTTCTATGTATATTGCGTAAAGCAAAAATTACTAATTGATTGAAATTTCGACACAGAATAGACTATCGTGGCAAGAGTGGAAAACGCGCCAGTGTCTGAAAAATCGTGTCAGTGGCGGCGCGATAATAATTAAAAAACTAAAAATATAAAAACAGCTCATACTTCGCTTTTATGTCGGCTACACACGTTCCGGCAGGCCTGTCAGTTCGAACTGAATGGTCCGCCCACGTCCGGTCGCCTGAGCGTGTGTATGGTCCGGTCTACCTGTCAGTAACGACTGATCAGGCGACCGGAGAAGAATCACATATATGTTCGTCCCTCCGTCCGGCCTGACGTCCGGTCGCCTGAGCGTGTGTATGGTCCGGTCTGTCTGTCAGTTACGACTGATCAGGCGACCGGAGAAGAATCACATATGTATATGTTCGTCCATCCGGCCGACCTGACGCACTACCATTGGTCCATTCAAAAAGAAAGGGACAGACAGCTGGTGTTTCCACGACATTTGGATCTCGATACGATCCCAAAAAAATAGCGAATCGACCTTGAACAGGAAACGTTTTGAAAACGTATCCAATTTGTTTCCACTATATAGTGAGTAATTCTTCGATATCTCGCAATATATTCCTGATAGAAGAAACTATCAAATACAAAAGTTATTTGGTTAAGACGAACATAAAAAAACATAAAAATATTTTGAAATATACAGGGTGTTGCGGGAAAGTAGGGCAGTGATCAAATTGATTTTTTTATATGGAACCATAACTTTTTTTTAATTTTTCTAGTTTCCATCATCGATCTCTATTTAACCCTAAAATATTTTTGGGATTGGCTGCGATGTTGCCAAGTTATAATTTATTTTCTAATAATTTGCGGATTTGCAAGGTCGCAAGTAATACGTCCAAATTGATATATTTCTTGAACTTTTCTCAATAATATTATACAGCGCGTTACTTGAATATTAAGTGAATATTATTTTGGATGTTATCAGCAATGCGCATCTACAGGGTGTTTTTGGCAGAATTTTAAATTAAGGCAATTTGAAGGTCATTTTACTCTGTTTTTTAAACGTATGTTTTATTCTAAATCGAACTAATACCCTGTCTCGCTTTGTAATATTTTTCTTCGCGTTTGCGACGTTGCCAAGTTATAAATTATTTTACCAAATTTTCAAACAAATATCCATGATTTATATTAATAGAACACACTGTATATTTTATTTAACATAGAAGTACTCCCTAGTAATGGTTTACGGCGTGAACAAGTTTTAAGTGGTATTCCTAAAGTGATAAAACCGTTTTCCTTACACATACTGCCTATTTTGAGTATCAGATCAGTAAAAGGTACACGAACGCTTAAATATCTCCAAAACTTGCTCAGCTGGAACGAGAAAGTCTATATCTGCAGGTTTTCTAACATGCAGAATTCAAAAATTATAGCAGCAGCGTTGCCAGATTTACCACTTTTACGTTACACGTCATAATTTTGTTATTTTCAATAAAATCCTCTACTTATCTTTATTGCAATGAATTGCGCATGTCGAATTTAGTAGGATTTCATAACTTCAAAATTTTGTTTCTATTGATTACTGAGATACGGCAACACCACTTTTTCAGTAAAAAGTACCGGAACGCTTGAATATCCAAAACTGCCACAGCTGAAGCGAAAATTATCAATATCGAAGAGTTTTTTCACAGCAAAATTCAAAAATGCTAACATCAGTGTTGTCAGATTTACCACTTTTACGTTAGACTTCATAAATAGGGCATTTCATTCAAAGTAATGACGTGAAACGTAAAGTTGGGAAATCCGACAACGCCGATGTTAGCATTTTTGAACTCTGTATGTTCAAAAACCCCTACGTATTGAATTTCAGAGCTCCAGCTGTGGCAGTTTTGGAAATATTCAAGCGTTCCGGTACTGTTTACTGAGAAAGCAGTGTTGCCGTACCTCAGTAATTAATAGAATCAACATTTTGAAATTGTGAGACTTTACTAAATTCGACATACGCAATTTATTGCAATAAAGATAAGTAGAGGATTCTATTAAAAATAACAAAATTATGACGAGTTACGTAAAAGTGGTAAAATCTGGCAACGCTGCTGTTAGAATTTTTGAATTCTGCATGTTCAAAAACCTGCAGCTATTGATTTTCTGGTTCCAGCTGTGCAAGTTTTGAAGATATTTAAGCGTTCATGTACCTTTTACTGACCTGGTATTCGAAATAGCAGTATGTGCAAGGAAAACGGTTTTATTATTTTAGGAACACCAGTTAAAACTTGTTCACGCTATAGACAATTACTAGGGAGTACTTCTATGTTAAATAAAATATACAGTGTGTTCTATTAATAAAAATCGGAGATATTAGTTTGAAAATTTGGAAAAATAATTTATAACTTGGCAACGTCGCAAACACGAAAAAAATATTACAAGGCGAGATAGGTTATTCGTGGGTATTTTGATTTAAAATAAAACATACATTGTTACATTTAAAAAGACAAAGTAAAGTGACCATCAAATTGCCGTAATTTAAAATTCTGCCGAAACCACCCTGTAGATGCACATTGCTGATAACATCCAAAATAATATTCATTTAATATTCAAGTAACTCGCTGTACAATAATATTGAGAAAAGGTGAAGGAATATATCAATTTGGACGTATTACTTGCGACCTTGCAAATCCGGAAATTAATAGAAAATAAATAATAACTTGGCAACGTCGCAACGGATCCCAAAAATATTTGAGGGTTGAATAGAAATCAATGATGGAAACTAGAAGAATTTAAAAAAGTTATAGTACTATGCATAAAAAACAAGCTGATCACTATACAATACTTTCCCGCAACACCCTATATATTTCAAAATATTTTTGGGATATGCGTCTTAAGTAACCAAATAACCTTTGTACTTGACATTTTCTTCTATCATGTATACCTTGCCAGATATCGAGAAATTACACACAAAATGTTTTAAAAGCCCGTCGAGAATTTTCACATTCGCCCGAACGTGTGGAGGGGCGTCAGCCAATCAGAGGCGACCGCTCTTTAGGCGGCCTTGTTCAGTTCGAACTGACAGGCCTGCCTGAACGTGTGGGGGCGAGGCGACTGGTCTTCAGGCAGACCGTTCAGTTTGAACTGACAAGCCTGCCGGAACGTGTGTAGCCGACATTAGACGGTTTAGAGGCTCCCGATCATTTCGCATCTTTCGGTTGAAGCATGCAGGAGACTATTACGAGAGTTTTTGTGTTGGATGTTTTTTTTGCGGGCGGGTGGGCGATGATTTAGTTGCAAGGAGATTTCAGACTATAGCTTCATGCAGTGGGAAGACAATAGAATGGTATCATTATTATGTGTGGGAAGTACTGAGTCAATCAACTTGACTCCATTTTATTTTTTTTATGTTCACTGCTTTCATACCTGCCGGATACCGGTCGTTACCTAGGTCCAGCTCATTAGATCCGAAAGATCTAAACAGTGCTCTCATACACTAGGGACATCAAGCATTATGTAGTTTGGGTTCCAAACAAGGATTCTGATATCCTTGCGTAAGGTGGGAATCATTTTCTTCATTCCATTGTAGAGTGATCATTAGTATAATGTCCTTTCACTTTTTGTTGGCTTTAAAATTAATTTTAAGTGATGCTTTGGTATAAGTATCCGCATGAATTTATTTTCTACTATACGAGCTGGAGTTATACATTATCATCCGACTGTTCTACAATTCCAATGTAGGCTGAGAAATTATCCTATGGCGCGAAATGATGAAATTATTTCCAGATCGACGAACATTGCTAAAATGGGGGTTTTCCAAATAGTGCTGTTGTAGGCTAGGTGGTATTTTGAACACTCATATATACGAAAATAATAAATTAAACGAACAATAATAATAATAAGCACATTGAAGAAACATGATTTGCTGACAACGGGGAAAAAGACATTGAATAGTATATTCGAGGACTATACCTTTTCCAGCTGTAGTTTCTAAAGCGTCAAGTGATACTTCAAAACAGGTACAAATTTCACCTGACAGTTTGAAATTACAAGTGACGGGTTGGAAAATTAACTTGACCGTTTTGAATTATCACTTGACGCTTTAGGAACTACTGTAAAAGGTGTAATGTGCATTGGTTTAGAAGATTTGGCTGAGTTCATTGCACTAAAGTTACGGAAAAAAATCAGAGTTAAAGTTCAGATATCAATGAAGTGCCGGTACCTATTTAATAAACTTGACTATATTTCTAGTAACAGCAATAATGTCATTGAGATTCTAATTCGCATTTAAAATCTTAGAATTTTCCTTGTGCCGGGTCATGTAATTGCATAGTTCAGAGTGTTTTATATTGAAGCATTTTAAAACCACTTGGCTCAGTTGTACAGAAATATGGGAAGGAAGGAAGGAATAAGAAATGTTAAAAAATATAATTATAATAATACTTGAAAACTTTAACGAATTTGTTGAAACTTCTCATGATTACAAAAGGTTTAGAAGTGAAATAACTGATAAATAACGTATACCACTGCTTGAATGCTGCAACATTATAATTATAACAATAAGTAAAAGTTGGAATGTTACTGTTCGCAGGGACAACATCTATACTAGAAAAAAATGATGAAGACTACAAGTGATTAAATTTCACCCAAAAAGGATCTCCAGGTTATCGTGTGTGAAAGAATTTCAATAAGTTCACTGGCAGCACAATCCTTTATGAGAATAGCAAGAACCCAGATCACTTCAATTGTCTTTTGTATGTGAAGGATATTGAAAATAACAAAAACGTTTGTTTGTTAAATAGCGCTACGTAAAAATGTGCAGAGGTGAGGTGAGACTCAGTCTTTCAGAACACGTCGAACAGGTGACACCAGCTTCTGAGGATGCCAACTACTCGTGTTGGCGAAGCCTCAAGCAGCGAAACGCGCCGACGTCGAGGCGGCGGAACGTGTCGACGCCGGTCGAACAGCCCAAGAAGCAGTTCACCGAATCATGGCCGCGAAAGTCTTACACAATACATTCATGTAAAATGTGTAACTTTGAAAAATTGAAAGAAAGAGATTGTGAAAAAATTTTATTCGTGTATTGGTAGCATTCAGAAAGCCGTTTTGTTGAATATAAATAAAGTTCTCCGAGATATGATAGAAAATACCCTGTTATCACTGATTGGCGGAAGAAAGCATTTTAAACAATGTCTAGTACCTAAGGATATCATACTCTAATCATTGATATTAAGGGAACCTGTCTAAAAAGTCATAAGTCCTAAATGTATATAAAGAACTGGTCCATTAGAACGGCCAGCAAATTCTCCTGGCTTAGGTGTGTCTAATATTATAGATCATTGATACAACCCAACCGCTCATGACTTTGGAAAGTTAAAAAACTGCATTACAAGTGTTAATTTAATGTGTTGGAAACCTATTTTGAACATTTCTTTAATCGTCCGTAAATTGAAACATGCTAACGAATGTTTCCCATAGATAGCTTTGTTGATATTATAAACTTTTTTGTTGATGTCAATTATTTCACAAAAAATCAAAAACGTTTATTCGTTGTGAGAAAACATTTATTACCGAATCTATTTTTCCAAAACAGAAGAAGTGACCTTTTTTAAAATTTTAAAATACAATATATTCTATACAAAAAAACCTGTATTTATCGAAAAAATGAAGTCAAGTTGATTGACTCAGTACTTCCCACACATTACGCTGATACCAGTTTATTATTTTCCCATAGCATGAAGCTTTAGTCTGAGATCCCTTGCAACCAAATAATTGCCAACCCCCCCCCCCCCCTAAAATTGTCTTATGCTGCTAGGTCTTTCCTTCACAGGTCAATGGACAGCCTATTATCGATACTGCAAACTTCTCAGTTTTACAACCACCACCCTTCCCCCCCCAACCACCTCACGTTCACCCCCACCCAAAAAATTGGTAGGAAATGATCAGGAACCCCTAAAACGTCTAAAAACCGAATTTTAGTTGCTTTCATACTTGTCCGTTCTTTGATTATTGCTACGCTGCCACTGACAAGACTTTTAACAAACATACGCGTTTTCCATTCTCACCAGGGTAACAATATACTGTGTCAAAATTTCATTAGAATCAATTTAATAGTGTCCACGTTAAAAAATACAAAACGATTTAAACCAATAAATTCTCGTATAGTATACAGAAAATTCTAAGTCCCTTAGTTTCCGTGATAGGCTAGGCAATGTTCGAATGGACCTAAAAAGGTGATTTGTGTCGCTAGATCTTCCTTCACAGGTTAGCGGACAGCCTATTATAAGTACAAGAAATTTTTTAATTTTTCATCCCTCAACGCCCCAACCACCCCAATTTCACCCCCACCCAAAAAGACGCAGAAAATGATCAGGAACCTCTAAAACGCTTAAAAACGAAGTTTGAGCTGTTTTTATATTTTTAGTTTTTTTATTATTTCTGCGCCGCCACTGGCACGATTTATCAAAGCCATACGCGTTTTCCATCTTCGCCATGGTAGTAATGCTGTTTCAAAATTTCATTAAAATCAATTCAACAGTTTCCTCGTTACAACGATCTAACGCAATACTCTCGTATGTTTACATCAGAAAAAATTCTAAGTCCTTTGCTTTCTGTAATAGGCAAGGCAATGTTCAGGTGGACCTAAAAAGGTGATTTATGTCGCTAGGTCTTCCTTCACAGGTCAGCGGACAACCTATTATTAATACAGCAAACTTTTCAGTTTTTCAACCCCCCACCCCCCAACCACCCGAATTTCACCCACCACTCAAAAAAACTCAGTAAATGATCAGGAACCTCTAAAACACTTAAAAACGAAGTTTGAGCTGTTTTTATATTTTTAGTTTTTTTATTGTTTCTGCGCCGCCACTGGCACGATTTATAAAAACCATACGCATTTTCCATCCTCGCCGCGGTAGTAATACTGTGTCAAAGTTTCATTAAAATCAATTGAACAGTTTCGTCGTTACATAATATACATAGAACGATCTAAAGCAATACTCATATGTATACATCGGAAAAAATTCTAAGTCCTTTAGTTTCTGTAATAGGCATAAGGCAATGTTCGGATAGACCTAAAAAAGTTATTTATGTCGCTAGGTCTTCCTTCACAGGTCAGTGGGTAGTCTATTATGAATACAACAAATTTTTCAATTTTACAACCCCCCACCCCCCAACCACCCCAATTTCACCCCCACCCAAAAAAAAGTAGAAAATGATCAGGGACCCCTAAAACGCCTAAAAACGAAGTTTCAGCAATATTTATTTTTTTTTGTTTTTTGCCAATTACTCCGCCGCCTATGCACCGATTTTCAAAATTATAGGAACATTATCTACTACGACTCCACAGCATACCGCTGCCCAAATTTCATCACAATCCATGCAGCGGTTACTGAGATTACGAGGGTAGAAAAACGCGACAGACAGACCGACAGACCGACAGACAGACAGACAGACAGACAGACAGACAGACCGACGGAAATGAGTGACGTGGATTTTCGTTATGTACACATCATAAAACGCCCAAAAAGCGTATTATCTCAAAATCGAAAATTTTCGCGATCACAATACTCCCCTCACCTATCGGTGTGGGAAGTAAAAGCACAATAAAATTTTTGTGACCTTGTACAGCTAAAAAAAGGTTTAAGCAGTATGGAGTACATCGACAAAAACTGCACATTACTATCCTAATTTAGCGCAGATTCCATGTACAGAAAGTAAGCGTCACAAAGGTTACTAAAGACTAGATTACTCGAAAGGTGATAGCAATCTATTGCAACCGCTTGCGAATTGAGGTACCTAGCTCCACAGACTCCTCCACCATCAATAATAATATTGAGTCATCCATTTCTGAAAAATTTACAGTTGTTGCGTATCGTGATTATCATGGACAGTGAAGTCAAAAATTGATACAAAACGTTCAGTTGCGTAAGTGTACCCAGTCTTCAATACATACATTTAAGTTAACCAGTTTTCTATCAAAGAAACTTAAGCCGTATTAGTTACACTTTGTTAATGCTGCATGTTCAACTTTACCTCAGGACTCCTATCCTACAAAAATAGCTATCTAATAATTTTCAAATTGGGGTTTAGGAAAGTTGATGATATACAGCAAACTCTATCGGATATTAGAGAAACGTGCTACAGGCTGCAATGCTTTGAGCATCTTTATTATAAAACTCTGGCGTCCCCATGTGATAAGCTACTTACCTTAAGCATATATAAATCAACTTTTGTCTGAGCGAAAGCCTTCCTCCGAAAGCATAGGCAAGGCCGTTGTAGAAGTAATCTGAGGAAGTTAAATCAAACATCTCTAGAAGTTGGTTTTCGCAACCAAACCAGGAGCTGTCCTATTCCGCATACTTGAGGACACCAAAGATCGATCATCTTTTTGGATGGTGGTCCTTTTTCTACCAGATTCTGGTCTTATGGTTATGAGATCAGTCTCCTGATCATTGATACAGGTTTTGTTCAGCACATAAGTTCTTATCAATTCAATTCTTGCAGTTTTTCGTTGTTCTCGACAATCTCGCATTAATTCTACAATTCTAGCCACCACAATAGGATCTGACATCATGACCATTTAAATACACAATAAAACTAAAATACGCCACAAGAATCTTTTTGTGGAGATAGTCAACAACAAACTGCGAAATAGCCATCGTGCGAAGTTCTAATTAGGCTAAATTCGCGTTATTCCACCAAACGTCACAAGTGGGCTGATAACAACTCACAGATAGCAAACATGCTCGCTAGTATTTATCGGAAAATTAATTATTCACCGCTAACTAGACCGATGATTCAGTAATTCACTTTTTTCCGAAATTATTTGTAATTTCCTAGAAGACCTAATTTTTTTGCTTGCCAGTAGATTATAAAAGGCAATGATGTACTTTATAGGGAAAGAAAGGAACCCATGGCACTTAATTGCATTATATTATATCCTTAACCGTAATGTCTCTACCGCTAAGCTTCAAAGCGATGAGTCCTAAAAGAATCCGAAACACTAAGCGCGAATCATTCTTAATGGTCTCACTGTTGGAGGTTGGATTATATGCATTTGCATATAAGCATTTGCATATTCAACTTATCTTTCCAGTTTCTGTATATTTTATGGATGTTGTTTTGCATCTTTTTGCGATAATTTAAAAGTTTTTGTTACGTTATACGGTTAATAAATGAAATTTTATCTTGTACCTGGCCAAATGTTTACACTGGACTGTGCGATCTTCAATGAAATTTTTAGACATAAGTTTGAAGGTAATGTAACCTTAGCCGTAAGCGATGAACTCAAAAGAAAGCTATTCTGTCTCCTCCAAAGATATGACGAGGGTCCTTTTCCTGATAACATATTGCAGTTATATAGTGTGTCCGGCAATGAATAGCAGATAACATAACTGCAAATGATTTGGGAAAAATGTTGGTATTTAACCAAACTTGTCTGAGTACGAGATTTCATAAGGAGACTTAAAAGGGGGACGTTCATTCACGAAAGTGCTTGTTAAACGAGATTTTTTTTAATTTTTGACAAGTTTAATCACATAGGTATCTACCCTAAAAAAACTTGTTATCGATCATTTCGGACAGTTAAGATTAAAAAACAGAATTTTAACATGGGCTCTTATGAGAGAGTAGCGAATTTTTGTATTGAAAGGTTGCATAAACATATTTTAAAACTAGATAAAAACATAAATAACGTTTAGAGATATTCTTTGGAATATCTAGTTTATATTGTCGCATTGAAACAATAGGGTTGATGGCTGTTTGAATTAGTTATTAGTTGTTTTAGTAACGGTAGTTAAAATTATTTCTTACCATACTGCAATCCGGCAACATCGTTTCTCTTTCTTTTTTTTATAACTGAGCAGACCGCGCAGGCAGAGCCTAAATACCAGAGTACCGCGGCTGCTGTGAAAGGGTTATGTTAGGGGAAGTTTGTTAACGCGAGATTTGAATGGGCCAATACCCGCAGGCCCAATAAATACAACTTCTGGCAGTCCATTCCAAGCCTTGGACACCCTGGGAATAAATGTGCGGTTGTACCGCTCAGTTCTTGATGTATGAAGAACGACCGTCTTAGGATGAGATGCAACGGTCGCACGGGTACATCTGATAGGAGCAGTGAGCGGCGGAACGATAGAGGATAGCTCAGACGAGCAGATTCCGTTGGAATATCGGTAGAAGAGTGAGAGGTCACAACACAACACACAACACGCCGCGCCGGTGAGAAAGTGACTGAAGGTGGCGCGCTAAGGCCGGATCGCCAATTAGTCGAATTGCCCTTCTCTGGACGGCATCTAGTATAGACAGGGTAGAAGGGGCAACAGCTCCCCAGACATGAGACCAATACTCCAGGCAAGGTCTTATTAACAAACACCATAGCGACAGCGTCATACAACGTCGATTAAGTTAGGCTACTTCGTTTTTTTCTTTCTTATTATCGTTTGTGTGTTATAGTCTGAGAGATGACGTCAACTTTCACCGGACCATTATACTGAGGCAGTATTTTATTGAAGTTGAAAATTTGCAGATATATGGTTGAAATTTTCATAACATAATAATACGTTAGCTGCAAAATCTGTGTGATTCAGTATATTTAGCTACGCACATGGTCATGAATGAGAGATTGGAAAAATCGGACTATTTTACTGAGACTGGAATTAATTTATATGACAATGGTACGAAAACTATAAAAATAATTGCTGGCTGATGCACGGTGTGATTAGCTCTATTATCTATTATCTAAATAAAAACGTATCCTGTTACATGCCGAAAAACAGATAAAGCATAGTTAAAACTCATAGTTGGTTTTCTTATTAAGGTTCATCTCTCATGCTGAAACGGCTGTGAGATCAATTTTGGGGGATGATAGCAAACGTATTCAATTCTAGGACGCTTGAGAATTAGCCAAGAAGGAAAGACGTTATTATTTTGAATCCATTGTAACCACTTAATCCGCGCTTCTCAGCGATGTCATCTTAGACGTCAATGGTTCTGAGTTGTCAATATTGTTTTGTTGTCAAATTTACGGTTAAGGTATTATTATCATGAACAATAATAGTTATGGTTACAATGTAAGAACCGATCACACCAGACTAAAGGGAAAATTTGTTCCACCTTAACGTAAACTATTCCACCTGAACTTGAGCTATGCAGAAGTAATCAATTAAATAGTAAAAAAAATTAAACTCAGTGAATCGCCGGTACTTGATCTGCCTAACCTGTTAGGTCAACGAGTGGTAGAGTTAAGTTATTAGCAGATTTTGTTCTATACCGCGAATGCATGATTCAACAAATAATCAGCTGTCTTGTTCACGGTCGGTTCCTTTTTGATGACGTTTTGCAAATATCTGACGTCAGCGATGCCATTTTGGGATAGTTTCAATTGCCCTGACAGCGACGGAGTATGTAAAAGTGTACAACAGGGCAGAATTAAGAAATAATACTCAACTTATGCGGTGTAAAAGAAAGGTAAACATTAAAGATGACATAAAGTTTATGTTGTCCTTAATGTTTACCTTCCATAAAGTACCAGATTTACGCTGTGACCTATATCATTTATCTCTATACCCATATTCTGTGTAGACAGCCATGACCCTGCCGTCTCGCCGCTGCTGAAATCTATCTCTGTCTAAACCAAAATATCGATGCGCAAAGGGATCGGCGCAAAGCATCCCCAGACCTTGAGTAAGATAGCTGATTGTTTGTTGCGCCGTGGCCAAAGTACAGACAATTTGCATCCCCATCAACCGATCAATTATTTTTATAGTTTTCATACTATTAATCGTCATACAAATCAATTCCAGCTTCAGTAAAATAGTCCGATTTTCCAATTTCCTATAAGTGACCATGCTTGGTGCTAGCATGTTAAGGCACATAGATTTTGTAACTAACATATTCTTCCGTGCTGAACTTCACGAACATCAATTAACTATCTGCAAATTTTCAACTTCAGTAAAATACCCCGAAATTTTTCTTGCGAGATACGCATACTCTCAAAATTTTGGGTGACGGAGTCGCGTCTGCTAACATATTCTTTTTAGTGTTTCCACAGGAAAACTACAAGAAACTATAAACTCTCAGTATAATTACCCATGAAAATTTGCCGCCAGCTACCTGACTTATCTGAGAATCACTGACGTCTAGCGTCTAGAACGTTAATGCTGAGAAAAGCGCTGTTGACACATTGATCAAGTAATTACAATGGAGTTAAAATAATAACTAATTTAGATTAACTAATATTTCAAAATAGAGAGCTCATAAATACCTGGTACATATAAAAATAATTTATAAATAATTAAAGGTTTAACTTCAACTATATAATTGTCAATAGATATTTGAAATTTGTTTTTGATTTGGTTTATCTCCGTGTTACTTGTGTATGCAGTTGGAGTTGGGAATCATGATTTTCTCAAATGAAGAATTCATCGATATGATCCGGATACTAGGTAAAGGCCACAGAAATAGCTTGCTAGCCCGTAGGGTGCCGGTATCATGAAATATTTCCAGAGCGCCGATTAGGTAGGTACTCGAAAAAATAAATTTAGAAAAAGGCATGGATGGTTATGCAGGTCCAGGTAATGCAGTATATGACAAGAAGGAGAAAACAAAAACTGTTACTACCTCGGAAAATGAATTCAATGTAGGTATTATTTGCAGTTACGGATAATCCAAATAAAAGTATACGAGAAATTTTCAGAGAACAGGCAAGAAGCTATGGAAGTATGCAAGGAATACTATCAAACAATAAGATGCACCTGTATCACATCCAGTTACACCAGGAGTTACGTGAAGATGGTTTTCGGCGGAGAAGAATATTTTGTAATTGGGCAAAATGAAAAATTCTGTGAGAGAGATTTTTTTGATTATATGCCTTCCGAAGTAGAGGCTACATTCCAGATTCCTATCGGTGTGGGAAGTAAAATGAACAATTTTGTACCGTAGGGCAAAAAACTATGTAGAAGCCGTATAGTGAAAAAGAATTCGAGGCGAAATGCATTAGATTATTATTCTTGAGATACACATCTATTGGAGTTAGAGGAAATACCGTTTGACAATTCAAAAGGTATTCCGGATATAAATGGAAAAATTATATTTCTGAATGATCAAATTCTACAGCTGTTTGACGCACATGCTCTACATAAAACCATTGAAGATTCCTAACCTTATTCACACTGATTGTCAGATAACCTGCGCCCTCTCATCTCCCTTAGACGAAAAGCAAATACCAGATGGAAGCGCACAAGAAATCTTAGGCATCAGCTTATTGCAAAACGTTAAAACATTACACCACATTGATGTGTAAGAACGAAAAGAAAGCTTACTTTGAGTATCAACTACGTACATACAAAAGGAATGAGTTATAGCTGGCGCGACCTCCATTTTGTGAATTTGGGTTAAAAGCGACCTGACATCCACATTGAGAAATCCTAAGCAACTAAACAGATATTTTTCAGAATCAATCCCTCAACTGCCAGTTAGTCATGATACAGTGAATTACTACATTAATGGAACTTTAATCAAGAATCATTTGGCTGCCAAATAGTCGATGATTTTGAAGTTCATAAAATTTTGTACCATGTGAAATCAAATGCTTTGGGTGCTGACAGGATAAACCTTAAAATGGTACTCCACTGTGATTATTATACCGCTGTTAACTCATGTTATCAATCAGTGCTTGAGCACTTCTACCTTCACAGGCTCTTGGAAAATCTCTAAAGTGAAAGCTATACGAAAAAGAGCTGATCCCACTGATTATAATGATATGCGACCAATAAGCCTTCACACCGATGTGAAACTTATGATACCGTTCCATTTGAAAAAAAAGTTTTTAACGTTTTTAACTTTTCAAATTTGAAAATTGCTAGTCTATTGACAATCTTCTTTTGAAACAACGATCTTACTGAAACACATACACGTTCCTTGCTTGTTTCAAAACCGAAAACTGTATCTTTCTGTCGCGTTTAGTTTCCGAAATATTAACGTTTCTTGTAAAGTACTACAAACGTCAAATTTTGTAAAAATTGATAAATAACTCCAAAAATCGGCTTCGTAGACATAAACAATGATTAACAAACCGGACCTAAAAATCGATGCTGAATTTAAAAACGTAATAATATACAGGGTGTTCCATTTAAAATGAGGAAGTTGATGCCTACTTCCGGTATATATGGAAGTCCGCCATCTTTGAAATTATTTTCTAAATGTAGAGCATTTGGAAAGAACCGTTTTCGTCTAATTCAAACGGTATGGCTGCTAGGGAGCACCGCGCGCTTATTGGACCACCCTGTATATTATCCACGTATCAATCTAGGTTCAGACCATATAACCATATAACTGCGAAGCTGCGCTCGTTCAAATAACAGATGACATATTCAGGGAAATAGACAGCGGTCGTGTTACAGTAGTAGTACTTTTAGACTTCACAAAGGCCTTCGACGCTCTCAGTTTTCCAATCATGTTAGCCAATCTCTCCATTTCACTAGTGTAATAAAGCTTTTTAGTAGTTATCTGTCACAGCGAATGAGGCGTGTCAGGATAGATAGCATTACGTCATCTCCACTTGCAGTAGCCGTAGGTGTCGACCAAGGATCAATTTCAGATCCCTTGCTTTTTATTTACCCTATGTATGTAGTAGATGTAAATAATATCATCTTCACGCTGGTGATACCCAGTTTCAGAAATAATGAATCCTAAAAAATGGTGCACAAATTATTCTGTTATTACCAATCCGAAAAAAACCTCTGTCCTGGTATCTGGACCTAAAAAAAAACACGCCTATCGTGTACAAATACCACGTGTATCCCTGCAGTTAAATTACTTTGCTATTTTTCCTTTCATTTTTTGCTTAATGCTAAAGGTACAATCGAGGGTACAATCCTTTAAGTACCTGTAGCTCTTGAATTAGTCACTTTAGACCCCAAGTGTGCGAGTTTGTTAGAATTTTTTTATCGGGAGGAACACATAAAGGCACAAATATACACGGTGTCAAATAATAATTTTGAATCAGACGTCACGTGACCAAAAACAAATACCTCGTTGAGTGATGCAATAACAAGAAAAGATAGAAAATTTGATCTAATTTCATCATCATAGTCACAATGTCTTAACAGACATGTTGTGAACTCGTAAAATGAATTAAGTCGGAGCTAGAGTATTGCCGACACGAGTATTATCAATAGTCTTGAGAACTGTAGCTTGCCATCGTTCGCGACTTACTGTCAGTTCAGTGCCGCTCTTGGTACTCATATCTAGCAACTGTTTCGTCGTATCCACCCAGCGTGTAGGGGAACGGCCACGACGCCGCCTACTCGGAGCGTGACCCTGAACTATAAGTTTCTCCATATTATCGCTTCTGTGAATATGTCCGAAGAATGTAAGCATTCCCATCGACACAATGGAGGATAGTCTCTTTGGATTACCGAGCTCATCCAGTATGGAAATATTAGTTCGATGGGAGGTATAAGGAATTCTCAGCATTGCTCTAATTTACACTCCCAAAATTATAATTCTTTACTACTGCCCAGTTCCAATATACTGCTTGTCTTAATCGTCGTTGGACCCTGGACCCTGTATTATACTGTGCGAGAATCGCTCTGAACGGAACACCCTGTCGAATCACAGAGCCTGTTCCAAAGTCCACCTCGACGTTAGGGAACCGCAATGTAATCCCGCAATCACACGAGTTGCTGCTGTCTGATTTTAAACAGGATCAATCGCAATCGTCGACGGGAACGGTTGGTCGCCGCGATCCGATTGTCAATGCCAATTGCAGGAAGACGCTTTATTGGCTGTCACCGGCTGATGTGCTGATACATGCATGCTTTGTAAGCTGTCCCAATACGCCAGACGACGACTAGTCCAAATTTTATTGACCGAAACGCTGACAGGGCAGCCAGCGTCCAGCCCTCGATCCCTCCAAGATTCGTGCAATCTGTGGATGATGTTAGTATATTAATACAAAGCTAGATGGAAAGCAGTTCTACAGTATAGTGCAGCAGGTTATCCTTAGACATGTTCTATGTATCAGTGATAAAACATACCCTATATTGGGCAAAGGTTGAAGCGTCCTTAATTTTTACTTTTCACACCGATAGGTGAGGGGTTTTAGGCATGTTAGGGGCTCCTGAGGGTTTTCTACTTTTTTTTTTTTGGGGTGGGGTGAAATTAGGGTGTTTGGGGGTGGGGGGTCGTAAAAAATTGTTGTATTCATAATAGGCCTGTGAGTGAAAGACCTAGTGTCATAATAGAGTCTTTTAGGTCAATCCAAACAGACACTACAGACACAAGGGACTTAAAATTGTTTGACGTATACATACGAATATTGCTTTAGATAATTTTGTATTGTGTAACGTGGAAACTATTGGACCGATTTTAATGAAATGAAATAATACTGTAGTATTATTAATTATTACTGTGGCGAGGATGGAAGATCCTTTTGGATTTTAGAAACCGTGTCAGTGGCGGCGCAGAAATAATAAAAAACTTGAAATTTAGATACAGCTCAAACTTCGTATTGAAAAGTTTTAGGGGTTTTGTGATCATTTTCTACTTTTTTGGGTCGGGATGAAGTTGGCGTAGTTGGGGGCTGGGGATCGTAAAACTCATTTTTTGTAGTCATAATAAGTTATCCATTGACCTGTGAAAGGAAGGCTTAGCGGCATAACTCACCTTTTTTGGTTGGGGGGGCGATATTTGGTTGCAAGGGGATCTCAGTTTCATGCTATGGGAAAATAATAAACTAGTACCACCGTAATGTGCGGGAAGTACTGAGTCAATCAACTTGACTTCATTTTTTTATAACTGAGCAGATCATGAAAGCAAACACACCAGTCTGTGGGTAAAAAATGATCGCTTTCATGTAAGAATTTATTACAGATATTACGCATTACAAAATTTTGTTCTTTGCTTATTATCTGTGAGAATGTCAACTGCAAATGTTTATAGGCAGCCGGTATATGATTTTAGAAACAAAAAATGTTATCTTTGTTCCTATTATTAGCCATAGAGACGTCATTTTTTATCAAATTAAAGGTTCTGAACGAGCTTTCCGAAAAAAATAAACGTAAGCATTATTGAATTTGTTTGCTAGCAAAAAAGTGACTCCTTTCTATATGCCTTTATATAACAACAAGCCCATCATAAATGAATACCATATTTAGGCTGCTTGTATTTTAACCCCCGATGCATTCATTCCATGCTATTAAGTAATTCTGGGATTATCGGTTGAGCAAGAGTAAGCGCTAAAACCATTAGTTGTTGGGATAAACAAATAAGATGTTTCGTAAACTAAAAAACCGATCTGACTGAAATGTTTAATAAACTTATAATGGCCTTACTTTGCAGGTCTTCATTATTATTCCGAATAACTGCTTTTGAATTTATTAACAATAAATAATCGGATTAGGTAAAATATCTTTTTATATTTTGACCAAAACTTATTGATGGATTTTAATGAATAAAGAATCAGACTAACACTGCCTTTTTAATAGCTGTCATTTTCATTTTAACGATTTTATTAAAAAAAAAGCCCAAAAATTACTGCGAGAAAAGGAGTAAATTTTACAACTTAACCATGATTTATAAAAAATAGATCCAATTTAGCTGTATATGTAAAGTCATCATTCTATAGGTCTCCCCTAACACTGACAGCTTTCACATATTATGTGTAATAAGTTTTCCCAATTTATTTTTCATTAGACTGGTCTAAAAGCGTAAATACCAGAGTACAGCGGCTGCTGTGAAAAGGCTATATTAGGGAAAGTTGTTGACGTGCAACTTGAATAGGTCAATACTCGTAGGCTGAATAAATACACCTCCTAGCAATCCATTCCTAGCTCTAGACACTTTTGGTGTACGAAGAACGACCGCCCTGGGATGAGATGCAGCACTCCCGTGGGTGCATCTAATGGGCTTGATGAGCCGCGACATTATAAAAGATAGCTCAATGAAGAAGATCCCGGTTGAATGCAGCTAGAAAGATGATAGGTCACCAACCGCACGCCGGTGAATGAGAGGCTGGAGGTTCTGTCACCGATCATTCGAGTGTCCCTTATCTATAGACTGCATCACGTATTGTCGTGGTAGTTTGGGCACCACCTCCCCAGATATTATGAGAGCAATACTACAGACTAGGTCTAATGTGAGTTTTATATAGCGTTAGAAGTTCAGATGGTAAGAAGTAATTTCGGGCTCTGAATAACTATCCGAGCTTTTTTCCAGCAGCTGTTGCAATTGACGAAATGTGTTCGTGCCAGTTCATGTTTCTGTAATTTTGACTCCTAAAAGCTTGAATGAGTGAGTACAGTGCAGTGCAGTACAGTGCTTATGATCCGTGTTTGTGCAGAAATTCTGCCGCAGCCTGTACCGATCCATGCGGTACCCCAGCTACGATTTTGTGGAAGGGAGAGGAGAAGTCGTACCACAACAACAGAGATTTTGCAGCCAGAGGGGAAGTCTGCTAACCAACCGCATAGTTTAAGACCGTAAGATTGAAACTTCTTTAGGAGAGCCGCATCCCATACACACATAAAAATAATTTCTTAGGTGGAGCACACATGCTTTAATTCAAGTATACCATAACTTCCTATACGCGCAAAGTTATGCTAATCTTAAAGTGAGAATACGATATCTTTGACCATATAAGGGTTAGATTGAGAAAATATCTTCAATGCAAAACTGGGAAATTCTTGACAGTAAGAATACCAAAATTTTAAATCAAGCATATGGTAATCTTGACTGAAGCATTTCATAATCTTAACTGAGAGCATTTCATAAACTTGACGCAAGTAGCTCAACTTTATTCTAAAATTGTGATATTCTCGGATGAGGAACCTAGTAGTATTAATTTGAGCATTCAAGCTCTTCTATGAGCATGTAGAAACTTTTCTGGAGAAATAGTTCTGCAAAGTTTCCTAAATCACATTTAATATACTTGGTACTTATCTAGGAACATCTGAGTCAGGTCTTCGCATCCCAATTTTTTTAATAGCTCATTCATGGTTGGATAGATCAGATCCAGTGTTAAGGAAGCTGATGGGAACTGGGACGCGACTCAAATGGCGGTGGACCAGCACTACCGGCAGATTCGATGACTGATGGTTCACGGTGGTATCACGGGTATCACGTGGAAATGGCAATTTATTTAACAGTTTGACTTGATACTATTATGTGCTATTATGCAGGATCCAGGATGCAGGTATTACGCTACGGTGTAAAGACGGCGGCGAATGCGACAATCCGAAAACCGATAATGGCGGCGCGGACGCGGATGGTCAACAGGCTGTTGAGTAGAGAGGGTGGAGAGGTTAGAGTTGACCCGTGATACGCTGCGCGCTTGCGCAGTCCGACGTTGGTAAACGTCAAATAAATGATTTACCTGATACAAATATAGGGTGTGCTAGTAAAACAGCGTTCATTTTCAAACCAAGATTATCATGTTGTAAATGAAGGTCCGCATTTGCAAGCTGTCTATATTCTTGATAGAAGTAAACTGGACACCGCTGGAAAAAACGATAATATTGATATAAAATTATGAAATATTTATTATTAAATTATTATAGCCTCGGTTGCAAATAAAATTATATTTTCTTTCGTAGCATATTTCTTTAAAATAAATACATGATTCAAAAATATATTATTCTTGATACAAATTTTCTGTAATTTTTTCATTAAATATTCTTTCTTAGAGTGAGAACCGATATTCTTGTTGTATGTATTTACAAGAATATCACAATTCTTGACTTGAGAATTTCTTTTTATGTGTGTATAATATCGAGAGCAACGACGTGAAACTCGCCAAATGAATGTATGGTTTGCACCCCACATGTGTGACGTAAGCTAGGAGTTCTCAACTTGACCTTTGATGTCGGAATCCATATTGTGATTGATGGAGTCTGAGGTATTTCATGAGCTCTTGACTCACGGATTTCTCCATCACTTTGCTGATCACAGAAGGTAGAGGTATAGGTCTATACTTAGGTGTATCTGCTTCGTATCCCGTTTTTGGCATGGGCTGGATACAAGATAACTTTCAGTATTTTGGTCAGATGTCGGATTCGTAAGATCTCGGTGAGGATCTCTTTAAGACTACTTTAACTTATAACAAAGAAAAGGATAAGTGACACGAAACATAGCCAATTATTATACCGATAATCAAAGATTGTTCATCACAGCCTTGTGGCAGCGTTTGGTGACACATACAAAAAAACTGTGTATGCTGAGAAAGCCTTTTTGTGTAAAATGAAAAAGTGGCCTTCCAATAGCACCAATCACAAAAAATCATAATGGGCTGCTTGCTGTTATGCCCATTGATATAAAGTTACCCATATAAAGTAATTTAAAAAAAATTGATGTAGCCGAACGTGGCAGAGCTAGACATTATTCTTGAATTCTCAGTCCTCACTTAAATGAACTGAGAAACAAATGATCAACAATTGGTCATCACTATTTCTGTTTTTGTACTTTTTTCATAAGCTACACTTTCAGTTTTACGTGAATCTTTCTCTTAGGGGTTGTAACATTCTTTCGTCAGGAAGTCTGTTGTTTTTCCTCATGTACTCAAGAGGACCAATAACTTTATTATTGTTTATTCATTCTTGATGAGGGCAATACATTTTGATCCAAAAATAATTGATATGTTATAATGTGGAGCAAATTAATGACTACCTGGTATATCATAATTATTGACATATTCCAACTTAATCCTCAACAAAAGAACATAGCCCCGTAGTCATTGCAGCCTTTCCAATTTTTAACTGCAATTAAATAACTGGTAAAGCTAATGCTAATATGATAATAATAACACTTCGCGCAATTCCGGTGTGCCATACAGCGGCGCACATCTTAGCTGCCAGAATGCAGAAGGCAGTTATCCTTGGGTCGCGTTGTCTACTTACGCTGCATGATTCGCGAATCCAGTGATTGCTCACCTCACGGTGTGAGGAGTAGTCACAGGGTAATCGAGCTCGGTGTGCTATAGAATGGGCGGTACCTTTTTGTTTAAAATAATAATAAGAGATAAGATAAGCGATGAGAATAAGAGCACAATAGCAAAAGTCAGTCATACACTTGGCTGCAGGTTGACCAACTCTTTTCAAAAATTGAAGGATTTATGCTTGCTATCCAGGACCAAGTACCTTTTTAATAGATATTGCTATTTCGCAATAACAAGAGTATCCAAAACACCTACGCTGGGAAGATAACAAGTGCTATACAAAGATGAAAGAGAATATTAAAGGCAATTCTTTGGTATAATAAAATATTGGGGGTTACATTTAAAAAAGGGAGAAAATCTAGATTTTGCATTCTACATCACGCTGTATACGAATGTGTGAGGTGGGCTCTTTTTATAGTCGATTTTAAAACTAGAGCATTTTTTTCATTCATCTGTGTAAAAAAAATTAAAAATTATTTCTGATTCATCACTTTTACTTCCCACACTGATAGGTGTGGAAACTATTCTGATCGTGAAAATTTTCGATTTTGAGATAATATGCTTTTTGGGCGTTTTATGATGTCTACATAACGAAAATCCATGTCACTCATTTCCGTCGGTCTGTCGGTCTGTCGGTCCGTCGGTCCGTCGGTCCGTCGGTCCGTCGGTCCGTCGGTCCGTCGGTCCGTCGGTCCGTCGGTCCGTCGGTCCGTCGGTCCGTCGGTCCGTCGGTCCGTCGGTCCGTCGGTCCGTCGGTCCGTCGGTCCGTCGGTCCGTCGGTCCGTCGGTCCGTCGGTCCGTCGGTCCGTCGGTCCGTCGGTCCGTCGGTCTGTCGGTCTGTCGGTCTGTCGGTCTGTCGGTCTGTCGGTCTGTCGGTCTGTCGGTCTGTCGGTCTGTCGGTCTGTCGGTCTGTCGGTCTGTCGGTCTGTCGGTCTGTCGGTCTGTCGGTCTGTCGGTCTGTCGGTCTGTCGGTCTGTCGGTCTGTCGGTCTGTCGGTCTGTCGGTCTGTCGGTCTGTCGGTCTGTCGGTCTGTCGGTCTGTCGGTCTGTCGGTCTGTCGGTCTGTCGGTCTGTCGGTCTGTCGGTCTGTCGGTCTGTCGGTCTGTCGGTCTGTCGGTCTGTCGGTCTGTCGGTCTGTCGGTCTGTCGGTCTGTCGGTCTGTCGGTCTGTCGGTCTGTCGGTCTGTCGGTCTGTCGGTCTGTCGGTCTGTCGGTCTGTCGGTCTGTCGGTCTGTCGGTCTGTCGGTCTGTCGGTCTGTCGGTCTGTCGGTCTGTCGGTCTGTCGGTCTGTCGGTCTGTCGGTCTGTCGGTCTGTCGGTCTGTCGGTCTGTCGGTCTGTCGGTCTGTCGGTCTGTCGGTCTGTCGGTCTGTCGGTCTGTCGGTCTGTCGGTCTGTCGGTCTGTCGGTCTGTCGGTCTGTCGGTCTGTCGGTCTGTCGGTCTGTCGGTCTGTCGGTCTGTCGGTCTGTCGGTCTGTCGGTCTGTCGGTCTGTCGGTCTGTCGGTCTGTCGGTCTGTCGGTCTGTCGGTCTGTCGGTCTGTCGGTCTGTCGGTCTGTCGGTCTGTCGGTCTGTCGGTCTGTCGGTCTGTCGGTCTGTCGGTCTGTCGGTCTGTCGGTCTGTCGGTCTGTCGGTCTGTCGGTCTGTCGGTCTGTCGGTCTGTCGGTCTGTCGGTCTGTCGGTCTGTCGGTCTGTCGGTCTGTCGGTCTGTCGGTCTGTCGGTCTGTCGGTCTGTCGGTCTGTCGGTCTGTCGGTCTGTCGGTCTGTCGGTCTGTCGGTCTGTCGGTCTGTCGGTCTGTCGGTCTGTCGGTCTGTCGGTCTGTCGGTCTGTCGGTCTGTCGGTCTGTCGGTCTGTCGGTCTGTCGGTCTGTCGGTCTGTCGGTCTGTCGGTCTGTCGGTCTGTCGGTCTGTCGGTCTGTCGGTCTGTCGGTCTGTCGGTCTGTCGGTCTGTCGGTCTGTCGGTCTGTCGGTCTGTCGGTCTGTCGGTCTGTCGGTCTGTCGGTCTGTCGGTCTGTCGGTCTGTCGGTCTGTCGGTCTGTCGGTCTGTCGGTCTGTCGGTCTGTCGGTCTGTCGGTCTGTCGGTCTGTCGGTCTGTCGGTCTGTCGGTCTGTCGGTCTGTCGGTCTGTCGGTCTGTCGGTCTGTCGGTCTGTCGGTCTGTCGGTCTGTCGGTCTGTCGGTCTGTCGGTCTGTCGGTCTGTCGGTCTGTCGGTCTGTCGGTCTGTCGGTCTGTCGGTCTGTCGGTCTGTCGGTCTGTCGGTCTGTCGGTCTGTCGGTCTGTCGGTCTGTCGGTCTGTCGGTCTGTCGGTCTGTCGGTCTGTCGGTCTGTCGGTCTGTCGGTCTGTCGGTCTGTCGGTCTGTCGGTCTGTCGGTCTGTCGGTCTGTCGGTCTGTCGGTCTGTCGGTCTGTCGGTCTGTCGGTCTGTCGGTCTGTCGGTCTGTCGGTCTGTCGGTCTGTCGGTCTGTCGGTCTGTCGGTCTGTCGGTCTGTCGGTCTGTCGGTCTGTCGGTCTGTCGGTCTGTCGGTCTGTCGGTCTGTCGGTCTGTCGGTCTGTCGGTCTGTCGGTCTGTCGGTCTGTCGGTCTGTCGGTCTGTCGGTCTGTCGGTCTGTCGGTCTGTCGGTCTGTCGGTCTGTCGGTCTGTCGGTCTGTCGGTCTGTCGGTCTGTCGGTCTGTCGGTCTGTCGGTCTGTCGGTCTGTCGGTCTGTCGGTCTGTCGGTCTGTCGGTCTGTCGGTCTGTCGGTCTGTCGGTCTGTCGGTCTGTCGGTCTGTCGGTCTGTCGGTCTGTCGGTCTGTCGGTCTGTCGGTCTGTCGGTCTGTCGGTCTGTCGGTCTGTCGGTCTGTCGGTCTGTCGGTCTGTCGGTCTGTCGGTCTGTCGGTCTGTCGGTCTGTCGGTCTGTCGGTCTGTCGGTCTGTCGGTCTGTCGGTCTGTCGGTCTGTCGGTCTGTCGGTCTGTCGGTCTGTCGGTCTGTCGGTCTGTCGGTCTGTCGGTCTGTCGGTCTGTCGGTCTGTCGGTCTGTCGGTCTGTCGGTCTGTCGGTCTGTCGGTCTGTCGGTCTGTCGGTCTGTCGGTCTGTCGGTCTGTCGGTCTGTCGGTCTGTCGGTCTGTCGGTCTGTCGGTCTGTCGGTCTGTCGGTCTGTCGGTCTGTCGGTCTGTCGGTCTGTCGGTCTGTCGGTCTGTCGGTCTGTCGGTCTGTCGGTCTGTCGGTCTGTCGGTCTGTCGGTCTGTCGGTCTGTCGGTCTGTCGGTCTGTCGGTCTGTCGGTCTGTCGGTCTGTCGGTCTGTCGGTCTGTCGGTCTGTCGGTCTGTCGGTCTGTCGGTCTGTCGGTCTGTCGGTCTGTCGGTCTGTCGGTCTGTCGGTCTGTCGGTCTGTCGGTCTGTCGGTCTGTCGGTCTGTCGGTCTGTCGGTCTGTCGGTCTGTCGGTCTGTCGGTCTGTCGGTCTGTCGGTCTGTCGGTCTGTCGGTCTGTCGGTCTGTCGGTCTGTCGGTCTGTCGGTCTGTCGGTCTGTCGGTCTGTCGGTCTGTCGGTCTGTCGGTCTGTCGGTCTGTCGGTCTGTCGGTCTGTCGGTCTGTCGGTCTGTCGGTCTGTCGGTCTGTCGGTCTGTCGGTCTGTCGGTCTGTCGGTCTGTCGGTCTGTCGGTCTGTCGGTCTGTCGGTCTGTCGGTCTGTCGGTCTGTCGGTCTGTCGGTCTGTCGGTCTGTCGGTCTGTCGGTCTGTCGGTCTGTCGGTCTGTCGGTCTGTCGGTCTGTCGGTCTGTCGGTCTGTCGGTCTGTCGGTCTGTCGGTCTGTCGGTCTGTCGGTCTGTCGGTCTGTCGGTCTGTCGGTCTGTCGGTCTGTCGGTCTGTCTGTCTGTCTGTTCGCGTTTTTCTACCCTCGTATTCTCAGTAACCGCTGCTTGGATTGCGATGAAATTTGTGCAATGATATTCTGTGGGGTCGTAGTAGGTAATGCTGCTATCATTTCGAAAATTGGTGCAGGGGCGGCGGAGCAATTAGCAAAAAACAAAAAAATCTAAAAATTCCTCAAACTTCGTTTTTAGGCGTTTTAGGTGTTCCTGATCATTTTCTGCTTTTTTTTGGTGGGGGCGAAATTTGGGGTGGTTGGGGGGTGGGGGGTTGTAAAATTGAAAAATTTGTTGTATTCGTAATACACTGCCCACTTAACTGTTAAGCAAGACCTAGCGACATAAGTAGCTTTTTTATGTCCACCCGAACATTGTCTTGCCTATTACAGAAACCACAGGACTAAGAATTTTTTCTGATGTAAATATACGAGTATTGCATTAGACCGTTCTGTATTGTATAACGTAGAAACTGTTGAATTGATTTCAATGAAATTTTGACACAGTGTTACTACTGTGGCGAGGATGAAAATACGTATAGTTGTTATAAATCGTGCCAGTGGCGGCGCAAAACCAATAAAGAAACTAAAAATATAAAAACAGCTCAAACTCAGTTTTTAAGCGTTTTAGAGGATCCTGATCATTTTCTACTTTTTTTTTTGTGAAACTGGGGTGGTTGAAAAAATGAAAAATTTGTTGTATTCATAATATACTGTCCGTTGCCTGTGAAAGAAAGACCTAGCGGCATAATACACTTTTTAGGTCCTTCCTAACGTTTCCTTCCCGTGTATCGTGTAACTTGGAAACGACCGAATTGATTTTAATGATATTTAGATACAGTACCATCACCTTAGCGAGGATGGAAAACACGTATGGTTTTTAAAAATCGTGTCAATCGTGGCGCTGCAACAACCAAAAAAAATAAAAATACAAAAAGGATCAACCTTCGTTTATAGGCGTTTTTTGAATGTTGGTGAAATTGGGGTGGCTGGTGGGTGTGGGATTGTAAGAGACTGAGAAATTTGGTGTATTGATAATAGGCTGTCCATTGATATGTGAAAGAAAAGCCTATCGACATAACAGAAATTGGGGGGGGGGGGGTGGCGATGATTTGGTTGCAAGGGGATCTCAGACTATAGCTTCATGCTAAGCTGGTATCACCGTAATGTGTGGGAAGTACTGAGTCAATCAACTTGACTTCATTTTTGGATATACAGTACGTTCATGTGACAACGATTTAGATATAGAAATGGTCATAACTTTTGAAATACCCTATATAATGTAACAATACCATATATTGGAAGAACGGAAATCATTAGTAGAATTTGAATACGGAATAATATATAGGATGTCTCATTTAAAAAAATGCATGTTTGCATCACCACGTAGTTACGCATCACCCTGTATAAATCTATATATTTTCTGAGCAAGGAGCATATCCGCGGCTACAACTTTTATATAAAACTTTTTTCGCTATCTTCTACATTACTTACATCACCGGTACTAAAAACTCACCCTGTATGTCAGTATTAATTTGTAGGAAATTATTGGTCGATGGAATGTCGGGGAACGTTAAATTAAATACGTGTATTCGAAGGAAAATTTTGAATTATTTGTACAAATCGCACCACACTGTAGGTATAAGATAAAGTGATCCTATTTTCGACGCATTCTGCATTTTTAGTAAAAACCAGTGAAAAATAAGGGGACCTTTTGAATTTAAGCGAAGTGGTTAATTTAGAAAATAAATATATACCCAATGTCGTGTTTCAAGACAAACATGTTTTAAGGTTGAACAACGGATTTCAAGGGGCAGTTATTCCCACAAACAAAGCACCATACTCAAAAAGTAAATGCCATTGACCTTTTCTTGGAAAACCGTGCATTCTTTAAATTAATTTTAAAATTTATTACCATGATTACAGTTAAGATAGTACAAATCATAGCTCGGATTTTGTTAGCGATGGCACTTCTACAGAAGGCAGAGCTGTTGAATGGACATATTAGCATGTTCATGATTTGAAGGACTGGACTAACGCTAACGCTGTGGTCAAAGACCTTAGCAGTAAATGGGCACTCTGTACAGTGATGGAAGCAAGCTTCATGTACATGTCTCAGAACATTATATTCCCGTCAATGTGTCGATCACACACGCTAAAACAAACTTATCTCCACTCGAGGTTGATGAATTTCGAGGCAGTTTGCTAGAAAACCGTGTATTCAACAGGCGAGCGCCCGGCAAACTTGGCTAATTTCAAGTTAACAGGATCTGCAAACAAGATAAGGAACAAACTCTGTTCAATCAAGCAAGCGCAGCCAGCACTTATACCGGCCGTTGACAGATGAAGTTGGGAATATTTGCTTTAGCGTATCCATACTTGCTATGACAGTATGTAGGTACTTAGCAGTTACTGGGGGTTTTCGAGTGTCCTTGTCTCTGCTCTGATAACACCTGTATGACAGCGATATAAAATTTCATAATAAAATGCTCATTGAATTCGAATACTGAGGTCTTAGGACTAATTGGAATACTCATATCCTTTAGTAAGCTGAAAACCATTGAAGAAATTATTATAAGAATGTTTAAAAACGAAGACCTTTTTGGTGCTTCACTCCATGGTATCTATATTTTGGTTCGGGTGATTCATTTGAAAATTTTGTTGCCTTGGGTAGGTCTATTCTAGACTCAACTATTTAGAAGGGGCAACTTTTTGACATTCTGGTTATGTAATATATTTCATATGAAAATACTAGTAAAGTCCAAATTAAAGCAATAATGCAATAACACATAACAATCCATCAAGCACTAGCCGCAACAAACAAGCTAATAGAAAATACAGATATACATTACAATTCTACACCGACATTAGTGATCGAAAACAATCAATACAAACTATACTGTGACGTTGAGATACATACAGACAGGACTATCTCATGTTACGTTACGTCTGACCTCCATTGTGCGACGTGGGCTTTAGTGATGAGACTGATGGCACTTATTTTCTGTTGATTATGCTTGTTTTCATTTAATCGCAACTGAGTAACTAACCCTAGCTCAGCGTCTTGCGACTGAGCCTGCTTGAAGGTCTGTAGTAGAATTTTGGTTCGTCCCAATTCAAATTGTTCTATTTCTAATGTGTCTATGTCGAATTCTCGTTGTTCTTCTTTCGAGCAGTATTTACAGTCTTCACCATAGGGCCTAGGTGACATAGAATCGGCATTACCGTGCTGTTTTCCTGGACGATGACTAATTTGAAAGTCATAGCTTTGGAGGTATTCAATCTATCGAGCAGGCTGGCCTTCCTGAACTTCATTAACCACTGATCGGTTCTCACAACAAATCTTCTCGGTACAATAAGTTGTGGAAAGTTCCAATCTCTTCCATCACACTGTACAACCCTTTAGGCATCATACACCAGTTTTTCTCGTGTTTGTGCAAAATTTTACTATAGTATCCCATTACTCTTTCGACGCCATCTTGTTCTTGAAATAGGACAGCTCCAACAGCATGGTGGCTAGTATCTGTGTCCAAGTTCCATCCCCTGCGAGATATGCTAGCATCGGCGAGGAGGTCAAAACTGTTCTCAATACATCGAAGGCTTTTTGGCAGATTGGGTCCCAATAAAACTTATTCCCATTTTCAGTTAAGGCAAATAGTGGTTTACTAATGGTGAAGAAATCCTTAACAAATCTCCGATAATAACTTCGTACCTCACGAGTGTTGGCCGGTACTTTCCATTCCTTCGACTTTCGTAGTATATGCTTATTATCGCTACATTTGCTCCGATATCAACTAAAATCTTTCACGATATATGTTCTATATAACTTTCAACTACTGGACCCTTCTCAATTTTATCAATCTCAACTTTGATTGCCACGGGGTCATGATGTCCAGCGAGCTTTTGTCCCCTAAAACTGACCGGCTTTAGTTTTCCGACTCATTGTCAGTATTAAAACTAGCCTCTCTTGACTTCTCTGTCACCTGCATGCGTTAGCCTACTCTAAAGTGCCCCAACTGCCCACATCTCCAGCACGTAGGCTTGTCAGGTCCTTCTAGATTTGTGCGAATTGGGTTTCTTTGGAAGGTACCACCTCTTCTTCTTGGAACGAACGATGTGTGTGTGTGTGTGACTTCATCAACTTGTTCTACAAACCGCACCCTCCATGTCATTCGCGTGGCTTTCGTGGCAGCTTCAATTTCTATAGCCTTGATCAAAGCATCCTGCAAAGTTCTGGGGCTGGATAATCTTGCGATATGCTGAACATCGAGGTCCGCAATGTCATCGACAAACTGACGAGCAGCGACGTATTTCTGTATCTCGGTGGGACTGTTGACGAATGCTTGTTTAGCTGAGCTTTGGATTTCATATGCAAACGTGGTTAGATCCTCCTTGGCTTGCTGTGTCCGGTCGTGCAATTGGCCATGCAATATAGCTCTGTTACGTGTACTTCTCCAGAACGTAACTTTAGTGCAGATGTTATCTTACCATAGTCACCTAGATCTGACGAGCAAATGTTTTCCAAAATAGCTGCTGCAGAGTATCTTGGCATTGACGTTAGCTTTTTCACCATTCGACCAGTTCTTCATACGTGGCCGCTTTTGCTTCACGCAGGGAATCAAACTGCATGCACTTGTCACCATTTTACTTCACAACCGAGTACAAAATCACTTATCCTTATCTCAAATTAATTTCTCTCAAGTACAACAACTCCCACGCTACTGAGTCATGGTGCCTTATATATACTTAATCGAATCATCTAGAGAATTCAAGACATTTAGATGACATTCTAGAACGCCCATCCGCCAGTTCTGAAAATCCCAGGTGATTCATTCACACGTCAAAAATCTAACCTAACATTTTGAAAGAAACGGCAACAACAATACAGATAAGCAACTGTATGCAGCATGTTATAGTATATATGCACAATTTAACTAGTAAATGTACATACACTGTAGAAAATACAAATAATAACATAGAAAAATAAAAGTACTAAAACTAATCAGTTCAAGTTCATCGTCTGCATGGCTACTGATTTAAACTCTTTCTTTGTATTCATGTGAATGTCGTATAGATGCGATATATACAGGTAACTTAACAATTGCATTACTTCTGGGTGTACTGGAGTAAGATAAGGAGTGCTGACGAGACTCAAGCCTGTGGAAGACAAAACTAATTTGACATATACTTGCGGAGCAGTCAACTGAATAATTGAGAAGCTTATACTCGTACAGAAACAACAACCCTGTCATGTGCCTCCTGAATTGTAAGCTTTGTATGTGAAATTCTTTCAAGGGAACATTATAATCTATATCACTTTCAACATAAGCACGCTTTGAATGACAAATATTTAACAGACGCTCTCTATATTTCTTCTATGCATTTACATGACGAACATAACAAGGATTCCAAACTGGTAAAGAATATTATGATAGAGATAACGCAAAAAGAAGGGCCTAAAAGGAAAGTCAGCCGATATAATAAATGAGTCTAATAATGCTAAATATAGCATCTGAGTTGATAACTGGCACATCCGCAAGTGAGTCCTTGACCATTTTCAATGAAATAAATTTAAAAATGTCAATAACTCACCCATCCCCGTACAAGTTCAACAAAGACATGAGCTTCTTACTCTAGATGCTCTAAGCAAATGAGGCATGTGCACCATTTTTATAAAAGGGACTACGAATCACATCAAAGAAATTATGCTGTTAAGGAGCCTGGGTACAAACATTTATAGGTACATATTTATTTGTCATGTAAAATACGGATTCGTATATAGAACAGAATTTACTTGTTTTTCCAACTACATATATAAGATTTTAAAAGGTGGTAGCTAGGAGCGTTTTTTCCATAAAAGCTTTTTAGTGTGCAACAAAACTCGCAATGTAAAATCATACATTCTTCGACTGCCTGAAACTTGACAACCAAACACTATATCAACAAGGCCACTGTTTTGCCTAGTGCAAGCTTTATTCTTCAATTTGCTTTTTGAGTCATTACTGTAGGTGTAAAGGTAACATCAGGAGCTTCTACATTGGACTTACCTCCCCTATCTTGTTGTAATCTCAAGTTCGCGCGCTATACCCTAAACTCTTAAGAACACAAAACAAATTATTCAGGGTGAGTTTTTAGTACCGGCTCAGTCGATAACTCCACTACTGTGAAAGATAGAGAAACAAGTTGTATATAAAAGTTGTAGCCACGGATATGCTCCTTGCTCAGAAAATATTTAGATTTATACAGGGTAATCCATAACTACGTGGTGATGCAAACATGCATTTTTTTAAATGAAATACCCTATATACAGGATGGTCCAATAAGCGCGCGGTGCTCCCTAGCGGCCATACTGGTTAAATTACACGAAAATGTTTGGAACGTTTCTTTTCAAATGCTCTACATTTAGAAAATATTTTCAAAGATAACGGACTTCCAGATATACCGGAAGTAGGCATCAACTTCCTTATTTTAGGTGGAACACTCTATATATTATTACGCTTTTGAATTCAGCATCGATTTTTAGGTCCAGTTTGTTAACCATTGTTTATGTCTATGAAGCCTCTTTTCGGAGTTACTCAGCAATTTTTACCAAATTTGACGTTTGTAGTACTTTACAAGAAACGTTAATATCTCGAAAACTAAACGCGACAGAAAGATGCGGTTTTCGGTTTTGAAATAAGCAAGGAATGTATTTGTCTCTCATTAAGATCGTTGCTTCAAAAGAACATTAAACCAATAGACTAAAAATTTTCAAATTTGAAAAGTTAAAAACGTTAAAAACTTTTTTTTTTCAAATGGGATGGTATCATGGGTTTCACATCGGTGGATGCAAAATTAAATTCTCTTTCACTTTGTTCTAGGCACATGTGGTTCTATCTTTGATGGTTTTCAAGACATTTTCGGTTTTGTAATTATGGCGTAGGAATTGGAACAATCGTAGGTAGCGTGGCTTGCAGACGAAACAATTGGCAGGAAACCTTTCATCCAAAGTGTTTCGGTCTCTAATACTAAAATGTCCTTTCGCTCCATCTAACCGTAACTACATTATTCTTAAAAACTCTAGCGGTAAATTTTCCAACAGGTTTTCCAAATTTTCGTTTAGAAAATTAAAAAAAAAAGATTAGTTTAGTATGCGGTTTCCAATAATGCCACCCCAAATGCTTAGAGTCCATGCTTGTTGTCAACAGACCTCTCAAAATTTGGATTTACGTCGGTAAAAAAATGTAAATTATGCCAGTTTACATGGCCATTAATGATAACGCTGTAGCTACATTTCGTCAAAAAGGAAATGAAAGAATTTTATAAGAAATGTAGCTTCATTCGTAAACAACACACTGCTGAAAAAGAGTGCATCTTCTTGGACTCGAGCACGACTCCAGTTACAGAAATTCATTCAGTTAGTCTTGTATTTGAATTGCTTGATTTAGCTGCAGGTGATAAGGATGCTGTATGTACTCTGTTAAGATCATGTTCACAGATGTTTGACCAATATCCAAATAGCGACTAATTTCTGCTGTAGCACTGCTATGCGGATCTTCAACTACAATTGCGAGAATGTCAAACTCACTATCTTTATGTATTACTACTACATGTTTCCTTCTCTCATATTTTACGCCCACGTAAATCCAAATTTTGAGAAGTTTGTTGACAACTAGCATGGAGTCTAAGCATTTGGGGTGGTATTATTGGAAGCCGCATAATAAACTGATGTTTCCCAAAATTTTCTATATAAAAATTTGGAAAACCTGTTGAAAAATTTACCAGTGGAGTTTTTAAGAATGATGTGGTTACAGTTAGATGGAGCGAAAGCACATTTTAGTATTAGAGGTCGAAACACTTTGGATAAAAGGTTTCCTGCCAATTGTTTCGTCTGCGAGCCACGCCACCTACGATTTTTCCAATTCCTACGCAATAATTACAAAACCGTGAATAAATTAAAAACCATCAAAGATGAAACTACATGTGTCTGGATAAAATTGAAAGAAAATTTCATTTCGCATTCACCGATGTGAAACTTATACCATCCCATTTGAAAAAAAAGTTTTTAACGTTTTTAACTTCTCAAATTTGAAAATTGCTAGTCTATTGACTTAATGTTCTTTTGGAGCAACGATCTTACCGAAACACAAGTACTTCCTTGCTTGTTCCAAAATCGGAAACCGCATTTCCCTGTCGCGTTTAGTTTTCGAGATATTAACGTTTCTTTTAAAGTACTACAAACGTCAAATTTTGTAAAAATTGCTGAATAACTCCGAAAATAGGCTTCGTAGATATAAACAATGGTTAACAAACTGATCTAAAAATCTATGCTGAATTCAAAAACGTAATAATATACAGGGTGTTCCATTCAAAATAAGGAAGTTGATATCTACTTCCGGAAGTCCGCCATCTTTGAAGTTATTTTCTAAATATAGAGCATTTGAAGAGAAACGGTTTTTATTTAAACCATTTTAGTCTAATTTAAACGGTATGGCCGCTAGGGAGCACCGCGCGCTTATTGGACCACCCTGTATTATTCCTTATTCAAATTCTACTAATGATTTCCGTTCTTGCAATACAAGATATTGTTACATTATACAGGGTATTTCAAAAGTTATGACCATTTGTATATCGAAATCGCTATCAAATGGACGTACTGTATATCAAAAAGTGATTAATCAAAAATCATTTTTTTACACGGACGGATAAAAAATATACTCCAGTTTTGAAATCGGCTATAAAAAAGCTCGCAACGCATATTCGTATACAGGGTGATGAAGAATGCGAAATCTAGGTTTTCTTACTTTTTTTAAATGTAACCCCCAATATTTTATTATACCAAAGAATGGCTTTTGAGATGCTCTTTCATCTTTCTATGGCACTTATTATGGCTGCATTCATTAGTTTCTGAGATATTTCGATTTTTCGACAAATTTTAAATATACCTCCTATTTGTTTACTGAAATTTATTTATTTTGATAAAATGCTATCAAATTTAATTTTTGCTTAACAAAAAACTAAAATATATGGCCATAATAGTCCCTACTTTATCAAGTCAAAACACTAAATTAACGAGATTTATAGGCCAAGTGTGCTGAGGAAACAATTTTATGCATGCATAATTAATTATCAAGCAGGTATATCAGGTAGGCTATGAAATGTTAAACGACACAGTCCAAATTAAACGCATTAGTTTCAGGGTACCTCCGTTCTGATTATTGCTGTTCACTGTTCATATATCCTAGAGGCAAGTAGGCGATTTCTCAAAGATTCTCCTAAATACCTTTTTAAAGCTGGTTTTTCACACAGTACGGAATTATTGAGCAGGTTATGAAATCTATCAATTTTTCAAAGCCTACCTGATAAATCTGCTTGATAATTATGCAGCATGCCTACAAAATTGTTTCCTGAGCATACTTGACTTTATTATCTCGATGATTTGGGGTTTTGGCTTCATCAAATACTATCATGATCTTATAATTTAGTTGTTCGTTAAATAAAAAACAGATTCGATAGTACTTTCTCAAAATAAATAAATTTCAGTACACAAATACAAGCTATATTTTAAATTTACCGAAAAATCGAAATATTTCGGAAACTGATGGACGTAGGTACAACAAGTGCTATACAAAGATGAAAGAGCATATTAATTCTTTGGTATAATAAAATATTGGGGATTACATTTAAAAAAAGAGAGAAAATCTGGATTTTGCATTCTACATCACCTTGTATAAAAATATGCGTCCCGGGCTTTTTCATAGCTGATTTTAAAATTAGAGGATATTTTTTATCTATTTGTGTAAGAGATAATTTTTGATTCATTACTTTTTGATATACAGTACGTTCGTTCGACAGCGATTTGGATATAAAAATGGTCATAACTTTTGAAATACCCTGTATAATGTTATAGTACCTTATAGCGTGAGAAGAGAAATTATTAGTTGAATCTAAAAATAGGATAATATATAGGGTGTCTTATTTAAAAAAATACATGTTTGCATCATCCCGTAGTTATGGATCACCCTGTATAAATCAAAATATTTTCTGAGCAAGGAGCATATCCGTGGCTACAACTTTTATGTACAACTTTTTTCGCTATCTTCCACAGTAGTGGAGTTATCGACCGAGCCGGTACTAAAAACTCACCCTGTATGTATGTAATGAATGAGATAGAATTCCATTTAATGTTTATGTCCTCTCGTTGGGTTATACAGTGACTGCCAAGCTACTTTTGAACAGGTACCTACAATTTATTGAATACGCATATGATTAAATACACGCTATCATATCTGCAAAGGTGGCAATGCTATGAGACGTCAAACGCTAATTCGACGGCGTGCAGTATTTATTATAGAGAAGTGAGGTTAAGTTGTCAATAATTCGTATTTATTATGTACTTAAGTCGTACTATTAATCGTCTCGGTCATAGTAAAAGTATAGTATTCAACTCGCGGTTATGGTAATAACTTGTTGATTTACAGGACTCGCCTAAAAAAATAATTTTCGTTCCAAGTTTGTTGTACTATTCGTCCTTCCTCCAAAACCGAAAGAAATCAAGGACAATTCATCTTACCTAAGTATAATATAGCGCTACGCCAGACCTACCGATGTTCTCACACTCCCTAAATACACAATAGATGTGTACCAGCTCCAGACACATGGCCGAGAAGCTTTTAATACCTGTGTCCAATATCTGTACACATGGTACTCATGGCAGAGAAGTAAAATTGCCTGTGTCCATATATGGTACATTCAGCAGTTGAAGTGTTAATAAAACAAAAGTCATGAGCTAATTCAACCTATCTGACGATATTTTTTACCTTACGTACGCCAGTACACTAACAGCTTATATCATAAATGGCTGGGCTAAATCAATCAGTGAACTCTGCAAATATATCTGGCTTTGATATTTGATTCTCCGGTTGGCCTCTCCGAGAGCAATTAAATATCACCGCCTCACACACTCGGAAAATTAGTTGGGAGATTGGTTTCCGTTCTGTTTCTTTAACGGGAAAAAGTTAATGACCGGGATTTCACGGACAGCCGAAAAACCGGGCGTAACGCTCAAAAATATTAATGGCGCAACCATAGGATCGTTAGCTCTTGTCTTCAAAATTGAAAAGATATAATTAGTTAGTTATATGGGGTGACCCGAGCGTTAACTTGCTAAGGGCTATGCTTCTTTTCTTTCAAGGAATCTTATGGATATTTGTAGGTAATTAAATTACCGTTTGATCAATTAGTCCATTGTCTACCATCTGTAGAGTATCGGGGCTTGATCTTATAGTCGGATGTGACAGCATCACAGCCCATCACAATCTGTGAGGCAGATCCAACACCAACAGACGCATGATGGAGTGAAAAGCTCATGGAGTTCATAAGTTTCACTAACTTGGAAATATTGAATATCGACGACACTTCGACTTATTGTAATAACGTGAGAGACGCGGTTATCGATCTAACATAAGGTACACTCGATACATATATGCAATAGTAGTAGTAGTAGTAGTAGTAGTAGTAGTAGTAGTAGTAGCAGCTATGGGGCGGTCACGCCTGGCAAGTAGGCCCCAGAAGGCCCTGTTTGCTATCCCCGAATATACCCCCACAATTCCTCTGGCTGGCGTCTAACAGATCTTAAGATCCCATATCTCAACCCGCCTAGCAAGGAAGTAGTAGGCCGTTCCATCGGCCTCTCCACAGCCATAGGAAGTCTCTTAAATTCCTAATAGTGATAGATGCCGCCTGAACCTACAGTGCCCCGTCAGAACACCCACGCGGTTTCTGATGGCCCATCGGCCTTGGTTTTGTAGCCATGCTGACCTAGATGTGTTCAGCCCAGCTATGAAATTTTTGGCTTGTTTGTATTCTTCACTTTGCCTCCACTGTTCATCTATAGAATCATTTACCCACTTTTTGAGGGCCGACGTTACCTGCTGCCTACTTAATCCTATAGCGATCTCCGGGTCGACAAACGGTCTCCCAATGCCGAGTTTAGCCAATCTATCGGCTTCCTCATTACCAAGAACATCCATATGATGTGGTACCCACAAGAAGGTAACTTTCTTCAGCTTCGCCAGCTCTTTCAGTCTCTCCGCGTACTTTGGAACCAGGGGTACTCTAGTTCTGGGCCCACAGATGGCTTTCAGAGCTGCCTGCAAGAGCAAATGTAAACCTTCTGCTCTGTACCCTTTCTCACCACGTCATTGCATACAGCAGAGAGTATTGCATATGCTTTTGCTTCGAAAATCTTGGTGTAGTAGTAGCAGTAGTAGTAGATCTTTATTATTAGGATAATGCTATTTATAACTTTAGAATTGATTAATTTATATATAGATCAATGCTTAAATATGAGGCCTCATTATGATACTGTTTAAAAACAAACATAATTTATGTATGTAAAAAATACCGCTACTTATATTTAGAATATAAATTATATCTGGACATTAAGAAAAACGATATACAAACATAAGATCAAACACGCTCAAGTATCCTGATTTATATTAATTACTATTGATTAAGTAACTCAAATAATCGCTCCTTGAATACTCTTAAACTTGGTGCTGCTAATCTGACAATTTGTTCTATTCATTGATTCCATGGTCAAATAGAGAGTTTTTACTACTCATTAGGTTGCTGGGATGTATGTGTACATGTTCTTTTTGCCGTGTGTTATGGCCATGTATATTATAACGATATTGTAAGTTTGTGGTTAAATATTGTGGTAACATGTTGTGTAAAATTTTATAGATAAACAGCATTGTTCTATATTTAGTGTAAAATTTAATAGGCTTCCACTGCAATACCTGCTGCGTACGCACTACACTGGTATATATTCTGCAATTCAACAAAAATCTCATACACCTGTTCTGTAGCAATTGTAGTTTTTGCAAATCAGTACTGTTACACATGAATAATAGAGTTTTGCAATAATCAAAATGTGGTTCGATGATGGTACTGTATATTATATATTAAGTATATGGCGTTAAATGCTTACTAATTCTGTAGGCAAACCCTAACTTCTTAGCGACTTTCTTAGCAGTATAATCGACATGTTTAGAAAAACTTAAATGTTCATCTATAATAACACCTAAATATTTAATTTCAGAAACACGCTCTAACGATTTATTATTTAATTTTACACAACTGTCGGTTTTCACATTATGTCGGTTTGTAATAATCATGTATTTAGACTTTTCAGTGTTAACTAATAAAGAGTTTTCATCAATCCACTTGCTAATGTTGTTCAATCCAACATTAACTCTACGAACTACTTCATCTAAATGAGTTCCAGACGCATAAAGAATAATATCATCTGCAAATAAATGCACTTTGCATCCATCAAAATCAACCGAAAAAATATCATTTATGAAAAGCATGAAGAGCAATGGCCCTAATACACTTCCCTGTGGAACTCCAAACTCAATAGGTATATTATTGGAGATTTTTCCATTTATTTTCACATTCTGATACAGCTGAAATAGATACGACTGAAACCAGTTGAAGACAGTCCCTTGAATTCCAAAATACTTTTGTAGTTTAATCAATAAGAGTTGTCTGTTGACAACGTCGAATGCTCGCCGAAGATCTGTAATTACAGCTATCACCATATGGCCTATGTCCAATGATTATTTAAGGTCATTTACAACTCTCTGCAATGCTGTTTCGCATGAAAATCCATCTCTAAAGCCAGACTGGTTGTTGTTAAGCAGTTTATGAGTATCAATGTACTCAGTTAGCTGTAGGTGTACAGCTAGTTCAAGCAACTTTTCAGTGCTAGGCAGTGTATTTATTGGCCTAAACTCATCTAGTCTGTTTGGCCCAGAAACTTTTGGAGTAGGAGATATTGTAGAGCTTTTAAGTGCCTTGGGAAATACTCCTTTTTTAATGACGTATTTATGGCATTTAGCAGTGGATAACCGCTAACAGAAAATGTTTCCTGGAGTATTCGAAAATCAATCTCATCCACAGAATGTTTGTTTTTTTTTTGATGGAATAAAGAATTTCTCAACTGAGAATGACACTGTTTCGAATTCCAACCAGAAATTCGGTGCAGTGGAGACAATATTGTTAAAGTATGCATTATTGTCAAAATTTTGCAAGCTACTTGTACCAGAATTATTTTTTATGTGTACGTACCTGAAGAGTAACTCTCCCGTATTCCTCGACTTTCTACATAAAACCCTGCTCCTGAGGCTTCTCCGCTACCTAGACGAGAGCCATCTGTGTAGCATACCAATGCCTTTTCAAAAGTGAGAACGGTAGGAGTGAAATATGTGTATTGTGGCGAACCTGGTTTTCCGCAATGGGAACTCCTTGTTGTTCTTCTGACCCAGCAGCTGACGTCTTAGGCTTGGGTAGCACTGTGCCTCTCAAAAGAGGTGACACATAAGCCTCCCCATCATATCTGCCTTCCCTCGACTTCTCACATATCCATTCGGGTGGAGTTTCTTTTTCCGCCCTGGGTCTTTTTGGGCCTACGAACTTGGACTTGGTGGGTTCCTCGAAAATATTGGCTAATTCCTCCTGGTCCCTTCCTTCTCAGAATGCGCTATTGGGAGCTGAATGTTCAGTCGTTTGAACTGTGCTTCAGCTCTCCTTTTTTCCGCTGCCCCCCTTGCCTTTATCGACGTCTCCCATCTCATCACCTTGGTTGCCTTGTGGTCGGCCTCCTTGACTGATTTGAGAAGGGCTCTGCGTAGCGATGACAGAGGTGAAATTCTGCCTGCTGGCTGTCTCCCTCCTTCTGCCGCTGTCCCGCCTCCCATTCTTTACTCCTCTTTTCGGTCCGTAATGTTTCCTCTTCTCTTTAAGCCGAGCTCTTTGCTCGGCAGTCTTGGTGGTTTCGTCTCTGGTGGATCCCTTGTATTCCTCCTCGGACAGACCATCACCAGACTCGAGAGGGTCTTTCTCTTGTCCTGAACTGAGTCCAAAACTTCCTTCCTCCTGGTCTTCTACGGCGACCTCCATCTGTTCTTCGTCCCTGGGGCTAGGAAGCTCCGAGTTTTCTTTGAGCACGTTATCGCCATTCTTATTTCCTTTCTTGTCTTACATGGTTTGTGGTGGTGGGGCTCTTTGTGTTGATAATGTCTGGTGTGTGTGTGATGTGGTGCTTTGAAGCTCTTATCTCTCTCTCTCTCTCTCTCTCTCTCTCTCCCTTCCACGGTCGCACTTGTTCCCGGTATAAAGGTGTGAAGGCCTTGCGGCCGCAGCTGAGCCCCCCGAAAAGTAGAACTAGGTCCTAATCCAGGCGCCACCTGGCATTACTCTACTCTCCGATAGTACATATACACCGGCTGATAGTGCAGCCTCCTGTACTGGCTAGGTGGGATGTGGTGCCCTTGTGCTACCCGGCGGCCTAGATGTGCCAAACCTGGTTTATTCATAGTTGCCGCCCATGCAATCAATCCTGGTGTCCGTCCTCGGAAAACTTGAAGCGATCCGCTTAGGTATTCCGTATCCTCGGCTAGTGTATACGTGTTGTATTTCTCTGTGGGTACTGTGCGCGTGTGTGTGTGTGTTGTTTCACAGACGTGTGACCTCCAACCCTCGCCTTTTTCCTGGGCTTGGGACCAGCAGGGTCGACTTGAAGAGTTCACCCTGGCGAGTTTGATATATATTTGAAATAAGGTAAGAGAATGGAGGGTTTTCTTGGAACTATCCATTTCTGATCATATATACATCCTGTTCAAGATAAATGGAGACAAAACAGAGATTCTAGATCTAGATCACACTAATTGGGCCTTATTCAAACAGAACTTAGCTTGAGGCTTTTCGTTTAGAGCAACCTTTTTACAGTACATTAGATTTCTGTATTTTTTTGTCCAATATCCTAATACCTTATTCAATCCCATTGTTTCCTATATTTTTCATTGGGGTACTCGCGTTGCTAATGCTAGAAGTAGAATTCTCTCGTCATGGTAGCGGTATTGGGAATCAAATAAACTTGCGCACGTAGGCGGGCTCACTGGCAAAATATTGTATTCAATTCCATGAGCCTGTCAATCAAACTGCTTTCATCGGAACCAGCGTAATTTTCTTGAGAATTCCTATCCCGTATTAAATTTACCTATACATAGGTACCTATACCTATATCGTCGTGTGCGAATCGAGAGGAAAATATTTGGTAATTTGTTCCACGTTCCACCTCAATCCCACATACTTCGATCCCATCTGCACCTGACAGCAAAATATGGCGGTGATACGCTTTATATATTTACATCGTTATATTATATGAACTGTAAATAAACGGAAGCTTCATGGTTGGAGATAATATAAATGCTGATATTACTGATAAACTTATTACTTCTGTGATTTGAACAACTACAGTCAGGTTGCTGGATGTGACATCTAGTAGCCTAGTAAACCAAAAAATGGAGTTAAGTCCATTGACCCAGTACCTCCCATACAATATGGTGATATCATTGTATGAAGCTATAGTCTGAGATCCCTTGCAACAAAAAATCGTCCCGTCGCTCGCCCACCCGCAAAAAACATCCAACACAAAAACTCTCGTAAATAGTTTATTGCATTTCTCTCCGTAGGAACTAGGACGACACAGTTTTCATTCGTCAATCTTTTATTGATATCATAATCACGAATTTTCCTATATTTAAAAAGAGATTATACCTACTATTAGTATCAATCTTTAAAGTACAATATGTTCCGGCGTTTCCCAATCACTCTACCTCGGCTCACTTTCATCACTCAAAAAAGACCAGATATAAAAAATATATAATACTTCTATTCATTAGCTGGATTGCGAAGCATTACTTTAATTGTGGTTGTCGTGTTTCATGTAATTTTAGTTTAGTTACGTTGTGAATAAGGATTTTTTGCTGGGTCACCTTCATATTCAGTCGCTACTACTGCCAAAGTTTAATGAATTGAAGTACTACCTAGAGGAAAGTGATTATGATGTATTAGCTCTATCGGAGACCTAGCTAAATGACTATACTCATTCTGATATCTTAATAATAGCTGGTTATAAACTCTAAGGAGGGATCGAGTCGTTGGTATAGGTGGTGGTGCCTTTTTTACATTAAAGAGAAATTCAAGGTAGAGGTTCTTGAAGTATCCTCTGACATAGAATAATTATTTGTTAAAATTATTTGTGGTAAGCTGAAGTTTGTAGTTGGAGTAGTCTATAAGCCACCCAATGTTAACTATAAACACTTAATTGATGCTTTAGAGGAGTCTTTCACGACTACTATAGTCCATTGTACTAACGTCAATTGTATGGGTGATGTAAATGTTAATTTATTAGATCAAAATAGAAGAACGAAATATATCCAATCAATGATGAGTTTCTTGGGATTGACTCAGTTAATTACAGAGCCTACTCACATTACTCCGCAATCTCGTTCGTTAGTTGATGTAGTGATATGTAATAATGTTGATTTCATTTCCACTGCATGATTGCATTCGTTGTACTGTTAAATGTAAGAAACCGAAAACCGAACCCAAATTTTATAGATTTTAAAAAATTTGAATCTGACGCTTTTCAAAATGATTTGGCAAGTTCAGTTGATAGAATTTTGTACATACATGATGTGGATAAGAACTTTTTGAGTTTTACGACCCCTCCGAACCACCGTAACATCACCCCAGCCTAAAAAAGGTAGAACCCCTGAAACGCCTAAAAACATATTGATTTTAGTTTTTCTTATTATTGTTGCGCCGCCACTAACACGATTCCAAAAAATCATAAACGCTTTCGATCCTCGACGCGGGAGTAATACTGCGTGAAGATCTCATTAAAATCAATCCAATAGTTTCCTAGTTACACAGTACAGAACGATCAGAAGCAATACTCGCATGTATACTTCAGAAAATTGTCCCTTGGTTTCTGCAATAGGCAAAGTAATGTTCAGATGGACCTGAAAAAGTGTATTATGACGCTAGGTCTTTCTTTCGCAGGTTGGTGGACAGCCTATTATGAATACAACAATTTTTTCAGTTTCAAAACCCCCCTCCCCCACCACCCCAATTTCACCCCCACGCAAAAAAGTAGAAAATGATGAGGAACCCCTAAAATACCTAAAAACAAAGTTTGAGAAAGATTTATTTTTTTGTTTTTCGCTAATTACTCCGTCGCCCATGCACCGATTTTTAAAATTATAGGAATATTACCTACTCGAACCCGCAGCATGTCGCTGCCCAAATTTCATCACAATCCATGAAAATTTTAATGGTACAAATATTATGGAGTAAATCATCTCGCCGCGCTGCTTGACGTTCATATTTCCACGAACAACGTCGGGTATTTACACTCACCGTTGCGAAATATATCGAAACAGTTCACATAAACTAACGTTAGTTTTTGATAATCTGGTTAGAGTCAGTGGACAAATCCGAACCTCATGATATGCGACCTTGAACTTGTCAATCACAGAGCTAGTTTCAGGTAGCTGCAGTGGTTACTGGGATTACGTGGCTAAAAAAATGCGTACAGACAGACCAAAAGACAGATCGACATACAGACCGATAGACAGGTCGACGGAAATGATTGACGTGGATTTTTTCATAAAGACATCATAAAACGCCCAAAAAGTGTATTATCTCAAAATCGAAAACCTTCGCGATCACAATTCTCCCCTCACCTAGCGGTGTGGGATGACAAATCGTTTTAGCGGCAAAGCTGCAGCGTTCAATGTTCGGTCCGGCATCTTAAATCCAAAGGAGAGTTACAAGCTCACAAACAAACACATATTATGTGAACCTAATAAAAGGAATTTACCTGTTATTTTCAACCCGATCTCTTTCCAAGCTTGTTGTCGTACATTATTCTGATCCCTGAACTCACATGATGAATGATTGCTCCTTGCTGCCTCACCGGTTCATAGTGCTGCCGTTTTAGTACATTTGTACTATTTCTAGTACATTTTCGACTTCAAAGTACAAAAGTACATGAAGGCTGAATTCTAGTACATATAGTTCAGTTTAAAAAATCAATGAAGACCTTCATTTTATACGTTATAGCTTGAGAGTTTTTTTTTTATTTTTTTTTTCTCTTCACAAAATTATAGAGCGTCCATGTGGTGTCAGCTTATAATGAAGTTAACGGGTTTTAGTATAATTTAGTACAATCTAATACATTTTATTACTTTCATTCAGTACATTTCAAGAACGCACCTCGGCAGCACTGCCGGTTCAGTTATCTTTTCGGCCATTTTCCTGCACTAAACGATAGCTCTAGACGGACCCGACTAAATACTAGACGTGATATCACATGTGACTAGAAAATGTAATTTGGCGGAAATACCGAGGCGTGCTGCCATGCGCACACGTCCATGAGGTGACAATAGTATGGTTCTAAGCACATAAACTTCTACGGGTACGCAGGGTTCCACATACCTCTCAAGTAACGTGCGTTGGTACGTGAGCTTACATGACGTGAAAATAACGTGTCTCCGTCTTAGTTTCTCTCAGGCTGTGCAAGCCCCGTTCCAAAACATCTTTCTGAGAATATGCACGGAGTTATAGCAAACACTATGTTGCTGTTAAGCTAACACTTCAAACTATATCTGTCAGCGGCCGATATCGTCGCTGGGTGCATGACTAATTGTTCCTTATCCAGTTCGAGGATACTGTAAACTCGAAATTAGCTAAGTTTGGCCAACGCAGGGTGGCCGCCTGTTGCATACATAGTTTTCTTGCAAACACCCTCCAGCTCGGTCAACTTTGAGTAGAGATAAGTTTGCTTTATGCATGTGATCGACATATTGGCGGAAGTTATAAGTTGTGGAGCTTCCAAAGCATATGCGAGAAATTGCGCTCTGCTTCCAAGTCTGGAAATCTATCTGCATTAATTCAGAGTACAGCAGATCCTGTAAAGCATTCCAGAAAATCAGGGCTAGTCTTATTGCAACTACTGTCAAGGTTTTTAGGGTCCTTTGGGCGCTTTAATTCATACTTCAATAAAAATCAGTGTGACTGGGTGAATTCTGTGGAAACTAATTCAAGTTCTGAGTTCCTTTAATTACTTGGAAGAGAGTACTCTACACAAAGTTAGATATTCCTATTCTGCTTAATATATAAGTTTGCTCTGGTGCATGTTATCAACACATTTGCGGAACTTGTAAGTGATGTATGTCTGGCACTATATAAGCGTTCATTTTGATAGTAGAAGAGCATTTGTAAATTATTTCTAAAAACCTGCTAGGTTTATATCCGCGATACAAAACAGGGCAAGATTGTTGAATAACAATGAAGTAAAATTTTAAGGGTACAAATATTGTGGAGTAAATCATCTCGCCGCGCTGCTTGATGTTCATATTTCCACGAACAACGTCGGGTATTTACACTCACCGTTGTGCAAAATATCGAAACAGTTCACATAAACTTATGCTAGTTTTTGATGATCTAGTTAGAATCAGCGGACAAATCCGAACCTCATGATATGTGACCTTGAACTTGTCAATCACAGAGCTAGTTTCAGGTAGCTGCTTGTTAAAAAAATAATTTTATTAATCGAAACGCGGCGAGCTAAGAGGCTAGGTGGGCTACTTCGGTATATTTCATTTCGTTTGTTTCTCATGTACTCCACTATGTCTTTAGTGTTCTTCCCCTAGTAGAACATTACACTGCATAAAGTTCGGAAAATTTACGCAAGTCTGATAAAAGAATATAGGATAAGAAATAATCGAATTTTACTTATAGGTACTTCGGATGTCGCTAGACATGTTCTAAGGATGTTTGCTAGAAATCAGAACCTACATTAGTTTTGACAAGTTTCTGCAAGTCCCATTTCACTGTGCATTTTTCAGAGCATATACAGTACTATATCTAGCACCATGTTGCTGTTAGGCTAACACTTCGAACTATATCTGTCAACGACCGACATTATCGGAGGCTGGATGGCTAGTTGAGAGTACGCTTCTTATTCAGTTTGACGATACTGTTAACTTGAAAACAGCTAAGTTAGGTCAACGCAGAGCAGTCCCTGTCGCGCACATAGTTTTCTTACGACCACCCTCCAACTCTGTAAACTTTGATAAGAGATACGTTGACATTAGTGCACGTTATCGTCGTATTGAGGGAATATATGGAAGTTACAAAGCATGTGTGAGAAATGTTGCTATGCTTTTCAAATCTGATAATCTATCTTTGTTAATTTAAAATCAATATAGGAGACTTATTTCTGAATTACTTCCAAAAATTCTGCTAGATTCATAAATCCGCTGTACGCATTGCTCTTCTGCCACAGTTATTAAGCTTCCTGGGCACATTGTTGTACATACGGTGATTCTCTCTACTTTTCAAGTCAGGTTAGTCACGTTTGTTAAGTGAAAGCTATATACAAAGCTAACCTTTTCTTGCAACGGCGATCATGGTTTTGGGGTTATTTTTTCAGTTTGAGAAAAAAATCAAGTCAAGACTCTTGGGTAAGAGCTAAGAAAACAAATGAAAATCTGAGGTTACCTGAACAGCAACAAAGAAGAAATAAGAGGAGTCTAAATAAAGACGTTTATTATTTTTATTATTATTACAAGACAAGGTTCTTGGGAGAGAGCTAAGAAAACAAACGAAAATCTGAGGCTACCTGAACAACAACAAAGAAGAAATGAGAAAACTCTAAGACGTTTATTATTATTATTACTAGACAAGGTTCTACTTCCGCACAAAAAACAAAGTATGTGTGCCTGCCATACAGTGTAGCATTTCTTTTGAGAGGCGGCAGATAAAAGAAGCCTAAACTTTATTTTTGGACGTCTTTGAACTCCTAATTGTGTACAAAAAAGTTTCAGTGAAGTAGAGTGGCCTTTGTTTCAACGGATGTTTTGATTTTGGGCCAGTAAGGTGAGACCAATCCGGACGTATAACAGTTTATCCTAGTTCTGCAAACCCCATTCTATACCGCCTCTGAAGATCATAATATACGGAGTTATACCCAACACTATGTTGCCGTTAAACTAACATTTCGACCGATATCTCGCAGCGGCCGATTTCGTCACTGAGTGCATAGCTAATGGTGAGAGTTTGCTCCTTATCTAGTTCGAGGTTAACTTGAAATTAGCTAATTTTGCCCAACGTAGGGTAACCGCCTGTTGCATACACAGTTTTCTTAAGAACACCTTCCAACCCTGTAAACTTTGGTGGAGATAAGTTTGTTTTAGTGCATGTGATCGACACGTTGGCGGAAGTTGTGAGTTGTGGCGCATATGTGAGAAATTTCGCTGTGCTTCACGTCTAACAAGTTAGCTGTGTCAGTTGTGATAGGAAATTAGAATTTGTAAATTATTCCAAAAGACCTTCATACAGAGATAGTTTCATTCTTATAGCAAATGGTAATGTTTTTTGTTTTTTTTTTATAGTTATGTTTTGCACGGCTTACCTACACCGTATAAGCTATGCAATGTTTCCGGACCGGCAACGCCGGAGCGCGAAAGCAAAATTTTAGACACCTTTTGCAGGTGGCGTCGATATTACCATCTATTTCTCGGACACCTTTCATGTCTCGATTTCGCTGATTACGTTGCGTATCTTCCCTTTTTTCTTTCAATCAAATACCGTTGGTTGATTAAATCATATTATACCCAATATTGTTCGGTGATCCATGCATTTTAAAATAAAAAAGCATTGTTGCTTTTTTTCTTGCGAAGATAGAATGTTTTCGAGATATTTGCTGATATCCTCAGGTACTTTTAGTAATTGAAAACGACTTCTGATCAAACAAGTTTTAATGTAAGTTTCTAGAGCTCAAACGCCGTGGAAGTACTTAAGAGACAAAGAGGTTGCCATTGTAGAACATATTATTGCTGAATTCATGCTGAAAATTTCGTGGTCTAATTTGGCGGGGATTTTCATGGGTCCACACATGTTCAATATAGAAATTTACAATCCCTCGTCGAGTAAAACATGATTCGTCAGTTCACAGAACATTTTTTAAGAAATCGTGACCAACTTCCTAATTATTTGCTGTTAGTCGTCCTACATAACTGGAGACCTCGAAAACAATTAACCTGTTGGTACGAAAAAAATGCGGGAAAACTCTTTTGTTCTAAAAAACATCAAGCATTGAATAATATTATTCTTGTTTGTAACAAAGACAGGGGCGTAATAGTTTTAAGAAATTGTAATTAGAGGTTAAACGATTTACATGTAAGGAAGTTCAATCCTCAGTTACACAAGAGAGCCCTGTCCGGAAAGATCACTTGTAGTATATGCTTCATTTCCCGTTTACGACGTGTTACAGGAAAATGTGGTACCACCTACCCGTCATCCTGCACCCGCTGTACTCTACTAGTCATTATGTTTCTACTCAGATCATGCTCTCTGGGCTTGGGGACGGGACGGCGGGTGTGATCTCTTCGGACGAGGCTCTCTCGTATAATAATTGGAGATTGAACTTCCTTACAGGTCAGCCGCTTAACCTATAATTATACTTTGACAGCCTCGTCCTCAAGATGTAGATGTTTAATATGGTTTCACGATCTGAGTATAATGGAGACACTGAACGAAGAAGGTGAATAAACAAGTATTGACCTCATTAAACCTTGCAGTGAATTTTATTCTATACTAGCTGACCCGACAGACGCTGTCCTGTCTTAGCTATGAATATTGAAATTGAGCTTAAATCTGCAATAAAGAAAAGTTATCTGAAAAGCAGAGTCTTCATTGAAATACTTTTAGATGTCTAAAATGTTTCGTTTTGTTTTTGGGCGCCTAAATAAATAATGATGATTTTTTCAACACGGAACAGGCTACATGACCATGTGGGAAACATAAGTTATCAAGGTTGATCCCACAAACGTTCAACGACTGCCGTTGCGAGTCAGTTATCGTCGTTGCAAATGCAATCCGCGCTAAAAATTGCAACCCTTTAAAGCCGAATGGCATCATGGTACCCTAAATTAGAATCCATGCTGCACCCTGAGGTTGTCATTTTAAATGCAAGACCTGATTTACTTTTATCCCCTTCCAAGGAGCCCCCTACCCTCTGGAAGATCCTTACCCTAGATGCGGGAATTTGTCAAGCTTGCGTTTACCAGAAAAGGCATCCCAAGTGACACAAGACTGATATAATGACCTCCTACCATTGGATGCCACTGGGATCATATTTGTACAGATTGCATTTTTGTATCGCGTAAAACTGGTTGGGTATGTATATGGTACAATAAAAATACCCCTGTAATCATATTATCCTATACTCGTATGTAAACTTATACAATAACATTTTCCTATTTAGTGTCCGCAAGTATTGGGGTGCAAGTAGATTAGTGGAAAATTTAATAACTCCAAAACTTTTGTTACTGAGAAAGATAATAGGATGCGTTAAGTTGAAAACATATTGGATTTCTGATAAGCATAGCCTTATTCACGACTGAACATAACAGTTGCTCACTCCTCTCATTTTCCCTCTGTCATCCACGACATCCGTAAACACGGCTCGTATTTTTCACAGATCCGTTACTCACACTCTACTTACTCATGGTTTATGACCGAATGTACTTTAGTAGCTTGTTTGTACGGCGGTTTTACTGTTTACGTGTACCTGATAAAAACGACGCGAGGACGTAAAACTGACGCCGGAATTAGCTGCCTTTATTGCGATAGCTGTGCGGGTAGGGATCGTATTGATGTCAGACAAAAAACTATTTACTGCTTGCTCCGAATGAAAGATGAATAATAAATCATCATGCAAATTGCAAAATATTTATGTCTACTAGTTATTTCAGCAACCATTCTGCATGAGACTAACCCTAAAAGCACAGTGTATGTAATAGACACATACACTGTGTAATAGACACATACACTGTGCCTAAGAGTATCCGTGCAGTATGCGAGTGTTAATGAAGGGTCCATTATACAGGGTGGCCAATCGGGTGACGATAATAATTTTTTTTTAAATAGCCCGTACCGAGACCTACCCAAAACACCCCCATGTATATGTACCGATTATTGATAGTTTTCGAGTTATGATTTTTTTTTTGAAAACTCAGAGATTTTCCAGTTTTTCCAAGAAATCGTCAAAAACAAAAACAAGAATGCTTTTTGGCTTATATTTTTTTCTGGAATTATACTCGGTGTTAAGCCTATTTTAATATCCAATAAAGAGAACCTGTACTTCCGAACAATAATTAAGTACATTTTGGGCCCAAAGTTTGAAATCTCTGTTTTTAGTCAGGAGACCAAAACCTTCAAAATAAAATTAAAAATACTTATGCCTGGTTCTGGAGCTTCAAGCTGATCTTAAAAACTTTGCAAGACATTGCACTTTCGAAATAATAATGAAAAAGTAGCACTTATGAGGGCATTTTGCGCCGTACGTGACTGTTAAAGGTAAAAAGGTGATAATTCACGAATTTCCAAAATGATTGAAAAAACTATTATTTTACTTTATTATGACAGATTAAAGAAAAAAAATTCATAACAACTAATAAACACGATAATCATTGATGTTTTAATCACTTTTATTAAAAAAATATTACCTGTGCTTTTTGCTGTGTACTATTGAACTTCTGCTAAGTTAAGTTGTATGGAAAGTTAACCAAGGAAAGGAATAATAAAACAACAATCTGACTTTTAATTCCATGGCGGAATTACCTGAGAAGCGTTATCGTAGCATACGCCATCCCTTTTACTTCCCACTCCGATAGGTGAGGGGAGGATTGTGATCGTGAACAATTTCGATTTTGAGATAATAGGTTTTTTAGGCGTTTTATAATGTCTACATAACGAAAATCCGCGTCACTCATTTCCGTCGTTCTGTCTGTCTGTACGCGTTTTCCTAGCCTCGTAATCTTAGTAACCGCTGCATGGACTGTGATGAAATTTGGGCAGTAATATGCTGTGGGGTCTTAGTAGGTAGTGCTGCTATAATTGTGGAAATCGGTACATGGAGTAATTAAAACAAAAATTTCAAATATTCCTCAAACTTCTTTGTTAGGCGTCTTAGAGGTTCTTGACCATTTTCTGCGTTTTTTTTGGGTGGGGGTGGAATTAGGGTGTTTGGGGGGTGGGGGGTTGAAAAACTGAAAAAGTTGTTGTATTCATGATAGGCTGTCTACTGACCTGTCAAGGAAGACCTAGCGATATAAATCACCTTTTTAGGTCCATCCGAACATTGCCTTGCGTATTCCCGAAAATTAATTAACACAACTGCGCTTCGCCGACATGAGCTCGCAAAAAGCTACTATGAAAGAAAGGGATGGCGTATGCTACGACATCGCTTCCCAGGGCATTCTGCCATGAAATTGGAAGTCAGATTATTGTTTTATTATTCCTTTCCTTTGTTAACTTTCGATACACCTTAATTTAGCAGAAGTTCAATAGTACATAGCAAAAACAACTTCAAAAATCGCAACTTGGGTATTAGTTTTTTTATTAAAAGTCACAAAACATCAATGATTATCGGGTCTCTTAGTTGTTACGAGTTTTTTTTCTTTAATTTGTCATAATAAAGCAAAATAATAGTTTTTTAAATCATTTTGGAAATTCGTGAATTATCACCTTTTAACCTTTAACACTCACGTACGGCGCAAAATGTCCCCATAAGTGCTACTTTTTCATTATTATTTCGAAAGTGCAATGTCTTGCAAAGTTTTTAAGATTAGTTTGAAGCTCCAGAACCAGGCATAAGTATTTTTAATTTTATTTTGAAGGTTTTGGTCTCCTGACTAAAAACAGAGTTTTCAAACTTTGGGCCCAAAATGCACTTAATTATTGTTGGGATGTACAGGTTCTCTTTATTGGATATTATAATAGGCTTAATACTGAGTATAATTGCAGAAAAAAATAAAAGCCAAAAAGCATTCTTGTTTTTGTTTTTGGCGATTTCTTAGAAAAACTGGAAAATCTCTAAGTTTTCAAAAATAAATCATAACTCGAAAACTATCAATAATCGGTACACATACGTGGGGGTGTTTTGGATAGGTCTCGGTACGGGCTATCTAAAAAAAAATTATTATCGTCACCCGATAGGCCACCCTGTATGGTTTACATCGGAAACATTTGAGACTTTGTCTATAATGTAACCTAGCTCGAGAGTTTTAGGGGATACACCCTTATATCTGCGTTTATAAAGTACCATTCACTTTGTGATTTATATTTACTATGCTTGGTTCTTCGGAATGTGAGTGTTATCATTTGAATTAATGAGTTTTTCGCTAATTCCTTTTCCCTACTTCTCCCTATCATTTTATCTGGTAATTTTTAATCATTATGATCACGACTTACGGGCACTTGGCTAAAACTACAATGTTAACAACAGTTTCGAATTTCAGTCATTTATAGATAAAGACTAGCTAAATTATAATCTCTAGTACGACCCCCTAATTGAGAATTATTGTGAAGAGTGGGCATGTTAATAGAATTGCTTGGAACCACGGTGGGGGTACCTTATACGGCATCCGGTTCACCTTCCTGCTAGTAGCACTAGCATCCACTGAACGTATTGTTGCACGTTTAGAGCAGTGTGAAGTGTCTGTATTTCACTCAAGGTATGATGGCACACGGTTTGAAAATAGACATGTCAAATGAGCTGTTTTAGAACTGTATAAACAAATCTGTTAAGGGTCTAGGGTAGAGCGCGCGAAATTAAGAATCCAAGAAAAGACGTATTCCCAAGTTTAGCGAGGAGGCGTGGCCGCCTGTTCCCTTTCTCCAGTGTGTGTGTTTAAGATGAGGGGAGATAAGTCCAAATATCCAAAGGTAAGGTCAAAAGGTCTAAAGGTAAGTTCCAAAGGTCACCATAAAGGTGAATTTCGCATTTCCAAGCTCCTGACGCTACCTTTAAACTTACAGTAATGACTCAAAGAGCAAATTGAAGAAGAAAGCTTGCGCGTGTGCAACTATTTAGCCTTTTTTTGATATCGTGTTTGGTTGTTAAAACACAAGCATTTATAGAATGTATGATTTTGCACATGAGAAAATTGAAAATAGTTGTCATTCATTAAGGTCTTAGGTATCGCCACCTGAAATATTATATTATGTAGTTTGAAAATAGAGTGAGTTATGCGAGAAATTGTGAGTCCGTGTTTTACATGGCAAATACGTATGTATAAATGTGTGTATCCAGGCCCCTTAAGGGAAATGAACGGAAATTCAATGTTAGGTAATATCGCTTGCTCATCAAAAATACGTCATAGTAAACCATAGATAACAATACTGCTTCCGGTTATAACACTAACTCAAAAAGCGGCAGAACGAATAGGGAAGTGTATTGGCAAACATAAAATTATTATCTCTACTGTTGTATGAAGATATATAACAATTATTAGTATTATTACCTTAAAGCAGACAAGGTGGTTTCAATGGAAGCGTTTAACCAGTTCGTAACCGAATCGATAGGTCGTAATATACTGGGTGTTGTAATACGAGTGGAAAATACTCTAGGAGAAAACTGTACAGCTCATTTCCATAAAAAAAAGTTAATTAATATAGAACTTCCGACACCATAACAGTGGTAACATTTTATTATTTTTCCATTGTCTGAAGCTGTAGTCTGAGATCCCTTGCAACCAAATCATCGCCCGCCTGCCCTCAAAAAACCTCCAACACATAAACTAGTAACTAGTAAATAGTTTCATAAATCTCTCCATATGAACTGAAATGACACAATTTTTATTCTACGAGCTTCAAATGGACAAAACGAAACAATCAGGAATCTCCAAATTGCTTAAAAACGAAGTTTGAGCTAGTTTTATATTTTTAGTTTTTTTATTATGGCTGCGCCGCCACTGACACGATTTCTGAAAGCCATAGGCATTTTTCATCTTTGCTACGGTAATAATACTAGATTCATTAAAATCAATTTCATAATTTCCATGTTGCTAAATTCAGAACGATGTAAAGCAATACTCGTATGCATACATTAGATAATTATGAGTCGTTTGATTTCTGTAATTGCCAAGGGAATGTTCGGATGGACCTAGAAAAGGGTATTATGCCGCTAGGCCTTTCTTTCACAAGAGAATGGACAGCCTATTATGAATAGAACTAATTTTTGAATTCTATAACCCCCCACCCCCTAACCACCCCAATTTTACCGCCACCCAAAGAAAAGTAAAAAATGATCCTAAAATACCTAAAAACGAAGTTTGAGAAATATTTATTTTTTTTTGTTTTTTGCTAATCACTTCGCCGCCCCTACACCGATTTTTAAAATTATAGCAATATTACCGACAGATAGACAGACGGAAATGAGTGACGTGGATTTCATAAAACATTACAAGCACAGTATTACTGTTATGCTAGTCTGCTCTGGTACTGATACCATCTCCCAAGCAATGCTGAGCGGCCCAGGATGCTTTCGAACTACATCAGAGGCTTCCAACTTAGCTTGAGGATGATCTCAGTATTTTCTAAGATAAGATAAGAGCGCACACCTAAAGGTGCCACACGGACGGCAAAGGTGTGTCTTGGCTTCACAACTATCCACACCTGCCACATCGATTTACGGCGCCTTACCTACGAATGTGACTCGCAAGTCATATCTGCTTAGCGATAGATCAATCTAAGTACGCACATCTGTAAATAAGTGAAGACTTTGACCTGAGAACCTGCCCTACAAGTAACACAGGCAGATCTTATGCAATCTACCTCCCATATCAAGGAGAACCGCAGCTTTCTACCGCATGGAAGCCTTCCAAGATATGAATTCATGAGTGCAATGGGCGGACAGTATCCTACCCTCATGAATTGTTTAATATATCTTGTTCCCAGGCCGGATAAGTACGCCATCTAGTAACTACCGTGCTTCACACGAATCACGTGATTGTACCTAACTGTTTCAACTTTATCCCAAATCATATTAGGGAGTTGAGACAGTACCCCAGGTCCTACTAAGGAGTCCTTAATTCATTAATTGAGCTGGAGCCAGACAGGTACGCTAATGCTAATGATTACTACAGAGACGGTGAGGTGTTAAGTAACCTCTATCGTGCTCTCCAGCAATCCCATGATCATACCTAACTGCTACAAAGTCCCAGGTCATATTAGGCAGTTAAAACAGTACCCCAAGTCTCGTTAGGGCATCCTCCAAGTCATTGAAGGCAGTGGGCTGGAGTTAGACAGGTACGCTACTGCTGGTGATTACTTCAGAGAGGGTAAGATATTTTGAATAATACATTAGTAACCTCCACCCTGCTCCCAGTAGCCTCATGATCATACCTTACTGTTATAACTTCATCCCACGTCATATTAGGGAGCTGAGAGTGTTCATACAATACCCCAGGTCTTATTAGGGGGTCCTCCGCAGAGATTCTCGTTAGCTACCTTGTATTTCTATCTTTCAATGATTGTTTGCTAAGTGATAAATCATGCCCACGAATGACTACGGTAAATATAGAGAATACCCAGTGATTACTCACCACCAAATGAATTGCACTCATAATCACCGAAGAATCACGCGTTACGATAGTTAGCCGTACACTGTATGTTTTATTTTTCATATTTTTTTCACAGGCAAAAGATATAGCCATTAGGACCTATAACACCCTTACACCAGGACCGTTCGTAAACTATCGGTCCTACCTTTATCAAGTGCTATAGAAAACAAACACATGGTGCCAAACTTTCGAAAACATAGGCAGATACTTACAGGGTGAGTATCATGCAAAATGATGGTTAAAATAAAGTATGCTTACCCTTCAAGCGGGCGCGCGGTGTCGAATCGACCGTGCTCAATACGTTTTCGTTCATACTATTATTATTTCTTATCGTATATATTTCTCATCTCTAGTAGCCTGTCGCTAAGTCATTGCCAGCCAATAAAAGGGTCTGGCTCCAATCGACGCATCCCCACCATCCCACAGATCGATATTGTTTCAGTCACGCCACAGACGTCGAAAGCACACCACGCGCCTGACGTCGAAAAGGTTACACGCGACGCTGAACGCTATATAACATTCCTTCGGGTATCACCCAATATTATCGAGTTAAGCTTATAATATTGATTTTTTTCTAAAATGACTCGTAGACCGGTAACACGAAGTACATTACTCGAGGAACTACAACGAGAAGATGAAGAAGAGAGTGAATCAGAGCTCAGCGACCAAGGCTCAGAAAATTCTGACGACCACCTCATTTCAGATGGAATTCAATCTGCTGATGAATCAAACAGCTCGGATTCAGATGAGGATAATTTACCTCTTTCAGATTTAGTCAGATGTTTTACAGGACGTGATAAAGTAACGAAGTGGAAAAAATCCAACAACAACAGGGTGAGACGTCAAGTTCAAAACATTCTCTCTGAAGATTCAGGTACTCGTAGGAATGGTGTAGGGGTGACAACATTTATGCAAGCCTGGAAGTTATTCTTTACGGATAATATTATTGAAAAAGTTATTAGACATACCAACCAATTTATCCAAAAAAAAGTTCCATCATATGAGAGACCACGTGACTGCAAACCTACTGATGCTGTAGAAATTCAAGCACTTTTAGGATTATTGTACATAGCTGGATCCTTGAAGACGTCACAGGCCAATTTAGAGGATTTATATGCAAGTGATGGGACAGGTATTCCTATTTTTCCTACTATGTCACTAAAAAGAACAAAATTCCTACTCAACTTATTGCGGTTTGATGACGCTACTACTCGACCATCTCGTACATAAAATCAAAACCCGACAAATACGGAATAAAGCTATATCCGCTAGTAGACGCTGCTACGTTTTATGTCCTCAACATTGAACTCTACTCGTATGCTGGGAAGCAGCCTGAGTGCCCGTACCAGTTGAGTTGAGAGGCTAATTACACCAATTTCTGGCACTGGACGAAACCTAACAATCGACAATTGGTACGCCAGTGTGCCTTTGGTGAACGATTTGGTCAAGGATTACAAGATTTCTGTTGTGGGTACTATGCGTAAAAACAAGAAAGAAATACCTCCTTGCTTTACAGATAAAAACCAACCTGCATATTCAAGTCAATTTCGATTTTCTGGTACAGCTACGCAGGTATCTTACGTACCTCAGAAAAAAGATCTGTAATTCTAATATCATCACTGCATTGTGCTGCGGAAATTGATGAAAGTACACATGAAAAACGCAAACCCAGCATCATTACTTTTTACAACAAAACAAAAGGAGGTGTTGAAGAAGTTGATAAGAAAGCTAAAATGTATTCGACATCAAGGAAGAATAACAGATGGCCACTGACACTCTTCTTTCATCTTGTGGATATTGCTGGAATAAATGCCATGGTGATATTGAGGGTAAATAATGTGACTATACAGAAAAGGCGAAAGTATTTGCGGGCATTAGGTATGGAATTGAAGAATACGTCCAAAGAAGAGCAACGATGGCGAGCCTTCCAAGAAAACTGAAAAGAAACATAAGGGAGCATTTGAATATGCCTGTTGAAGATCCTGCTGATAACGAAGCAAGCAGCAGTTCCAGTACATGCAGACCAAGCTGTAAAATATGTCCAGCAAAGAAAAGAAGGCAATCGAAGACACAATGTACATCATGTCGAAGAAATATTTGAAGAAGTCATACTACATTCATTTGCAATGAATGTTGTTTGGGCGAAGAAACTGATCCTGATGAAAACTAAACCAATGTTTATGTTCTGTTGTTATTCTTTACTAGGTACAGAGTCTAGTTTGGGATATGTGAAAGGGTTTTCTGTTCCTAAATTATTTCTTAATCCAAATATTTCAGTTAATTTAATTGATTTAATAATTGTGTCTTTTTATTAATTTAAATTACTTGTTTGCAACAATTAGACTTTGAATACAATGATAATATATCTGTGCTCAAAAAAATAAATAAATATTGGATAATTAGTGCTTTGCTTCTCTAATACAGGTTTACTGGTAACTCGACCACTTTCCTGCAGGAAGTGATAGAGGAACTCAAATGCAATAGATTTAACCCCCCATATGTAATTCCGAAAATCGATAGTTTTCGAGATAATTAACATTTAATGTTTTTCAATGATATGTCCAAATTTCCACACTACATCCCAAATTTAAAAAAAACCCTGCTGTCGATTTTAGTAATTTCCAATTTAGTTTTTTACTGGCACATACGCAAATCTAATTTAGTATCTAAATGTGTAAAAATACTAAACAGTTTCAAACTACATACAATTATTTAAAAAATAAAGAACAAAATGTTTACATTCACCGCGAAAGAAAATTGTCTAGCTCAAAAAAAGATACACAACCAGTCAAACAAATTATTTTAAAAACTTCCTTATCTGATGGCCTATTCCAAGGACAAGAATGACAGTACAACCACAAATAACTATTTAACAAAATTTATCAACATAATACAGAATCATCAACAACATGATATTCCAGCATGATGGTTGTCCAGCACATTACCGTATCAATTCGGCAGTTGTTGGACAATACATACCCCAACAAATGGATAGGGAGGGGTGAACCCATCCCATGGCCTGCGCGGAGCCCAGATCTGACACCTCTTGATTTTTACGTCTGGGGTCACATGAAGGCATTGGTTTACGAGACTCCAGTTTATACTGCTGACGAACTAAGGCAAAAAATTATCAATGCGGCGGAGGAGATGAAACGAACTTTTTCAACATGTGTTACAAAAACCGAAGTGAGGAAGCGGATCCGTACTTGTATCCGAAATCAAGGGCAACACATTGAGCAAGATCTCTAGAAACTTTGAGTGGATTTAATTTAAAGGTTATTAGGTAGGAAAGATTTTTTAGCGATTTGTTCAACCGTTTGTATAATTTTCTTTGAGCTAGATAATTTTCTTTCACGGTGAATGTAAAAATTCTGTTGATTATTTTTTAGATATTTGTATTTAGTTTGGAACTGTTTAGTATTTTGAAGCAGTTTAATACTAAGTTAGCTTTGTGTATGTGTTAGTTAATTATTAAAATAAAAATTATCAGAATCAATAACAGGTTTTTTTCTTAGTTTAGGATCTAATGTGGAAATTTGGACATTTGGTTGAAAAACATTAAATGTTAATTATCTCGAAAACTATCGGTTTTCGGAATTACATATGGGGGGTTAAATCTATTACATTTGAGTCCCTCTATCACCTCTTGCAGGAAAGTGGTCGAGTTACCAGTAACCCTGTATATCTCATAGGTCTTTTCGATTACGCGCGACCGCTGCCGTTACGAATGACCGCACGCCCGCTTGAAGGTTACACAAGGAATTAATATTACCCTTAGTGAATTGGCAGTACCTCGGGTACCTTCAAAACATCTCGACTGATAATGTTTGCTGGGATGCTATAGTCTAGCTCAGGTTTTATGCTATTCGCTAAGGAGCAGTGTCCTAAGCTATAAATTAAAGCAATGTGTTCATTAGCGAGACCACCAAGCGTTATCTCTCATATACACAGCTCACACATCGATGCCTTGCCGCCGTTGCCGCCGTTGCCGCCGTTGCTGCCACCGGCGCCACCGACGCCGCAGCGCAAATATTAGTAATCAGCCCAGATATCTGCTTATATCCGTTTAGTCCGCTTGGAATTTCTGCTGATCCCCCTTACACGGTTAACCGAGCCATCATTAGGAGCGGCTATTAAGGCGATATACGACCTATGTAAATTTCTGGCTCGGCACGGCACAGTATTGACTGCGGAATTTACGGTCTGCTCAGGCAAGTGTGGATTCTATTACGACGCGATTAGTTGCGCCAAATTGTCCAGTGTGGATGGCGAGCTCGTTGTTTGTGTCATTCCTGATCGACGAGTATATAACAGTCAGCATGGTAGAACCTGTAAAATGGCTGTAACGGCTAGGAGCGTATCATATATTAATAGCATATTGTTCAACGATGTGGTAATGATGGTAATAACTCAAGCGTTGAAGTTTGCAGCACGATCCGGAGGCGAGTGCTTTAAATCAACAAGTGAGTTATTAGCATTACCTCGAGTTGAATACTATACTTTATCTACGACGGAATCTATGAACAGTACGATTTAAATACATAACAATTACACAAGACTGACAACATAACCCCACTTCTCTGTCACTTGAATAAATACTGTCACCGTTCGAATTAGCGCTTTACGTTTCATAGTGACATTTGCAAACGTTACAGCGTCTGTTTAATTCTATACCTCTCATCGATGCTATAGTCAAACAGAATCGCACAGCAACGCTTCGTTGCGCGAAATTGTGGACTACACAGTCAAGCATATTCGCAAGCACGCAAGGCCGTGGACCACTCTGTCAATAACAAAAACGCATCGCGAATTTAGTATAACAAAAATTAGGGCATTCTACGAAAACTAACCAAAATTAAACTCTTAACAATATTTTTAGAAATTGCCGAAACATTTAAAAATGCCTTCTGTTCTAAAAGATTTTCGCCTCCCTCTTTGCTCTCCACCTTTCTTCTGTACTTTCGTCTTCTCTTATTTCTTTGACGTTTGGCTCTGGATTCCCAGACCTGACAGACCTAAGGACTCATACCACGGCTTAACAAAAAAGCAGCTGTATTACTCGAGGTCTGGGGATGCTTTGCGCCGTTCCTTTGGCGCATCGATATTTTGGGATAGAGAGAGATAGATTTCAACAGCGGCGGCATGGCAGGGCACGGCTATCTACATAGAATATGAGTATTGAGATAAATAATATAGATCACAGCGCAAATCTAGTACTTTAATGGAGGTAAACATTAAGGACAACATAAACTTTATGTTATCTTTAATGTTTACTTTCCTTTTACACCACATAGGTCGAGTACTGTTTTTTAATTCTGTCCTGTTGTACACTTTCTTCTAGTCCGCCCCTGTCAGGACGAATAAAACTATCCCAAAATGGCGTCGCTGATGTCATACATTTGCAACACGTCATCACAAATAACCGACCTTAGATAAGGAAAGGGAGGGGATGCCACACGCCCGTTTCATGCTATATAAATTAGCTGTGACCGAAAATGAATAGCTATTTGACAGCTGTCAAAATATTTTTTTATGATATTTAGCGTTTTTAAGACCAATCACTGTAAAATATTGTGGTGTGCATAATGGTAGAGTGTGCAGCTTACGGTGGTAAAAGCCACAGCAGCAGGAAGGAGACAGGAATCACGTATCACAGGTAAATTTATTATTGCTTTGGTACATTTTTGGTGCCATTTGGTAACAGAAATGTCAGTCACGCGTTCTGTCCTCTCTCTTTCCTTGTCTAAGGAACTGACCGTGAGTAAGACAGTTGATTGTTTGTTGTGCCGTGCTGATACTATGACGGGAGTCGCTCTGATAATCAACAATGACTTGATTCGAGCATCTATTTAATCCTATGCATTTCCAAGAGATAAGTACTGTGTATCCAGTAGGCTGTGTTCATAACCCACGGTTGAACCGTGAGTTATGGCTGATTAACGTAATGGGAGTAGATCAAATATTATACAGATTCGGCAATTCTTGAGGCTCCATTGGGAAGTCTATGTGTAAGAGAAATACAGCAGCGTAAATGTTAAAAAAAATGCGCGAATGTCTCAACGCATAGCAACGGGGCACCGCAAAGAACAAAGAGAGGTTGATCATTATATTACAGTGCTATAATTAGTATTTTTGTGAAAATCTAACTCCAACATAAAAATTGAGACGATTTGACAAATAACTTGATAATTCCATCATGATTGCTGCAGCAGGCACCAATGCTTTATTTCAGTTTTTAGAAAACAAAACATGGGATTGTTGGATCGTCGAGCAGAAAATGTTGAGGGTGCTTTTAGCACTCTTATAAATGTTTTACAAACTGAAATAAAACGAGTCTTTCCAGCAAGAAAGAAAAAACTTGGTTCAACTATGATAGCAGAAACATGAAACAAACCTTAAGATTTTTGCAAGAATCTATGAATTTCAACCCTTTCTATATTTGAAGTAGAATTGGGCGTATTTATAAAGCAGTATACGAAACATCTTGAAACCAAAAAAAGGCAGCATACACAAACTGTATTAACAATTCTTCAAATATGGCTAGAGCACCTTGGGATGTCATAAACTCATACAGAGAGACTCAAAGGAAAAATGAACAGTCACTAACTGCACATGACCTCAAGAACTATTTTTCCAGTTACTAAGTGGACTTCCACATAACGCAAAATATAGACCTAGGCTAAGATCGGCGTACAGCCAAGGGGAATCTGACTTAAAGAGATGTTCATTCTATTCACTCCAAAATTCGTCATCGTAGTTTCTTTCTCTATTTCGTGCACGTTGGTCATCCGCGCGCCACGCCGGTGCCGGCGGCAAGCTTGCGGTGTGCATATGAATATTTTATTATTATTTTTTATTATTTAATTATTATTGATTCTTTCTCAGGTACCTATAATACCATATTATGAATGACGATAGCACAAGTTATCAAGTAAGTATTTGCCAACTTGTTTATTTTGATGTTGGAAGTAGCATTTTACAAAAACTGTAGTAAATACTAAAATGACATATCTTATAAATACATGGATCTCCCAATGGAACCCCAATGACTGCCGAACATGTAGATACTATTCGTCGCTAGCTATCATTAAAGCAGTCTGGGCAATATTTTTCTTTATGTCGTTGCCAGTCAGTTAGTTTGGTCTTCTGTCGATCTTTAATGTTCTAAATATAATTTTGGTGTGAGCAGATTTTGCTAAATTGCAAATTTAGATCAAAATTCTCACAACTTAATTTTGCTCGCAGTGTGAGCCGCGCCCTGGAAAGTTTGCAAAGTTGCCGGCTGCGTAGTTTTCTTAATTTAGCTTGTTATAGTGTAACTGTGTCCGTTTCTCGATATGATTTATTGAGTAGGGAATAATATCGAGATTTCTTATTATGATCTCTTCAGAAACATGTCATCTGAGACGGATCTCAATATTTTACTTTGCAGAACCTGCAAATCTCGATTGTGTGTCTTAGCTAGAAAGGTCCAAGTTGCATACGGGTAAGTAACTGAAAGTCTGAATAACCACAATTTTTCAAACCTGAACTTGATTAACCAGACTTAATTTTGAAGTTCTACGTAATAAGGGAAAGTCTTTAAAACATAATCTGAATTCCAGTACACTTTCATCTTGTCATACTCTTGTCTAGGGTGTATCACATATGTAGTATTGAATAATTAAATATAAAGTAAAAAGAACGTGACAATAATAATAAACACCTGTCATGACAAATGGGCATAGCTTGTCTGTCATGTTGGCATGATCAGTGGCGCATCTGAACAATATATCTAATAATATACCCATTGACAAAGCTAATAAATATATGTATCGAAAATGATATATTCCCCGATTTCTTAAAATCGACAAAGGTTATACTACTTTCGAAAAGTGATTCATCATATGAAATTTCGAATCATAGACTTACTTTCCGTATTCCTGTAATTGCCAAAATGTTTGAGATATTATTGAAAAACGGGATTATTGAATATTTTGAGATTAATGATCTATTAGCAACCGCCCAAACTGGACATCGAAACAGTACATCTACAAAATTAATAATTAATGATTTTATCAATTATATTGAGGTATTGAAGAGAACATGCGACAGCCTAAAGAATGACACCTGAAGCGAGGGCTACCGCATAGTCACCAAGCAGCCGATGATAGGAAAGTAGACATCGTGCGCGAACTGTTTCCTACCAGACGAGACACGTGGGAGGAAAAAAGCCCAGGTGAGAACGTCGTCTTGTTCAGCTTGGAGTAACTAAAAGATGCAGCAGATAGTTTCAAAGCAGAAAAGGCACCTGGCCCGGAACAAATACCGCTGGATGTCATAAATGGAAGGGTCGCCTCCTCTCCCGCTTTTCTGCTGAATCTGATAAATGAACTGTTCAAGGCGCAAACCTTTCCAGTGGTCTGGAAGAGAGCTAAGATGATATTGCTCAATAAAGGCAGTAAACGTCCTGGTCTCGCATCGTCTCACGGACCTATATGTCTACTGGACACTATATGGAAGCTGTTCGTGATAATGATCCGTCAGAGGCTACAGAAAGAAATAGATAATGGAGAAGGGCAGTTGGAGTACCAACTCGGTTTTCGTACCGGCAAGTCTATCATCGACGTCCTTAAGACAGTAGTAATAATATTGGAAAAGTTCAAGGATAAATGGTGCACACTAGTCAGGAATGCTTTTAATACTGCTTTCTGGGGTATCATAATGAGTGAGTTGCGAGGACGCAACATCTCTAAATATCTTTGTAATATAATAAGCAGTTATTTCGAGGACAGGACCATATATGTATCCAAAGTAGATCTGCCAATGACTACCTGAGTTCCACAAGAGCCGGCTCTAGTATCAACCCTCTACCGCTACCTGGTAGCACTAGAACGATAGCCTTCGCAGATGACTTAGCTTTAGCCGCGACAACCAGGGAGACGTATCCCTATCATACAAGGTGAACCGAGCCTTGTAAAAGATTGACGACTGAATGGGTGATCATCACCTAGATTTGGCTCCAGAACAGGCTGAGACAGTGATACTACGAGGATATGGGATAAAGAGAAAGGACGTGAGCTTCGAGCTTAGAGGCAAAGGGATTCCCAGTAAGTCCCTGAGCTACTTGGGAGTCTATATAGATAACTAGAGGTGTTTCTCAGATCACATTAAAAAGTCAAACCAGAAGGCAGAAGCTAGAATAACCATGCTGTCTAGACTCATGTCGAATATTGGGAGACCCAGCAGTAGAAAAAGAGCACTCCTTAACGGAATCGTCCAGTGGATTGCGTCCCTTGGACATGTGACCAGGGGACTCAAGCTGGTTCAACGTCGGGTGTGCGAGTGTTTTCTGTCCTTGCCATCAAGCCGATTTCCTAAAGTTTCTATAATAAACAAAAACAACTATCCTAAGGGTAAATAAACAGTACCACAGAAACAAACTAAGTGAAATATATCGAAGTACTGTATCAGCCCCTCACCTCGCCGCGTATCTTGCCCCGTTTCGACAAACAAAATTATTTGTTTCTAGTAGGCAGTTGCATGAAGCTAGCTCTGCGATTGGTATGTTTAAGATCAGACATCACAAGGTACGGATTTGTCTGCTCTGACCAAATTTTAAGAACTGTAATCGGTCTACAGCGTCGCGATGTGAAATTTCCGATATATTTCATAACGGAGAATGTACATACTCGGCGTTATGTGTGACATTATATACCTACATCGAACTGCCATGTTTCTACTTCTAGACTATATGTTATACAAACAACACTTATTTGATTGCCTTTCGTCTTTATATTCATTCGGGTGGAATGATCCGTTCTTCTGGGTTTGGATCAATTCATAATACTGGCAAAATAACCGAATATTCTCAGAGTTCTTTCCCTACCTGGGCTAAATTCACTAAATCATGTAATATTGGCTCTTGATATTCCACTTTTAATGATCGCCAAATTTTCGGACTGAAAATGAAAAAAGTTCTGAACAGTTTACAACCATCACCTGAGCCAAGCTGGAGGAAATTTAATTAAGTTCAAATTACAAGAGAATCTAAAGGGTCGATTCGGAAAGGACTTTCCAATATCGCGTCGCCTCTACAAGTTATCTAATTTGGCTTCCTTTCCGTTCAGATCCCGGTAATTATTTTTTTAAATTAGCGGTAGAAGCCGGTTATTGCTAAACTTTTAAAGCAACGAAAAAGTATGATATTATGCAGCATAAGAGACTAAAATCTTAAATAAGGTGTCTGTGTGTAGTAGTGACAAAGTTTTGGACATGAATGAGATTTCCTTTCAAATATATGGTTAGCTGCGAACGTCAAAGGATCATATCCAATCCTCTATTAGAAACGCCAAGACGTTCACTAGAGAACCAATTTTGTAGGTACAAAGCAAGTGATGAATAAGCAATAACGAAAATCCACGTCACTCATTTCCGTCGGTCTGTCTGCATATCAGTCTGTCTGCCTATCGGTCTGTTGGCTTTTTTCTAGCCTCTACATCTTCATGGATTGTGATAAAATTTGGGCAACGATATGCTGCGGGGTCATGGTAGGTAATGCTGCTATAATTTTCAAAATCTGCACATGGGCGGCGGATAAATTAGCAGAACTAAATTTTCAAATATGCCTCAAACTTCGTTGTTAGGCGTTTGAAGGCTTCCTGATAGTTTTCTGTTTTTTATGGGTGGGGGTGAAATTGGGTTTGGTGGGAGGGGGGGTTAGGGTTGTAAAACTGAACTGAAACTGATTCGTTCGTCATAGACTGTTCGTTGATCTGTTAGACAATTACCTAGCGGCATTAATACACTTCCATCCGAATATTGCCTTGCATATAGCAGAAACTAAGGAACATTTTTTGAATTTTCTAATGTATACATACGAGTATTACTCTAGATCGTTCTGTATCGTGTAAGGTGGGAATCATGCAATTGACTTTAATGAAATTTCCATGCAGTATTATTACCGTGGCGAGGATGGAAAACCCGTACGGCTTCTAAAGTCGTATTAGTAGCGGCGCAGCAATAATCAAAAACAAAAAATATAAAAGTAGCTAAACTTCATTTTTAGGCGACTGAGGGTTCTGCTTTTTTGGGTGGGGGTGAAATTAGGTTATTTGGAAGGTGGGAAGTTGTAAAACTGAGAAATTTGTTGTATATGTAATAGGTTGTCCATTAACTTGTCAAAAAAAGGCCTAGTGGCATAATACACTTTTTAGGTTCATCCGAACATTGTCTTGCCTATAACAGAAAGCAAAGAATTTCGAATTTTGTGGTGTATACATACGAGTATTTCTTTAGGTCGTTCTGTATGGTGTAAAGTGAATATTACTGAATAGATTTTATTAAAATTCCTATACAGCATTACTAACTTGGTGAGGCTGGAAAACGTTTATGGTTTTATAAATCATGTCAGTGGTGATGCAGCAATGATCAAGAAACAAAAAACGCGAAAATAGCTCAAATTTCGTTTTTAGGGGTTCCTGATAATTTTCTAATTTTGTTGGATGCGGGTGTAAAATTGGCATGGTTTGGGGATGAAAGGTTGTAAATCTGAAACATTTGTTGTGTTTGTAATAGGCTGTTCATCGACCTGTGAAGGAAAGGTCTAGCGGTATACTACACTTTTTTGCGGACAAGCGGGTGATGATTTGGTTGCAAGGGGATCTCAGACTAGAGCTGCATGTTATGGGCAAATAATAAACTAGTATCACCGTAGTATGTGGAAAGTACTGAGTCAATCAACTGGACTTCATTTTTTTACCCCCGTTAAACAGAAATCATATCTGTACATGGTTGTCCAATAAGCAGGCGGTGATCTCTGGTAGCCTTACCGTTTAAATTAGAATAAAATGTTTTTAATAACTTATAGAAAATAATTTCAAAGGTGGCGGACATTCAAATATACCGGAAATAGCTATCAACTTCCTTATTTTAAATAGAACACCCTAAAGTGTAGTGTTAAATTTCTGAGTTCATCAATTTTTGGGTTCAGTTTATAAAATTTGACGTCTTTTGATTTGCGTAAGAGATATTAACATCTCGAAAATTAAGTACGGCAGAAACATGCGGTTTTTGACAAAAGCAAGAAACGTGCTTGTGTTTCAGTAAGACCATTGTTTCAAGCCTCATTAAATTAAGTGGAAGTGTAATTAAATTCTATTTTACTTTCATCTAGGCATATACAATACAATACAATAATTTATTTTCCAGTTGACAAAATACACTGTGTTGGAATAGTCACACAAAAAAAAGAGAAAAAGAGAAAAAATAATAATATAATATCGTACTAGGTAATGAAAATGAGCCTACGAGAGACTCATCTAGCTTATAAATACATAGCTCTACTAGAAGCTTTTTTAAGCGTGTCTTAAATGTCTTTCAATTAATTGATTCTCTGATGCATGATGGTAATTTATTATATAATCTTAATCCTAAGCAATCTGGAGAATTATATCCTACATCATATTTTCTATATGGCACATATACCTTATCCTTCTGTCTGGTACCCTTATTGTGAATATCACATATATGTGTTCATTTATTTTTTTCCCTAAATACATATGTACACATTTCAAGTATTAAAAGACCAGGATCAGTTAAAATATTAAGTTCACGGAAAAGTGATCTACATGTTTCCTTCTTGCGCAGCCCTGCTATGGACCTGAGAGCCCTTTTCTGTGATAAGAAAGCATCTTGGGCATGTGTACTCATCCCCCAGAAACATATTCCATACCGCAGTCTACTTTCTACTTGCGCATAGTATAGCATCAGTAACCGACCAGTGCTCAGTACATGTCTAAGGTTATTAAACAGGTACGAAGCTGAAGTAATTTTCGAGATAATGCTTTCGCAGTGATATTACGATATTACGATATTTACTGTTTCCTAATTATTCCGTAATAGCGCGTAGGAATTGGAAAAGTCGTAGGTAGCGTGGCTCACAGACGAAACAAACGCTAACATTACATGGAATTATTTATGTCAGATTTCTTGATTATGTATGATTTCTTTGAAAAAAATGCTCTGAGATGTCATTGACTAAGGTCTTAAGCTATCACCTTCTGAAATACTATGGATGTAGTTTGAGTTTTGCGTTTACTTGCGAAGCCATGTTTTACATGACAAATTTAATACATATGTATAAATGTGTGTACCCAGGCCCGCGAATTTGACAGTAAATCACAACTATGTCAGAAGTCAGAAAAAAAAACGTTTCTTAGCATTTGAAACCCGGTGGCGTTACAATAGTAACAAACGTGCTTTCACCAATTTCTTACATATCCTGAATCTGCTGTGCAGTATATTAGATGTACGTACAAGACATAGACTAACACTACATAGTAAAATTCCCTCTGTGATATAAAGTGGATGTTTACGGTGACCATGTTACAGACTCTAAATCTATTGCTGGTAAATCGCTACAGGGACTGTTGTATTGTCCTTCATTACAAAGGCAACTACGAAATTAAATTTTTGTGGTTATTCAAAGCTATGAGGCACAAAGCTGTGGGTCAACTTCATTCGGCACGTGCACGGTATTATGAAAATTACATTAGTTTTCGGAGAATGGAGGATAAACGCCGATTCAAATCTGTGCACGTGTACTTATCTAGGAGCTGCTCCAAACATGTTCACGTTATTTGATGCCAAATCTATTATTATTACAAGAACAATGTTTAATGTTGGAAGTATTCAAGTACTAACATCTATAAATAGTTTTTATTATAATTGTGTAAGTATGGGAGTTCTCCGTCTCTAAAAATGTTATACTTTGTCCTTTGATGTGATATAAAAGGAAATCCTATGAAAATTGGAACTTTCCACCGGCTGCGGCTGTTTACACCCTTCCCAAGCATCACTGCAAACAACGCTGACCTAGACATAATTATATAGGGTTTAATGTAACTCGACGTATTCCTGTCAGAGCATGATTGTAGATCTAATATGCAACAAAATTAACTTAATATACATATGGACAAATTTCTATAGTTTTTGAGATTTTTCAGTTTCAAGGAAATTCTAGTAATTACACAAAATCTGGCATTTCCTGTCCGAACAATGAAAAATCGACCTTTAAAATCAGTAACATGTTTACCTACTTATTTTAGTTCAATGTTCTCTCACTAATTCAATAGATACCAACATAAATAGGTGAAAATGGTGAAAGGGTGAAAAAAAGCAGATATTGAACAAAATAAAAGGATTCTCAGGTTCGTCCTCATTACAACATAATCGTACCCAGCTCAATATAGTGACAAAACGCGCATATAAACCACTGAAAATGCTTGCCCATAATCTCAGCTTCTCAAAGAGGTATAATTGTCGAAATGAAAACCTACATTCAGGAGCACAGCCAGGATTTAAGTTCGGTGAACTGAGTCAAGTGCCTGGGTCATAGACCGCCTATATCCTTATAGTGATAAATATTTTTCTGTAGGGGGTGTAATACGTTATACCGGGTTATTCACTTTATTGGACACGGAGCATTATGGCTAAAGTGTTTGATGAAAAAGAAAATAATTCGGATGGATAGGGACCCGTTAGGGCTATATTTTAAAAATATTTTCATGTTATACAGGTTGTCCCTAAAACACAAAACCTATCAAAGTTATACTTTTTTGAAATAGAACAACCTCTATATCATTGCATATTTAGCCTCCCTGATAAATTCTAGTGTGACTTTATGTATCTCACATGGGACGATTAAATATAAAATTTTATAGCCTTTCCAACGATGTAAGGTTGTGAATATCAGTCCCTGGTAGTTTTCATTTATTTTCAAATTTTTAATCAAATCGATGTTTTTCAATGTTCCTACGTATAAGCAACCTAGCAGGCCATAAAATATAAACAAAAACATGTTTAGATGGGAGAAAACAAGTAACTTAGAATGAATATAAAAACAAATTGGAGTAAAGAGACAAAATTAATAAAAATCCTTACAACAAGTCATCTCTAAGAGAAACAACGCCGGTAACATATCTAAGGTCAAAGAGAATCTGGAGTATGACAGAGATAGATAAATTTCACAACCTACCTTCTACTGCAATGTACTACAGATTGCCAATTTCCAAAACCACTGAAAATTTTGAAATGAAAGGAAAACTACCAGCGAATGGTGTAGGCAGATTATTATCTTCAGAATAAAATCTCACATGCAATGATATAAAAAAGTAGTCAATCCTGTCAAGTCTAATGTAACGATACCTCTGACTGGAGTACCAAAAACTTTTCAGTACACAGAATATGAAAAATGAATTAAAATTTGTTTAAATTATAAAATACAATTCACCTGGCAAAAAATTTAAATCTGATTTGTCAGTATCCTTTTTTGCGAACTTGCTAATAGATACTTAAAAATTAAAAGAGCCGCTTCAGTTAGAGGTATCGTTACTTTGACGGATATTACTACTTCTTTTAGACCATTACATGTGATTGATAGTAAGAATAGAGAAGGCGGAGATCAGGGCTATATCTGGACCAGTCATTCCTAACCTTATCAATATTGTTACCCCTATGACCTATGAGGAAAACTGATTTTGTCTCCCTTTAAAATGTTATCAAAACAAACAGTACAAGCAAATACAACCATCTTTTTTTATCATAATTTGCACAACAGCCTTACAATTTTAACTAATTTATATGTATAAAGAATGGATTAATAATATCCAGTTACACTGTCTAGTAGTGAAACTAATTCTAACATAAAAAACTAATGAATGTTGGCTTATGGCGAAGGTTGGTAATGTTTTGCATTCACAAGCTTTGTAATGTTAGGTTCAGCTTCACTCACATCTCAAGTCATGTTCCACATTGAGATGATTTTTAGCCTTTGTTTTGAGTGTTACTAAAGTAGAAAAACCACTCTCACATCTATGGTGGTGGCAAATGGTATGAGCATTTCTAAAGCTCTGTTAGCTAAAACAGGATACTTGACACCTGCTTTGAGCCAAAATGCGCTGAGATTGCGCAGCGTTATGTAACTTTTCTCTGTATTTTTTTATTTTACGATCCTAATTATTAGGTTTCTCGTTACCCCCGTAAAATAGCTAATTTACCCCTGCGGGGTAACCACCCCCAGGTTAGGAACCACTGACCTAGCCTAATGTCCAATGTAGGCGGACCTTCCAGTACTAAAAGGCAGATTTTAAATGGAGTCGTCCAGTCCTTTGTCCTCTACAGTACGCCGGTGTGGTGTAGAGCATTGGACAAGAAAATCTATAGGGACATGTTGGATAAGGTCCAGAGGAAGTCGCTATTAGGAGTGGCTAGTGCTTATCCCACCATATCGACGAAAGCCGTGCAGGTTATAACAGCAACACCTTCATTATCGTTGCTAGCAGAGGAAGGATCGTATATGTATATAAAACCGGAAACGGACGTGACCACTCAGTAAGAAGGGATGCTAGGGCGAGGGCAATTCAAAGGTGGAAGCAGCTTTGGGCAGAAAACACCGAAACTCTCCAGTGGACGAAGGGACTGATACCAGACCTAACTCCCTGGCTTGAATGCAAGCACAGAGGGCGGAATACTTTCTCACCCAGGCATTATCGAGCCATAGCACTTTTAGAAGCTACCGAAGGAGGTTTGGGAAAATCGATGACGACAGATGCATACACTGCGGCTTAGTAGACACTGCGGAGCATGCCCTCTTTATGTGTGAAAGATGAGAACAACCAAGAAACGAAGCATCCTAGAAGTTAGAGACAACTATAGGAGCTGAAAACATGGTGCTGCTTATGATGAAGAACAGAAAGCTGGGAGGTCATACGCAAAATGGTTAGGAAGATTCTTAGCGCAAAAGAAGTAGAAGAACGGTCACAAACCAGCCCGACCTCCTAAGCCTCGCATTGGTGAGGAAGAGACATATAGGGCGAACGAGAACAACAGAAAAGGAAGAAGAGCGGTCAGCCCTAATCCTGATGCAAAGTCAATTCAGACAGTTCTGAGATTAACTGGGCGGTTCACATGACCCACTCGGGGTTGCGGCCCGGCGACGGTCCATGGAAAAAAAGATGTGATTGGAAACTGCTTGCTGGAGCAGCAGTTGCTGGTATTTTTACTCTAATTGCAAGTTTTTTTAATCATTTTGGAAATTTTTTACCTTTAGTACATTGCAGTAGGAAGTAGTCTGTAAAAAATATCTATTCATGTCATACTCCAGATTCTCTTTGACCTTAGATATGTTACCGTCGTTGTCTCTGTTAGAGGTAATTTGTTGTAAGGAATTTTTATAATCTTATCCCTTTAGTTTAATTCGTCTGTATATTTCTTCTAACTTACTTGTTTTCTCCCATCTGAACATGTTTTTGTTTATATTTCATGGTCTGCTAGCAGTGCTGCCAAATGAAGTGGAGAGAAATTCGTGCAACTCGACTTCCAAAAATCGTGTAAAATTGTGTAGTCATAAAAAATATTAGATAAATAGTTTAAAACGTACCAATCTAAGTAAAAGGCTAACATGCCATACATAATTGCATACACTGGTCCTTTTTTGCATGGCCTGGACTCAGTTTTATTCTTTTTCCCCACTCTTCTTTACATTTCTCCTTATACTCGAAACTTTTGTAATTTTTTGGTACCGTGCAATGCAATCATTTAAAAATTCACTATCAGGTATCATTTATCAGCACACTGAACGAGAACCAACAGAATGGTGTTGGTAATCGAACTACGCACGATGATATTGGCACTGAGTTCCCTAGTATTGATAATTTGTTTGATCGCACGAACAAATTTTCATAATTGATATCGATGTGAACAGGGACGGGGGCGGACTTGAGTTAGGTTAGGTAATTTAAGTAAAATTAACTGACTCTTTTTTACAGTCTAATATATTAGTTTTAAATTTTTATTAAAAATAGCTATTTTTTCAACGAACGCAAAAAATCGTGAGAATTTGCCCTCTGTTCGTGTAATCGTGTAATAGGGATCAAAATCGTGTAATTACACAATTAATGTGTAGTCTGGCAACACTGCCTGCTAGGTTGCTTATACGTAGGGACATTGAAAAACACCGATTTGATTGAAAATTTGAAAATAAACGAAAACTACCAGAGATTCATATTCACAACCTTATACGAAATTTTACATTTCGTCGTATGAAAAAATTAGGCATTCCCATTTGAAGAAATTAAGTTATCTCTGATTGAAGTTTCTATAGTTACGCGACTGATTTCTCCGAGCACAAACGTAATTCAAATTTGACCGTCCAGATTAAACTGATCCATTTTTTATTCAATTTTTTTTCTGACATCTACGTATACCAAAAATGGTGATTTACACCTAAACGGTTCAGTTTAAGTCCCATGTGTGATACATAAGTTCACACTACAATTCTCCAAGGAATGTGAATATGCAATAATATATAGGGTTTTCCATTTAAAAAATATAATTTTGATACGTTTCGTATTTTGGGGACTCCCTGTATAACATCAAAGTCTTTTTAAAATGTAGCTTTAATGGATTCTTGTCCACACGAAATTATTATTTCATTTTTCATCAAATACTTTAGCCATAATCCTCCGTGTCGAATAACGTGAATAACCCGGTATAGATAGCGAAAATAATTATTTGAGGGGCTGCAGCACATCAAGCCCCTCGCAGTAAACACATATACGTTACTTAAACGTAATTTAAACGTGTGAACGGTTGATAAAACGTGTACGTTAGAATGTTAACGGTTTGATATTGGTGCAAAATTGTACCGTTTGATTAAAGCGTCTTAATAACGTTTAATTAAATACATAATTCTACGGTGGCTCACTTTCACGTTAGAGTAACGTTGTGTACTCCACAAATAAAATGTCACAAAAATGATGTATTCAGACGTTAATATAACGTTCTGATCCATAATCATTCTGCAATCCATGTTTCAATGTTGAAGTAACGTTTGGCTAAACCATATGAGCAACTAGTTTTTCAAAAGTTCTTCATTTTTAAATTAGGAGCAAAATCTGGTCAAGCGTCTAACAACAAACAAAATACATAATTTTGCTAATCCGCTATAAGCTATACAAACCGTTATGATAGCAGATGAAAATAACGTGCATAGCTCGTTCAGGTACAACGTTATAATAACGTAATTTCTAAACGGAACAATTTGATTGGTCCGAAAGAGCCAGGCTGTGCGTGTATGTCGTGATATCAGTACTGGCGGCGGCCATTTTCACCCGTGTTGTTGTAGAGTCAACAAGTGTTCTCCGCTTTCTGAGTTTTCAGCTGTTTAGTACAGGTATTGCGTTTGGTAAGCACATCTACATGACTAACTAATTTGCTGAGATAAAAATGCGAATGTCCCTAATGCCAAAATTTTGCTAGTGGACCTCAGAGATGCAAGTGATACTATTACAATTCGTCGCTTGGTGGCGTGCGTTTGTTCTGGTTTTTCTTCTCAACTCATATGGAGTACCTATGTATAACCGTTTCTTAATAGTATCATTGTAATAATCATGCTTCCTGATTATTATTTGGCTTTTTTACATTTTGTTTCATACTGTTGGAGGAATAAATCTGTATTGGTTTATTTTCATGTATTTATAATGATTTGGATTAGCGCAAAATTGAAACTGTGATTTCCTAATTTTTATTAACGCCGGACATAATTATTGTGGTGGCGGTCATGAAAAATAAATAGTTAGGGTTGTTCTAGATTCAATGAAAATGCTCTGCTTTTAGGTAATTGTTAAATATGCCACATTTTAAGATTCTCTCGAAACGTCAGGTACAAAGAAAAGTAGCAAAACGAGCAACTTTAACGAAACAAAAATTTTACATTGCGTTTTTTATAAGCGCCCTTAAAGTTGTGTATATACTTTATTTTAAGTTATATATTATATTTCTTTATAAGCAGCCTTCTAATTTGATGTATCCACTTATTAATGAGAGTTCAATAATTACGTTAAAAAAACAACCATTGCGTTTTATTTATGATATTTTTTAAAACTATAAGCACTATTACGGGCACTATTATTAGCAATTCAAATACTGCCTCAGAATAATGTTTTAATTGGGGAAAAAATAATATCTTATTAACATTCCAAATACACGGTTTTTAAACGTTTTCGAAAAGGGTTACAAATTGAACTTTTTTAAACGTATAATGATCGCTTTTTTAAAACCGGGATAAAACGTATATTTATACGTTACTTGTAACGTTAGAAACCGCGACATTTTTAAGTTGATTGTACGTAAAAAAGTAACGTAAAAATGAAAAGGTGTCAGGGATTAGATAACGTTTAACTAACGTACGAGTGTTTAGTGGGATTTGGTTGGTTGGTTTAATAAACGTGCGGCAATAATTTAAAGGGTGATCCTTTGAACCATTTCGAGGATATTTTATTCTTTGATGATTTTTGAAATACCGCTCCATTTCAAAAATACAGGATATATTGGGTCAGCTACTTTGTATTGTCAAAAGCTACATGGTAAGTTGCTCGATCTAAAATAAATGTTCAAAATGACTTCCACCAACAGGCAATCTTTTTATCAGTGATTGCCGAACTCTTTAAAAAACACATTAGGTCCGTGAACTAGTGACATTAGAAACTTTAATGTATTATACCCCCTCCAGAAGAAATATTTATCACCATAAGAATAATAGGTGATTGATAACCCAACCACTAGGCTCAGTTCCACGAATTTCAATCCTGGCAATGCTCTTCAATGTAGGTTTTCAATTCGACATTTATACCATTTTGAGAAGCTGATATTATGGGTATGTTTCTCCAGTGGTTTACATGCGCAGTGTCTCCCAAAAGGAAAATTAGAATAATTCCATTTTCTGAATATCTGTTTTTTTTTTCTATAAAGTATCGTACCTTCCCCCTATTTATGATGGTACTGAATTAGTATAATATGTGTATTGAACTTAATAACTAAAGTAACTGATATTTAACGTAATTTTTTTATTATTTAGAAAAAAACGCCAGATTTTGTAAATTATTAAAATTCCAGTAAAATTGAAAAAACTCAAAGACTATTGATTTTTCTCTATACATATATTAAGCTAAATTTGCTACATTATAGCCCTTTTATTATATGGCTCGACTGGAATACGTCGAATTACATATGAACCCGTATATAGTTTAAAAAAATGCGGTTTTATAGCACTAAAAAGTGAAAAATAATTCTTAATATAAGCTGAAAATGATAATGAACGAAAAATATTAATATTATTGTGAAACAATGTTGGAGGGCTTTGTGCTGTTTTTCGTATACCGAGCAACCCACTTTTTTCACAATAATAACCTATATGTAATTTAGTTATCTGTCTACATGTCCTCAGAGTGTGTTATTCTGTAAAACGTATTACTTGGTTATATCGTATTATAATATTGTAACATCCTGTATATTACATTGCTTATTTGGATTTGTTAATGTTTCTTTCACAATGATTAGGTTAGATTTTTTTGATGTGTAAACGTCATCGAATCATCTGGAATTTTCTAGACTGACAGATCGGCACTCTCGAATGTCATCTGGGTGTCTCGAATCTTCTAGATGGTTCGATGAAGTATATAAGGCACCACGAGTAGCGTCAGTGGATATATTGTCAGTGGAGTAGCGTGGCAGTAGTCAGTTGAGTTGAGTTGTACTTGAGATAAGGTTAAGAGATATTGTATCGAGTTGTGAAGTAAAACGTGAAGTAAAACGGTGTTACGTCGAGTTTGATTCCCTGGGTGAAGAAAAAGAGGCCGCCGTGACAATATATTGAATAGTAGTATTTCCTGGGTTGAGTGGAAGAGCGCGACTCAGTTGTATGTGCCTCATATAACTGAGCTGCGAACTCTGCCCTTCGCATAGATTCATCTGGGTTACTTATTTTTTCTATCACATTATGGTTATGTAATCTATCCAATAAATACAATTATTATTATTAATACTAGTATTTTCTGTTCGTTTTTATTACCAGCTTATATTATACTAAAAATTTGTGTAAATGTAAATTAATGTAAATGCGTGTCTTTAAGTTTAGTAAACTATATTTATTTCTCATTGTTTAGTTCGGAAGAATGAGTCAAAAATATTGAATTCGGCTCTTGATGAGTGTACAAAGTTCAAATTAAAACTGTTCAGTTACATTCTTACCCTGCTCTGACGAGCATCATCAATGTTGGCGATAAATATATGTTCATTCACCATTTTTTTTTAATTTTATGTAGCTAACCGTTATCCTGATCGATATAATGGGACAAACTTGTTTAATGATTATCTTGCCACCGGTTCTTGATAAGCGCACAAAATTTAAATAAATCCGCTCGCTTAAACTGGGTCAACATTGTGTCCAAAATAGTCGGTTACAAAAAAACTTGTGAATAATTAACGCTGCATAAGAACCTATTTTTGAACGCCTGTTTAGCTCTCCCGGTTGGCAATTTCATTTAACGGTAATGGTGAGTTACTGTTCTGTGCAGATACCATTAATTGAACGATCTGATATACAGGGTGGCGCAAAATTAATCATCCAACTTTGTTTTTGTATAACTTTTTTATTAAACATTAAAAACGACTGTGAGTGATGGAAGTCTTTATTAGAACATTCATAATTTGTTCTGTTAAGTGGAAAAGATTATATCCATCAAGTGGCTGTCGCCACTGTTGATACACATTTGTGCCCATTTTATCGCATGTTCCATTACTTTCCGCAAGATTTCTGGTGATATCAGTTCGCATTCCTGTCGAATATTCTCTTTAAGGGCTGCTATCATCTGAGGTTTGTTGACATAAACCCGCGACTTCAAGTAGCCCCAAAGAAAGAAGTCTGGTGCATTTAAGTCGTGCGATCTTGCTGGCCACGCCAGATTGCCAAAACGGGAGATTAAACGGCCAGGAAACAATGTCTTCACAGTATCCATTGTGGCTCGTGCTGTGTGTGCTGTTGCAGCGTCTTGTTGAAACCACATGTTCATCAAGCCCCGCTCCTCCAATTCTGGCATTAAAAAGTCATTAGTCATGGCGATGTAACGTTCGCTAGTCACAGTGACCGTATTACCCACGGCGACCTCAAAGAAATACGGCCCAATCACTCCTCTCGCGTGAACGCCGCACCACACAGTGACTTTTAGTGGATGTAGTGGCTCTTCGTGCATCACACGCGGATTTTATGTGCCCCAGAAATGAATAATTTGCTTATTAACGTAACCGCTCAATTGGAAATGCGCATCATCGCTCATGGTGATTTTCGACACAAAATCATCTGCTTCGTTGTTGAGATTCAGGATGCCTCGACAGTAATTCGTACGCGACTGGCGGTCAGAAGGCATTAACTGATGCACTATTTGCACTTCATACGGGAACATCTGTAAGTCAAAATTTGCTGTAGGGTCCGTCTAGTGATGCCCAGTTGCGTGGCCCGCCGTCTGGTTGATGTTTCTTGGTTCACAGCAACATCGGCAGCCACAGTTACGATATTCTCGGCAGAACGACCAGTCCGGTAACGTCCACGTCCTGCAAGGTCTCTTGTGGCTCCAGTCTCTTCAAGTCCAGCAGCTAGTCGGCGGAACGTTTGCCTAGTTGGCGCGACACGATTCGAAAATCGACGCCGAAATGTACGCTGTGCTAACATCACCAATCGATTATTGGTCAGAGACATCGACACAATTATTCCACGCTCTTGAGGAGTATAGCGCTCCATTGCTTATCTGCTTGTATTCTGCAACTGTCTAGCTCACAAATGTCAAATATGATTGACGAACGACTTCATTTGCAAAAATTATAACATCTTCCGATAAGGTGATTAATTTTGCGCCACCTAGTATTATAGATCTAACAGCCTTAATTTAGTGAGAAATTTGTCGACAAAAATACCAGACCTAAAAGAAAGAAATCGCCACATTACGACGGACGGTCGAATTGACATCACTTCCTCATCGTTGGAAAATCTTTGACCACTGAGTCAGTTTTTCGAGTTTCGGAGCAGTAAATAATCCGATGGGGCTAAATCTTGCTTATATGGTGCATGAGGTAGCAAGTCAAACTTTAATACATTAAGCGCCGATTTTATCAACAGGCGCATTTAAACAAAGGCTTTGACCAATCAGAGCAGCCCGTTCAAGAACATGCATCTGTCAAAGTTCTCTGAAAACTATTGATTTCTCTTGAAGTTTACCTCAAAAAGGTTAAAAACGACATGATTTATATACAATCGAGTAATATGAACCATCTAGTACCTTTTCCAGTCTGATTTTCCATCCTAGATGGGTGAAAAATTGGGTTTTCTTGTTTAACAAAGAGTTTAGCAATTGCTAATTTCGACCAATCAGATCCCACAAAAACTACATTTGATCGCTAGTTTTTTCTTCTGCTAAATGATAATGATGACATAATGATTTTGAATAATTTTTTTGTGATAAATGGAAAGATCATATATAGGTTTTATGACAAAACTGTTTTTGTTTTCTTTTTTTCGCAATAATTCAAAAGTTTTATCAAAATAAAAATGGGATTTTGAGTCCAGTACCGAAAACACGCCGACGGCTCCTGAACCCGTGTGACGTACTTCGTGAAAATACTTGTAACAGTTGTAACTAAAATGTATATTTGTTGCAACATGGGATGTGAGATCTAATTTCAACCATTCAAAAAGATATTTATTTCGATCGTTGACTTCGTTTCGAGCTACAAACTTCATTCATCGCCTATGTTGCAACAAATATACACTTGTTGCAACAATAGTTTTGTTATAAAACTTATATACGATATGATGAAAAGTGTCATCCAGCTTTGACATATTGTTTTCAATATTGCTAAAATACTATTGGATATTTATTAACCTATCCCTCAATACACAATAGAAAGCTTTTGCTAAATAACATCCAATAGAAAAGATTTGTCAAAGTCTTTGTTAAATATGCATGTTGATAAAATCGGGCCTAATTTGGCCATTGCAGTAACAAATCGGTGAGCTGATGCATTGTCTGGATGAAAGAACACTCTCTTAACCAAATATGGACGTCTTTTCTTGAGTGTTTCGCTTAAACTTGGTAATAAATTCGCATAATGCTCCTGCTTGGTATTTTTCTGAAAGATTGTCAATGGAAGTTATCCCCCGCGTGTCCTACAAAATCCACGCCATGGCCTTGCCTGCAGATGGAATGGTCCTCGCTATCTTTGGAGCCGGTTCTGCCTATTCAGTCCATTGTGTTCATTGTTTCTGGTGACGAACTCATGATTCATACATGGTTATGAAACGGTACAAAAATTATATTTTGTTGTTGCTAAATATTCAATTGAAACATCTCCGTGACGGTGTTTTAAATCTAATGTGAGGAAACGCGGCACCCATCTTATACACAACTTTCTCATGGCCAAATCGTCAGATGATATGCGGTGTAACCTTTTGGAATATCTACTAGATCAACTTTAAGTTGACGATTATCCAGTACCACTGTGTGGATTTTATTCAACCTCAGTGCAATTTAGATGACAATATTCTATCACATAGTGACGATTACCAATTTTCTCCATTGTCACAGATTCGCTAAAAACCTTCATTAGTGTTAGCTGCCAAATAAGAACTGAACAAAATGCAAACTTGAAACATGTTTCATATAATAATATTTATTGACCTTCACTATACAATTTTGATGAATTAATACAAAATATACAATCAATAAATATTGAAGAAACCCACAAAAGGCGCAACCTTGTGCGTGGGATGTGGAAATAAAACTAAGATTAACTTAACAGTACGGACGTATACACAATAATATTACAACACTATACTTACATTAATGTATTTTTAAAGATGTGACAGAGATTGGTATAATAATTAGTTTTAATATGAATGATAGGTACATAGAGTTAAAATCTAGTATCAAGCTACATATGTATCTCTAATCTAGTCATCGATTTTTTGAATTTAGGTTTAATAACGTTATAATTTTGAATTTCTCTTAGTTCAAATGGCAATAGGTTGAAGGTTCTTGGTGCCAGATATTGGTATGATCGGAGGAAAATACTTTTTTCTGGAGTCGGTACTTTTAATTGGTTCATATTGCTGCGGGTTAGATAGCAGTGGTATACATAATTGAAGGATTTCTTATTTTTGAAATGGAATAAGATTAAATTTAAAAAATATAGTTGTCTGATGTCTAGAGATCCAGTATCTTCATATAATTTATCTGTAGGATACAAAATATTTTTTTATAGATTGTTTTCAATATAGTTCGCTGTACCTTATCTAGAGGATCTAACTGATTTTTTTGTTGTGGCTCCCCAAGCAATGATTGCGTAGGTTAGATGACTTTCAACTAATGCTGAATACATAATGCGGAGTTGTGTAGTGGTTAATATATTTGAGATGTGGTTTAGTTTGACCAGAATGAATCTTAATTTATTTTCTAAAAAGTTGACGTGTTTGTCCCATTTTAAATTGCAGTCTATATGAATGCCTAGATATTTGAGGGTTAGCTTTCGTGATACTTTATAAATGTTATTTCTAACTTCGATGTGCAGGCTTTTATCTGGTGGTAGATATTTTGCGTATGATCTAAATGGGACGTAAAATCTTTTTGCCACATTTTTGGTCAAGTACTTAGCATCATACCACCTAATTACCTCAGCAGAGTCTGTTTCTACAATGTGTTTTAATTGGGTCCAAGATTCTGATTGATAAAATACAGCCGTATCATCCGCATAACTGATAATATGACCTTTTGTCGGCAGTAGATATAAATCATTTAAATATATGTTGAACAACAGCGGTCCTAAGACGGTACACCATGCTTCAAAATCTTCATACTACTTTTGTATTCACCAACTTTTACACATTGTTGACGATTAGTTGAGAAGCCACTTAGGAGATTGAGAGCCATATCTCTAATGCCAATTCGTTCCAGGGCATACAGAAGCAAGTTATGGTCAACAGTGTCGAAGGCCTTTGTAAGATCAACAAAAATAGCGAGAGATGGCAATTTTTTATCAACATATTATGTTACGAACTGTTGTTTCGATATTATGTTATATTTATTAAGAAACTAGCTGACCCGACAGACGATGTCCTGTCTTAGCTATAAATATTGGAATTGAACTTATATCTGCAATAAATAATAATTACGTATCTGAAGAGCATAACGATCATTGAAATACTTTTTGACCTCCAACATGTTTTGTTTCGTTTTCGGGCGCATAAATAAATAATGATGATTTTGTTAACACGGAACAGGCTACATGACCATGTGGAAAACATGCATTATCAAGATTGATCCCACAAATGTTCAACGACTGTCCTTGCTATTTAGTTATCGTCATGGAAATGCAAGCCTCACTGAAAATTGCAATCCCTTAAAGTCGAATGGCATGTTGTTTAAAATCATAGGGATGCGTGGAATCAAGACGTCTTCGCTTTTGTATTCCCCTGTATTTTTAATCAATTTTACGTTTTTTCTCTGAACGTATTTCCGACCCAAATTCAAGTAGAAAAGTTCACTTAAACATGTGCCTAAAGTCAGGTCTTCAAGATACATGGTGTCAAATTTTGGAAAATATAGAATGTATACCACTGACCTTAAGAAAAATAAATATTGTTTTTCAGACGAAACAGATGAAAATCCAACTTTTCTGTCTTTTGATGTCTCTTCGTATCCCACTTTGTTTTGGAGGAAAAAAATAAAAACCACTTCATAGCCCGTCGAAAAAGTGGAGCTATGAAATGAAGTGATTTTTATTTATTTGTTCCAAAACAAAGTGAGATACGAAGCGACATTAAAAGAAAAGAAAAGGTATTTTTATCTGTTTAATCTGAAAAACAGCATTTAATTTTTCCAAAGTTAGAGCCGTACATCTTTTTGCTAGTATTCTCGTGGGATTGCCCCCCGACCCCCGACACGCCACTGGAAAAGATAATTATCTTCTAGTCAGTGGTGACTTCTTCTTAATGCAGTGAAAGGCTACAGATTAAAAAAACGGCTCATTGATGTTTAAGTCATTGATAAAAAAACAATTTCATTTCCAATCTTTCACACCCTGTATCTTGAAATCCAGAATCTTCAAGCTACATGTCGATCCATTGCTTATTCAGGGTGACTTTACATTATTATGGACATTCAGATGGGACATGAAGCCTTAATATGCTCAACTTTCAAGATACAGGGTGTCAATGTTTCCTTTTATTTTGGTTTTATCTCAATTATCCCGCAATAAAATGTCACAACGTATCTAAAATTATGTATCGGTAATTCAACCACGGTTTTGCTAACATGAATAGAGGCGTCACCTACGGCACATCGAACTCTTTTAAATTAAGGAAACTTTTTTCCGTTTTGGAGCATCAACCTGAATATTAAAAACATCGTTTCCCCAATATGTGTTACGAAAAAAAGGTATACTTTGTTTAAGTCCCTAGAGGTAACAGTTTTCGAGATAACCTTTACTATAATATCCAAGGCAGCCCAATTACTTGTAAAATGTGATCAAAGAATTATCGGTTTTCTGGTACAAATTAATATTAGGTAGATCAAAAAACATGTTTCAAATATATCTAGTTTCTAAAATAGGTGTTGTTGAAATTTGAGAATACTTCGTAAATGGTATTTAAAACTAGGAGCCTAAGCCTGATATTCATTCGTGCAGAAATACCGATAATTATTTTGATCGCAATTTACAATTCAGTCGCATTGAAGATTTCAATGAAGATTATCTCGAAAACAGTTACATCTAGAGACTCAAACAAATCATACCTTTTTCACGTAAAACATGTTGAGGATTTTTTTGATACATTGATGCAGCAAACCGGAAAAGAGGTTTGATAATTTAAATCCGTTCAATGTCCCTTGGGTGGCGTCCTCTATTCATGATAGCAAAACGATGGTTGAATTTGGATTTTTCACCTTAAAGAACCGCCGATACGTAATTTTATATCGTTGTGCCATTTTATTGCGAAAGAATTGAGAAAAAACGAAAATAAGAGAAAACACTTTGACACCTTGTATCTTGAAAATGAAACATTGTCACATCCAAATTCAAGGTTTAAAAATGGTATAAAATCATCGATAATACTGAAGGAGGCATGCTGCAGGTCGTGATGAATATGTATACTAAATATCAAGAAGGATGAAAATGTGTACCAATGTTGGGAGAAAGATAACACTCTAGCTAGGACGATGTAGCACTGCAGCAAGTTGGGTTAGCTAAATTGTCATGTATACATACAACATGTAAATTATTGTAAAAGCCTCATACAAGGCCTGGCCTTTCGAGGTTGCGATATTTACGTAATATAGTATAGTATATAGTATAGCTTCATGTTCCTATCTCAACGTTCATAGAAATGTGGGGTCTATCATCTGTCAAGCGTTGTCGGTCGATTATACGGAGCTTTTTTTATTTGAATTTGAGTCATAAATATGCTTTTGAAATTACGGTCTATCAATAATTAGCACTCTGTATACGCATTTGTCATTATTTATACGACGCACAATTGACGTTTAAACATCTAACACCCAACCGGTATTTTTGACAGCAACGTCATACATGAGAACAATAACAAACAAATCGCTAACACTACACACCCTTCGTAGTTGTCAAGTTTTCTTACATTTTTTCAAATTTTCTAATGTTCTGAATAATTTTCCTTAGATTTCTTCCCATAAGAACTTTCTAGGAAGCAATAGCAAACTTATAAAAAAAAGATGGACGAAATTGGTAAAGCCGTTCTCACGTGATGCCGTGACCAAGGGAAAAAGGGACTCACTTTTATACAGGGTGGTCCACTAAGCGCGCGGTGCTCCCTAACGGCCATACCGTTTAAATTAGACGAAAATGTTTCAAATAAAAAACGTTTCTTTTCAAATGCTCTACATTTAGAAAATAATTTCAAAGAAGGCGGACTTCCGGTTATACCGCAAGTAGGCATCAACTTCCTTATTTTAAATGGAACACCCTATATATTATTACGTTTTTGAATTGAGCATCGATTTTTAGGTCCAGTTTGTTAACCATTATTTATGTCTACGAAGCCTATTTTCGGAGTTATTCAGCAATTTTTACAAAATTTGACGTTTGTAGTACTTTACAAGAAACGTTAATATCACGGAAACTAAACGCGATATAAAGATGCGGTTTTCGGTTCTGAAACAAGCGAGGAACGTATTTGTGTTTCATTAAGATCGTTGTTTCAAAAGAACATTAATTCAATAGACTAGCAATTTTCAAATTTAAAAAATTAAATACGTTAAAAACTTTTATTTTTCAAATGGGATGGTATCATAAGTTTCACATCGGTGGATGCGAAATTAAATTCTCTTTCATTTTTATCTAGGCACATGTGGTTCTATCTTTTATGGTTTGCAAGATATTTACGGTTTTGTAATTATGGCGTAGGAATTGGAAAAATCGTAGGTGGCGTGACTCGCAGACGAAACAATTGGCAGCAAACCTTTCATCCAAAGTGTTTCGGTCTCTAATACTAAAATGTGCTTTCGCTCCATCTACCTATAACCACATTATTCTTAAAAACTCCAGTGGTTAATTTTCCAACAGGTTTTCCAGATTTTCATTTAGAAAATTTTAGAAAACCTTAGTTTAATATGCGGTTTCCAATGATACCACCCCAAATGCTTAGACTCCATGCTGGTTGTCAACAAACCTCTCAAAATTTGGATTTACGTCGGTATAGAAATGTAAATTATGCCAGTTTACATGGCCGTTAATGATAACGCTGTAGCTACATTTCATAAAAAGGAAAATGATAGAATTTAGCACCACATGTGCCTAGACAAAAGTGAAAGAGAATTTAATTTCGCATCCACCGATGTGAAACTTATAATACCATCCCATTTAAAAAATAAAAGTTTTTAACGTTTTTAACTTTCCAAATTTGAAAATTTCTAGTCTATTGATTTAATGTTCTTTTGAAACAACGATCCCACTGAAACACAAATACGTTCCTTGCTTCTCTCAAAACCGAAAACCGCATCTTTCTATCGCGTTTAGTTTCCGAGATATTGACATTTCTTGTAAAGTACAAACGTCAAATTTTGTAAACATTGCTGAATAACTCCGAAAATACGCTTCGTAGACATAAAGAATGGTTAACAAACTGGACCTAAAAATCGATGCTGAATTCAAAAACGTAATAATATACAGGGTGTTCCATTTAAAATAAGGAAGTTGATGCCTACTTCCGGTATAACCGGAAGTCCGCCATCTTTGAAATTATTTTCTAAATGTAGAGCATTTGAAAAGAAACGTTTTTTATCAAAAACATTTTCCTCTTATTTAAACGGTATGGCCGCTAGGGAGCACCGCGCGCTTATTGGACCACCCTGTATATAGAGAAGATTATATATAGAGATGAGGTTACTCTGTATTTCAAAAGTTTTTCGAAGACTTTAGCAAGGTTTGTAATTATTGAAATTGGCCTATAATTTGTCAATAACGTTTTGTCACCCGATTTATAGACTGGAAGAATTTCTGTTGTTTGAATGCATTGGGGCAAGCATTAGAAGAAAATGCCCAGTTTATTATAAATGTCAGTGGCTCAGAAATTTCATGTACTAGCAATTTTAAGGCTTCTGCTCTCAAGTTGTCAATTGAGCGAATAAAGTGTTTTTTAAATAACTACCACCAACTCTAGGTCAGTGGATACTTTCATAATATACGGGTGCGAGTACGAGTAGGAGGGTATGGCCTTATGGCCTCATAGCCATACCGCGCTCGCTTCGCATTGTGTCCTAACTTGGCGTGTATTAACCCAACGCGCTTTGGCTTCGTGCACTTTAGAAGGGATATAATTATGAATAGTTATATACCAGATGCAGAAGAAAATAATGGTTTGCTTTTAACAAGTTTTTTTATTACGGATTAGGTATGCTATAGTTAATGAATGGCAAACATTCAACACGAAATGACAATTTTATATCACTTGTTACCACGATATTTATCCACTTATCTGAACAATTCGATTAAAAAAGTTCAACATACTCCAACAATATTTAAGCCTTAAAAACAAGGGCCGTTCTCTGTTAACAAAAAATGGAATATACACAAATATTCCTTAATAAAATTTGAAAAGAGTTCACAATATTCTTTTTTGGTAAGTCTAATTACTGTCTAAATACCGTTGTCGGAGAAGATTCTACACCTTTTTTTACTTTCTTTTAAACTTTACGGCTAACATTTCTAGCATGGTCTTATTCCCTGAGCTCATTGTTCAGATTTTTAATATAACCGTTTAACAGTATAATATAATCCAGACATGCAATGCAGATTTCTAACAAATTTTTGTTTAATTCCACAGTCCTCGCATGAGTTCAAAATCTATTAATAGTAAGCGAGTGACAACTGACGTTTGACAAAAAAATCTATTTCGTACCTTGCTGAAATCAGAATTTGGAGGTAGACATAGCATTTTATTATGAAGTAATTTAAAAATCTAGTAGGACATTTAGTCCCCCGCCATCGGATATCTTTTAAACATTCATATTGACTAAAAATATTATTTCTGTCATCTGAAACCACAGTATTTTCAGTACAAGGTAAATTTTTAAACGTCATTCATTTAGTTTTATTTTTAAACGATTTTTGTATTATATATCCTCCAATATAGAACTTTGATCTTATTCTCAGTTATATGAACTTCATCGGTATTTAAATCTCTAAAGAGAAACACATCTCCAGGTTGTAAATGAGTATCTTCTTCCACATATAAAGTCGACAAACCCTTAATATGAAATTCACCAAATTTTAATGATTTTAATTTTTAAATACTAGTTTTAATTTATGCTCCAATTCTAAAGTCTGTGTGACATTAATATGATAACTGTCACCAGACATGGTACCATTTCTCCGAAATCTGCCTTATATGATGTCTGGTTGTATTTTATTTGTATTAAAGAAGTTAAGAGGTAGTCAGCAAGTGCTATTAAAAATATAGTCATGTGGGTGGCTTGCATAAGGTATCTGTCGGTAAGTTTACCACCGGAGTCAATTCTTGCTTGGGTATCAATTCCAGAAACCAGCGGCGATGGACTGACATCACGGCGGCATCAACTCGCTATGCGTTAGTCAGTAGTTAGCATTGATCCTGTCATACTCCATCATGGTCCATTAAAACTATTGCAACGAAGTTAAAGTAGTGTTTTACAGATGCTATCACGGAAGATGTTCGAGTGAGCCCTCACAGGTAATAACACCAAAGCCCGCCTGAACAAGGAACACTAGAGAGGCCCTGCGAGCTCATCCTTACAAGGTCGATGTCTCTACTCCCCGAACCAGTCGCCTCCAGCATTCCTTCTTTAGGACATCTTCGATGCTGTGGAATGAGTTGCAGGGGAATTTGTTTCCCGACGGCTACAACCTTCAGCGTTTCAAATCTGACGTGCACCAACACTTATCCTCTCACAGCGCTTCTACAGCGCCATATGCTTTCAGACTTTGCGGGAGGCTGACCATAAAAAAAAAAGATTTTCTCATTCGTTTAGCCATGGCTATGAACCCGACGCTGAGCTGAAATGTGTATGCGTAGACATTGAAGCAGTCTGCACAAACTGATGTGAAGTCATGAGTAGTCGGAGCAAAGGCATACGTAATTTCCATTGATACACGTGTATATACCGTACCCGTTCAGCAAGAAAGCGTAGGTGCGCAAAATAATTTGTTAGTTTACTCATCCTTGCAAGCTGGCAACATTTTTGCAGTTTTCGTGGGTGCCTCATTACATTTGTCTGGAGACAGAGGTGGTCGTACTTTCAGGAAAAAAGTATTCACCCGAAAATCCACCCAATTTTCGAGTTGGAATATTCTAAGAAAATAAAACTCGTTGTCTTATTATAGATTGAAATAGACCAGAAAGCAGTGCTGTCGTCAGAGTAGCCTACAAGAGTAGATGCAGATACTAACCAATACTAACGATGCACCTCAGGTAGATAAAAGAAACCTTTCTTATTATTACTTCACGGCATTTTTTCGACGAAAATTATGTAATGCTTTCAACGCAGTTAACGGCGGAGAGCTGTAGCTGTCTAAAGCCTGACTTCCAATATAGTATTGGGTTGAATTCTATTACAAAGGTCCATATCTCGCATTACAACTAAACAATAATACAAACTCTGGACTAATGCTTTCTCAGTTACGATGTTCACTGTTTCAGAAGAGTGACCATGTGTAGAATGAGTCATACTAATAAAACGAAACAATAAAATATTTATTGCTGGTACTTTGGGTAATTCTCAAAATAAGAAATGACAAAATACTTTGGAAATAGTGATATGTGCAAAACTACACGTTTATCTCCCACACCGTAGCTTAGGTGAGGGGAGTATTGTAGAGGCGAAAACATATTCTACCTTATTCCGTCAGTTCCGTCTGCCTGTCTGGCGAAATCCAAAAATAATTGGATTCATAACAGTCCTTGAACTTAACATTATTGACAACACAGAATATAAATTGCTTGCCTTTCTCTTCTTATAAAAAGTTTTTCTATGTTAAACCTGTCCAACATTCACCTACATATATTATATGAGACCCTGTAGGGATAGATAAAGTTTTTCTTCGAATAAAGGAACCTCAACAGTCCTTTCTGTACTTTCGCAATCAAGTCTGCCCCTCCTGCGGTTGCTGCTGCTTTTTTTATTTGTTAATATACTCAGTGTTGCCAAATAGTTTTTACTATGACTATACATTTTTTTACTGCAGCTTTTGATCCGGGTAGACGGCTCTAATTTTGGTATGTAGAAGATCAGAAGTTTGGCCAATTGGACGACTTATCTTTTCCGGCAAAAGCAGACCATGTCTCTGCATTCTCTTCGCCATCTGATATTTTCTGTTTTGTATCAGAATTATGATCCCATACCTCTATATATATTTCATTTAGGTTTTCTTCGTCATCCTATGCCTTATCCGTTGAATATTGAACCTCTTCTTCACTATCCTCCAGAGACACTCCATTATTATCTCATAAAGTCATTCCTGCTATTTCTCATATGATCTCATTTACGAAAATCTATGCAAAAATTGAATTAAACTGAAAAATCTTAACACTGCTATTTGTCTTAAGAAATTCAACAATAAATCAAAATACAGCCTTTGCAATCTACATAAAAACAAAAGTGAGTACCTACTGGCGGCGGACTCAGAGTCCGCGATTGCCTGTATCATCGTTGACAAACCCACTTACTGAGATCTTGTCACACCACCACCTGACTCACCCACCCTGCCAAGATTTCCCGACCTTCTAACAAAGGCCAGTACATCGGTCCAGCTTAAAGAGGATAATTCCTCTGGCTGGAGTCTATCAGACCGAAAGATCTCATATCTCAGCCCGCCTAGCAAGTCACATTTCGCAAGGAAATGTTAGGCCGTTTCATCGGCCTCTCCACGACCCATACGTAGGGAGTCGTCTTCAATTGCTGGCGATAGATGTCGCCTGAGCCTACAGTGCCCTGTCAGAACATCCACGAGGTTTCTGATGGCCCCTCGTTTTTGGCTCCGCAGCTACGCTGACCTAGATGTGTTCAGCCTGGCTAGAAAATCCTTGGCTTGCTTGCATCCTTCACTTTGCCTCCACTGTTCATCTATATCGTTTGCCCACTTTTTGAGGGCTGACATGATCTGCTGCCTACTTAATCCTATAGCGGGCTCCGAGCCCACAAACGGTGCCGAGTCTGGCCAATCTATCGGCTTCCTCATTGCCAAGAACGCCCGTATGACCCGGTACCCACATCAACATAACTTCCTTCAGTGTTGCCAGCTCTTTCTGTCTCTCCGCGTACTCCTGAACCACGGGTGCCCTAGTTCTGGGCCCGCAGATGGCTTTCAGAGCCGCCTGATTGTCAGAGCAGATGTACCTCCCGTACTCCTCGACCTTCTAGATACAACCCTGCTCCGCAGGTCTGTCCATTACGTAAGCGAGAGTCATCCATGTAGCACACCAATGCCTCTTCGGAAAACTGAATCTCCCCTCTTTTCCACAGTTTCCATCGTACATGAAACACAGTTATCCAATAACGTTTCATCGTGCAGAGTTGGTCTCATAGGTACCTTCAAAATTTTCTTATTATCATCAAGAGCTTGTGGGAAGTTCTGAGTTAAGCCACTTGTCGCTACATTTTTCGCCGAGAAAAACCATTTCACCATTTCTGTAGGTCTATGACAGGCCATTTCCGCCTTTAAGTGTTTCGGCTTGGAAAAGGTGGTGTGAATTGTGCTGCTCTCATCGCTAAATTTATTACTTAGCAATAACATACATGCACTCCAGCTTGAATTATATTCGGTAAGATATTTTCAAGGATATTTTATAGTTTACACGAAGCGTAAAATTACCTTTGCCACCCCCAATGTTCTGGGCAAAGCTTTTGGTAGGCGATAAACCTGAAAGTTTTAATTTATTTTTCAGCTTGCTACGTGCAATTTCTAGAGCCATTCCTCTCACAGAAAATTTAATAACTCTGAATCTGAGACTGTTCATAATTTTCAGAAATGATGTTACACGGTTTCTGCAAAATCTTCAAGTTTTATCTGAATAATATTGAAGTACATATTTTTTTAAAATTAGACAACATTGAAAACGCCTACTATACTGGGAACAGAATGATATTGTAACATACTGTATGTGGTGTGAACCTTTTACTTGGCTGGGCAACGGACGATTGACGTGGAGGAGCCATTTTTGAGCCGTTGCGGCCTGCGTCAGATTATTTTCATAGCAAGATTATATTTATTTGTCTGAGGAGAAATATAGCGTGTGTTGAGCAACCACTGCATGAATAACGTAGAAGAGTTCTGAAGCTTTATATATCCGATAAGGTATGTAAAAACATACATGCCGTATCGTTAGAATTAAAATTTATTGTGACATAGAAAGAAAATACAACACGCTTGTTCATACTCAGCAAGTGTTTATTCTCACAAATGTCGAGAGGTTTGGGCATTGAGACATACAAAAAATATGCAAAGTTTATGGCTGTAAAGCAGCACCTCCGATACTGAGCACTGAAAATACGCACTATTTTTCAGATTTTGTTCCTGCCAAGAATGTTCCTTGCAAGCCTAATGTTTTTAACTTTATTTTCACATACCCAAGATCCCATAGAAAGCTAGATGCTATAGCGAGTTCAGAATGAAAGTTCAACTACAGCCGTTCCGTCACTGGGTACTGAATACAATTAAAAAATACAACTTGCTACTTAAACTTAGATCCACATTATTCATTGTATTATTAAAGATAATTTCTTAGTGACATTTTCTAAAGGTCATAGAATAATTATATTTTTTGCTATATCGTACCTACCTACCTGGATATCCTATAGACGGGTATATTTATTTTTGCCTCAACAAAATCAAGTGAACAGCGTCAATCTATAATCTTTATCGACATATGATGTGTAAACATCGTAAAGACTGTATTAGACTACCATATTTTTGAAATCAGATTTGATTTCATTTCTTGAACCAAATTTGAAATGAAAAATGGTCTCAAAAATTGTGGCCCAGCATTTTGTCTGTTTGACACTACACCAATTTTGGTTCAAGAATTGATTTGCGATTCTGCGCATTACATTCGTTGAATACATCTTATCTGTCAACTGTCCGAACACAGATGTTCTCTACAGTCAAAGTTGTCAGATCTGACATGACGTATTTTGCAATTACATGTTTTGTGATTGTGTGAACATGTCAGTGTCAATGGTCAAAATAAAATCATAACCTAGCTTTTTTGGGCCTTTTTTGTAGTTTATCGACTACTGTTTATTAAAATTCTCATTCATTACTTGACTTGTCTCCCTCGGCAATGGAAAAAGAGAATGCTAGAACATGGATTTATTCATCTACGTTGCAAAAAACTCGTAGACAGGGGAATTAAGAGGCTAACTACTAAAGGAAAAAATTGACAAAAGAAGCGGCTGAGAAGAAGAGAAGAAGGCAGAGGTATGCTACATATGTTGAGAGAAGAGTTATTACTAGAAGATCTAGATCATTAGAAGGACTTTTTACGAATGAATAATAAAACCTTCAGTAAGCTACTTAGCATAATTTGACAAGCTAGATAACCATCTATGAGAATGCATAACAGGAGAAAATAGGTAATATTAGCAGTAAACTTTATGAATAAAAAGTAATAAACATTTCCATTTTCAGGCTAGCAACAATTCTTCGATGTTTAGCCAGTGAAACCATCCAGCGGCTTGAAGCCATGAAAGTACAGTAAGTCTGATAGTTCCAGGACTGTGTGGACCAATTGTAATCAAATATTTGTTGTCTAGAACTAGAACAGCAGTTGAGAATACATTTGGAGCTTTAGTAAATCTTGGCAAAATAAGGCTAAAGGAATTGAATTAAAAATGCAAATATTATACTTTTTCTTTCTTGTATCTTGTAATATTGTATGCAATTCAAAATATACATTCTGTTTGGTATTTTAATTTTTTATTTATTTCAATTGAGATGCAATAAACTGCGCCATATTGTCATCCGCAGTTGCAAAATGGTTGTCCCTTTGTGGACTGTAGAGCGAGGAGAAGTTTTCAATGTTTGATCAGCAGCATTCTTCAGCACCTTTATTTCCGCATCTGCTGGTATTTGTTGTTTTTTATACACTTGGGTGAGTTACTAATGCAGTCTGTTCCCTCTCTTTTTTGAGCACCACCTGTACTTGGTATCTGTGAGCGGAGCGAGTCAATTTGAGGCCTATCTGATGGTTCGCTTGTGGGTGATAGAATCCCAGCGTAACTAACCTCATATTCCTTGTTGACTTGCCTGAAAACAAAATACTGCATTGAAAATTTAGCCTTCCTAATATATGCACATACAACTTTTACAGGTAGGTTCGAGTTATAGGGAAGTTAAGGCACCAAAATTTAACAATATATTCAAGTACATGTTAGGTTATTCCTTTGGCTCAAAGTGCAATTATATAAGTAGAAATTTGGCACTGCTATATCAATACTGCACCACTTCATTTATGATAAGCTGAGACTCTTACCTCGTAGTCTCCCATTCTAGTGCGAAGTGACTAAAACTTTCCTCTGTTCTTGTGCATATATTGACCTTAAGCCCATAAACTTCTTCTGTACCTCTTGTTCAGTTACAGTAGATCTTAGTGGTTTCAGAGCCTCTACAATGGCAGTGATAGCATCATTACTCCATTTGATTTTACTGTGGTAGTACACATACTTGACCACATACAAGCAGGGATGTTGTTCGTATACCTCGATCAGCAGAGATATCTGTTCAGTAGACCAGAACATCCTTGAATCAAAAGAAATATGTTACTCTTAATGTGTTTCTGTTATCCTCAGTGCAGTCAAGTGTGGCTACGTAACTAGGACCTTTGCCATATGAAAAAACAACAAAACATATGAAAACACCATAATAAAAAGTGACAATGTTGCCATACACTTGAGGCAAAATATTAGATACACAATACGTTGTACATAACTAATAGTTAATACATCCAAAATGTAATGTAGGACTTAATACAATATTACAAAGTAAATCTACCGAATCTGCTGAGTAAAGACAAATTTTTTATAGTGAAATTTGGACTACACCTTACTTTTAATATAATCAGGGCTATTATTGTATATGAAATTGATATGAAACATAATTGCAAAGATACTAACATCTTACCTGTTAAATTGTCTTCAAATTGCCAATTGCTTCCACACAACTTGCAAGAATGTTGGTAAACTCGCCACAAAGGTAATAAAAGCACCTATCTTGGGGCTGGGGGCTTTCATACTCGATAACCAGTTCAAAATCCTTCAAATCTCAGTGTTCGCGGGGCATTCCGGTCCGGTGGAGATTTACTAGCTGGGGCCGTAGGATTAACATGTTACTTGTTTTTATTGGTGTATTTTCATCCGAATGTGGATTTCTCAATTTATATTAGTACCAGAAAGCATTCTGGAAAGGTCGACCGAATTTAAAAAGTAGGGTTACTGTCCTTATTTTTGTTTACCTTTTTCCCGGCGCAGTGACATTTATGTTTCAAATGCGCATGCCCCCAGCCTAAAAATGATTTGGAAATAGAACATGTTCTAAATTCCATCTCAATTTTGGTTCAATCTGTCAATTTGAAACAATTTCGTGTATTACACTAGCCTATTTGGGCAGTTCAAGAAATGAAATCAAATCTGATTTCAAAAATATGGTAGTCTAATACAGTCTTAATACTAATATACATGGCAACTCCGCGCGACCTTCTCTGTTTATCTTACAATACGATGTGGATTCGTGCCCTTTTCTAACTCGAAGTGCATTCCTTCATTTATGCAAGTAATGAATAAAAAACAAGCCCTTGCGGTACATCCCTCGAAATTGTAAGTGGTTGACTAGACTCATGCTCTAAATATAAACGTTGTCCATTGTCGTTGTCCTATTCGTAAGGTATGAAAAGATTAAAACATTGACGGCCCCTCTTACACCATAGCATTCACGTTTTGACAGTAGAATATGACGGTTTATGCAGTCAAATGCTTTAGATAAGTCTGTAATTACGGTTACTAAGTTTTGTCGATGTTCAAATGCTTCATATGCATTATTAACCAATTCAATTATCGCGTTAACTGTGCCTTTTCCCTCTTGAAATCCAAATTGTTTATAATTTGAAATGTTTTAAGTCTTTACGTGTCCCGCTAGTTTGCTTTTGCTAAGCTCGGAGTTATATGAATCTGTCTAAAGTTTTCCACGGAATTAGAATCACCCTCTTTGTAAATTGGAATTACCTTAGATATATTCAAAGCATTTAGAAAACAACCCTCCTATATCACTTTACGCTGGCCGAATAACTTTTGACTTCAAAGCTTGTATGTCACATTCTGGGTGATAAAGTATATTTTAGCCCGAGTTATGTGGTTGTAAATGACTGTACTATTATATTATTATTGCTGACTTCATATAAAACCTATATCTGTAAACGTTAGAGAGATCAACAGAGTTTACCTCTATATTATTTTGACGCTTTTGAGTCAGTCTGTCTTGAGCTCTCAAACGGTTCGGTCCCAAATAAATTGTATTATTTGATCGGGAAATAAATTTTTTAAAAACAAAGTTTAAGTTCTCGACCACTTAATTGGCGCAGCCAGTAGGATTCCTAGAGGCATTCGTTAGAAGAAAAACCGTGAGTGTCAACTCTTTGCTGGGAAACCAACCTACGACGAGCCGAGAGTCCAGAAAGAAACAGGACCGCAGGTGCCCTTTGTTCTGGAACAGCCCACGTCCACTTGAAGGATCCTAGGCCAAGAAGGAATGAAGTACTGGATCTATCAGTAAGTGCTCATTGTATCCTATTTCTTTCGTATGACAGACTCACCCCGACCTGTACATCCTGAAGGTGATAGTGCAGATCAACTCGCTAATTACTTAGCAAACTTAGATTTAGGGACAAGAGAAAGAGAAACAGAAAACCCAAGTAACAATTTAGCAAATATCATGGCCACCCCTAACATAAGTAGACATAGTGTGCCTTCCTTCGATATCAAGCTTTTACAAATAATTCCTGATTTCGATGGAAATCCTTGTAGATTATATAGATATTTAGAAGTAAGTACAGATTTATTGAATACATATTGGAATCCAACTGAACCCGATTGTGTACAAAATAAAATTTTACTTCACGGCATTTTTTCCAAATTATCTGGTGCGGCAGAGCAGGTATTTTCTCTTAGTGGAAGTTCTAATTGGGACACAATAAAAAATTTACTTATCTCACATTTTGGTGATCAAAGAAATGAGAGCAGCTTAATTTCAGATATGACAGCTCTTAGACAAAATTCTAATGAAAGTTCTTTGCAATTCTATTCAAGGGTTGTAGCCATGTTAAATCACTTACATAATTATGTTAGTATACATGAAACGATTGATGCTATCAAGGCGAGTAAGAAAGCTCTTTTTGATAGTCATGCGTTGCATACTCTTTTAGTAGGGTTAAAGGAACCACAAAGTTCCATGATCCGATCTATGAAACCTAATAATTTGGCTGAAGCTCAAAAGTACATTTTAGAAGATAATAATATTCGTTATTTACAAAAATCTAGTAGTAGTGGGCTTGGATACCCACCTATGAATAAAGCTTTACCACCGCCACTTCCGCCCAAACCGCAATTTCAAATGCAACAAAATCAATTTTTCATACAGCCTATGCAGTCTACTCCTCAATTTAGGCCTCAACCGAATTTTAACCAACAATTTCCTAGAGGTCCCATTAATATTGTTCAGAGACCAAATATGCCTCCTCAAAGATTTCCGACAAATGCTCAAGTTTTTGGCCCTAAGCCCAATGTAAATGTATGGAAACAACCTCCACCTCACCGTATTCCAGTTAAACCTACCCCAATGAGTGTTCAAACACAGCTTAACAGGCACAGACCTGACGCCCAAAGTAATCGTTTTAGGCCATCTGGTCCAAGAAACTTTACTTTTGAATAACTTCACAACGTAGAAGGAGAAACGTATGACCAAAATTTTGAATACTACCCTTATGACAACTATTATTCAGAACATTACCCAAACGACGAAAATCAGTCAGAAAGTGACAATTATTACTATTCGTATCCAAATGAACCCCCTTCAAGCTCTGAAAATAATCAAAGCTCTGAAGAAGAAAATTTTCAAGTAGCCACGCCCATAATCGAGGAAACTTGATTGACCTCAACACCATATATGACAAAACCGAGCTACCCTATATCGAAATAGCCAACCCTCCATTAAAACTACTAATAGACACAGGTGCCACAAAATCATTTTTGAACCCTGAACTTGCCTATAAGTATTTTCCAAAAAATATATACAAGGAACCGTTTGAAGTAACTTCTGTATTCCAGCATTCAAAAAGAGATTATTGTGCAGAAATTTCCGCCTTCCCAGAGTTTAATATGAACGAACCAATTAAATTCCATTTGTTTAAATTTCATAAGTATTTTGATGGTCTAATTGGTTTAGATATTTTGAAACTTTTAGAAGCAGATATAGATCTTGGTAATTCTATTTTGCATACCAAGCATGCCAAAATTCCAATCAAATTTCACGATCTAAGAAATCGACTTTTATTTTTCATGGAAATTGAACCCCACAAAGCGGCTCACGTCAAAATTCCCGTAAATACATTTGACGGTGATATTTTGGTACCCCCATCCAAAATCAATGAATGCGTTATTCGAGAAACTTTATCTAAAGCCGTAAATGGTTACGCCTTAGTAAGCCTTGAAAATACGAGCGAAAATTCTCAGGAGATAACCTTATATCAACCTCTAGACGCCTTTGCTTTTAACTCTAACAATTACACATTGTTTAGTGCTATCGTAAATGCACCTGAGACGGATGCGTTATCGCGACGGGAAATTCGAAATCTAATTCGCACTTCTCATCTCAATGATGAAGAAAAGGCTCATTTAATTAAATTATGCGAAGCATATAATGATATTTTCTATTACGAGGGAGATCCGTTAACTTTTACTAATGAAATTAAGCATCATATTAGAACGACAGATGAAATTCCTGTGCATACTAAATCATACCGTTATCCTCATATGCTTAAGACTGAAATCCAAAGTCAAGTTAAATCCCTTCTGGATCAAAACATCATCAGGCATTCGAATTCCGCGTACAATTCTCCAGTCTGGCTCATTCCAAAGAAGGCTGATGCCAGTGGTAAGAAAAAATGGCGCATGGTAGTTGATTATCGAAAATTAAACGAAAAGACAATTGATGATCGATATCCCATACCCTGTATTTCTGATATCTTGGATAAATTAGGTCGATGTAATTACTTCACCACCCTAGATTTAGCTAGCGGGTTTCATCAAATCGAAATCGCCCCGGAAGACATCCCAAAAACAGCTTTCAACGTAGAAAACGGTCATTACGAATTTTTACGTATGAGTTTTGGACTTAAAGGTGCTCCTAGCACATTTCAGCGTGTCATGGATAATATTTTAAGAGGATTAGATAATACCATGGTTTACATGGATGACATTTTGATTTATTCTACAAGTCTCCAAGAACATATAGTTTCATTGAAAAAAGTATTTCAAAGATTAAGGGAAACAAACTTGAAAGTACAACTTGATAAATCGGAATTTCTAAAAAAAGAAACAGCATTTTTAGGACACGTAGTCACCCCAAAAGGAGTAAAGTCAAATCCTGATAAAATAACAGCTATTTTGAGATATCCATTGCCAAAAACAACTCGTGAAATTAAACAATTTTTAGGACTAATTGGATATTATCGTAAATTTATAAAAGATTTTGCCAAAATTACTCGTCCCTTAACCCAATGTTTGAAAAAGGGAGCTGTAATTAAACACGATGAAAAATTTCTTAAAGCTTTTGATCATTGCAAGAGTCTTTTGACCAATGAACCCTTGTTGCAGTACCCAGATTTTGAAAAACCCTTTGTACTAACTACTGATGCTAGCAATTTCGCTATTTCAGCAATTTTATCTCAAGGTCCTATTGGCTCTGACAAGCCCATAGCTTATGCTTCAAGAACTTTAAATGATTCTGAGCAAAATTATAGCGCGACTGAAAAAGAATGCTTAGCTATTGCTTACGGTACTAAATATTTTCGACATTATTTATTTGGGAGGAAATTCAAAATTGTAACAGACTGTAAGCCCTTACAATGGTTAATGTCCTTAAAAGAACCAAATTCAAGATTACAAAGATGGCGTTTAAAATTATCTGAATTTGAGTATGAAGTAATTTATAAAAAGGGAAAAGAAAATAAGAATGCTGATGCACTTTCGCGTATACAACTGAATGCTAATGAAATTGAACCACAACCCTCTACATCCCAAGCTCAACAGTCAGAATCTGAAAATGATTCTCCATTTTTCCAATATATGAAAACATTTAATAAAGATTTTTCGGACAAACCTATTGATGATGATAGTTGTTCTTTAGAAAATAATATTGATCAAGATCCATCAATACGAGATTTGCGTGAATTAGGCGATAGAATGGAAGATATAACTGTTCATTCATCTGATGAAAGTCCCGTACAAGAGATCAACCCTGTAGAAAAACCAATTAACGTATTTAAATATCAAATTTTTATAAAACGAGCTAGTCTATCAAGAAAGTTCACTCTTCAAAAACTATGGAATCCGACAAAATATCTATACACCCTGTATATTGTTAAAGATGATCTTACACCCGTATTAACATTTTTAAAGGATTACGGTCAACCAAAAAGTACGTACGCCTTTTACTTTGAAGATAACGATGGTGATATTTTATAGAAAAAATTATGTAGCCTCGTAACCACCATTTTCAGACATTCGACATTTAAATTAATTAAGTGTAACAAAAAGTTAGAAAACGTCACTGAAGTTTTAAGACAGGCAGAAATAGTCACATATAATCATGAAACTAAAACCAATCATCGTGGTATCACAGAAACCACTAATCAAATTAAAAGAAAGTATTATTGGCCTCAAATTGATAATGATGTGAAATCATATGTCAATACATGTCATATTTGCCAATTAGGAAAATATGATAGACACCCTCCTAGAATTGAATTTGAAGTTACCCCAACGCCAACAATGCCATTCCAAATTATCAACCTAGATGTTTATCAAGCGAATAATAAGAAGTTTTTGACAATAATTGATAACTTTTCGAAATACGCCCAAGCTTTTCCAATTGATTCAGCTGATGCTATTTCAGTGGTTGATAGTTTAGTAAAATTTCTATCCTTTCATGGTTTACCAATTCAAATAGTAGCTGATTCAGGCACTGAGTTCAATAACTCGTTAGTGAAGGAGTTTGCAAAACTTCATAGAATAAAGTTGCATTATACCACTTCAAAGAATTCCAACAGCAATTCGCCCATTGAGAGATTCCACTCCACTATAACAGAACATTTAAGAGCCCTTGCGCTACATTTTCCGAAAAAGGACGTTACTGCCCTTATGCGCTATGCAATTCTTGGTTATAACAATTCAATACACTCAGTTACGAAACGAAAACCAATAGAAATTATAAATGGTCATTTAGACGTTAGAGATCCTTTCGATATAGATGTAGATAGAGAGCTAATGAATAATTATATTCAACAGCATAAAAATAGAACAAAATTAATTTACGCCCTTATACATGACACTTCAAAATCTCAAAAGGAAAAGGTAATTAGTAAAGCTAATAAATCGCGAGAAAAACCAGCTGATTATACAAAAGAAGCTACAGCTTATAGACGAGACGCGAAGTCCCGAGGTCAGAAATTAAAACCACCCTTTGTTAAAGAACAAATAATGGCTGATAAAGGTATAAAACTAAAAACTACCCGAAATATATACCACAAAGGTCTTTTCAAAAAACCCAGAAAAAAAGTAACTAAAAATTTGTTACAGGGTGATGCTTCACTTGACAGTGCATCTGACGAGTCAGACCACAGTGCAGGTCACCAACCTTGAGTCAAACCCAGGTATCCTACCCTTCCGACTAGGAAACGCAAAAGTTAAGGTCGGAACACATACATTTTTACATTATGTAGATCTTGAACCGATTAATAATGAGCTGAATTCTTTAAGTACAGAATTACAACAATTACAAGACGCAGCTGAAAGAAATCGTTATAATATAGGTTTTATCCCAGAAAGTCATTTAGTTGATATAGAAAAACATGTAGTATATTTAATGACAAGTTTAAAAAATAAATTCAAGTCCATTTACCCTGCTTGGAATAGCCAAAATCGTATTAAAAGAGGATTAATAAATGGATTAGGTTCAATCATTAAAATGATTTCAGGAAATTTAGATGATGATGATGCTAAGAGATATGATCAGGCTATTGAAGTATTACAAAAAAATCAGGATCATGTAATTAATACAGTTAATCAACAAATTTCTTTGACCCAAGAAGTTCTTAAGAATAACAATAAGACTTTTACATTGATGGTACATAACCAAGCTACGATAAAGCAAGCCTTGGATGACATGCAAAAGAACAATACTTATTATTTTACAATTTTGGATACATTACTTCAATTAAAGTTCAATTTAGATACACTGCTGTCCATAATTTATACTTTGGAAAATGCCATAGCATTTGCCAAAATTCGGTCATTGCACCACAGCATAATTTCTATAGACGAAATGAAATCAATATTTAATGAATTAATAAAACATCACAGAAAAGATCAGTTAGTATACTCAAAAATAGAAGATATACATAAGTTATATGACGTAATGTCAGTAGAAGCATACTTTTCTAAAAATCGAATAGTTTTTGCGTTACATGTTCCACTATTACATGTAGATAAATTCAAGCATTATCATCTTTACTCTATCCCCACCTCAAACCTAACTACCATCATTCCCGAAAATTCCTATTTTACAATGAGCACCACAATGTACCAGTATGACGCAAGCCAATGCCAGCTGATAGATGAAATCTATATCTGTCACGAGAACAACCTAATCCAAGCCACAGAAGAAGAAGAAAACTGTTTGTTTGCCATCCTGCAAGTTAAAACCGAAAAGCCAAAATGCAAAAATGTTCCTGTATCCATTCGAAAATCCCTAATTGAAGAAGTTTCTGATTCTAAGTACATAGCCATTTTCCCAGAATCAGAAAAACTGTTATTAAAATGTGATCAAGATGACGTCATTGAGCTACAAGGCATTTATCTACTCGAAGTGCCTTATCAATGCAGCATACAGACAAAGGACTACATCTACAAGAATGAAAAGGGAGTAACTATGGAGAAGCCCTTATTACTTCCTGCAGTGAAAACTTTCCACTACTCGGAAAACTCCAAGAAAATTGTGCTTCAACACATATCGTTGGACAAACTTCATAGTCTAGAAGAAACAGCTGACCAGATCCAGACGATAGTTCCAGAAGCACCTTCGCACCCTTACAAATGGAGTCTACCCCTGTATGCAGTACTACTTTTGGCCATTGCATACTTTGTTGCCAGAAAAGTCTACCCATTCCAGAGAGGCCAAGGATCCAGCGGAAGCCACCAGTACTTCGAGGTCCAGGTTCAACCCTCGAAGCCAGAAGTTTTGTTCACACCCTCCAAAACTTCATCTTAAGAGGGGAGGAGTTATGTGGTTGTAAATGACTGTACTATTATATTATTATTGCTGACTTCATATAAAACCTATATCTGTAAACGTTAGAGAGATCAACAGAGTTTACCTCTATATTATTTTGACGCTTTTGAGTCAGTCTGTCTTGAGCTCTCAAACGGTTCGGTCCCAAATAAATTGTATTATTTGATCGGGAAATAAATTTTTTAAAAACAAAGTTTAAGTTCTCGACCACTTAATTGGCGCAGCCAGTAGGATTCCTAGAGGCATTCGTTAGAAGAAAAACCGTGAGTGTCAACTCTTTGCTGGGAAACCAACCTACGACGAGCCGAGAGTCCAGAAAGAAACAGGACCGCAGGTGCCCTTTGTTCTGGAACAGCCCACGTCCACTTGAAGGATCCTAGGCCAAGAAGGAATGAAGTACTGGATCTATCAGTAAGTGCTCATTGTATCCTATTTCTTTCGTATGACAGACTCACCCCGACCTGTACATCCTGAAGGTGATAGTGCAGATCAACTCGCTAATTACTTAGCAAACTTAGATTTAGGGACAAGAGAAAGAGAAACAGAAAACCCAAGTAACAATTTAGCAAATAGCTTGTATGTCACATTCTGGGTGATAAAGTATATTTTAGCCCGAGTTATGTGGTTGTAAATGACTGTACTATTATATTATTATTGCTGACTTCATATAAAACCTATATCTGTAAACGTTAGAGAGATCAACAGAGTTTACCTCTATATTATTTTGACGCTTTTGAGTCAGTCTGTCTTGAGCTCTCAAACGGTTCGGTCCCAAATAAATTGTATTATTTGATCGGGAAATAAATTTTTTAAAAACAAAGTCTAAGTTCTCGACCACTTAATTCCCGTATAAAGGTAAACTTAGCGCTCAACGTATTTTAAGTGATTAAATGATTATTAGTTACTGAATGTAGTTCAAAAAAAAAATGAGTTACATTTGTCATAATACACATCGGTGTGGGATGAAACCATTAGGCATTCCTATTTAAAACAATAAAGTCATTTCTGATTAAGATTCCTTAACTAATTTACCGATTTCTCCAAATTCAAAAAGAATTCAAATTTTCACCTTAAGCTGACGCATGTCATGATTAGTCGCACACTATTCTAAGTTTTACCTACACAACCAAATGATTTAAAATTATTTACAATGTACATACAATGAGTATCAAATTAATGGATATGTATATCCACAAATGGAGCAAGAATGTCTAATGGACGTGAAATAGACATCAAAAAAATGTACATTTCATGTACGTTTGTCGCGAAATTTCACATCCATAGTATATCTATTAAATGTGCATATGTACGTCTAATGCACATGCAGTGTATATCTCACATAACAAATTATATATAATGTACATACAATGAATATCGAATCACTGGATATGTATATCCAGAAGTGGAGCAAGAATGTCCAATGGATGTAAAATAGACATAAAAAAATATATATTTCATGTACATTTGCCGCGAACTATGACTTACCTTACCTCCTACGACTTACCGTCAAACGCTGGATGCGAGTGTTGTCAGTAGCCAGAAGACAAGTAACATTGCACAATATTTCACTCGATCAGGTAATCAGGCACAACCAGTACCAGCACACACACGCTAACTACGACTGAGGACGTGAACGGCGGAATGGCTATAAATCAGTAATGGCAACGACGTGACGGTTGACGTTAACGCAGGCGTAAACTACTGGATGCATCTATGATACTTAGACCAACATCTTATGTATATTCGCGTATGAATATACTATATACAATACCTAGGCCAACATCTTATGTGTATTAATATAGGAATATATCTGCGCGAATATATATAGTATATTGCTTATACCAACAATTGTGACCTGCGCCTAAGCTGTTGGTTTTAAGCTTTATGTGATACACACAGTCACACTCAAATCACCAAGATATTCAAGTAAGAAGTAAAAATCTATTTAAAAATATAACTGTAATATGAGATCACCCTGTACAAGCACCAAAATCTAGGTAAAAATATTTTCAAGTTAAACCTTTCAAGGCTTGCTATCATGACCAAATGGCAAATATTCCGTCAACGCACTCTTGGCCCTTCTACATGTAGTAGTAGAACTACTACGCTGACTAGACACTTAGAGAAGACCCCTACAATCTACAACAGAAAGCTATAATAGGCTTCTCAAAAATATCTGAATGCTCATTAATGCAGACATCAGGTTTGAACACCGATTTGAACGGAGACGTCATTCGCAAAACTTTGAAAATACTTTATCTGATTTGCATTTTGCACTTCTGGTATGATAACTTTGGGGGCCGTTTTTTATCTAATATCGGCGGCATTTAGATCCAATTTGGATTTCAGCATTTTCGTCGGCGTCAAATAAATGTAATGTATCAAATTTGGATTTTTCTGTAACTGCTGTACCTCCCTGGTCATAAAGTTCGGAATTGTTTTATAACTTATAACTCAATAAGAAATATAAGTTATTGTCTTGGCATGAAGCAAATCAAAATGCCGCGTACAACTTAAAGCTTACGAAATACATTCTAATTGACGTTTAAGCCCCCGGTTACGCCACTGCCTTTTAGGCCGCACAACTCACAGCTACTCGCGTGCACATTTTCTCTCTTGGTTTACTGTAAAATATAAAGTAAATCCCACAAGTTTTACATACGTAAAATACTGTCATCCTTCGTAATACCGGATCTTGAATTTATTTCTTGTTACAGGGACTTAGAAGATGTAAATTGTTCGCAGACTCCGTATTGCTTCCGCTTCCCCTTTCAGCCGGGCTTTGCATCAGTAGGCCCAGTTATTAGTATAGGTAAACTGTACCTAAAATTATTCAAAACAGGTTCCAACATATAGGTAGACTCTATAATGAAACTCTGCAGTGCTAATTAGAAAGCGTCAAAAGTGACTTCTAAAACGTGATAATAGCAAGTGTGCCGTTTTAATGTATTGAAGTATATACCTTTTTACTTCCCACACCGATAGGTGAAAGGATATTGTGTTCGCGAAAATTTTCGATTTTGCGATAACACACTTTTTGGGAATCTCATGATATCTACATATCTACATAAGGAAAATCATTTCCGTCGGTCTGTCTGTCGGTCTGTTTGCGCCTTTCTACCCTCCTAGTCTCAGTAACTGCTACATAAATTGTGTTGAAATTTGCATAGCGGTATTATGTGGGGTTGTAGTAGGGGTAAGGTTGCTATCATTTCAAAAGTCGGTGTATGCGTGGTGCGGCGGAGTAATTAGCAAAAAAATTTCAAATATTCCTCTAACTTCGTTTTTAGACGTTTTAGAGTCTCCTGATCATTTTCTACCTTTTTGAATGGGGGTGAAATTGGGGTGTCTGGGGATGGTGGAATGTAAAACTGAAAAATTTGTTGTATTCATAATAGGCTGTCCATTGACCTGTAACAAAAGACCTAGCGGCATAATGCACTTTTTTGACCTTTCGCACGTTGCATTGCCTACTACGGGAATCAAGGGAATTTTTTGATGTACACATACGAGTATTGCTTTAGATCGTTCTGTATTCTGTAACATGGATATCATCGAACTGTTTAGATGAAATTTTGACACAGTATTACTACCGTAGCGAGGATGGAGAACGCGTATGATTTTTAGAAATCGTGTCAGTGTTGGCGCAGCAATAATAAAAAAAACTAAAAATATAAAAACAGCTCAAACAACGTTTTTAGGCGATTGGATGTTCCTGATCGTTTCGACATTTTTTACTTCCAACATTGCGAAAAGTCTCAGTTTCGGGATACTGCTATTTTTGGGCGTATTATGATACCTACATAACGAAAATCCACGTCAGTCATTTCCGTCGCTCTGCCTGTCTATTGACGTTCTTCTAATCGCGTAAACTGAGTAACCGCTGCTTGATTTGTGATGTAGTTTGGGTAGCGATATGGTGTGGGTCGTAATAGATTTTGAAAATTGGTGTATTGGCGGCGGAAAAATTGTTAAATAACAAAATATTAAGTACCAGAACTCCTCCAAACAATCGTTTTTAGGCGTTTCAGGAGTTCCTGATTCTGAAAAATTCTCGTTTCTAAGTATTTCAAAGGTCCCTGATTATTATTTACTTTTTTATGAGATAGTGGAACTCGACATTTAATGTGCAGGAAGTACTCAGTCAAGACACTAGACGCCATTGTTTTATTCAAAAGCTCAACGACAGGCGCTTATTCCAGTTCCTAATCTGTTTTATAAAATTTCAGAGTTGTAAAATTTACGTTATTTTAGCAACTCATTGCTCCACAATTATATTTGAAATTATATTGCTGTAGATAATTCTGTAGAAGCCCGTTCACACGCCACCGATTCAGCTATTTTACGGAATCGTCTTTTTTACCATGTACTGTAATGGCACGTACACGTAAACCTGTCCATTTGAATGGACGTGTTCACATGGTGAGTCTACGGCAATTTTGTCGTTTTGTTCGCGTGTTGTCACCGAAAACCGAATAAAGCCTAATCGGTGATTAGTGGCAATGTGTATGCATGCGAAGTGTTTACAACAGTTTTCTGTGTGAACGTATCATTCGGTTTGCGCCGACTTGTTAAAATTACCGAAAACGGGATTTTACCGCATCGTGTGAACGAGTTGTAATGTGTGTAGCTCGTCACTAAGTTGATAACGATGAAGTTTTTAAACCATCCCGTGGGCCGTCTTAGATACCGATATACGTACTGTCTGTGGTTTTTAGCAATTGCGTTAGTGTTGGTGAAACTAAATTAGAAAAAAAAGTACAATATGAAAGCCGTTCAAACTCTAATCTTGGGTACTCTAGTTATCTCTGATCGTTTTCTACTTTCTGTTTTGAGTGGTTAAACTGAGCCGAGGTAGAATGAGGTCTCGAATAGGGTGTTTAGGAAATCCCTGTATACTTTGCTGCTTTGCCCTTTGCATATTGATGCTGATAACATATTGTCACGACGGCCTCTTTTTCTTCACCAACGAATCAAACTGGACGTAACTTTCACCGTTTTACTTCAGAACTCAATACAATATCTCTTAACCTTTTCTCAACTAGAACTCAACTGAACTGAACTACTACGCTACCCGTAGCGCCTTATATATACTTCGTCGAACCATCTAGAGAATTCGATGACATTTCTAGAATCCATCCGTCATTCTCGAAAACTCTAGACGATTCGATGACGTTTACACTTCAAAAGATCTAACCTAGCACTTTGACTTTACATTGTGTATGACAACCAATGACAACTAATACAAATACACGGATACCATAATATACAGTATGTTACATTCTTCCCCCCTTAGCATTCGGCGTCCTCGACTAACAACTTCGATTCTTGTATCACCACGACATCAGCATAGTCAACCTTCGGTCTTCCACTTTCCGTACATAACCTGTAGGCTACGTCGTTGAGGCGCTTCATCACCACGTAGGGTTCCTCCCCATAGCGTTGTAGTTTCGGACATCTACCCTTCCTTCCATCGTGTGTTGCAAGACCATACCAGATCACCTCGTAACTGCGATATTCTGTGCACAACTTGCGATTCTCATTTTCAGCTCCAGCAGGATTCTCTTTTCCTAGCTCTGTTATCATTCTCTTCAGTTGCACCTTTTCGTCTTGTCGGTTGTCCACTCTCGACACTCCCTTCTCGTCACTCAGATTGCTCTCCAGTTCCTTAGTGAGTCTGCTGAGTTTGTTTTCCAGTTGCGTAATCCTGATCTTCTGCTTACCATTCTCGCTCCTGAGTTACGCGGCTTGATCAGAGCCCCATGACACGTTCTTGAGCGCAACGTTAAGCTTGGTCCCTACCTTCGCGTTTTCTCTCTCCAGCTGTGCCAGTATCTGCTTCAAATTTACATCGTCATTTTGCATCGCTGATATTTCGTATACACCTTTGTTTGCATTTTCAATGACTTTGTTCGGATTCTTCTTTAGCCTATCACTATCGACCTCGCTTTCCATCTGCGCAATCTTCTGCTTTATCTTATTATGTCCGTACTTCAATTGTTTTATCCCAGAACTATCAGCCTTTGCTGCAGCCAAAGCGTCTTCCAGCTCCTTTTTCATTCGAACGTTCTCATCTTCCAAATTCGCCAGTTGCTCTCTCATCTTATGGTCAACGTCTCTTGCTTTATACAAGTCTTCCATGACCTTTCTCAGACTATCAAGTATATCTGTCATATCTGATTTCATCTTCTTGATTTCTGCTTCATGATGCACTAACCTTTCTCTCAACCTTGACTCGTCTTCCTTGACCGCGGTCTTTTTGGCGTACACAATCGCGTGGTCTAGGTATTCCTTTAAGGATGCGTTCTCAGCCTCCAGCTGGGTAATCTTCTGTTTGAGCCTTGCATTTTCATCCTTAACTTGATCACATCTATACTCCGCTTTCTCTTCGGCTGATCCAAAGCCTTCAATCTCTTGATTTCATTCTTCAAAGCAGACACTTCTCTGTGGTGTTTTTCGTTGAGCTATCTCAAGGCTGCCTCGTGTTGGTCATTTTTCTTCAACAGATTCTTTTTGTCCCTTTCAAACTTGCTCTTAATACCCACACATTCCCGTTTCTGAGAGTCAAGCAACTGCTTTAGCCTATCCCGGTCTGCTGTAAGTTCCCTCGTGGCTACTCTATGTTGTCCTTGAAGCTTAGCTATAGTTTCCTCGTTCTTCTTCAGCAAATTCTTCGTATCTCTGTCAAACTGCTCTTTCATTGAGTTGATCGTGCCTTGCATAGATTTCATTTTGCTTGCATATTCATCTGCTTTTTCTACATCCATCTGCATCTTATCTACCTGATGTATGCGGCAACCTACTCTAAGGTGCCCCTTCTGACCACATCTCCAGCATGTAAACTTCTCAGGTCCTTCTAGGTTTGTGAGAGCTGGGTTTCTTTGAAAGGTACCGCCTTTTCTTCTTGGAACGAACGCTGTCGCCCTGAGTTCTGCTTCACCATCTTGTTCTACAGAGCGCACCCTCCATGTCATTCGCGTGACTTTCGTGGCAGCTTCAATTTCTAGAGCATTGACCAAAGCATCCTGTAAGGTTCTGGGGCTGGATAGTATCACGATTCGCTGAACGTCCAGATCCGCAATGCCTTCGACAAACTGACGAGCAGCGACGTATTCCTGTGCCTCGATGGGACTGTTGACAAATGCTCGTTTAGCTAACCTTTGTACTTGGTACGCAAATGTGGTCAAATCTTCCTTGGCTTGTTGTGTCCGGTTATGCAGCTGGCCATGCAATAGTTCTGTTAAGTGTGCATCTCCAAAGCGTAACTTTAGTGCAGATGTTATCTTATCATAGTCACGCAGATCTGATGAACAGATATTTTTCAAAATAGCTGCTGCAGAGTCTCTAAGCATAGATGTCAGCACGCAAGCTTTTTCCTCATTCGACCAATTATTCATACGTGCAATATTTTCAAATTGCATGTAATAAATATCCCATGAGGATTTGCCATTGTATGGATATGGCTTTGCTACTACACCACTGTGTCTGTCATGTAAAGCGGGTGCTACTGCAGTTAAACTACTCTCGCCTGCACTAAGCTCTATCAGCTTCTCTGTGACGATTTCTTTGACTCGATCTTCCACTTGCTGCAGCTGTTCTTCAACCTTCTTTTGCGATGTCGCTACTGTCACTATTTGTGTTTCTATTGCGCTAATACGTTGGTCTTGATCCTCCAATGCCTGGCTTACCACTTGCTTCTGTTCCTCCAGCCTAGCCATCACAAGTTCCTGTCCACTCTTCAAATCTGCGACTGCCCCGTCTTGATGTTGCTTCAACTTCTGTTCAAGGTCCACTTGGTGATGCTTTAACTTTTGCTCAAGGTCCTCTTGGTGGTGCTTTAGTTTTTGTTCAAGGTTCACGACTGCCTCGTCCTGGTGGTGCTCTAGCTTTTCTTCAAGGTTCACGACTGTTGCTTGCATAACAGCTGCCTGGTTGTCTTACTGGGCCTTCATTTCTTGCAGCATATTCATCAATGCAGTCATTTCGGAAGCCATAGTTCTGGTTACTGGCATTAACACACTCTGTACTCACTTCTTATTTCCTTTTCCTGGTTTGATTCGATGGATAATCCCGCTTCTGACACCAACTGTCACGACGGCCTCTTTTTCTTCACCAAAGAATCAAACTGGACGTAACTTTCACCGTTTTACTTCAGAACTCAATACAATATCTCTTAACCTTTTCTCAACTAGAACTCAACTGAACTGAACTACTACGCTACCCGTAGCGCCTTATACAGGGTTGGGATAAAGTATGGAACCAAGCAAATAACTTTGGAACGGAAAGAATGATATTGCTGAAAATTTGCACACAAGTGTAGCGACGTATAGTGCATCCGAAGACATTATGTTAGCTATTAATGTAGTTCCGGTTTAACCGGAAGTACCGTCAACTTTTTTAATTTAAATGGGACCCCCTGTATATTTTTGCGGATTTTAATACATCTTTTTTTTCCGAATACGTTCATAGTGGTTTGGGCAATAGTTTTTGTAAAAACAGGAAAAATAAAGCTCCTTCATATGTTTAAAATGCCGGCCATTTACCTCCTGACGTCCTGATCCTGACGTGAATTGATTGGACAAGGTAACTCAGCAATTTGTCAACAGACTTGCATATTGTCGGGAAGTGAACGGCGGGCATTTTGAATGTCTGAGATAGTACCTTGATAATTCATTTTGAATTTTCTTATTGTAACACATCAAACAAGATGAACGTTTCAGTAAATAAAAAAGCTTTATCTTTTCCATTTTTACAGAAACAAATACTAAACCTACTATGGACGTACTCGGAAAAAAAGATGTATTAAAATCTGCAAAAATATGCAGGGTGTCCCATTTAAATTAAAAAAGTTGACGGTACTTTCGGTTAGACCGGAAGTACATTAATATCTAACATAATGTCTTCAGATGCATTATGCGTCACTACATTTACCTGCAAATTTTCAGCAATATCACCCTTTCCGTTTCAAAGATATTTGCTTGGTTCCATACTTTATCCCAACCCTGTATATACTTCATCGAACCATCTAGAGAATTCGATGACATTTCTAGAATCCATCCGTCATTCTCGAAAACTTTAGACGATTCGATGACGTCTACACTTCAAAAGATCTAACCTAGCACTCTGACTTCACATCATGTATGACAACCAATGACAACTAATACAAATACACGAATACCATAATATACAGTATGTTACAATATGTTTTTAAATATCGGAAAATCAACATGCCATGAGATTAGGATATCAGTTGAAGATTGCAGAATAAAAACTGCTAGTTCTAGTTCCTACGGAGAGAAATGCAAGAAACTATTTACCCGAGTTTTTGTGTCGAATTATTTTTTTGGGGGCGGGCGGGCGATCAATTAATTCCAAGGGGATCTCAGGGTATCTCTTCATACGGAAAAATAATAAAGTAGTATCACCGTAATATGTAAGAGTAGATAAACAAGGCGGGTTCAAAAACATAAAAGCAAGGGTAATATACTCTCCCTCCGATTTTATGGCCCAATGGACGCGTATGTTTGTAAAGCATGAAACACTGGTAATTAAATATTATGTAACTTTCACATTCCATTTTGCAAGCCGGATTTTGGCGTGGGCGGTTGTGCACCCATTGCAAGTTTTTTAAATATAGATACGGTTGATTGAATGATCGTAGTATGCTGTTTTTTAAAATTCAATCTGTTACTGGGGAATAATCAAAGGTGTAATATTGACGTCTGATTTTTTCTTTTCTTGTGTAAGTGAAAATGTCCACACAGAAATTTAGACTAATTCACTCTTGGTAGTGTATAAGCGAAAATTTTATAAGGAGTAGATTATTAATTTTGAATGAAATAGTTTTCTGTATTCTGTATTTCTGTCATTATGTAACTTTCACATTCCATTTGCTAGCCGGATTTTAGCGTTGACCCCCATTGTAAATTTTTTAATATATAGATACGGTTGATTGAATGTAGGTGTGAGTGGTCTGCCTCTGCCGTGCAGCAATAGGCAATAACTTTATAGTAATTGTTTCTGAAGTTCTATTTTGTGTAATCGGGGAGTGTCATCATCGGTGGCCGTCGAGTGGTCTGACTCGGTCGTACAGCATTATACGACGCCTTGTGGTAAGTGTTAGGCATTCTGTGATTTATGTTTTGCGATCGCGTCACGGGGCGTGGGGTGTCTTCATTGGTTGTAGTCGAGTAATCTCACTTGGCTGTATAGCAATAGCAATCTTATAGTAAGCGTTATGTGTTCTAAAGTTGTTGTTTTGTGATCATGTCGTAAAAGGTGCGTGAAAGTGTATTTATTGGTTGCATTTGTGTGATCTCACTTGGTCGTACAGCAATAGCAATCTTGTAGTATGCGTTATGTGTTCTAAAGTTGTTTTTCTATGATCATGTTGTGGAAGAGTGGTGATCATAGGGTGACCTGACTCAGTCAAAAAAAGAGAGAAAATCTAGATTTTGCATTCTACAACACCCTGTATACGAATATGTGTCGCAGGCATTTTTAAAGCCGATTTCAAATTCGGAGGATATTTTGATCCTTCCGTGTAAACAAATAATTCTTGATTCAGTATTTTTTGATATACACTACGTTCGTTTGACAGCACTTTCGATATAAAAATGGTTATAACTTTTGAAATACCCTGTACAACGTTATAATGCCTATATTGTGACAAGAGAAATTATTAGTGGATTTTAAAAATGGGATAATGTATAGAGTGTCTCATTTAAAAAAATGTATGTTTAACTTTTATGTGCAACTTTTTTCGCTATCTCCTACAGTAGTGGAGTTATCGACCGAGCCGATACTAAAAACTCACCCTGTATAACAAATAAAAAGATTGATAAAAAATACACATAGTATGCCCTCTTTTACCTCAAACCAGATTAGTTTCCAACGCATCTTTCTAACACAAACTGATACAGGATTTGATCCTACTCCTACCTCTCCCACATCATCTGGTTCCAGAACCGTAAAAACCAGCATACCTGTGGTACCCTAAGGCCTTACAGCAGCACAGGATAAGTGTCGAGCACTCTCTCCATACAAAATTGCACCACTGGATCAATTACAACCCTTATTGCATGCAGTTATTTTGAATGAATTCCCGAGGCTTGCTGAAACGCCTTGACGTACTGCGTCACCAGAGTTGTACCCACTCTTCAGTTAACTGCCTACTCTAGTTTGAGAGTATTCCAATAGATGGTTTAGGATCTACAAAATTGTTTCTAAGACATCTTTGTTTTCATGGATCCTAGTCTAACGAGGTATCTAAGCTAGTGAGCAGTGGAAGCTTAATTATTTTGCTGAAATCTATTTATCAATGCAGATAGTTATATCTCCTAGAATCCGGATTATTCCAAGTATACAAGCCAGAACAGCGAAACTGCCCGACTGGATTATAGTGATGTATCTCCCAAGGGGAATTGGAGTCCCGTTTCAGGTCCAAATACCACATCGCCAAACGCCGCTTGAACAGACTTGTCGTCCTCCTTCAACGGAATCCTAAAATGTATATGCTAAGAGTTACGCAGGAGGTGTCATATCCTACCCGTCGCAAATAAAATATACAACTGCCCTAGCTACATAATTGGAGTACAGCGGCTCTAGCGTCTCCTCAAAGATTTTGGAGGGAGGAGATAAAACGTTGGATTTTACTATCGAGATATACCATTAAACACTGGAACAAAGGGCATTTCGAGGAGCGCCATGCACGACTGCCACATTATAACCTACATCGTTAATCATACCAAGAGCCAGCCGGTCCTCTAAATACTAAATAGCTAAATACTAAAACAACGATGGTATGCTTCAAGTCCGTTGGCATACAACTTAGTATAGATATGGCGTGTCCAGAAGCCACAAGTAGAGTATGACCATTGCGAGCATGCCTCTCCTGCAGGCTGGCACCAATATTGACTCTCAAATTTTTGCGAGCAGACAGAAAGAATTCTGCCGTACTCAAATTTTTATTTGATTGGCCCTATACGATTCTCAAAACTACCGAAAGTCAGACCACCGATGGTGTTATCAACATCTTTACAGACGAATCCAATAAAATTAATGTAGTAGGCTGCGTTTGATTGTTCCAGAAGCCTCCATATAAACATTAAGTTGCCTATAGACAAACATGCCTCCCATTGGCGTAGTTAGGTGGGGGCTTGAGGGGGCTAAGCCCCCCCCAAGAATGAAATTAGCCCCCCAAAAATCCAAGAAGAATTCGTTTTATTGAGTTTATTGTATATTGTGCAGTCCCCAGATCCAGGGACTTAAGCCCGCCCAGATTCAGGGACTTAACTACGCCTATGATGCCGCCATAACTTAGCTCCAACTGGCGAGTATAACCACAGAAGCCAAAAATATTATCCAAAGGAGCTACTAGCTCTCAAGTGCTTTAAGCTAATGACAAACTCATTGTCACCAGACTCCCGTGATAACATCTGCCGGCGATAAAATAATGGCTAGCTCTATGAGAGGGCATTCACAGTCCAGAAGCAATATTCCGGCGGACCGTTTTGGCAAAATAAGCTGTTGAACCAATATCCAAGGGCCTGAGCGATACAACACTTAAGAGAGCAGCTGGTCAACTCTTAGCTACTCTAGTGAGCAGGTAGCTAAATACTACCTGTCCATGTTGATGGTGCTGGTCACTCAGGAACATGTCAATCAACCTAAGTGTCTAGTGTTTTTAAAAGGAATGATGTAATGATGGTCGGTCTAAAATCCATCGGCCTACATCAGAATTATATATTGTTACGAGTCTTTAGTCCGATTGGGCAAAGAAACACTGGGTACGGATTTCACTATTTATTTTCACTAACTATGTACACTACACCTAGCCTGATACTTAACAGTCTAATTTATCTAAAATCACTACACTAATTTATGTTGGTCCTTAACTGCACTAATTTATGTCACAGTTCATTTATTTCGCGCGCGCCACTGGACGTCACGTATTGCTTTCCACTGCACGGCACTGTATCGACTGTAACTGACTGTCACTGGTGGCCTATGCGCGGTTTTATACTAGGTGTGCCCTCTCTCGATTGTTCTCGAGAACATAAAACTCATAAAACAGGGATCTAGAAGTTGGTTTTCTAGATCTCACGAAATATCATACAGGGCCGGCCTGGCACACTGCCCCCTCCTTAAGGCCATTTCGTCCCCGAAACGTTCGTGTCTGAATGGACACAGAACGCCCTTCTTGCAGCCAGAAGTTTGGTCAAAGAAGCAAACCACGGTTCTGTGTTCTGTCGGTCCTCTCGGGTTCCAGCTGCAGACCAAAATTTCGATTCCCGTGAACCTGAAGAGAACTTCTAGCATGTTTCGGATGATCCGCCAATCCAGGCCGTCCCGTCCACAAGCTAGCCTAGGAATCGCCATCTTCAAAACATTTACGGTCGGCAGCTTCTCTCTGAGGTCCAGGAGTGCCTCGGATACAGTCCGGTAGGTCAGTTTCTGATAGGACTTCTCCTTCTCCCTCTCTCCCTCGAAATCAAGTTGTAGAGTTGCCTTTGGTCACTTCGTAACTCCAGCACTTGTCCGACTCATCCACCCTGTCTCTTCAGCTCGTCCACTTGGCCAAACAGACGTTGGAATTCACTGGCAATCCCTCGGGACATCCGGAAATCTCTTGCGACACAATGAGCCAACGCGTACTCATCTGGCACCGTGAACAAATCTCGATGTTTCTCACGATTCACGCCAAACCTAGCTTTCGCTGTACCAGTGTGAGTGGCCATCAAATCCTCGAAGTTCAGCTCTGGGTGGAGTTACTGGAGTTCTCTAACTTGCGCCTCCGCATTATCTCCAGCAAACGGAGCCAACCTGTTGAAGTGTACGACTCTGGGCTTTCCACCGTTGGTCTTCTTGATGCGATAGATTACGTCGTTGATCTTCTTGACGACCTCGTACGGGCCCTCCCAGGAACTCTGAAGCTTCGGTGACAAGCCACGGCGTTTCTGAGGGTTGTACAGCCAGACCAGGTCTCCAGGTTGGTACGCTGTTTCGCTGGACCCTACGTCGTACGTCATCTTCATGCGGTCGCTTGCGGTGCGAATGTTATGGCGAACTTTCTCATGGGCCTCGTCCATTCTCCTGCGAAGGTTGGTAACGTAATCTTCGCCTGCCACATCGTCCCCTGGTTTGCAGCCAAACATGAGGTCACAGGGTAGCCGGAGCTCCCGTCCAAACACAATACTGGCTGATGTCTCTCCCGTGGTTTCATGGACTGCCGAGCGGTACGCCAACAGGAACAGATGGAGCCAGCTGTCCCAGTCTCGTTGGTGGTCGGAGACAACCTTGGCCAAATAGCGGTTCACCGACCTGTTCATCCTTTCCACCATGCCGTCCGACTGAGGATGTAATGCCGTGGTCCGAGTCTTCCTAACCCCCAAGTTTTGCACACGTTCTGAAAGAGCGCAGACTCGAAGTTCCTCCCCTGGTCCGAATGCAACTCGAGCGGAACTCCAAAACGGCAAATCCAGTCCTTGACCAGAGCGTCAGCAACGGTTGCGGCCTCCTGGTTTGGCAGAGCGTAAGCTTCGACCCATTTGCTAAAGTAGTCAATTACCACCACGATGTACTTGTTCCCAGCTTCGCTCTCCGGAAAAGGTCCTGCTACGTCGATAGCGATCCTCTCGAAGGGACTTTCGACGTTTTATTGGCGCATAGGAGCTTTCTTACGCCTCTGTGGACCGTTGCTGGCGGCACAAACTGTACACTTCCTGCACCATTCCTTGACGTCTTCCTTGCACTTAAACCAGTAGAACCGCTCTCGAACCTCCTCCAGGGTCTTGGCCACGCCCAGATGACCTCCACTGGTTCCGCTGTGAATCTCCCCAAGTACCTCGGCCAAGCGGTTCCTAGGCACCACGGTCTGTCTTCTTTCCTGGGTCCCCTCTTTGTCCTCGAGTATTCGTCGCAGGATGCCATCCTGCATCACCAGACTGTCCCACTGAGCCCAGTAGGACTTGACGGTAGGCGAGTAAGGTGAAACCTCCTGCCAACTCGGTCGTCGATCTTCCCTCTTCCACTCGATGGTCAGTTTCAGGCTGGGATCCTCTTCTTGGTCTTTTTGGAGTTCGGTAGGCTGCCAGCGGTCATCCACAAAGGTGGTTCTCCTGATAATGGCGTCCTTCGTCTTGGTTCGGTTGCAGTGAGCACAGTCGTCGGGACACGTTCTCCTCGAAAGTGCATCCGCATTCCCATGAGACTTGCCAGCACTGTGTTGAATGTCGAAGTCGAATTCCTGCAGTCTCTCGATCCACCTGGCTACCTGTCCCTCTGGATTCTTGAACCGAAGTAGCGATGTCAAGGATGGATGGTCCGTCCTCAGCAGGAACTTCCTCCGGTACAAGTACTTGTAAAAGTGCTCCACGGACTTGACGATGGCCAGCAATTCTCTCCGAGTGACGCAATAGTTTCTCTCGGGCTTAGATGGCGTCTTGCTGAAATAGCCGATCACCACTCGACCATCTTGTATCTGCGACAGAACGAATATCCCCACGTTGCTCGCATCGGCGTCTAACATAAATTTGCCGGTAGGTAGGGGATAGCTCAGCACTGGAGCCGTCGAGAGAGCCTTCTTCAGTAGGTCGAAAGCTTGCTGGCAGTCATTTCCCCACTGGAACCTGCGGCCTTCCTCCGCAAGCCTAGTCAGCGGCTTGGCAATGGTAGCAAATCCAGTCACGTATCGACGGTAGTATGTACACAGACCTAGGAAGCTTCTTACGTCATGTTTGTTTTTGGGTACCGGCCATCCTCTTACTGCTTCGATCTTCTGAGGATCCACGGCTATGCCTTCTTGGGAAACCACATGTCCTAAATATTGCACCTTCTTCTGGAACAGATAGCACTTCTTGGGGCTCAGCTTGAGGCCTGATTGGCACAGCCTCTTAAATACTCGTTCCAGGTTCTTGAGGTGATCGTCGAACGATTTCCCAACCACGATAATGTCGTCTAGGTAGACCAAGCAGGTTTCTCAAGACAGCCCCTTCAAGACAGTCTCCATGAGCCTCTCAAGTGTAGCTGGTGCATTACACAGCCCAAACGGCATAACCGTAAACTGCCATAAACCCGAGACGACGGTGGACGCAGTCTACTCCTTATCCTCTGCGTCCATCTCAACTTGCCAGTAGCCGCTCTTCAAATCAAGCGTAGAGAACACCTTAGAACCCGCCAAAGTGTCTAGGGTGTCGTCAATTCTTGCAGAGGGTAGCTGTCCTTCTTCGTTACATTATTGAGCTGCCGATAGTCCACGCAGAAACGTGTCGACCCGTCCTTCTTCCTCACGAGTACGACCGGCGATGACCAAGGACTCGTTGATTGCTCGATCACTCCCTATTCTTCCATTTCCTTGATGATCCTATCCGCTTCTTCTCGCTTGGCCAATGGTAGCTTCCTTGGTGGTTGCCGAATAGGTGGTACATCGCCCGTGTGGATCTTGTGTCGGACCACATTTGTCCTCCCCTTCTTTCCAATGCCAACATCGAAGATATCCTGGTATTCTGTGATGAATACCCTCAGCCTCTTCTGTTGTTCCTTGTTCAAGCCTTTCGACGAATCAGCCACCAGCTCACTCAGCTTCTCATGCAGCCGCTCATTCCATTGGTCTGATGCGTTTACAGTTCTCACCACCGATGAGACTGGAGAAAAACAACCCAGTGGTGTTTCCTCCTTGAGGTGTACCGGAAAGCCATTCGCGTTCAGCAACCTCACCGGAACTGCATCATTCGCTCGTACCAGGCATTTTCCAATGGCGATGCCACGGCCAATCAGCTCATCATCCGGTTTAGGATCAAACAACATGACGCTCCCTCGATCAGCGTCATCAATCAGGCAGGCTTCAATTACCACCTCGCATCTTCCTGGGATGACAGTTTCTGCTGAGAGCATCACCTGGACAGCCTCTTCTTGACGTCGGTGGAGGAATACCTCTTCCTCTTGGACTAGCAGGGTACCATGTCTCAGGTCTAGTTGGAATCCGTAGGTGTCCATGATGTCCATTCCAACTATCACCTCGTTATCGATGTCGGCTACCAAAACTCGATGTTTGATCTTGTGTTCCCAAACTGGAGCTGTATGTCGGCTTTCCCATGGATGCTTGCGGGCTCTCCGGTAGCAGTGCGCAGCCGCCATCTTGTTGGTCTTACATCGGCACTTTTCTGGAGTACATCAGGTCGAACGATGGTCTTCGTGGCACCCGCATCCAGAAGCATCAGCTTCTGCTTGCCGTTCACGAAGCCATCCACATACAGACTGTTCGCCTGCTGCCCCACGTAGGCCACACGAGCAGTTGTTCCTGAGGCCTTCTGGATGCGGGTCGAGGATCGCCTCTTCTCTTCGTCCCGATTTAGTTTTCCGGCGTCGGCAGTGGCTTCTTCTCCTCCTTGCAGCGGCTTCTTACATGACCCAGCTCGCCGCAATTCCAGCATCGGATCTCTTTCTTCTTCTTGGAACGGGCCTCGCTAATTACCCTCCTCAGTCGGGCCTGGCACTGGTAGGTCTTTTTCACAGCTTCGAATTCTAAAGCTCTGGCTAGAGCATCCACCAGATGTTCCAAATGTACGAGGGCCACAGCTTGACGCATTTCGGTATCACGAAGACCTCCCACAAATGCCTCCACTGCTAATCGCTCCATTAGATTTTCCGGGGCCGTTGGATAGGTCAGTCGAGCCAAGCGGGCTATATCTGCTTCAAATTCTTGCAGCGTCTCATTTGGTCTTTGGGAGCGGTTCTTCAGCTGAGCGTGGAAAACGTGACCGAATCTAGCTTGCCCAAACCTCATTTCCAGATGTCTGACTAGCTGTTCGTAGTCCCCTCGTTCTGTCGGTGATGGCATCTGAAGAACATCCGTAGCTTCGCCTCTCAGTGCTAACGTCAAAGCTGTCGCCTTCTCTTCAGGTAACCAACCATTTGCGTTTGCGGCCGCTTCGAATTGGAGGAGGTAATTCTCCCAGGGTGTTTTCCCATCGTACTGAGGAGGTTTCAACCTCGGCTTGAACCAATCTCCTGCCTTCAGGTCACTTGGTGTGGTTACGCTTGCATCCTGAAGCTCCATTCGCAGCTTGTCCATCTCTGCATCCAGGCGTTGGATGTTATCTCGCAGATCTTCTGTTTGTTTTTCCAATCCCCTCTTGAGATCTACTTTTTGTTTTTCCCATCTCCTCTTGAAATCTTCGTTTTGTTTTTCCAATCCCTTCTTGAGGTCTTCTCTTTGCTCTTGCATTTTCGATTCTAAGATGTCAATTCTGGTACCGATTCTTTCTTCAATGTCCCTTTTCAAAGCAGTAATCTCGCTGAGAGAATGTTCGATTTTTGATTGGAGCAATTCCGACTGTTTGGAGCTTGCTTCGATTTTTGCCTCGAGCTTCTTGGTCCACCCGAATTCAGGTGATTCGAATTCGAAGGTCTCTGGATCCTCGCCCTCTTCAATCATTAGTTGCCGGAGTCGATCCTGGAGAACAGCCTTCAGCCCGCTGCTATCAGCACCGCGTTCGTCGAGCACCCTCCTCAAGTCTGCAACCTTCAGTTCACTGAATTTCACCATTTTGACAGTTTATTCACTAACCGTCCGTACCGCGTTGCCCAATCAATCAGTCTGCCCCACACCTTACACCACTGTTACGAGTCTTTAGTCCGATTGGGCAAAGAAACAGTGGGTACGGATTTCACTATTTATTTTCACTAACTATGTACACTACACCCAGCCTAATACTTAACAGTCTAATTTATCTAAAGTCACTACACTAATTTATGTCACAGTTCATTTATTGCGCGCCACTGGACGTCACGTATAGCTTTCCACTGCACGGCACTGTATCGACTGTAACTGACTGTCACTGGTGGCCTATGCGCGGTTTTATACTAGGTGTGCCCTCTCTCGATTGTTCTCGAGAACATAAAACTCATAAAACAGGGATCTAGAAGTTGGTTTTCTAGATCTCACGAGATATCATACAGGGCCGGCCTGGCACAATATTATTTTGTTCCATAGCAACTCCAATAGACCAGTGCGTGCCAAGTTCTAAATTTGGACCTATCGATAATACAGATGCAATTTTCCATGTTTTTAAGATTTAGTGAACTTATTTAGTTCTCATTTAGTCTTCAAAAAACTAGAAGCTACTTCCTAGGGCAGCTATCAGTTAATGTCCCTTATTCTAAATATTTTTCCTTGTAAAGGGTGGCCGACGGGAACCTGACGTTTTTAAATGCCGCTAGCTGGGGTAGGGGGGGATTCAGATATCAGCTATGCTATGTATGCCATTTTAGTAGCTATGGAGCAGTGGACCATAGAGTACATTATGTTCGCTTATGACGCGTATGTTAAAAATGCTGAGTCGGTCACGGCTCCACAGCGGTTGTTCCGTGTTCATTTCGGCTTTGGAGGCCACGATATTGTTCCAAGCCTGAATGCCACTCTCATGTAGGTTAGGTCTGATAGTAGGAATGATTGTAAAGGAAAAGCCACCTGGTCCCACGGAGAGTGCAGGGACGCTGGAAAACATCGAGTGGGTGAGACAAGCGATCACTCAGATTCAGGCTCATACTCGCTTGTTTTATCCGCTCGATATTTTCCAGAGTTCTCGCAGTCTTCGTGGGACCAGGTGGCTTTTACTTTACACCTTTAAAATCATTCCTATTGTCCTCAGACTGTTAGCCCTCCTGAAAATGGTATTGCGGTAATATTGTGGCTTCCAAGGTCGAAATGAACACGGAACAGCCGCTGCGCAGCTGTAATCGACTGAGCATTTCTAACATACGTGTCATAAGCTCTACGATCCACTGTTTCGTAGCTTCTGAAATGGCAAGGGGAATGATACCTGAATCCCCTCCCTACCACCGCTAGCGGCTTCATACTAGCCATTTGAAAAACGTCTTCTCGTGGGTCACCCTGTACATTGATCAAGGTTGCAGAAGTGGCCCAAACGATAACACATTGTTTATGTGCTATCAGATGTTGTTTTAATTAAAGCCCTGTGGAGCCCAACGAATCAAAGGGTCAACTGCACTAGGTATGTTTTAATAGTTGCGTTCTTTTTATGTATTATAACTTATAATACAATAATATATAATCTTAAAAAGTTGATTGATGTTTAGATTTTGTTCCATTTTTTCAGTGTTGGGGCCAGGAGAAGGCAGAAATCCTAGACAAAAGGCTCTGGGTAAAAGTTTCGGGGTTCTCTTCATTCCCAGGAGAGTCGCAAGGCTACGACGACAACCGTGGCCCTGTCTGCGCTAAACGTGACGGAGCTAATTCTGGTGGATCTGTGCTGGAGACCCGAAAGTGCTCCCTAGCAATGGGTACCAAACGTCCCCTAGAACAATAATTGAAGGCCTCAAGCCAAGGTCCGATGCGTTCCGCGCCGAGGGCTGAATTATGCCAGGTGTTATTCAGTGTCACAAACGATTTTGTGCAATTTCTACAGTAACCTCATATAATTTTTTTGTGTCTGGGAGATTTTCTATGTACGTTGATTTAACCTTTAAACATGTTCTTTAGTTCAAGCATGAAGATAAAATCCTAAGCTTCACAAAGCCTGGAATTAGTGGTAAAAATTGTAAACCTTTTAGGCATCTTGATGCATGCCAATTAGGCATGAGTGATCAATATCCATTAAGCCTGAAAATAAGAAAGCCTTGAATATATGTAAGGATTTCAATTCAATTCAATTCAATTTATTTGTACTTATTAATGAGATTAATGAGAGAATATTGCCACCTAGAAGGCAATGCTTGTATGAGGTATAGGCATATACAGATACAATAATTTAGCTAACCTACTGCATTTATCCTATCTGTTCAATGATCATCATGGCTTCTATTCAGTTTTGAAGTTAAATCCATCCTGTCTTTCGCCGGGACTGAAACGACCCTTCTGCAGCCTTCCACATGTCTTCGTTTCTTGAATAAATACATTCATAGGATATCTGATACATAAAAATTAATTGAAACCACTCCACATACCACTTAGAAATACTGTCAGTAATAAATTTTTTTATTATGGATTATGCTTATTTTACGCTTTCACCTCCTTTCTCGCACATACTTCGTTGAACCACATTACGCAAAGTTGAATACGTATACAATTTCCACAGTTTTATCTGCGAATCGTTTTAAATGAATGAATGAAAAATCTAGCTCGAGAAACTACAAATAATTCGCAGTCTGTGCGAAGGCGGATGGAACAGACGTCGACAATGTCGGTCTCTATTTGCATTTTAAATTAAAATTACGGTGGTCGGAACAACCGTGATTCCTTCCTACGAACCATCGAAGGGGAAATATTGCTTCACCTCAAAAATTGGAATTCGCTTCGTTTCGGAACAATGGACGCTTATTTAATTTTACCTTCATTTTATTTGTCAGAAATGTAAAGTTTTCAGGGAGACACGTACCGAATTAGTCTACCAACAACCAAACAGTAAAACAAAACGAAGAGCCGTTTCTGGTCCTAAACTAATACACGTAGGCGTAATTAGAGGATATAGGCTCCACTGGACTGTCTAATTTGATTTTAAATCTTAAAGCTAATGTTTCCTCAATAATTGTTAACGTCATTTTTTAAACTTAACCTGTAGTGATCTCTCGATTCCATCACGCTTTACTGGCCTATCTACAGTATACTGAAATACTTTTATTGATGTTCTAGCTACCTCTGTGACCATTATCAACGTACAAATTTAGAATGAACATAGTTTGACAGCTGTGATAGAAGCAGCTTTTTTGAGTAGGAATATCGTTCTTTTCAAGTTGATGATTCTGAAATTTCAAAGAAGGCAGAGTGTTCATTTGACACAGACTGCAATGCTATGACTTCAGGTTCTCCAAGCAACGAAGGTGCCCATGATTTTCTTTGTTTCCTTATGATTTGTCAGTTGACAGAACATAACAGTTACTTACGTAACAAGTCACGAAAGTGATATTTTATGCGATGAGTAGGCAGGTTCCAGGGCGAGATGATAACGTCACGTACAGTATTTTTTCTGCTGCCGTTTATTAGATAAAATATTAAGAAATAATAGGGACAGATGCTATAGATATTACTTATGAACATTTCAGCCATCCCGAGAATAGAACTTTCGGTATGATTTATTACTTTCGGTACGATTTATGTAAAGTTTCACCTTCGATTTAATAAATCATAACAGGACAAGAATTTCTTACAGCATATCCGCTCTAACCAGAAACATGTTATGTTACCGTTGTTGATTCTGGAAATATAGATACTATCTAAGGCTAAAGTCAATAGAAAGCTGGACTATAACAGAGATTATCATCTTTCACAGCCTACTAACTATTAAGAGATTGACAAATTTCAAAAAATATTTAAATTTTGAAATGAAATGTTGCTGGTAGTCTAATATCTACACAATTAGATTTCACATATTCTGGTACAGAAGTCACTTCGGTCAAATCAAAAGTACAAAAGTAATGCTGTCTCGCAATGAATGAATCATTCTGAAAATCTATGGGAATAGTTGTTAGAAAGTTTTATTAGTTCATGTTTCAATTGTGCTTATTGCGTGTATTTTTTTGACAAGTTGTAAACTATATTTTATGATCTAAACATTCTTTTATTCAGTTTTTGTTTTTTTCAATCCTGACAATAAGTACTGAAGAATTTGGACTGCTCTAGTAAGAAGTATCCTTACTTTTGACTTGATGAAAATTACTATTTTTGATACTATCAAATTTAAAACTTAGTTCTGAAGATACTAGACTGTCAACAACAATCGCTGGTATTTTTCCTTTTATTTCAAAATTTGTAATGATTCTCGAAACTTCTAAAACTAGTACTTACATCTCGAAAGCTAGGCAGTGAAAAATAGCCATTTCTGTCAAAATCCAGCCTCTCATAGACGTTAGATAGCTGCCGCTACTATTTCTGATTAGAGCTGATATGTTGTGAAGTATTTTAGATTACTCTTGTCTCATTAACTTTTATTTCGTTCGCATCTCGCACCGCAAGTCGGTTGTTTTCTTATATCTGAACAACCTTTTGCTTATTTTTCATGGCCTGCTGAGTTGCTTACAGTTACAGTTGAGAAACTCCGATTTGACTGAAATTTTGAAATAAAATGGAAACCACAGGAGATTAATATCGACAATTTTATATCGTTATAAATCTTATCAATTTTTACGTTTAACCGTACAAAAAATAGACATTCCCATTAAAAAAATCAAATTACCTGTGATTGTAGTTTCCTTCATTAATCTAACAATTTCACCAAATACAAGAAGAATTTAAATTTTACATTACTACCTGAACTGACACATTTCATGCTTAGTCACACCGCATAGTCACAGCCATCTAAGTTTTATAAATGCTGCGATACTCAATTTTCTTCTAACATCTACTTATATCAAAAGTGGTGATTTGCGCCAATACGATTCGTTTTAAGTATCATGTGTGATGCATAAAGTCACATCAAGATTGACCAAGAAATCCAAATATGCAATAACACACAGGGGATTCTAATTAAAAAAATGTAACTTTGACAAGTTACACATTTATTGAACACCCTGTATAACGATAAATATTTTTGAACCATAGATCCCATTACCCTCTACATGTTTTATTAGGCATATTTTTTGTATCTTAAAGAGGGAAGCGGTTATCGTGCACCCACGCATCGTTGATACACCCTGTACATACGTGTATTGCTTTAGATCGTTCTGTATTGGGTAACATGGAAACTAAACAATTAATTTTGATGATATTTTGACACAGTATTATTATTACTGGCGAGGGTGGAAAATGTGTATGGTTTTTGGAAATCGTGTCAGTGGCGGCGCAGCAATAATAAATAAACTAAAAGTACAAAAACAGCTCAGACTCCGTTTTTAGGCATTTTAGGGGTTTTTGATCATTTTCTGCGTTTTTTTGGTGGGACTGTAATCGTGGTGGTTGGAGTGTGGGCGATGATTTGGTTGCAGGAGGATCGCAGACTATAGTTCCATGCCATGGGAAAATAATAAACTCTTATCACCGTTATGTGTGGGAAACTACTGAGTCAATAAACTTGACTCCATTTTTTTTGGGGGGGGGGGGATTTAGTCTATCTAGCCCAAACACAGATACAGAAACTGGAAGCCCTTCTTATTATAAGTATATATTTTTTATCAAATGGGGATTTGTCGGTGTTTGCTCAAAACCTCAGCAATTAGTCATCACGAACCCCTGTCGCAAAATTGCTGCGACGGCTTCAAGACAAGCACGATTCCTTCCGGAACGTATGGAAAGAAAGACTTTCTAGCAACAAAGAAGCAACAAACTGTAAATTGCCTGGCATTCGTCGCGACGAGCTGATATGCTCTGAGACAGCGGCTGCAGAGGCAGCAGCACAGGCTATATGTTACCCAAGACAGCTAGCGCACCATTAGTCACTGGGTTATGGGACATGCCAGCGACATTTCTCAGACAAACACCCACACATACCGAATTGTTATTTGCGGTTAATGGATTTATATTTTCGGTTTAATTGGAATCCGAGAATTAATGGCTTGTTTAATTAGGTGAGTAATTTTTGAATGAGGATAAGTATATTTACCTATTTATGAATGCAGCTTTCAGATGCACAGATGTGGGATAATCTAGTGCAGAAGTTCTCCTGACTCGGATTTGGAAGTATACCGTTTGATCCATATTGTAGCAAGAACACAGTTATTCAGCATTTCTCACGTAGAATACGGGACAACTTGATCGCCTCGGTATTACGCAAGCTTTAGCGTTTTTCATAGCAAACGCTTGCATCGTTTCCAGCTTAGGTCATCGAAGCTTCTCCATATGAGGCTTTAACCTTTAATCGCTAACGTGCGACAATATTACACAACAGCTAATGTGTGGTTCGAGATGCCACATAATTTTTCAATATTTATGAGTGAAGCAACTTTTTATTACCCATATATATTTTTTCATAAATGGTTAGAAAGACTATACAATTATTGAAAAACTTCTGTTTCTTTGATCGGTATACAGGGTTATTCACGTTACTCGAACGGAGCATTACGACTAAAGTATTTGATAAAAAAGAAAATAGTAATTTCGGATGGATAGAGACCCTTAAAGGTTACATTTCAAAAAAAATTTCATGTTATACAGGGTGTCCCAAAAACACGAAATGTATCAAAGTTATGTTTTTTTTTAATCGAACACCCCGTATATTATTGCATATTCAGATTCCGTGGTGAATTCTAGTGTGACTATATGTATCATACATGGGACTTAAAGCGAGCCGTTGAGGTGTAAATCACCATTTCCGGTATAAGTAGATATCAGGAGAAAATTGAATATCGCAGAGATTATAAAATTCGGAAGGCTCTGACATTGCCGTATTACTAAGCATAAAATGGGTCAGCTTTGAAAAGACTGTCAAATTTAAATTACGTTTATGCTTGGAGTAATCGGTCCATTAATTAAGGAAACTCCGATTAATGATAACTTGATTTTTTCAAATGGGAATGCCTAATTTTTTATACGGTTAAACGTAGAACTTGATAGCCTTTCTAATGATATACGGTTGTGATTACTAATCTCTAGTAGTTTTCATTTAATTTTAAAATTTCAAACAAATCGGCGTTTCTCAATTTTCCTACCTATAAGCAACCAACGTAGCAGGCCATGACATATGAACATAAACCTGTTCAGGTAGAAGAAAACAACTAACTTAGCAGAAAAATACACACAAACTAGACTAAAGGGACAAGATTATAAAAACTACCCACAACAAAGTCTAACCAGAAACAATGGCGGTAACATCTCTAAGGTCAAAGAGAAGCTGGAGTATGGCAAAAATTGATTTTTTTCACGGCCTACTAGCTACTGCAATGTACTAGAGATTCGCAATTTCCAAAACCAATAAAAATTTTGAAATGAAACGAAAACTACTAGACAATGTTGTAGGCAGTTTATTATTTTCATAATAAAATTTCACATTTAATGACATAAAACAGTATGCAATTCTGTCAAAACTCAAGTCAAAAGTACCTCTGACTAGAGTTCTGAAAATTCTTCAGTACCTATTAGCAAGATCGCAGAAAATGAAGAATGAATTAAAATTTGTTCAAATTATAAAACATAAATAACTTAAACGGCAGAAAATTTAAATCTGATTTGTCAGTATTCCTTTTTTTTGCAATACTGCTAATAGATATTGAAAAATAGAAGGGCTCCAGTCAAACGTATCGACTTCGACGCAAATTACTACTTCTTTACACCATTACATATGATTGATAATTGCGTGCTGGAGCAACAGTCGCTGGTTCTTTTTGTTTCATATCCGGGTTTTTAATTGTCTTGGAAATGTTTAACCTCTAGTAAATTTCGGTAGCCATTAGACTGTAAAAAATATCTATTACTGACATACTTCAGCTTCTCTTTGACCTTAGAGATGTTACCGCTGTTGTTCCTGATTAGACTTTGCTTTTTGTGAGTAATTTTTATAATCTGGTCCCTTTAGTGTTATTGTGTATTTTGCTGCTAAGTTACTTGTTTTATTCTACCTGAACAGTTTTTTGTTCATATTTCATGGCCTGCTACGTTGCTTATAGATAGGAAAACTGAAAAACGCCGATTTTTTTGGAAAATCTGAAATTAAATGAAAACTACCAGAGACTGATACCGACAGGCTTATATCATTAGAAAAGCTAAATTTTAAATTTAATCGTATAAAAAAATTAGTCGTTCTCATTTTTAGAAACCAAGTTATCTCTGACTGAAGTTTCTTTAATTAATCGACCGACTGTTCCAAGCACAAACGTAATTCAGATTTGACCGTCTAACATAAAGTGACGTATTTCATGCTTAGCAATACGGCAAAGTTACAGCCTTCTAAATTTTATAATCTCTATGACTTTCCATTTTTTTCTGACATCCACTTATACCGAAAATGGTGATTTACACCTAAACGGTTCGCTTTAAGACCCATATGTGGGTTTATATACATAAAGTCACATTTCCATTCACCAATAAATTTGAATATGCATCAATTATATATTGGATGTTCTATTCAAAAAAACATAACTTTGATACATTTCGTGTTTTGTGGCATAACGTGAAAATAATTTTAAAATGTAGTCTTAATGGTTAAACCATCCATCCGAGATTATTATGTTATTTTTGACCTCATACTTTATTCATAATCCTCCGTGACAAATAACGTGAATAAGCCGGTGGATATAATGATAAACTGAGTGGAGAACCGATGTTCCTACTATAGTCAATATCTCCGATATTCTTCTTAATATCATATTTTCTCTCCTCTGAAAATAGCTTAAATTCCCCCGATATACCTACTGACAGTATATTAGTTTCGCATATCCAAATTAGTGTTCATCTGGGAAGATGGCTGGTAGGAAGATTAACCAGGAACTTTTAAATATACATTTGTGTTTACGTCGATTAAGGAACTTTGTACGCAAGTACCTGTCAGTGGACTAGTTAAACAAGACACGGGACTTATATAGGTTAAGCTTCTCTACCGTCTAAGCGTTTTGTTGGTTTGAAGGGACTGCCCGAGGTAAAGTTGTATAGCGCACCTCACTGGATCTCATTGTTTTATAAGTTGCTGAAGTTTCTTTGTATAAGCATCTTATCGGCCTGCAACTTCATTACGGGCTTGTGAAAGTATAATTTTTAGGAGAGGCGAGGTAATTTTCTAACGAAGAACGTTTGTTATGCCTTCATCTCATTTTCCTGTGGTTTTATTGGAACTAAGTTTGTTCAGGTAAAGGCGTTTACCCTCTTGAGCTACTCATAGTTTTCTAAATATTTTATTTTCCATGAATATAAAGTGTGATACTCGATGCATACAGGGTGGCCAGTCAGGTGACGTTATTATTTTTTTTTAGATATCCTGATGTACCGAGACCTATCCATGTATGTATAGCGATTATTGATAGTTTTCGAGTTATGACTTTTTTTTGGAAAATTTAGAGATTTTCCAGTGTTTTCAAGAAATCGTCAAAAACAAAACCAAAAATCTTTTTTGGCTTTTATTTTTTCTGTAATTATACTCAGTATTAAGCTTACTTTGATATCCAATAAAGAAAACCTGTACATTCGGCCAATAATAAACTACATTTTGGGCCCAAAATTTGAAAGCACTGTTTCTAGCCAGGAGACCAAAGCTTTCAAAATAAAATTAAAAATACGTATGCCTGGTTCTGTAGCTCGAAACTGATCTTAAAAACTTTGCACGTTACGAATTACTTACGAAATAATAATGACAAAAATAGCGCTTATGGGGGTATTTTGCGCCGTACGTGACTCAAGTGTAAAAAGGTGATAATTCACGAATTTCCAAAATGATTTGAAGAACTATTATTTTACTTTATTATGACACATTAAAGAAAAAAGCCGTAACAACTAACAAACCCTATAATCATTGATGTTTTGATGACCTTTAATAAAAAGAACGAATACCCAAATTGTGATTTTTGACGTGCTTTTGCTATGTACTATTGAACTTCAGCTTAATTAAGTTGCATGGAATGTTAACAAAAGAAAGTAAGAATAAAACCTGATCTGATTTTCAGTTCCATGGCAGAATTACCTGGGAGGCGGTGTTGTAGCATACGTCGTCTCTTTCTTTCAGAGTAGCTTTTTGCGAGCTCATGTTACGAAGGGTTCGAGAAGATCCCGATTTCTCTAACAAAGTCTTGCGGACCGATGAATCCCGGTTTGCGAGGACAGGACTGTTTGATATTCAAAATAACCATTATTGGGCAACGGAAAATCCTTATATTGCACGACAATCGAACTTTCAGAACAGATTCAGTGTCAACTTGTGTACGGGAGTAGGGAATGGATAACTAATAGGCCCCGTCGAACTGTCATCTAGGCTCGATGGAGCGACCTATTTAGATTTCCTGCAAAATAACTTGTCAGACTAATTAGAAGACGTAAACCTTGAGATACGAAAAAATCTAGTATTCCAACAAGATGGCGCTCCATGCCATATCGCTAGGGAAGTACGCAGTTACTTGGACATAACCTTCCCAAATCGGCCGTAGTCCAGATTTAAATCCCATTGATTTCTTCATCTGGAGCTATTACAAGGAAATCGTCTACGCTCGTGAAAGTAACACCGTGGAAGAGCTCAGATAAAAATTAGAGGAATGTAAAAGAAAATTTAATGAAAACACAACTACGTTTCGTTGACATGAGCTCGCAAAAAGCTGCTCTGAAAGAAAGGGATGGCGTATGCTACGACACCGCTTCCCAGGTAATTCTGCTGCCATGGAATTGAAAGTCAGATTATTGTTTTATTATCCCTTTCCTTTGTTAACTTTCCATACAACTTAATTTATCAGAAGTTCAATAGTACATAGCAAAAGCATGCCAAAAGTCACAATTTGGGTATTCGTTTTTTTTTATTAAAAAACATCAATGATTATCAGGTTTCTTAGTTGTTTCGAGTTTTTTTCTTTAATATGTCATAATAAAGTAAAATAATAGTTTTTTAAAACGTTTTGAAAATCTTTTTCATTATTATTTCGTAAGTGTAGTATCTTGCAAAGTTATTAAGATCAGTTTGGAGCTCCAAAACCAGGCATACGTATTTTTAATTTTATTTTGAAAGTTTTGGTCTGCTGGCCAAAAACAGTGATTTTAAATATTGGGCCCAAAATGTAGTTTATTATTGGCCGAACGTACAGGTTTGCTTTACTGGATATCAAAGCAAGCTTAATACTGAGTATAATTACAGAAAAAATAAAAGTCAAAAAAGATTTTTGGTTTTGTTTTTGACGATTTCTTGAAAACACTGGAAAATCTCTAAATTTTCCAAAAAAAAAATCATAACTCGAAAACTATCAATAATCGCTACACATACGAGTACATGGGGGTGTTTTGGATAGGTCTCGGTACGGGCTATCTGAAAAAAAAAAACTAATAACATCACCCGACTGCCCACCCTGTATACGGACACACTGACTTCCGTCAAGAGGTCAGGGTAGGTTCGACAAGGAGCTTTCTAGGACATATTTGATTATTTTCAGTGGTGGTTCAGTGGGGTAGGCAAAAACGGTCAAAAGTGGCCTACTTGCCTAGCTTCGCCTCTCCATTATTACTGTCACTACAACTACTTGCCTTGAAAGGCAATAGCTTTGGTGATATCCTGCACTTTTTAGATCTAGACGAAATAAAATTCTATTTTAACGCATGATAAACTGCAAGAGTCCGTTGCATTGCTAATCTTTACAGGCTATCAGTGTTTTGCTAGCATCATACACTTCATTTGACTTACTTTACACCTCCTATATATTTTAATAGAAAAGCATTCCATCAGACACAAAACGTATTAATTCGTGACTAAAAAAACGTAAAGGGAATACGAAAATGTAGCGTTTTCAGCGAGATCCTTTGTTTTTGTAGTGGTGTTGCGCTTTCTGAATGAAAAATAATATCGTAGCATAAAATTTAACATTTTGCAGCTTATGGAGGGCACATTACAAAATATAGTATCGAATGAGCGGGCTGTAGCTTGAATAACCAACATTTAGTATAATTATTCTATCCTGTCGAATACTCATCCTCCCTTTCTTACTTGCATCAATATTCCATTTTCCGTCATTTTTCATTTACTGAGGTTCTGGGACCTACAGTCTGTGCCACAAAAGAACTGATAAAACAGGAAGCTGTAAGGTATGACAAACTAAAAATGATGATTTTGGAACAAAATAATGCCTAACGATTGTTATTTTTGTTAAAATATTTTAAGGTACGTTCAAAGTAAACCGCTCATGTCAAAACTGTCGAGACGTCTGGTCAAAATTTGTGGTATAATATATCGTATTTGTATATTTTTTCCTAGGAGTAGTTTTTTTGCGCATTCCATTCCTGGATGATGAGGTTGCCAAGATTGTAGATATTTTGGTACGCTGACAGGAATTGTGGCACATTTCATTTTTGTGGGTTTTGTTCATAGTATATGTTTTTCCCACATATTTTTTTCGGATTTCCAAATCTTGACATAGTACGTCACCATTTTCCATTTGGAGAGTCTAAATTTTTAACATTTTTTTCATAATTGCATAGTTCATAGTATAATGAATTATAGTTTTAATAATTTATATTTAAATGTTTCTTATTTATTTGGAAATGATTTATTAGGCTATATTTTTATTTTATTAAGGTTTTGGATTTGTGCCATTCTGGCACATTGAGTTTCAGTCAATGAAACATTGATTTATTTTGTAACATATATTGTACATATTAAGATTTAGTCATATAATTTGGTTTCACATTTTGTTGGATTACGAAATTTTCATAATTTATAGTCATCTTTATTATATTTGAATCAATCGTTCAGAATTTTGCATTAACCTACTTGTATTGAAATTATTCGAGCAGACATTTTCTTTGCACTAAATCGACGACTATATTTACTTTACTCAGAGGATTAAAGGATATAAGGGTGGTAGGTCAACCCTGTGCATTTAATTAGTTATAAGTAACGTTGTACTATTGCATTACAGATATTTTTTCCTATTGTATAGCTATTTACTGCTTTTTCTTTCACTAAATTCACCATTTATATTGAGATTCATTTTCCATTATATAATTGCATTACCATTTAGTAGTACATTTGCATAGCCTGTGATATTAATATTCTACCTATTAATAAATTGATTTTATGAAAACACTTCTGTATTATTTTCCCATTGGCACTCACTTAATTTGCTGAAGGGTTTGTATAGGTGGCTATCCACTACCTATGCATAGCAAGAACCACACTTGAGATATATATAGTGTAGTACAGTGAATTAGGCATGTGAGATTTAAATTTCACGAATTTAAGCACACATCCCACACTCACCATGCATACTAGTAACTTCTACAGAGACATTTCATAGTAACATTCTTAGCACCCCATCTTAGAATTCAACCCAACATTCTCACCCCTAACACGTATACATGCATTTATGTACAAATAGAAGACGTGTAGAAAGCTGTAGAAGCATAATTTTCAGTCCAGGACGCCAGAAGGAAGAAGGACGAAATCATCGTCAAAACAGAGCCATGAAATTAATTGGGTGGAATACAAGCATCTACCTATACCTCATACAAGGCGAACGCCTCTTCGAGGTGATAATATAATATGTAAGTCATTGATAAATTGTACTGAATGTTATATGTTGTCCGCTGTAAATAATTCCATTTTACACAATTTGGAAAGACCTGCGCTTATGATTGCAAGTATGTGGTAAAATTTTTTGTTTACTGAAAATATCCTACATGGTTCATATCAGCATGATTAATAATACGGACATATTGCATGTCACAACACAGCTTTCAGGTTATAGGACGTGATAGTGTTGTTGTAAAATGCTATTTAGCTTGTAAGCCCTGAATCATGGCAAAACACTACTACTACACTGTCACGTAGTGCAGGAAGAAGGACACGTATGACAGGTAGGCCATCACATCGACACTATCATGGAACCTGTGATATTCAACCTTGGCAAAGACAGTGATAGTAACAGGTTACTGCTGTAATGAAAAGGGAAACGATAACGAATAGATCCAGGTAAGCTGCCAAGCTTTGATCTTAATTTTATGCAAAAAATCCTGCTCCGTTAACAGGTATAAATCGCCAAACTGAAATAGCTTCTGAAGGTGCCATCCACTCGTGATGAAGAAACGTCAACCCTCAACTCTAAACGACGCGGCGCCGGCCTAAAATGCAGGAACCACAAATTCATTGGATGATGGCTGCGCAAGCTGATGGCAAAAGAATTGAAGGCAATAAGGGACATTAATAGGGATACAAGTGTCACAGATTTGCCTGCTGACAAGGGCAATGGCACAGTAGTGATGGTCAATGAAGATTACAAAAATAAAATAGAGGTATCGTTAGATCTAGGCACCTACATGGCAGAAGACCCGACGAAGAACATAGTAAGAAAAACCAAGTCCATGGTGGAGAATTCAAGCCTGGACGACGAAACCAGGAGATGAACGTATGCAAAGGTGAAGCACTGATACCTAGGCTCTATGAGTTACCAAAAATTCACAAGCCCAATGTTCCATTTCGCCCGGTCGGTAGAGTAATAGGCCCGCCTACTTATGAATTTGTGAATCACTTAACCACATTTTTACACCCACACGTGGAAAAACCAAAAAAAGCTAGAAGAATTTCTTAAACACTTAACAGCGTGCACAGAAACATCCAGTTCACCATGGAGGTGAAACAAAATCAAAAACTGGCCTTGATTGCTGTTCTTCTAACAAGGAAAGAGCTACGTTGGTACACAACGTATATAGAAATATGGGTACGTAATATTGACCTGTATCTTCTTAAAAGACCAAACCACCAACCATTTCAGAAGTACGGAATTATTACAACTTTGACAGAACGGGCTCGAAAAGTGTGCAAACCAGAGGAACTCAACACTGAGGTGGAACCCCTAAGAATAAGGCAAAACAACAACCTGAACCGATAGCAAATGCCTCTTTACCGTATGTACCAGGAATATCAGACAGAATAGGAAAAACCTTACAAAAAGAAACATCAAGACCATCTACAAGCCCACAAGGAAGATACAGGACTATTTGAGAACGCTCAAGGATAAAAGAGACTCTCATTCACACCCACCGGATGCTTATCGCATACCATGCACATGTGGGAGTGTATATGTTACGGCCACTGTCGTAAATTGGACATTGACGACATTGGCCAGCCATTAACGTTAAAAGCCAAATATACAGGCCAATATCGTTATTTCCGACCGTCAGTCGTGGACAAGGCTGAAGATATTTTAGTTTTTGCATCTTTGTCCGGCCATTCACGACACTGAACATTAATGCATGTGCAAAGTTGATATTACAGCTATTTGAGAAAATGAAAAAGTCATTTACGCCCATGTGTTCGCACAGATAGTCACGCGTATGTCAGCTCTGGCGTTTTTGTTAAAATTACCCTAGACAAAGTAATTATTTTTCCACAAAAATTTCACAACATACGTATAAGGTCATACGAATTACAGTGCTGCAAACATATCGTGTGAAAACTGCAATTTGGAGTCAGTGATTAGTATTAAAGTAGCTCTGCACCTACCGATTTCTTCAAGATGGTATTTATCGAGCGACAAAAAACTGAGTTGAAAACAGTTGCCAAAGAAATGGTCCGAGAAATGATGCAAGACAAGGACGTCACGGAAATGTTAGCAGGTGTGTTAGCTGATAACGTATTCCAAAAAGTAAACAAAGGATTAGATAAACTCGCAACGCGAGTAAAAGATTTGGAGCAAAAAATTAATATCATACAGCGTGAAAAGGACGAAATGAGCATACTTCTTGAAGAAATAGAACAGAGTAATAAAAATACACAGTTAAGGATATTAGGTATCCCAGAAAGTAGGGATCATAGCACTGAAACTCAGATAAAGAAAATGTTTGAAACAAAGCTAGGTATTACGGATGTTACACTGCAGCAGTGCTACAGAGCTAGGTTAGTAAAAAATAAAACTGCAAGCAGACCTATAGTAGTAAAATTCGACATCATGAAGCAGAAGAACCAAGTTTACCTCAGTAAGAATAAGTTAAAAGGGAGTAAAATAGTTATACTGGAGGGCTTGGTAAGGACTCGTTACGAACCATTATTACTGGCCAAAGAAAAATTAGGGAAGGCGCAAGTCTGGACGTTAGGTGGCAAAATATACACAAAGGTTAACAACAAGAAGATTTGCGTGAGAACAGAGGAAGATATTTTGAAAATAACAAATTAGATCGCTTGGAGCTGCATCTGCACGAGAGTATATTTCTCTTTTTTTTAATAAGCATTTATTTACTTTTTGTATAAACACATAGTTAGTTAGTTTAAAATTGTTTTTAGTTTTAGGAAAATGAGGAATCTATCTATTGCTTTTTTTAATGTAAGATCACTGATAGCACATTTTACAAATTTCAAGGACATTTTACTGCAAGAAAGGTTTGACATTATTGGATTGTCAGAAACTTGGCTGATGTCTGATATTACTGATGATTTGTTACGTATAGAAGGATATAATTTTGTTAGGGCTGATAGAGCTTCTAGAGGTGGTGGTGTTGGCATCTATGTTAGGAGCAGCATCAAATTTAATTTACTAAAGACATATTCAAATGTGGAATTGGAGCATATCTGGATAGAGGTAAAAGATTTTAATTATATTATTGGATCCCTATACAGGCCTCCTAGGGGTGATTTGAAAGACTTTATGAAACAACTAGAAGATTGTTTGTCTGAGTTCTCACACAGAGATATCATATGTGGGGGAGATATGAATATAGATTTATTAGTATCAACCTCAAGTAATGATATGTTTAATGAGTGCATAGAAGCTTACAACTTGGCACAGATAATCAATACGCCAACCAGACTAACAAAATCAAGCAGTACTTTAATTGATGTTATTTTGGTGCCAAATGGGATAGATAATTTTATTTGCGGTACTAAGGAATTTTCACACATATCCGATCATTTATTGGTTTATATGCAAACTGTCAATATGTTAGATAATGGTAGGAAAAAGGTAACGTTTAGAAACTTCAAACGTATAGACCGAGAATTGTTACAATCCTTTTTGTCAGAGGCTCCATTTCAAAATATTATACACCTTAATGATGTTAATTCTAAAGTTGAGTATTTTAATGATTTAATATTGCTTATATTTGACACATTAGCACCGGCCAAAAAAATTCGTAAAAAACATAAAACATCTCCATTCTTAACAGATACGATAAAATCAATGATTAAATTAAAAGATAAGGCGTTTAAAAAATATTTACATAGAAAGAATGGAGATAACTGGAATTACTACAAACAAATCAGAAATCAAACTAATATCGCAATTCGCAATGAAAAAAAGTGTTGTCTAGAATACTGTACAACTTATAATGTGCATGATAAAAAGAAACTGTGGAAACGTTTGAATGATTTAAATATCTATAGCAAGAAAAAAAGCAGCTCCATTCCTGACGAGTTGAATAATCCGAAGGATTTAAATACATACTATTTACAACACGCATGCCATAAAACATCACTTGAAAAAGATATATTGTAGTTTTATAAAAACAACACTATCACAAACTTTCAACATCTGTTTAACTTCCACGCAGTGTCCCAGGAAGTAGTAAAAGAAAAACTAATTGAAATAACTTCACCTGCTATGGGGGTAGATAAAATAACTTTAGAAATGATACTTCTCTGTTGTCCTAGAGTTTTACCTTTTATCACTAATATTGTCAACTCATGCCTTCTTGATTGTACTTTTCCTGATATATGGAAGGTAGCTAAAACCCTCTACCCAAAAAACTTAATGCAACTTTTCGTGTCGACGATCTGCGTCCAATTAATGTTTTACCTGTTTTATCTAAAGTTGTAGAGAAGGTTATGAATTTTCAAATTAGAGAGCATTTGGATGAGTTCAATGTTTTACCAGAAACACAGTCAGGCTTTAGACCAGGCTATAGCTGTACCACAGCACTCCTTACTGCAACAGATGATATTATAACAGCTATAGATAGGGGCAAGTCTAGTTTATTACTGCTTTTAGATTATTCTAAAGCATTTGATACACTGAATTATGACCTTTTGATATCCATACTGCACTTTGTGGGATTCTCAAAAGATGCTGTGAAGTTAATGACAAGTTATTTATTAGGCAGAATGCAGCATGTAAGCACGGATAGAGGAGATTCTTCAAGATAAACTGTTTCTTGTGTAGGTCCAAAAGGTTCCACTCTTGGACACCTTCTGTTCAGCATATATACTTGCTATTTACCACAGTGCCTAAAAAATTGTAGAGTGCATCTTTATGCTGACGACACACAACTGTACTTTTCCTTTTTTCCAGGGAACAAAGATAATGCCTTGACTCTAATAAACTCTGATATCAATAACCTTCTTTCATATTCTAATAGTCACAACTTGAAGATCAATTCGAAAAAGTCATCAATTTTATTATTTGGTAAAGATAAAGATAATATCCAAGCATCCATTGATATTATGGTGGGAAACGATAAGCTACAGTGTGCGTCTTCTGCAAGGAATCTCGGACCCATCATTGACAACAACCTTAGATTCAATAGCCATATTAGTAAATGTGTACAGAAAGCATACGCGAATTTGAAAATGCTGTATCCGCACCGGCATCTTTTGTCGCAACTCCTCAAGATTGGGTTAACGGATGCTCTAGTATTAAGTAATTTTAACTATTGTGATGTTATTTATAACCCCTGCTGTGAATTAAACACAAGTAATCGATTTCAAAAAGTGCAAAAATCCTGTTTGAGGTTTATATATGGTATCAGGAAGTATGATTAAGTGTCGCATAAGCTAAAAGATGCAAATTGGAGCAGGAGCATTTTACATTCTGTGATGCTGTTCCGTAACATCATATCTTACAGAAGACCTCCTTATTCGCCAAAAAAGATAACATTCAGAACTGATGTTCACAATTTAAATTTAAGACTTAGAGGTAAAATATCACCCCCACCTCATAGAACCTCTATGTTTATCAGATGATATTCTTATAATATTTGTTATTTATATAAAAGTTCCCAACTACTTAAAAATGTTAGAGCCAAAAACTTTCGAGTACAGTTTTAAAAAATATCTAATCGATGCTCAGTAATAGAAGATTCCCATATTTTCCTTTTTCTAATTTTTTTTGTAAGTACTTTTATGGTAAATTGTTATACCCGCTGCATAAACATAATTATTTTTTTTTATATAATCGGTTATGTTGTGCGACACATTGTACGTAACGTTCCAGATTAAAGGCCTGGTCAAACAGAGAACGCGGCGGTCCGGCGTTCTCTAACAATACAATGGAACGCCGAACGCCGCGTTCTAGACCGCCGCGTTACAGCGTTCCATTGTATTGTATGAGAACGCCGGACCGCCGCGTTCTCTGTTTGACCGGGCCTTAATAGGGCTGAACTGGATCTTTTTTTAAATTGTTTTCAGTCCTTTTACTTCCCACACCGGCAGGTGAGGGGAGTATTGTGATCGCGAAAATTTTCGATTTTGAGATAACACGCTTTTTGGGCGTTTTATGATGTCTACATAACGAAAATCCATGTCACTCATTGCTGTCGGTCTGTCTGTCTGTCTGTCTGTCTGTCTGTCTGTCTGTCTGTCTGTCTGTCTGTCTGTCTGTCTGTCTGTCTGTCTGTATGTCTGTCTGTCTGTCTGTCTGTCTGTCTGCCTGTCTGTCGGTCTGTAGGTCTGTCTGTTTGTCTGTCTGTCTGTCTGTCTGTGCGCGTTCTTCTAGCCTCGTAATCTCAGTAACCGCTGCATGGATTGTGATGAAATTTGGGCAGCGATATGCTGGGGGGTCGTAGTAGGTAACGTTCTTATAATTTTGAAAATCGGTGCAGGGGCGGCGGAGGAATTAGCAAAAAACAAAAAAATTAAATATTCCTCAAACTTCGTTTTTAAGCGTTTTAGGGGTTTCTGAGCATTTTCTACTTTTTTTGGGAGGGGGTGAAATTGGGGTGGTTGGGGGGTGGGGGGTTATAAATCTCAAAAATGTGTTGTACTCATAGTAGGCTATCCATTGAACAGTAAAAGAAAGACCTAGCGGCATAACACCCTTTTATAGGCCCATCCGAACATTGCCTTGCCTATTCCAGAAACCAAGCAACTTAGAATTTTCTGATAGAATACATGGGAATATTGCTTTAGATCGTTCTGTACTGAATAACGTAAAAGTTGTGGAATTGATTTTAATGAAACTTTGTCACAGTATAACTACCGCGGCGAGAATGGAAAAAGCGTATGTTTTGTAAAAATCGTGTCAGTGGCGGCGCAGCAATAATAAAAAAACAAAAAAAAATAAAAAGCCTTAAATTTTGTTTTTAGGCGTTTTAGGTGTTCCTGACCATTTTCTACTTTTTTTGGGTAGGGGTGAATTTGGGGTGGTTGGGGGGTGGGGGGTTGGAAAACTGAAAAATTTGTTGTATTCATAATGGGCTGTCCATTGACCTGAGAATAAAAAACCTAGCGGCATAATACACTTTTTTAGGTCCATTTGAACATTGCCTTGCTCATTATAGAAACCAAGGGACTTAACATTTTTGATGTACTTATACAGACGTATGAGTATTGTTTTAGATCCTTCTATATTGCGTAACCCGAAAATTATTCAATTGATTTTAGCAAAATTTTGACTACAGTATTACTACCGCGGCGAGGATGAAAAAAGCGTATGTTTTGGAAAAATCGTGTCAGTGGCGGCGCAGCAATAATAAAAAAAACTAAAAATATAAAACAGCTCAAATCTTGTTTTTAGACGTTTTAGGGGTTCCTGATGATTTTCTACGTTTTTTTGGGTGGGGTTAAATTGGGGTGGTTGGGGGTGGGGGGTTGTAAAACTGAAAGATTTGTTGTATTCATAATAGTTTGGCCATTGACCTATGGAAGAAATACGTACCGGCGTATTTTTTTAAGTCCATGTGACCATTTCCTTGCCTTACAGAAACCAAGGGACTTAGAGTTTTGTGATGTATACATATACGAGTATTGCTTAATTTCGTTGTATGTATGTCGCGAAAAGCAAAAATTATTAAATTGATTTTAATGAAATTTCGACACAGGATTGACTATCGCGGCGAGAGTGGAAAACGCACCAGTGTCAGAAGTATCGTGTGAGTGGCGGCGCAACAATAATTAAAAAAGTAAAAATATAAAAGCAGCTCATACTTCGCTTAGTGATGGTTTAGGGGCTCCTGATCGTTTTGCATGGTTCAGTTCAAGCATGCAGAATGAAAACTGTGGCGTCCTAGTTTCTAAGGAGGGAGACGCAAGAAACTATTTACGAGAGTTTTTGTGTTGGACGTTTTTTTGCGGGAGGGTGGGCGATGATTTGGTTGCTAGGGGATTTCGGACTATAGCTTCATGCAATGTGAAAACAATAAAATGAAATCATTATTACGTGTGGCAGGCACTCATTCAATCAACTTGACTCCATTTTTTTTGTAAATAAATAATGTTGTGTATCTTTTTTAGTCACCTTTTTGTAAATAATGTCATTGCAAATAAATTATTATCTGACTTTCTAAGTTCCTCTCGCATAGTTGCGGTAGCAACAAGTGTTGACGGGCTGTGCCAAGTCAACACCCGGACTATTATTGATCGGAATTTAGGAAGGATCGTACAATATTACAGGTCTTTAGGATTACAGACTTTTGGAATACTTTGTGTAACTTTTTGTCCAGGCCCAACTGTTGAAGGTGTTGTGTAAACGTGCTTGGTGTAAGGCCTGAGACAGACATAATGAGGGGGACAATTGTGACTTTGTTTTGTTTCCAAAGTCGTTTTATTTCCATGGCAAGGTCCGTGTATTTGGATATCTTCCCAGCGTAGGTGTTTTGGATATTCACATCATTGGGAATGGCAATATCTATCAAATAGGTAATTTTGTCGGCCTTTGACTGGAAAACTATATCTGGTCTATTGGCTGGGATAGTCTTGTCTGTATGTATTTCAACGTCCCAGTATAGTTTGTATTGATCGTTTTCGAGTACTGATGTCGGAGTGTAATTGTAATACGGATCTGTGTTTTCTATTAGCTTGTTTGTTGTGGCTAATGCTTGGTGTATGACCTTGGCCGCAGAGTTATGTCTAGCTGTGTATTCGGTACCGGCAAGAGTTTTGCACCCGCTTGTTATGTGATCTATTGTTTCTTTTTGTTGCTGACATTTTCTGCAATTATCGTCTGTTATGGATGGATCTTTAATTATATATTTTTTGTAGTTTCGTGTTGCAATCACTTGGTCCTGGATAGCAAGCATGAAACCCTCCGTTTCTGGAAACAGCTGGCCATCCTGCAACCAGGCGTATGACTGTTTTTGGTTAATGTGGTCTTGGGTGACACGGTATCTATGTTTGCCGTGCAGTGCTTTCTGCGACCAGGTGTTTATTTTTTCTTGTTGTGATTGGATGTGATTGTATGTGTCTGCTACGTGATCTGGACTAGAGAGGTTAAGTGGTGTATAGTTTTTGTCTGCTTTTACTATTGCTTTATGTAAGTTAGTTTGTTTGGTGTGGAAGAAATGTCTTAGTGTCTGTATCTGTGTTGTGCGAAGTGACTGTATATCTATAATTCCTCTGCCACCTAGTTTTCTGTCTATGGCGAGCCTCTCCTTGCAAGCGTTCGGGTGTGACATCCTGTGTTTTGTGAGTTCTGTTCGTATAAGTATATGGATGTTTTCTATGTCCGTGTGTGACCACTTGATGATGCCAAAGGAGTATGTGAGTACCGGTATCGCAAATGTATTAATGGCTTTTGTGAGATTTTTAGAATTCAATTTTGTTTTTAATAGTTTAATGAGGCGGTCTTTAAACTCTTGTGTTAGTTGTGCCTTAACTTGTGTATGGTCTATCTTAACGTTCTGATTGAAGCCCAGGTACTTGTACGTTTCGTCTTTATCCATGTTGTCCAGTGGTTGGCCAGTTACTACTTCCTTTTTTTTTTTTTGTAAATAAATAATGTTGTGTATCTTTTTTAGTCACCTTTTTGTAAATAATGTCATTGCAAATAAATATTATTATTATTATTATTTCATCTGACTGTCTAAGTTCCTCTCGCATAATTGCGGTAGCAACAGGTGTTGACGGGCTGTGTCAAGTCAACACCCGGACTATTATTGATCGGAATTTAGGAAGGATCGCACAATATTACAGGTCTTCAGGATTACAGACTTTTGGAATACTTTGTGTAACTTTTCGTCCAGGCCCAACTGTTGAAGGTGTTGTGTAAACGTGTTTGGTGTAAGGCCTGAGACAGACATAATGAGGGGGACAGTTGTGACTTTGTTTTGTTTACAAAGTCGTTTTATTTCCGTGGCAAGGTCCATGTATTTAGATATCTTCCCAGCGTAGGTGTTTTGGATATTCACATCATTGGGAATGGCAATATCTATCAAATAGGTAATTCTGTCGGCCTTTGACTGGAAAACTGTATCTGGTCAATTGGCTGGGATAGTCTTGTCTGTATGTATTTCAACGTCTCAGTATAGTTTGTGTTGATCGTCTTCGAGTACCGATGTCGAAGTGTAATTGTAATACGGATCTGTGTTTTCTATTAGTTTGTTTGTTGTGGCTAGTGCTTGGTGTATGGCCTTGGCCGCAGAGTTATGTCTGACTGTGTATTCGGTACCGGCAAGAGTTTTGCACCCACTTGTTATGTGATCTATTGTTTCTTTTTGTTGTTGACATTTTCTGCCATTATCGTCTGTTATGGATGGATCTTTAATTATATATTTTTTGTAGTTTCGTGTTGCAATCACTTGGTCCTGGACAGCAAGCATGAAACCCTCCGTTTCTGAGAACAGCTGGACATCCTGCAGCCAGGTGTATGACTGTTTTTCGTTTATGTGGTCTTGCGTAATACGGTATCTATGTTTGCCATGGAGTGGTTTCTGCGACCAGGTGTTTATTTCCTCTTGTTGCGATTGTGTGGGATTGTGTGTGTCTGCGGCGTGGTCTGGACATGAGTGGTGTATAGTTTTTGTCTGATTTTACTATTGCTCGATGTAAATTTGTTTGTTTGTTTTGAAAAACATGTCTGAGTGTCTTTATCTGTCTTGTGCGGAGCGACTGTATATCTATAATCCCTCTGCCCTCTTGTTTCCTGTCTATGGTGAGCCTTTCTTTGCATGCGTTTGGATGTGACATTCGGTGTTTCGTGAGTTCTGTCCGTATGAGGATGTGGATGTTTTCTGTATCAGTGTGTGACCACTTGATAATGCCGAAAGAGTATGTGAGAACTGGTATCGCAAATGTGTTAATGGCTTTTTTAAGGTTTCTGCAATTCAATTTGGATATAGTAGCTTAATAAGGCGATCTCTGAACTCTTGGGTTAGTTGTGCCTTGACGTTTGTGTGGTCTATTTTAACGTTCTGATTGAAGCCCAGGTACTTGTATGTTTCGTCCTTGTTCACGTTGTTTAGTGTTTGGCCAGTTACTGTTTCCTGTTCGGGGTGGTCCTTTCATTGGCCTTTGTTGATGTGAAGAACCTTGCAGTTACTCATTCCAAATTCCATCCTGACGTCTGACGAGTAAGCTTCTGTTATTCTTATTAACTCTCTCAGTTGTACTTCATTGGCGGCATATAGTTTTATATCATCTATGTAGAGGAGATGATTTATTTTGTGTTGATTTAATTTCTCGTGTCTAATGTTGAAACCGCAGTTTGTGTTGTTAAGTGCGTTGGAGAGCGGATTCAGACAGAGACAGAACCACAGTGAACTGAGAGAGTCACCCTGGAAGATGTGTAGCTCATCCGTCTTGATATGGCCTTCCTGGGTTTTGAGATGTATATTGGTTCGCCATGTCTCCACGGTCCTTGTAAGAAACTGACGTAGCCCCGGGTTGATTTCATATATTTGAAGTGTTTTAATTAGCCACCTATGGGGTATAGTGTCGTTATTATGTTTAAAACAAAAAAGTGCAGCCCGGGCTCCGACACACCGGGCTGCTGTTCCATTATCCAATGACTACTCCTCACACCGTGAGGTGAGCAATCACTGGGTCCGCGAATCGTGCGCCCTAAGTAGACGAAGGGACCCAAGGATGACTGCCTTCTGCATTCTGGCGGCTAAGATGTGCGCCGCCGCACGGCACACCGGTATTTTGCGCAGTGCAGAGAGCAGCGTATTCCTCATTCCACCTAGGGATCCAATGACCATAACCAGCAGACTTACAGTGTAGTCTGGCCAGAGCCTGCGAAGTTGTCCGAGCAACTCCTGATATTTGGTCCGCTTTTCCTCCTCCTTAGAGACGATGTTCACCTCGGCAGGCGCCGAAAACTCAATAACGAACATCGTCTTCTGTTGGTGGTCGAGAAGGACTATGTCGGGCTTGTTTGCCTGTACAAGCTCGAGCGTGGGGAACGAGTAGTTCCAGTAAATCCGGCATTTCTCGTTCTCCACAACGGACTCTATATCCCCTGGAGCGTATGGCAGCACCGGTGTCTCATCGATACCGTATGAGTGCCTCAAATGATAGTAGAGCACTCGTAGAGCCGCGTTGTGCCGATGGACGTAAGCCGTCCCAGCGTGCGTCTTACACGCCGACAAGAGATGCATAAGCGTCTCTGGCGCCTGTCGGCATGCTCTACAAAGGGTGTCGGGTACATCTACACCCATAACCCTTTTACGGTACACCAAGGTGTTGAAGACACCGTCTTGGCAAGCCATTATAAAGCCCTCAGTCTCCGACTTCAACCCACTAGACCTTAGGAAAGAGAAGGTCAACTGCTCAGACAAGCCATGCTCTTCCAGATGTTTGTAGAAGATTCGATGCATTGGCTTATCTTTATGAAGTCCTAAAAGGAAGTCGACTTCGGCAGTTTTAAGGTGGGATTTTAATTCTGCGGGAGCAAGTTCCGTAATGGACTGCTGACACCTCCGCGTGAAGTCGAGTGTGAGGCTGAGCTCCTCGGCTGCTCGTTTCGCTGCGCTAAAAAGAAAGGCTCCTTTTCCCGCATTCTCGTGCTCTCGCACAAAGCGGATCAGGGGATCGGTGCTGATCGTTACATAGCAGGCAGTGGCCAGTACTACTCTGTTGTGCAGACGCTCCAAACTCAATAGTCCACGCCCTCCCAGGTGTCGCGGGAGGTATATTCGCGGGACAGAGGACTTAGGATGCAGGCTTCTCTCCATATTCATCCTTTTGCGGGTCTTCGTGTCGATTTCCTTCAGCTCGTTCACTTTCCAGTGTATAGCACCAAAGGTGTATAATAACAATGGGACCGCAAGCAGGTTTGTGGCAGCGACTTTGTTCTTGCCGGACAGTTCTGACGACCAGATCTGCCGGAGTCGGTGCAAATACTTGCGGCGGAGACACTCTTTAACCAATGCTGCCTCTTGGACATGACGCTGCGCCACTCCAAGGTAGGTATAAGTATCTCCGGCATGCAGTTGTCGCAAGATGCTCCCATCAACGAGCTGTTCCTCATCTCCACTATCTCCGCTTCGTCCTTTCTTGAGATGAACCAATGCACATTTGTCTGTCCCGAGTTCCATTCCGATAGCATGACTGTACTCCTGCACCACCCTCAGCGATTGTTGTAGTTCGCGTTGGCCGGAGGCATAGAGTTTTAGGTCATCCATATAAAACAGATGGGTGACCTTGTGCCTCCGATTATTGGGCGTGCCACAGCTGTATCCTTTAGTATTTCTCAGCGCTATGGACAGAGGCAAAAGTGAGATGCAAAAGAGCAAGGGACTCAAGGAGTCTCCTTGGAAGACACCTCTTTTCAATGACACCAACTCTGTCTGAACCGGAGTTTCACCTGATGTTATAGTGAACCGGGTCTTCCAGAGTGGCATCAGTTGTTTGATGCATCCCACTATCTGATTATCCACCGAAAGACATTCCAACAGCCGCACAATGAGCTCATGAGACGTGCTGTCGAATGCCTTGCGATAGTCAATCCAGGCCATAGAAAGGTTTCGCTTGTACTGCACGGAGTCCTGCGTGACACACCGGTCAATCAACAAGTTCTCCTTGCAGCCAGCTACTCCTTTCTTTGACCCTCTCTGTTCATACACGTCGAGAAATACAGGATTCACAACTTGAAGGAGACGCATGTACAAGATTCTGGTGAAGAGCTTGTAACATGCGTTCAGACATGTTATTGGCCTGTAGTTTTTGGGATCAGACAAATCTCCGGTCTTCGGGAGAAGCACGGTTCGACCCTCGACAAACCAAGACGGAATTGGCTGCTCCTGATTTAGCCACGAGTTAAAAACTCTAGCTAAATGCCGGTGGCAACTGGGGAATTTTTTCCACCAATAGGTGTTTATGCCATCCGGGCCAGGAGCTGCGAAATTCTTTGCGCCTCGTAAGGCGTCAAGAATTTCTTCCGTGTTTATCGGGTGTTGATTTAATTTCTCGTGTCTAATGTTGAAATCGCAGTTTGTGTTGTTAAGTGCGTTGGAGAGCGGATTCAGACAGAGACAGAACCACAGTGAACTGAGAGAGTCACCCTGGAAGATGTGTAGCTCATCCGTCTTGATATGGCCTTCCTGGGTTTTGAGATGTATATTGGTTCGCCATGTCTCCACGGTTCTTGTAAGAAACTGACGTAGCCCCGGGTTGATTTCATATATTTGAAGTGTTTTAATTAGCCAGCTATGGGGTATAGAGTCGCCCGGTGCTGTTCGTTACATAGCAGGCAGTGGCCAGTATTACTCTGTTGTGCAGACGCGCCAAACTCAATAGTCCACGCCCTCCCAGGTGTCGCGGGAGGTATATTCGCGGGACAGAGGACTTAGGATGCAGGCTTCTCTCCATATTCATCCTTTTGCGGGTCTTCGTGTCGATTTCCTTCAGCTCGTTCACTTTCCAGTGTATAGCACCAAAGGTGTATAATAACAATGGGACCGCAAGCATGTTTGTGGCAGCGACTTTGTTCTTGCCGGACAGTTCTGACGACCAGATCTGCCGGAGTCGGTGCAAATACTTGCGGCGGAGACACTCTTTAACCAATGTTGCCTCTTGGACATGACGCTGCGCCACTCCAAGGTAGGTATAAGTATCTCCGGCATGCAGTTGTCGCAAGATGCTCCCATCAACGAGCTGTTCCTCATCTCCACTATCTCCGCTTCGTCCTTTCTTGAGATGAACCAATGCACATTTGTCTGTCCCGAACTCCATTCCGATAGCATGACTGTACTCCTGCACCACCCTCAGCGATTGTTGTAGTTCGCGTTGGCCGGAAGCATAAAGTTTTAGGTCATCCATATAAAACAGATGGGTGACCTTGTGCCTCCGGTTATTGGGCGTGCCACAGCTGTATCCTTTAGTATTTCTCAGCGCTATGGACAGAGGCAAAAGTGAGATGCAAAAGAGCAAGGGACTCAAGGAGTCTCCTTGGAAGACACCTCTTTTCAATGACACCAACTCTGTCTGAACCCGAGTTTCACCTGATGTTATGGTGAACCGGGTCTTCCAGAGTGGCCTGTAGTTTTTGGGATCAGACAAATCTCCGGTCTTCAGGAGAAGCACGGTTCGACCCTCGACAAACCAAGCCGGAATTGGCTGCTCCTGATTTAGCCACGAGTTAAAAACTCTAGCTAAATGCCGGTGGCAACTGGGGAATTTTTTCCACCAGTAGGTGTTTATGCCATCCGGGCCAGGAGCTGCGAAATTCTTTGCGCCTCGTAAGGCGTCAAGAATTTCTTCCGTGTTTATCGGGTGACGCAGTACATTCAAGTTAGGAGTCCTCCTACAAACGGACTCAAACTGCGCCAAGGCCGGAGTGTCTGCTGAGAGAGGTTTGGGTTGTTCGTAAATGTCCCTCCAAAAGGCCTCCACGCGATCAGCAGTTGGCGGCTGCTCTATGGCTGGAGGCGGCTGTTGGAAAAGGCGAGAAGGTCTTTCGTAGAACATTCTGTTCTGCTCCAGACCTCTCGCCCGCGCCACCAACGATCGCTTAGCAGCGATTAGCATCCGTATCCTGTCAAGACAGTGTTGCTTGACAACAACCAGTACCGCTTGACTGAGTGTATGATGGTCGCGCCTCAACCCGTAGGCTATCTGGCGCACTCGGCGCGTCAAAGGTTTCCCAGCCGCTCTATATTCCATCACACACTGGATGCGGGATGCTTCCTGGTGAGCCAACTGGATTTTCGCTTCCATTTGGCGCACCCGTCTCTGTGCTCTCTCAACAGGAGAGTCTCTCACTCTCCCCTGTCTAGCTAGCCTCAGAGCCGCAGCGTAAATTTCGCAATTGATGCTCCAAATGTCAGAGGCCTCCGATAGACGTTCACCCACAACCTCATCCTCTCTCTTCAAATCTGCCAGCTTCAAGGACCTTCCGTTGTGATGCAAGGCCCTTCGGTCTCTGAAATCCCCAGGTGGGACGACTTGGTCGATTTCCCTCTCAGCGGGCCTTACCGGTGAACTTTCAGCCTGGTTAACAGGCCTTCCGTCCGCCGAAGGGGCAGGCTGAGCTGGAGCACGAACATATCCCTGCCTCCGGAGGTACGATACATAATCTCGCAAATTCTGAGAGGTAAGCGTGCTATGCTCTGGGTGCATTTCACACCACCTCTCACACATGCAGGACATGTATCCCTTACGGCGCGGGCTACTGCTCTCGTACTGCTACGAGACCTCAGTAGGTCATCCCTGAGCTCCGTCGTCCACCTAAAACGGTCCATGCCATTGCGGGGGTCGTCAACAGGGCAATTCGAAGCACCGCCACCTTGCCCAACGCCGGCTTCCGAAACCGGCTCGGTGTGGGTGCTTTTCTTCCGGGGTGGTCGAACCCGAAGATAGGGCCCGTCAGGTGGTTGGCCTTAGGGCCCCCAGACGACATTTCCGGAGGCAGCCGTCCAAATTGCCTCCTGAGGATACACCTGCGAAGGTTGCCGGCTGGATTACATCCTTGGGCTTCGGTATACCCTGCGGTGTCGCCACGCACCGGATAGCCTACTGATGTTGGGTGGCTTCCTGCGAGTGTATTATCAGCCGCCCCTAACATGGAGTCAGACGCTGTCGGAGTACCGCTCCTCACATGGAGATCCGTCGTGTCCTAATTGTTGAGGAATAGCCGATCCTCTGGATGCAGACGCTATTCCACCGTGCTAGTTTTGGTCCGCCCCGGGTATTTGATTTCCCCGGTACCACCCATATCTGGGAGGCGTTCCCCTATCCGCCACCTTGGGGAGGCGCCACTGAGGGGATCTAGCAACCCCTCGCGGAAGAGAGTCGTTATTATTATTATTATTATCATGTTCTTTCAAACTTCTCTCGCATGACTGCGGTGACGACAAATGTTGACGGGCTAGGCCAAGTCAACACCTGAACTATTACTGATCGGAATTTAGGAAAGATCGTACTATATTACAGGTCTTAAGGATTACAGACTTTTGGAATATTTTATGTAACCCTTCGTCCAGGCCCAACTGTTGTAGATGTTGTGTAAATGTGTTCGGTGTGAGGCCTGAGACCGACATAATGAGGGGGACAATAATAACTTTATCTTGTTTCCAGAGTCGCTTCACTTCTATGGCAAGGTCAGTGTATTTAGATATTTTCCCAGCGTAGGTGTTTTGAACATTTACATCATTGGGAATAGCAATATCTATTAAGTAGGTAACTTTGTCTGCCTTTGTCTGAAATACTATATCTGGTCTGTTTGCATTGATGGTTTTGTCTGTGTGTATTTCAACGTCCCAGTATAGTTTGTAATGGTCATTATCGAGTACTGATGTTGGTGTATACTTGTAATATGGCTCTGAGTTGTCGATTAGTTTGTTTTTTGTGGCTAATGCTTGATGTATTATTTTGGCTGCCGAGTTATGTCTAGCCGTGTACTCAGTTCCAGCGAGAGTTTTGCATGCGCTGGTTATGTGGTCTATTGTTTCCTTCTGTTGGTGACATTTTCTGCAATTATCGTTGGTTATGGATGGATCTTTAATTACGTATTTCTTGTAATTTCTCGTCGCAATAACTTGGTCCTGGATAGCAAGCATAAATCCCTCCGTTTCTGGAAAGAGTTGGCCATCCTGCAGCCAGGTATATGACTGTTTTTCATTTATCTGATCTTGCGTAATACGGTATCTATGTTTGCCATGGAGTGGTTTCTGCGACCAGGTGTTTATTTTTTCCTGTTGTGATTGTATGGGGTTGTGTGTGTCTGCGGCGTGGTCTAGACATGATAGGTTAAGTGGCTTTTGTCTACTTTTGCGATTGCTCGATGTAAATTTGTTTGTTTGCTTTGGAAGAATTGCCTGAGCGTTTTTATCTGTCTTGCGCGGAGTGACTGTATGTCTACGATCCCTCTGCCTCCCTGTTTCCTGTCTATGGTGAGCCTTTCTTTGCATGCGTTTGGATGTGACATTCGGTGTTTCGTAAGTTCTGTCCGTATGAGGATATGGATGTTTTCTATATCAGTGTGTGACCACTTGATGATGCCGAAGGAGTATGTGAGGACCGGTATCGCAAATGTGTTGATTGCTTTTGTAAGATTTTTGGAATTCAATTTTGATTTTAGCAGCTTAACGAGGCGATCTCTGAACTCTTGTGTTAGTTGAGCTTTGACTTGTGTGTGGTCGATCTTAATGTTCTGATTGAAGCCCAGATACTTGTACGTTTCGTCCTTGTCCATGTTATCCAGCGTTTGTCCAGTTAATATTTCCTGTTCGGCTTGGTTCTTCCATTGGCCTTTATTGATGTGGAGCACCTTGCATTTGCTCATACCGAATTCCATCCGGTCGTCTGACGTACAAACTTCTGTTATTCTGAGTAATTCTCTTAGTTGCACTTCAGTGGCTGCATATAGTTTTATGTCATCCATGTAGAGAAGATGATTTATTCTGTGCTGATTGACTTTCTGGTGTCTGATGTTGAAACCATAATTTGTGTTGTATTATTGTTATTATTATTATGTGTTAAAAACAAAAAAGTGCAGCTCGGGCTCCGACACACCGAGCTGCTGTTCCATTACCCAATGACTACTCCTCACACCGTGAGGTGAGCAATCACTGGGTCCGCGAATCGTGCGCCCTAAGTAGACGAAGGGACCTAAGGATGACTGCCTTCTGCATTCTGGCGGCTAAGATGTGCGCCGCCGCACGGCACACCGGCATTTTGCGCAGTGCAGAGAGCAGCGTATTCCTCATTCCACCTAGGGATCCAATGACCATAACCAGCAGACTTACAGTGTAGTCTGGCCAGAGCCTGTGAAGTTGTCCGAGCAACTCCTGATATTTGGTCCGCTTTTCCTCCTCCTTGGAGACGATGTTCACTTCGGCAGGCGCCGAAAACTCAATAACGAACATCGTCTTCTGTTGGTGGTCGAGAAGGACTATGTCGGGCTTGTTTGCCTGTACAAGCTCGAGCGTGGGGAACGAGTAGTTCCAGTAAATCCGGCATCTCTCGTTCTCCACAACGGACTCTATATCCCCTGGAGCGTATGGCAGCACCGGGGTCTCATCGATACCGTATGAGTGCCTTAAATGATAGTAGAGCACTCGTAGAGCCGCGTTGTGCCGATGGACGTAAGCCGTCCCAGCGTACGTCTTACACGCCGACAAGAGATGCATAAGCGTCTCTGGCGCCTGTCGGCAAGCTCTACAATGGGTGTCGGGTACATGTACACCCATAACCCTTTTACGTTATACCAAGGTGTTGAAGACACCGTCTTGGCAAGCCATTATAAAGCCCTCAGTCTCCGACTTCAACCCACTAGACCTTAGGAAAGAGAAGGTCAACTGCTCAGACAAGCCATGCTCTTCTAGATGTTTGTAGAAGATTCCATGCATTGGCTTATCTTTATGAAGTCTTAAGAGGAAGTCGACTTCGGCAGTTTTAATGTGGGCTTTTAATTCTGCGGGAGCAAGTTCCGTAATGGACTGCTGACACCTCCGCTTGAAGTCGAGTGTGAGGCTGAGCTCCTCGGCTGCTCGCTTCGCTGCGCTAAAAAGAAATGCTCCTTTTCCCGCATTCTCGTGCTCTCGCACGAAGCGGATCAGGGGATCGGTGCTGTTCGTTACATAGCAGGCAGTGGCCAGTACTACTCTGTTGTGCAGACGCTCCAAACTCAATAGTCCACGCCCTCCCAGGTGTCGCGGGAGGTATATTCGCGGGACAGAGGACTTAGGATGCAGGCTTCTCTCCATATTCATCCTTTTGCGGGTCTTCGTGTCGATTTCCTTCAGCTCGTTCACTTTCCAGTGTATAGCACCAAAGGTGTATAATAACAATGGGACCGCAAGCATGTTTGTGGCAGCGACTTTGTTCTTGCCGGACAGTTCTGACGACCAGATCTGCCGGAGTCGGTGCAAATACTTGCGGCGGAGACACTCTTTAACCAATGTTGCCTCTTGGACATGACGCTGCGCCACTCCAAGGTAGGTATAAGTATCTCCGGCATGCAGTTGTCGCAAGATGCTCCCATCAACGAGCTGTTCCTCATCTCCACTACCTCCGCTTCGTCCTTTCTTGAGATGAACCAATGCACATTTGTCTGTCCCGAACTCCATTCCGATAGCATGACTGTACTCCTGCACCACCCTCAGCGATTGTTGTAGTTCGCGTTGGCCGGAGGCATACAGTTTTAGGTCATCCATATAAAACAGATGGGTGACCTTGTGCCTCCGGTTATTGGGCGTGCCACAGCTGTATCCTTTAGTATTTCTCAGCGCTATGGACAGAGGCAAAAGTGAGATGCAAAAGAGCAAGGGACTCAAGGAGTCTCCTTGGAAGACACCTCTTTTCAATGACACCAACTCTGTCTGAACCCGAGTTTCACCTGATGTTATGGTGAACCGGGTCTTCCAGAGTGGCATCAGTTGTTTGATGCACCCCACTATCTGATTATCCACCGAAAGACATTCCAACAGCCGCACAATGAGCTCATGAGACGTGCTGTCGAATGCCTTGCGATAGTCAATCCAGGCCATAGAAAGGTTTCGCTTGTACTGCACAGAGTCCTGCGTGACACATCGGTCAATCAACAGGTTCTCCTTGCAGCCAGCTACGCCTTTCTTTGACCCTCTCTGTTCATACACGTCGAGAAATACAGGATTCACAGCTTGAAGGATACGCATGTACAAGACTCTGGTGAAGAGCTTGTAACACGCGTTCAGACATGTTATTGGCCTGTAGTTTTTGGGATCAGACAAATCTCCGGTCTTCGGGAGAAGCACGGTTCGACCCTCGACAAACCAAGCCGGAATTGGCTGCTCCTGATTTAGCCACGAGTTAAAAACTCTAGCTAAATGCCGGTGGCAACTGGGGAATTTTTTCCACCAGTAGGTGTTTATGCCATCCGGGCCAGGAGCTGCGAAATTCTTTGCGCCTCGTAAGGCGTCAAGAATTTCTTCCGTGTTTATCGGGTGACGCAGTACATTCAAGTTAGGAGTCCTCCTACAAACGGACTCGAACTGCGCCAAGGCCGGAGTGTCTGCTGAGAGAGGTTTGGGTTGTTCGTAAATGTCCCTCCAAAAGGTCACCACGCGATCAGCAGTTGGCGGCTGCTCTATGGCTTGAGGCGGTTGTTGGAAAAGGCGAGAAGGTCTTTCGTAGAACATTCTGTTCTGCTCCAGACCTCTCGCCCGCGCCACCAACGATCGCTTAGCAGCGATTAGCATCCGTATCCTGTCAAGACAGTGTTGCTTGACAACAACCAGTGCCGCTTGACTGAGTGTATGATGGTCGCGCCTCAACCCGTAGGCTATCTGGCGCACTCGGCGCATAAAAGGCTTCCCAGCCGCTCTATATTCCATCACACACTGGATACGGGATGCTTCCTGGCGAGCCAACTGGATTTTCGCTTCCATTTGGCGCACCCGTCTCTGTGCTCTCTCAACAGGAGAGTCTCTCACTCTCCCCTGTCTAGCTAGCCTCAGAGCCGCAGCGTAAATTTCGCAATTGATGCTCCAAATGTCAGAGGCCTCCGATAGACGTTCACCCACAACCTCATCCTCTCTCTTCAAATCTGCCAGCTTCAAGGACCTTCCATTGTTATGCAAGGCCCTTCGGTCTCTGAAATCCCCAGGTGTGACGACTTGGTCGATTTCCCTCTCAGCGGGCCTTACCGGCGAACTTTCAGCCTGGTTAACAGGCCTTCCGTCCGCCGAAGGGGCAGGCTGAGCTGGAGCACGAACATATCCCTGCCTCCGGAGGTACGATACATAATCTCGCAAATTCTGAGAGGTAAGCGTGCTATGCTCTGGGTGCATCTCACACCACCTCTCATACATGCGGGACATGTATCCCCTACGGCGCGGGCTACTGCTCTCGTAGCAGCTCAGTAGGTCATCCTTGAGCTCCGTCGTCCACCTAAAACGGTCCATGTCATTGCGGGGGTCGTCAACAGGGCAATTCGAAGCACCGCCACCTTGCCCAACGCCGGCTTCCGAAACCGGCTCGGTGTGGGTGCTTTTCTTCCGGGGTGGTCGAACCCGAAGATAGGGCCCGTCAGGTGGTTGGCCTTAGGGCCCCCAGACGACATTTCCGGAGGCAGCCGTCCAAATTGCCTCCTGAGGATGCACCTGCGAAGGTTGCCGGCTGGATTACATCCTTGGGCTTCGGTATACCCTGCGGTGTCGCCACGCACCGGATAGCCTACTGATGTTGGGTGGCTTCCTGCGGGTGTATTATCAGCCGCCCCTAACATGGAGTCAGATGCTGTCGGAGTACCGCTCCTCACATGGATATCCGTCGTGTCCTAATTGTTGAGGAATAGCCGATCCTCTGGATGCAGACGCTATTCCACCGTGCTAGTTTTGGTCCGCCCCGGGTATTTGATTTCCCCGGTACCACCCATATCTGGGAGGCGTTCCCCTATCCGCCACCTTGGGGAGGCGCCACTGAGGGGATCTAGCAACCCCTCGCGCCCTATTATTATTATTATTATTATTATTAAAAAAAATATTTTCATAGCTTCAAAAAAAACTAGGAAGGAAACTTAAAATATCGAATACCTAATCATTAAATATGACAACTCAAAAATGTTATAACATGTCTATAAAAACTAGATCAAAGCATCCGCTAAGCATTTTTATTAGATCATGGTAATGAACCGTGACACTTTGCAGATTGCAGATTTTCCATTGGCACGGCACGCACATTTCTTGTTTTTGCAGCCGCCCTTACTTATAGCAACGCTTATATCCTTGGTTTACAAAAATTGTATTCTGTCTTACAGCTTCTGTAAGTAATTTTTTTTTCCGTTTAATATCGTCACTGAGATTTTCCAATAATATAAGCTTTTCCAAAAATGGATTGAATACGCTTCGTGTAAACTTTGCTTGAGGGTTTCTTTGCTTGCGGAACTTGATTCAAATCATGACAGCCCTCTCTGGAGCGGACAATAATAAGGTTGCCTGGGCAAAGCCGTAAAAACGTAAATCCACTCCTAGTTTATCAACACTGTCCAGTTTACATGAATATTCACGCTATTCATTATCAGGACGTCCAGCTGTAATAGGACATTCACGACAATGACCGGTCAATATCGTTAAAGACCGAAAAAATATTATCTTTGACCGTAACATATACATATTAACAACGAAGCGATCGATAAGCACGAAGATTGCAGAACATAAGGCTACTTGCCAACTAAGTTATACAGACAAATCAGCGGTAAGAAAGGAGCTCATAGGATCAAGTTTGAAGAAACTCAGGTTCTTGCCGCAACGTCTTAAATATGGTAGCTTCAATACTGTAACTCCATCATGTAAGCTGTAACTTATTCTATATTGTAACAGCGTCCATTGAATACAAAGCGGTTAACTATCGTTTTGGCATCTCTGTAGTTTTACTTGATGCACAAGTCGGTCAAGCAGCGCAGACGTAAAAAAAGGTGGGTCGGAGTGTTTAGCCTTTCGAGCGAGCACAATATAGTTGAATAAGTTGTGCAAACAAAAATATTGAACGCTGCATCGCGGTATTTTGTTGTTCCAGCATAATATTCAATAGCATCAGAAAACAGCAACAAGCGGACAGATAGTAAAGGGGACCATACACTTTCAATATTCGTCCCACTTAAAATAGCAGAATTGATTGATGAGATTATCAAGAACCGCAATGAAATAAAAAATTTCATCCATGCAACCAAGGCGCGAGTCCTCTGGAAAACTGAAGAGCTCAAAACTACAGTGGCCACATTACAGCAAGAAAATTTTATCATCAAAGAAGAAGTAGAATCCCTCAGAAGAGAGCAAATAAAGAAAAATATAATCATATTCGGTCCTGAAAAGAAAATTGATGAGGTAAATGCAGAAAATCTGTGTTCAGATCTGAAAAATGTAATTGGGGCAGATATATTTGAAAATGACATCAGTGACATCTACCCCTTGGGTAAATGTGAAGGTTGCCTAATAAAAGTAGAGTTCTTATCAAACTTGAAGAAGAAGAGTATTCTGAAGAACTGTAATAAGCTGAGAGGACAGAATATACGCATAGTCCACGACCTAACAAAGAAACAAAGAAATGAAAACAAAATTCTAAGGAAACATCTATTCCTTGCAAAACAGGAAAACGCACACAACGAAAGGAGACAGACTAATTGTTAATGGAACCACATACACAGCAGATGAACTAGAAGCAGGCGAATATAAAGAAACAACAACAGTAGAGGCGCCAGAGGTCTTTCCCGCTCCAAAACCAGGACCATCCACTCCGAAGTATCCGGCGAGGGAGAAACCTACAGTATTGTTAAGCAATATAGCACAAGAGAACCCGTTCTACTAATAAAAACTAAATACTGATATAACGGCGCCATCGCTGTAAGTGATTCCCAATGTATTTTCTTTTATATACACATACAAGAAAAAGGAGCGAAGAAAATATCCTAACAGTTTTAGAATAGAACAGTTTCTTTTTATTTCTATTTTTGATGATGGATAATTATATAACTGAATTTCGCATTGATAGGATTGCAACATCTTATTTAAATGATTTCAATCAATTAACTACTTTGATGGATAATAACCCAAACATATATTCAAGAATTTTACATATGAACATAAGGAGTTTAGATCAAAACTTAGATTCATTAGTAATAACTGTCAGCTGTTTATCTAACATGATTGACATACTGGTACTAACAGAGACTTGACTGATAGATGATATTACATTATATGTAATCTGCAATATTCGCGTTGACTATAGCAATTAATATCCGTTATTTATAAATTCAAATACAATACACGTCCATAATCTCGACGTGATACACCAACATGTACTTAAAACTTTATTCCATAATCCTATATTGTATTTCCTGCATATTGTAGTATTCTACCCAAAAAAGTAAAAATAAACACAAGTCTATACAAAAATGCTTAAATGACACCAGATATAAATTATTCTCGCAGTGTGTATCCAAACCTTTCTCAAAAGTATCTAGCGCCTAAATTATACAACTTGATACCTCCTGCCCTAAGACAAATGAACGACATGACATATTTAAAAAAAAGGAAAGTTTGATTGCAAACGGTAGGTACCTAGTAGTGAAATAAAAAATAAGTAAATACTTGAAACTTGTTCTCCCATCATCACGCTTGAGTCCTATCTAGCAACGGCCTCAGAGGCATATCACTCTACAGAATAATTTTTTTGTCTAATATTTGTTGCACAATGCCATACACTCATGTCATATATCATATTGTGTATTTTTGCTATTGAGATTAATTGATCCTACCTTCTATTTAATATGTATTACGTGTAGTGTAAAAACATCCAAGATTTTGTTTATATTTTAAGTATAGTACTCAAAACTTACTGAGATTAGTTATTATGTATTTTTTTAGGGTTTTCTAGCAGTAGTATCTTTAATTCTACTTTTTGTTACTATATTATGAGTTATTTGTTTCTTACACTCCTAACTGCCTTTGTATCTTACACTCCTAACTACCTTTGTATCTATATATTACATTTTTTGTCACTATGAATTGGTTTGACGCCCAGCACAAGAGCTTTCTTCTTGGGCATTTTTCAAATTTATTGTGAAACGTTTATCTATGATTGAAATGTATCCACATATCCACAAGATACCTCACAACGCTCATCCTTTTAAAAACATCAGCTTTCTATAAATGTCTCTGCTCCAATCGACAGGCAGACAAGCAGACCGATAGTCTCATATAGTCTCATAATAATATGATGTTTGATTTTAAAAGCCAGTGCTCCGATTAGATATACCTCAAATTTGAGTTTGATGATGTGTCCTCATCTTAATTAGTGAAAGCAGATTCATTCAGTACTTTTAAAATATTCTCCCCTAGTATCTTCATGCATGTGAATGTTAAAGGAACGCTGAAAGCTGAAAAATTAGTTGTGAAGTCGACCGAATATCTCAGATCACATAAACGTTAGATGTTACATACTTACATAGGTACCCAAAAACTGCACACCATTACGCTGACTGTTGCGTATATGCTGCTTTTTGTTTCATTCTTACGCGTCATTAATATTACAACCTGATTCTGATATACTGAGAATTGCTCGCGAGACTATATTTTGCATTTTCCCCTGCTTCCAATAAAACTGATGTGAATCCCTGTACTTTATGAGCTACGAACGCTAGTAGCCATTTCAGTAAGAGATTGGTCGCGCGCGAAACGTTTTCTCCATTCAGGGACCCTTCGATTATTAAGAAATCGAAGGTTGACGTCAGGGCCGATACCGATCAGAGGGTTGCGAGTAACTTTATTGTGCGTGAGACGGCCATTACTTAGGTCCGTGCTAAGGCGACCTGAGTGCCTTTTGGTGACCACGAGTTACTGGAAAATGGTTTTGCTGTGCACACAGCTACATGTTACGGTCAAGTTTCTAAATCGTGTCAAAATTATATCAGAGTACGTTAACTACTCACCAAACTGGTATTTTCATCCAACATACATAAATATGTATTTATCTATCAGCATCTGTCGGGATTTTCAAATTATTTTTAAAAAATCGGAGGAAATGGGGTATCCAAATATTTTAATATTTAAAATAGTTTTGTAATAACCGAATCAACAGGTCAAACACCTGGGGGTGGTTATTGACATTAGAATCACATAAAAGACAGCTCTCAATTCCAGGATTCAGTATGACTGCTCGGTCTGGTAGTCGGGGTTAGCCTGCTTTTATATAACCGCAGGGTATGCTTTTAGCGGATCGTAGGAGGGATACTGCGTTCAAAGGGGTCAGATCATCAGTATTTAAATTGATCATGTCACCTGGTCAAGCAAAATTGAAATGCGTCAAAATAGCTGTAATGTCACATCCAAATTCTAGGTATAAAATCATCGATAATACTGAAGGAGGCATGCTGCAGGTCGTGATGTATATGTATACTAAATATCAAGAAGGATGAAAATGTGTACCAATGTTGGGAGAAAGATAACACTCTAGGACGATGCAGCACTGCAGCAAGTTGGGTTAGCTAAATTGTCATGTATACATACAACATGTAAATTATTGTAAAAGCCTCATACAAGGCCTGGCCTTCCGAGGTTACGATATTTACGTAATATAGTATAGTATAGTATAGTATAGTATAGTCTTGCGAGCGATTTATGGTGACATTATTGGGTTCACTGCTTTTGATTAAGAAATGGAGAATTAATCATAGACTAATAAGTACTTCAAAGAAATTTGTCATGGATGAAGTGGGGTCTTATGTGATATTTCATAGTTCAGTAGATGGCTACCATTTGCAGGATTTTTATGTCTGGATCATTGCCTTGACACTTAACAAAGACATAAATTCCCAATTACCAAACTCCTTTTTCTCTTTATGTACTATTTGCTCTAAATCAGTTGGTTCAAAACAAAAATATTGTTTTGACCTATTTCTGACAGCTGGTAAGTAAGCCTTATATGACAACCGCCGACGGAATAAGTCGCTGCTTGACTGGGATATGCTTTCACAATCCGAGTCGGATATTTGTCGAATATAGTACTCGTCATTGTTAGTCAGAGCGGTCCGGAGGACCTTACAAAGAGCATTATTGACCGCAGATCGCTACCGCAGGTCGGATTGATATTTTTGACGCGCCGCGTGTGTGTAAAAGCATTTCGTTTAAACGAACATATTTTTAAGATACGCGGTATCGCGTCGGAAATTCGCTCGTGAAATATCGTGCCGCTTCGGCGTCATGTAACAGCAGACTTAGGTGCAAGCTTGCTAAGGTTTAGATGCTAGCAGCACTGAAAATAGCGGGTAATAAGGGAACAATACCTGGTGCTTCTCTGGAGGTAATGTTAGAATTACCGCCGCTGCACCTCACGATAAAAAGTGTGTCAATGCCGCATTGCTCAAGAAGGCGTTATAAGTACGTGGGTATAGCATGAGAGCCGGTAGTTGGCCATACACCAGAATAGAGGCGGTTTGGGGAAACCTATGTCCTCATATCAAAATTCTGGTTGGTGAGAGCCAATGATGCCTTCAGTCTAGACAGCAGCTTCTCATTAATTATCCCCATAGAGATCATTTGATGACGGGCGAGATTAACCATCAGCTCCATAGCTTTGTGTATGTTACTGTCGGATCGCGCTCGAAGCAGCAGGCTTCTGTCTAAAAGGCAAAAAAGTTTTGCGCTTAGGGCCTGCACGCCTTTCTTCCATGAAAGAAATGCAAGTCACATTGATTTTTAAATAATCGGCAGAAGTTAAAGTCAGATAGTCACTCAATGTTTTTATAAAGGTTCTCAAAGGCCACTGCCGGCTGGGCGTTTGTCACTCATAACTCTGCTCTAGATGTTGGGAAGAGCATGGAACTTTGACCCACTTCCTGGGCAGGTTTGGCTGAGTATCGCAACCTAAGGTTCAGATATTTGTCCCCAACGGAGTTCGAATAGGAATCAAAATACTCACTACAATAGTGGGATGAACTGATGTACATCATGTCTGGTAATTTCGACAAAAGGAAGTTCTCCAGAGCATCATGAGAGCTTTTATTGTTGATTGTATGGGGTAAGGAAGAGGGTTCAAGAATGCCCCTCTTACCTGGCTTTGCCTCTTCGCTGCTAATACTACTACTAGTATAGTTTTTTTATTATAGAAGGTTTAGGAAATCGCCTTGATCGCAAGGTCAGAAGCACTTGCGCACCCGGTAATGTGAGAGTCTACCCGCCCGACGTTGAACCAGCTTGAGTCCTCTAATGTTCAGGCGTCTATGCAACATGTTACCATGGTCCGACCGGCTAAAATGCGTTCCGTCTTTCCTTACCTCAGTCTCCATCTGGAATCAGCGTGAACGATATTCTTTGTAGTACAAGATGAGTTAGATATGTTCTTCTTCAGATGAGTTAAGTATGTTCTTTTTCTCCTCCTCCTTCTGCTACATGTCCATAAGTTACCCTCTCTCTTTCGGTTTTACAATGCCTTGAACCATCTTTTATGTACTTACATAGAAGCACAGAAGCACAGAAGTACTATCATACCCGGAAGTGCGAGAGCGAATCTGTTCAGCGGACGTAGTTGCATCCACCCGACATGCCATCACGGACCGACCGGTTAAACCCCTTCCCTCTCTCCTTACCTCCTCTATCTTTATCTGCACATCGGACATCATCGTGAACGATATTCTTCGCAGCGCAAGATGAGGTATTTTCTATTCCATGTGTCTGTGTCCATCTGACCCATTAGCTTCTAAGATGATTTGTATCATAAAACAATTCCAACGAACTAGCACACTTGGGGTCTAAAGTGATTAATTCAAGAGTTACAGGTACTTAAAGGAATGTATCACTAGCATTATGAAACACTACCAAAGTAAGTTAACTGTAGGGGTACATGTTATAATCAATGGTAGTGGTACCATCCTTTAAGTACCTGTAGCTCTTGAATTAATCACTTTAGACCCCAAGTGTGCTAGTTTGTTGGAATTGTGCGAGCAGACAGAAGGAATTCTGCCGGTGCGCCATCTAGTACCCGAGCCTTGTCGTTCCACCAAAGAGTTTACTGCTGCTAGTAGCGTTTCTCTTTGGTTGCCGTTACCCTCGGGTACTAGATGGCGCACCGGCAGAATTCCTTCTGTCTGCTCGCACATCTTTCACATGTTTATTAAACATGGAAAAATTGATGCTCTCTATTTCCGTCAATCGACCTATGGTGCATTGATGATCGCTAATAAGCGTGAAACAGCTGTCTGCGTACAGGTGGATTGACGGAGGTATAGAGCAACCCTCGTATATCGGCTTTACGCTGCTTGCGTCAAAATCCGTGCCTCTAGTGGCAAAAGCGAACGAGCCTTGTCGTTCCACCAAAGAGTTTACTGCTGCTAGTAGCGTTTCTCTTTGGTTGCCGTTAACCTCGGGTACTAGATGGCGCACCGGCAGAATTCCTTCTGTCTGCTCGCACATCTTTCACATGTTTATTAAACATGGAAAAATTGATGCTCTCTATTTCCGTCAATCGACCTATGGCATGATACTACGACACTGACAGATATGATTACGTGGCGGACAGATTTCGAACCGGTCTGCGCATAACGTCACCGTGTGACAAAAGTGTACAAGCACATGGCGCCAAAGCATTGATTTTTGAAAGTTTTATTTCGTTTCCTGTTATATCTGTCTTAGATATTTAATATTCATACAAAATGTATCTGAATCTGAATAAAAAATTGGTGAAATAGTTATACAGAGAATTGATATTAATCGACGACTAACCCGTTTGCAGTAGTTCCGAGCGGTCTGAATTTCAGATACAAAAATTTGAATCTATGTACTCAAAAAAATTTTACATTGTGGAAAAAGAACAGATCCAGAGCGGTCTGGACGTATTTTTCTGAAATCTCATATAAGAGGTTGATTGGAGTGCCTAGTGAAACCATCTTTTTGTGGGAAAATTTCTCGGGTAGGGGGTGGAATTTTCATATACTTCATTCAGGAGCCTTTGATTACCGTTCTTATTTTTTATATATAGATTATGATGTTGCGTCACCAGCTCTTCAAGCCAATTTGCATATGTATTTACTGTATAATTCTCTTAATAAAAGGCAGACAAGAAATAAATAACATGATTTTGTCATTAGAGGTTTTTAAAAATCATGAACAAGCATAATGGCATTATGTTTATGGCGAATGTATATTGACTTTTTTTCTGCTAACGATGGGTGGAAAATAGCAAATTTCCTTATTTTTTATTTATTCAAATATATGTCACAACCGCGTATATGTTAAACATAAAATAAAAACATATCACAATACAACAATACAATATCTTTCTGGGCATTGTATTTAGCTAGTACAGGTGAATTCTCGTATACTAAAGATTCCTAGTAATAACAGGTTTTTCCTCAACTTTTTTCAAAATGTTTTCACACGATGTATCTGTTTAATAATATGTTTGAATTAAAAAGTTTGATCCACTTGTAGTGATGGTTTCTGATGGCCTGGGTATAGGGCACATTATTTGTTGCTCTCTTGTGTTGCAGTTAGGTATTGATTCTGTATATAAAATGAGTCTATGGGGAAATATATTTTGGACAGACAATAAGAACTGAAAAAGGGGTGAATAAGAGCATATAGAACTAGCCTTTCTCTATATGAACTGAAAATGAAATATCAAAATACGTTCTGCAACCTGTAAATCTCCAACCATCTTTTAGCGCATTTTTATTTTATGTAGCTTTTTTTTATTCCAAATAGGAAAGGCGCTAAGAAAGCTGGATACACTGTCGCAGGACCCTATATACTTATTACTTTATACTATTTTACAATGTTAGTGAATTTCAGTTTTCTAATATTCGAGGTCTCTCTAATTCCCCTATCAAGAATTCGTATTCTGAAATACATTGTGCATCTTGAAAACAAGCTCATCTTTGCTTCATCAGTCACATATATGTAGAAAACTGAAATTCACTAACATTGTAAAATAGTATAAAGTAATAAGTATATAGGGTCCTGCGACAGTGTATCCAGCTTTCTTAGCGCCTTTCCTATTTGGAATAAAAAAAAGCTACATAAAATAAAAATGCGCTAAAAGATGGTTGGAGATTTACAGGTTGCAGAACGTATTTTGATATTTCATTTTCAGTTCATATAGAGAAAGGCTAGTTCTATATGCTCTTATTCACCCCTTTTTCAGTTCTTATTGTCTGTCCAAAATATATTTCCCCATAGACTCATTTTATATACAGAATCAATACCTAACTGCAACACAAGAGAGCAACAAATAATGTGCCCTATACCCAGGCCATCAGAAACCATCACTACAAGTGGATCAAACTTTTTAATTCAAACATATTATTAAACAGATACATCGTGTGAAAACATTTTGAAAAAAGTTGAGGAAAAACCTGTTATTACTAGGAATCTTTAGTATACGAGAATTCACCTGTACTAGCTAAATACAATGCCCAGAAAGATATTGTATTGTTGTATTGTGATATGTTTTTATTTTATGTTTAACATATACGCGGTTGTGACATATATTTGAATAAATAAAAAATAAGGAAATTTGCTATTTTCCACCCATCGTTAGCAGAAAAAAAGTCAATATACATTCGCCATAAACATAATGCCATTATGCTTGTTCATGATTTTTAAAAACCTCTAATGACAAAATCATGTTATTTATTTCTTGTCTGCCTTTTATTAAGAGAATTATACAGTAAATACATATGCAAATTGGCTTGAAGAGCTGGTGACGCAACATCATAATCTATATATAAAAAATAAGAACGGTAATCAAAGGCTCCTGAATGAAGTATATGAAAATTCCACCCCCTACCCGAGAAATTTTCCCACAAAAAGATGGTTTCACTAGGCACTCCAATCAACCTCTTATATGAGATTTCAGAAAAATACGTCCAGACCGCTCTGGATCTGTTCTTTTTCCACAATGTAAAATTTTTTTGAGTACATAGATTCAAATTTTTGTATCTGAAATTCAGACCGCTCGGAACTACTGCAAACGGGTTAGTCGTCGATTAATATCAATTCTCTGTATAACTATTTCACCAATTTTTTATTCAGATTCAGATACATTTTGTATGAATATTAAATATCTAAGACAGATATAACAGGAAACGAAATAAAACTTTCAAAAATCAATGCTTTGGCGCCATGTGCTTGTACACTTTTGTCACACGGTGACGTTATGCGCAGACCGGTTCGAAATCTGTCCGCCACGTAATCATATCTGTCAGTGTCGTAGTATCATGCCATAGGTCGATTGACGGAAATAGAGAGCATCAATTTTTCCATGTTTAATAAACATGTGAAAGATGTGCGAGCAGACAGAAGGAATTCTGCCGGTGCGCCATCTAGTACCCGAGGGTAACGGCAACCAAAGAGAAACGCTACTAGCAGCAGTAAACTCTTTGGTGGAACGACAAGGCTCGTTCGCTTTTGCCACTAGAGGCACGGATTTTGACGCAAGCAGCGTAAAGCCGATATACGAGGGTTGCTCTATACCTCCGTCAATCCACCTGTACGCAGACAGCTGTTTCACGCTTATTAGCGATCATCAATGCACCATAGGTCGATTGACGGAAATAGAGAGCATCAATTTTTCCATGTTTAATAAACATGTGAAAGATGTGCGAGCAGACAGAAGGAATTCTGCCGGTGCGCCATCTAGTACCCGAGGGTAACGGCAACCAAAGAGAAACGCTACTAGCAGCAGTAAACTCTTTGGTGGAACGACAAGGCTCGGGTACTAGATGGCGCACCGGCAGAATTCCTTCTGTCTGCTCGCACAATTCCAACAAACTAGCACACTTGGGGTCTAAAGTGATTAATTCAAGAGCTACAGGTACTTAAAGGATGGTACCACTACCATTGATTATAACATGTACCCCTACAGTTAACTTACTTTGGTAGTGTTTCATAATGCTAGTGATACATTCCTTTAAGTACCTGTAACTCTTGAATTAATCACTTTAGACCCCAAGTGTGCTAGTTCGTTGGAATTGTTTTATGATACAAATCATCTTAGAAGCTAATGGGTCAGATGGACACAGACACATGGAATAGAAAATACCTCATCTTGCGCTGCGAAGAATATCGTTCACGATGATGTCCGATGTGCAGATAAAGATAGAGGAGGTAAGGAGAGAGGGAAGGGGTTTAACCGGTCGGTCCGTGATGGCATGTCGGGTGGATGCAACTACGTCCGCTGAACAGATTCGCTCTCGCACTTCCGGGTATGATAGTACTTCTGTGCTTCTGTGCTTCTATGTAAGTACATAAAAGATGGTTCAAGGCATTGTAAAACCGAAAGAGAGAGGGTAACTTATGGACATGTAGCAGAAGGAGGAGGAGAAAAAGAACATACTTAACTCATCTGAAGAAGAACATATCTAACTCATCTTGTACTACAAAGAATATCGTTCACGCTGATTCCAGATGGAGACTGAGGTAAGGAAAGACGGAACGCATTTTAGCCGGTCGGACCATGGTAACATGTTGCATAGACGCCTGAACATTAGAGGACTCAAGCTGGTTCAACGTCGGGCGGGTAGACTCTCACATTACCGGGTGCGCAAGTGCTTCTGACCTTGCGATCAAGGCGATTTCCTAAACCTTCTATAATAAAAAAACTATACTAGTAGTAGTATTAGCAGCGAAGAGGCAAAGCCAGGTAAGAGGGGCATTCTTGAACCCTCTTCCTTACCCCATACAATCAACAATAAAAGCTCTCATGATGCTCTGGAGAACTTCCTTTTGTCGAAATTACCAGACATGATGTACATCAGTTCATCCCACTATTGTAGTGAGTATTTTGATTCCTATTCGAACTCCGTTGGGGACAAATATCTGAACCTTAGGTTGCGATACTCAGCCAAACCTGCCCAGGAAGTGGGTCAAAGTTCCATGCTCTTCCCAACATCTAGAGCAGAGTTATGAGTGACAAACGCCCAGCCGGCAGTGGCCTTTGAGAACCTTTATAAAAACATTGAGTGACTATCTGACTTTAACTTCTGCCGATTATTTAAAAATCAATGTGACTTGCATTTCTTTCATGGAAGAAAGGCGTGCAGGCCCTAAGCGCAAAACTTTTTTGCCTTTTAGACAGAAGCCTGCTGCTTCGAGCGCGATCCGACAGTAACATACACAAAGCTATGGAGCTGATGGTTAATCTCGCCCGTCATCAAATGATCTCTATGGGGATAATTAATGAGAAGCTGCTGTCTAGACTGAAGGCATCATTGGCTCTCACCAACCAGAATTTTGATATGAGGACATAGGTTTCCCCAAACCGCCTCTATTCTGGTGTATGGCCAACTACCGGCTCTCATGCTATACCCACGTACTTATAACGCCTTCTTGAGCAATGCGGCATTGACACACTTTTTATCGTGAGGTGCAGCGGCGGTAATTCTAACATTACCTCCAGAGAAGCACCAGGTATTGTTCCCTTATTACCCGCTATTTTCAGTGCTGCTAGCATCTAAACCTTAGCAAGCTTGCACCTAAGTCTGCTGTTACATGACGTAATGTAACCACTACTATCACTACTACTGCTATGGACCTACCATTACAACGGAGTTCTCAGGCTCCGCGTTCAAATTCAGAAGCAGTCGCACGTGATGGTAATTAAGATTAGAGGATAGTGGCTTGAACCAAAAAAGTCCATTGTGTACCTAGGCATCACTTTAAACAACGAGAGTCCTTTCGGAGAGCAACTCAAGGGAGTAGCAGCCAAAGCGGAAAAGAAGGTGGCAGTTCTTTCCCGGCTCATGTCAAAGGTCGGTAGACCTAGTACTATAAAAAGGGCAATTCTGTGCGCAGTAGTTGAGTCAGTGGTCCCTTATGGATGCCCAGTGTGGTAAAAAGCCAGTAAGAGGAAAAAGCACCAACAGACGTTTAATAGGCGAGGTTAGTAAAGAAAAGCGCTGCTAAGGGTAGCTGGGACATACCACACCGCATCGATCAGATCTTTACAGGTAACACCGCCTCGTAACCTTTTAGCGATGGGTCAAAGCACATTCAGGTTTACAAGTCAACGAAGTAGTCGACAGATTAGCAAAACAAAGTATATACGGCGGAGTGGAAATTGAAAACTCCATTAGCGTCCAAGAGTGCATAAGTGAATGCAAAAATAAAATGAAACAGAAGTGGAACAACACCTGGATGGAGTACTGCAATCAAAAGCCAACACGATACACTCTCATAATTCCATCAATTCCTCACGAATTGTAGTTTAAGAATCTTAATTATAAGCGTAGAGATATAGTTACTATAAGCAGATTGAAATGTGGACACGCTTGCTACCCTTATCATCTGAAAAAAATTGGTACTCAAAGCACCGATACATGCGATACATGTAACAGAGTAAGCGATTTAGACCACATATTTTTTGCTTCAGCTTTACTCTAATCTAATAAAAAAGAAGACACAAGCCCCATTCAATTTAATATCCCTTCTAGCCACTAATAGATCAGACGTATTCGACGCATTACTGGCATTCGTAAAAAATATAGGAATAAGGTTGTAGGATAGGAGTAGAAATAGGTTAGCCTGTACACCTTTGTTTCCACACCCCATGGAATGTATGACCTTTCGTCCCGTGGTCTAGCCCACCTGTGTAAACAAAGTCACCCTGACAGACCCCTGGGTGTGAAGTGCGTTAATCCTAATCCCTCTCCTTTGCTTCTTCTGAACAACTTCCGTGATCGATCAGGTTAGAAGTTAGGAAGAGATAGTTTTAAAAATCAACCCATCCAATTAAAACCGAGCTGTACATGATATACTATAATAGTTACTGGCTGGAATGAGCTTACTGCTCCAGGGCCAAAAAAAACCTTTTAGCGGAAGCAAGAGCGCGCTTGCACAGAGGTAAAGAACAGCTCCAAACTGCTAGACTCAGCACACTAGAAATATGGCAGTAGCTAAGGGCACCGTCCTTAAGGCAGTGGATGAAGTGTAAGCACCGAACATCGTGCTATCTCTCACTTGGGAGCTGTCAGGCCGTGGCCCTTTTAGGGTGTTTAGGCACCAAATAGACAGACTAGTTGATTACTTGTGGCATCACACCACACATCGAAGCACGCACTGTTTGACTGCAGTAGATAGTAGTAGTAGTTTATTGTGAGAAAGAATCAATACATATATGTGGATACATTTCAATTATAAATAAAGGTTTCACCATAAATTTGAAAAATGCCCAAAAAGAAAAATCTTGTGCTGGGCCTCAAATTAATTCACAGTGCAAACACAAAGTTATATATAGATACATAGGTAGGAGTGTGAGAAAGTAATAACTCACATCTTAACAAAAAGTAGGATGAAAAGTACTAGTGCTAGGTGCCCTAAAGAAAATACAGAATAACAAAAAATCAATACACAGATATGTGGAAAATACATTTTGATCATACATAGAAGTTTCGCAATAAATCCGAAAAATGCCCAAAAATAAAAATCTTGTGCTGGGCTTCAGACTAATTTACAGTGCCAAGCAAAAGGTTATATACTATAGATAGATACAAAGGTAATTAGGAGTATAAGGAAGAAATAACATATCGTCACAAAAAGTAGGATTAAAAATACTAGTGCTAGATACCCCTAGAAAAAATACAAAATAACAAAAACTTGGTAGGTTTTAAGTACTATACATAAACAATAAACAATATGTTAGAGTTTTTACTTCTTCTTCTCCTTTAGGTGCCGTACGCAATGCAGCGTGTAGGCGAGTCACTGATCATCATGTTAGATCATATGTAAGGTATGTTCTCTTGCTTTTCTGAATAATGTTCCGATGTCTCTGATACCGCACCAGTTTCTGATATCTCTGAGCCAAGAATGTTGTTTTCGTCCTGGGCCTCTTCTTCCTCCTATTTTGCCCATTAAGATTTCTTTCGGGATTTTATATTTGGAGCCTCTTAATATATGTCCCAAGTAAGCTACTTTTCTGTTTTTGATAATGTGCAGCAGCTGTCTTTCTTCATTTGCTCTTCGTAGAACTTCTTCGTTGGTGACGTGGTCCATCCAGGGTATTCTTAGTTCTTAGTTTTCTTAGAGTCCACATTTCGAACGCTTCTATGCGATTCATTGATCTTACTTTCATTGACCAGCTTTCTGACCCATATGTTACTATAGGCCAAATGTCAGAGGCACTTCTTGGCGAAGGAGAAGGAATGAAGACGTTTTACACTATACATAATACATATTAAATAGAAAGTATGATGAAAAATACTTTGTTTAAATAGAAAACAATCGGAAGGAGACACATACATGCACATACATGCACATATATGCACATTTACACATACGTACGCACATATATATCGATCAATAATTCTTAAATATTATCGACAGAAAAAAATAGGCAGTATGGACGAAAGCTTCATTGTAGCTGAACTATTATACAGGGTGTCATACGACGATTGAGACAAGCAATATATCAAAACTGGGCAGTAGTAGCGAATTATAATTTTGAGGACTTAAATAAGAGCAAATATAGTATGTTTACTTATTACTGTGTCACCCAATGAGGTATTTGTCTTTGATCACGTGACGTCCGATTTTTAATGGGACACCCTGTATATTTGTGACTTTTTGTATTCCTTCCGATAAAACAATTCCAGCAAACGAGGGTTGCACTATACCTCCGTCAATCCACCAGTACGCAGACAGCTGTTTCACGCTTATTAGCGATCATCAGTGCGCCATAGGTCCATGATACTACGACTTTAGAAGGTATGCTCACGCGCATGATGTCATCCGTCGCGCTTCCACCTGTGACGTCAGCGTGTGACAAACGGGGTTTGTTTACTCGTTCAGTTACAGGTTATAGCCGAACATTTTCAGTTTATTTTCTTGAGATTACTCGTTTACCGTAGTAAAGTTTGATAAAACATTAATTATTTGCGATTCTAGAGTTTAACACATATTTGAACAATAGTTTATTGTGTGGTTGTGGGATGTAATAATAAAAAAGTAAAAACTATTCGTCACTCTACCGCTACTTGGGATGGTTTGGAAAATTTGGCAGGTTTCATTGTATTTAAGTTGAAAAATAAGGAGAAACTGGGTTATATCCCAGATTGCACAGATACTTCTCTCAGTTGGGTCAAACATTTAACAGAAGGTGGACTACAAAAACATACAGATGAGTTCTTGGCAAAATGTAATGAGCTCGGCCATATATTTTCCAACTATAATAGAAACGCTTTGAAAATTGAAAAAAAACTATCTTGCGAATTTAAACAAATTATCAGAGAATGTATGTACATGTATGTACATTCTCTGATAATTTGTTTAAATTCGCAAGATAGTTTTTTTTCAATTTTCAAAGCGTTTCTATTATAGTTGGAAAATATATGGCCGAGCTCATTACATTTTGCCAAGAACTCATCTGTATGTTTTTGTAGTCCACCTTCTGTTAAATGTTTGACCCAACTGAGAGAAGTATCTGTGCAATCTGGGATATAACCCAGTTTCTCCTTATTTTTCAACTTAAATACAATGAAACCTGCCAAATTTTCCAAACCATCCCAAGTAGCGGTAGAGTGACGAATAGTTTTTACTTTTTTATTATTACATCCCACAACCACACAATAAACTATTGTTCAAATATGTGTTAAACTCTAGAATCGCAAATAATTAATGTTTTATCAAACTTTACTACGGTAAACGAGTAATCTCAAGAAAATAAACTGAAAATGTTCGGCTATAACCTGTAACTGAACGAGTAAACAAACCCCGTTTGTCACACGCTGACGTCACAGGTGGAAGCGCGACGGATGACATCATGCGCGTGAGCATACCTTCTAAAGTCGTAGTATCATGGACCTATGGCGCACTGATGATCGCTAATAAGCGTGAAACAGCTGTCTGCGTACTGGTGGATTGACGGAGGTATAGTGCAACCCTCGTTTGCTGGAATTGTTTTATCGGAAGGAATACAAAAAGTCACAAATATACAGGGTGTCCCATTAAAAATCGGACGTCACGTGATCAAAGACAAATACCTCATTGGGTGACACAGTAATAAGTAAACATACTATATTTGCTCTTATTTAAGTCCTCAAAATTATAATTCGCTACTACTGCCCAGTTTTGATATATTGCTTGTCTCAATCGTCGTGGGACACCCTGTATAATAGTTCAGCTACAATGAAGCTTTCGTCCATACTGCCTATTTTTTTCTGTCGATAATATTTAAGAATTATTGATCGATATATATGTGCGTACGTATGTGTAAATGTGCATATATGTGCATGTATGTGCATGTATGTGTCTCCTTCCGATTGTTTTCTATTTAAACAAAGTATTTTTCATCATACTTTCTATTTAATATGTATTATGTATAGTGTAAAACGTCTTCATTCCTTCTCCTTCGCCAAGAAGTGCCTCTGACATTTGGCCTATAGTAACATATGGGTCAGAAAGCTGGTCAATGAAAGTAAGATCAATGAATCGCATAGAAGCGTTCGAAATGTGGACTCTAAGAAAACTAAGAACTAAGAATACCCTGGATGGACCACGTCACCAACGAAGAAGTTCTACGAAGAGCAAATGAAGAAAGACAGCTGCTGCACATTATCAAAAACAGAAAAGTAGCTTACTTGGGACATATATTAAGAGGCTCCAAATATAAAATCCCGAAAGAAATCTTAATGGGCAAAATAGGAGGAAGAAGAGGCCCAGGACGAAAACAACATTCTTGGCTCAGAGATATCAGAAACTGGTGCGGTATCAGAGACATCGGAACATTATTCAGAAAAGCAAGAGAACATACCTTACATATGATCTAACATGATGATCAGTGACTCGCCTACACGCTGCATTGCGTACGGCACCTAAAGGAGAAGAAGAAGTAAAAACTCTAACATATTGTTTATTGTTTATGTATAGTACTTAAAACCTACCAAGTTTTTGTTATTTTGTATTTTTTCTAGGGGTATCTAGCACTAGTATTTTTAATCCTACTTTTTGTGACGATATGTTATTTCTTCCTTATACTCCTAATTACCTTTGTATCTATCTATAGTATATAACCTTTTGCTTGGCACTGTAAATTAGTCTGAAGCCCAGCACAAGATTTTTATTTTTGGGCATTTTTCGGATTTATTGCGAAACTTCTATGTATGATCAAAATGTATTTTCCACATATCTGTGTATTGATTTTTTGTTATTCTGTATTTTCTTTAGGGCACCTAGCACTAGTACTTTTCATCCTACTTTTTGTTAAGATGTGAGTTATTACTTTCTCACACTCCTACCTATGTATCTATATATAACTTTGTGTTTGCACTGTGAATTAATTTGAGGCCCAGCACAAGATTTTTCTTTTTGGGCATTTTTCAAATTTATGGTGAAACCTTTATTTATAATTGAAATGTATCCACATATATGTATTGATTCTTTCTCACAATAAACTACTACTACTATCTACTGCAGTCAAACAGTGCGTGCTTCGATGTGTGGTGTGATGCCACAAGTAATCAACTAGTCTGTCTATTTGGTGCCTAAACACCCTAAAAGGGCCACGGCCTGACAGCTCCCAAGTGAGAGATAGCACGATGTTCGGTGCTTACACTTCATCCACTGCCTTAAGGACGGTGCCCTTAGCTACTGCCATATTTCTAGTGTGCTGAGTCTAGCAGTTTGGAGCTGTTCTTTACCTCTGTGCAAGCGCGCTCTTGCTTCCGCTAAAAGGTTTTTTTTGGCCCTGGAGCAGTAAGCTCATTCCAGCCAGTAACTATTATAGTATATCATGTACAGCTCGGTTTTAATTGGATGGGTTGATTTTTAAAACTATCTCTTCCTAACTTCTAACCTGATCGATCACGGAAGTTGTTCAGAAGAAGCAAAGGAGAGGGATTAGGATTAACGCACTTCACACCCAGGGGTCTGTCAGGGTGACTTTGTTTACACAGGTGGGCTAGACCACGGGACGAAAGGTCATACATTCCATGGGGTGTGGAAACAAAGGTGTACAGGCTAACCTATTTCTACTCCTATCCTACAACCTTATTCCTATATTTTTTACGAATGCCAGTAATGCGTCGAATACGTCTGATCTATTAGTGGCTAGAAGGGATATTAAATTGAATGGGGCTTGTGTCTTCTTTTTTATTAGATTAGAGTAAAGCTGAAGCAAAAAATATGTGGTCTAAATCGCTTACTCTGTTACATGTATCGCATGTATCGGTGCTTTGAGTACCAATTTTTTTCAGATGATAAGGGTAGCAAGCGTGTCCACATTTCAATCTGCTTATAGTAACTATATCTCTACGCTTATAATTAAGATTCTTAAACTACAATTCGTGAGGAATTGATGGAATTATGAGAGTGTATCGTGTTGGCTTTTGATTGCAGTACTCCATCCAGGTGTTGTTCCACTTCTGTTTCATTTTATTTTTGCATTCACTTATGCACTCTTGGACGCTAATGGAGTTTTCAATTTCCACTCCGCTGTATATACTTTGTTTTGCTAATCTGTCGACTACTTCGTTGACTTGTAAACCTGAATGTGCTTTGACCCATCGCTAAAAGGTTACGAGGCGGTGTTACCTGTAAAGATCTGATCGATGCGGTGTGGTATGTCCCAGCTACCCTTAGCAGCGCTTTTCTTTACTAACCTCGCCTATTAAACGTCTGTTGGTGCTTTTTCCTCTTACTGGCTTTTTACCACACTGGGCATCCATAAGGGACCACTGACTCAACTACTGCGCACAGAATTGCCCTTTTTATAGTACTAGGTCTACCGACCTTTGACATGAGCCGGGAAAGAACTGCCACCTTCTTTTCCGCTTTGGCTGCTACTCCCTTGAGTTGCTCTCCGAAAGGACTCTCGTTGTTTAAAGTGATGCCTAGGTACACAATGGACTTTTTTGGTTCAAGCCACTATCCTCTAATCTTAATTACCATCACGTGCGACTGCTTCTGAATTTGAACGCGGAGCCTGAGAACTCCGTTGTAATGGTAGGTCCATAGCAGTAGTAGTGATAGTAGTGGTTACATTGGATATCCTGCGCTTGATGCCTTTTGGTTGCCCTGATTTTTGAACCCATTGAACGACTCAGGAAGATTATTAGATACAGTAACTTCAAAGACAACAAACTTAATGTATAACCTTTCGTTGCTTTAATGTAGTCGACGCAAAATTAACGTTGACGTCCGTTGAATTGATGCAAATTCTATAAACACAACGTACATTTTCCATTCAATTATTCTATATGCAGAGGTTCAATCAGGAAACCTCAGCTTTCTCAGGATCTTTTCTGAAAGGAATTTTGAACGTTGAACGTCGACTGCTAAGTCGACACTGTCGTATTTTGGTATTTAGATGCTTGCGTGTACGTTAAAGATCCACGAATTGACCGCACAAGTATACCAAGTCCATACTGAAGGGGGGCAATAAATTAGCAGAATTCAAACTAGCCTATTTTCTCTGTTCTGGGGATAGACTAGTTCTGACATGCCGTTTTGGAGACAGTCAGACAGTATACATTGATAATGGACTAAGACTAGTTCTGTTTTCGCATGTTTGGAGGTAAAATACTGCATCGGAGGAGATAGGTTTGCTCGGATGTGTAGCACGTAATTTAGTATACAACCAGTCCTTGCTCACCCCAGACCCTGACTCCCAGTCCTCAATTGTCCTACTATGTACTATGTCCACCATTTTTTATATTTTCTATAACATAATTAGTGTCCCAATTCCAAGTAGTGCATCTAATCTAATCAGTTAATGCATATAGTACAGGAGCATACAATCCCATTGCTAGATTCTACAGGTATCTGTTTCTTGATGAAATTGATTTTAAATGAATCATGAGAAACTATAGGATAGATTAATGATAGGTTGCCTTTTATAAATCAGCCGAAATTAACTGTAATCAATTTTAGTGTACTCAATTCGCTGACATAACTTGTAGCTATGTATTTTTTAGTCAATTTTGCGTCATTTGAAAGAAAATTATGAAAAAAATTGAGAAAACAATAGTTGCCAGCCCTCAGTCAGCCGCAGCCTCAGGGTTACCAGGTCTGAACAGGTGTATTACTGTTGATTATCTGCACTCACCTGCTTTTCATATAAAAAATAATACTCAATTCAAGTTTCATCCATATTAATTACAAAAATTCATGGTTGGAAAATGGCCGCAAACGGAGGTTGCCATGATTTGTATCAGCAATTCTCGCCCCAGGTGAGTGTTTTTTTATTTTGAATATTTCCTAAACGGCTGACAGGATGAGCTAAGGATTCTCCATGATCCAGAGAATATAGCGATAAATTAACAAAACCAGTGGTGGAGATATGGGTACACAATTATCCTTCCTTAAACAAATTCCTACACCACTGACCTTTTTACCAATAAAAATAATATTATTTAACGCTTGATGCTTTTCGAAACACAAAGGTGTTGTTGCATGTTTTTAGTACAACGAACCGTTTTTGAGATAATTATTAAACTTAAAAAAAACAGGTGAGTGCCGATATTTAACAGTAACACACCTGTTCATACCTAGCAACCCTAAGGCTGACTGAGAGCTGTCAACCATGTTTTCCTAATTTTTTAGATATTTCTTTAAAAGACCAAAAAATATAGTTGCAAGTTATATTAGCGAATTATCGCACTAAAATTAATTACAGCTAATTGTGGTTAATTTTCGAAAAGCAACCTATCGTTAATCTGTTCTATATTTTGTCAAGATTAATTTACAATCAATTTCATAAAAAACAGATATTTGCAGGGTCGAGCAGTGGGATATTATACTATAGTGAACCTTGGGATGTATTAAATTCGTGAAAACGTCAAAATCTGCGCCCAGATTATTAAATTTGATGTCAGTAGTCCTGCCCAACCGGAAAAAATCGCAATAATCTCGAAAACAATGCGTTGTACGAAGACAATGCAAGAACACTTTTTTGTTTTGGAAAGTATGAAACATTGAATAATATAATATGGCGTAGGAGTTCAAAAAAGGGTAATTGTATAGCCATATCTCTATACCACTGGTTTTGGTAATTTATCGCTATATTCTTTATATGACGACTTATCCTGCGTGCCAAATTAATTTTTTTCTAAGCAGCCGTTTAGAAAAAGTTCAAAATAACAAACACTCACCTGGAGCGAGAATCGGTAAAAAAAAAGTATGGCACCTTCTTTTTGCGGCCATTTTCCAACTGGCAACCATGGATTTTTTAATTAATATGGATAAAACAATTTAGTGTTAGTTAAAAAAACCAGGTGAGTGCAGATAATTAACAGTAATATACCTATTCACACCTGGCAACCCTGAGGCAGCGAATGACTGAGAGCTGGCAACCATTTCTGTTTAAATTTTTTACATCACTTTCTTTCAAATGACGTAAACCTGACGAAAAAACATAGAGTTGCAAATTATATTAGGAAATTAATTACACAAAAACTAATTATAGATAATTGCAGCTAAATTTTACAAGGCAATTATACCATCTCAAGAATCGTTTCAAGTTGATTTTATCAAAAAAACCGGAACCTGCAGAAATGAGCTGTAAGATCTGATATGTAAATTTTATCAAGCAGGTTTTCAGGTTATAATACCTCGAAGACAAGAAAAAACAGCTTCTTCTGTAAAATTTACATTTTGTGACCTGGTGTACTTCTGCCCTCAGGCGACGGCATGTTCTATAACAATCTAAGCCAGAAATTATGTTTCATTTCGGACTACTAGATTGAAATACGGATCGCCTAGAACGAATAATGTTAACGCGATACACATGATACATGTGTGTATGTTTCTATGCTGTTGAAGCGGCGAGAGGACATCCAGTCATTAATTCCATTTATTAATTACTGCCTACTTGAAACCCGTGGCACAGCGCAGGAAAGCAAGGATATGACAGATGAAATTGCAAATGAAACTGCCATCATTAATTCGGGCTTAATAACATTAGAATAAACAGCGCGAATGATAAAGTGGCGTTTCAGTAGTAGGCGCTTGTTTTGATGCACGATTAATCACGGCGTACTTTGGCTGTGTCCTTTGTGCTGCAGTTTAGGGGCTTAAAGTGGTCGGCAAGGTCAATTTCATCTTGTTTTAGTTTCTTTATTAGCGATAAATAGCGTTCCATGTGAATATGTGTGTAATTCTTCATTATCTCGCAAGACATATCTGGTAGACAAGAACTTCAATAGTAGAGATTTTTGTAATTGCTTGCCAAGTAATAATCAATTCTCAGTAAATTTCTGAATTACAGTACAGTACAGTAGTAAATATATATTTTTTCACAGCCGCGAAGGCAAAGCCCAAATTCTACAGTAAGGAGGCTGCTATAAATGTTAGGTTAGGGGTGGTAACTGATGCTGTGTTTCATTAACCCTTAAATGCATATGCAAGGTCCTAGTGAGACCCAGAGTCGCGATTTCAACTAGTATATTTTTTATTTGAACGTACTGACAACATCGCATATAAGTATGTCCCAGTAAATATGTGCAGCACCATCTTTTAGTGTGCAGCGTGGCTGTACTTCAATAGTAGCAGAAGATTTAGGTAGGTTGCGACCCCGATTCGGCATAAAGGAATGCAATGTAAGTTGCATTAATAAATAGATTAATAAATAGCAATTCTCTACAGTTTTCAGGCAGAATGAGCCACCACTTTTTATACATATTATACAAGGTGGTCCAATAAGCGCGCAGTGCTCTCTAGTGGCGTTACCTTTTAAATTAGAAGAAAATAACTTGGATAAAAAAGCGCTTCTTTTCTACTTGTAGGAAGTAGTTACAAAGATAGCGGACATCTGGTTATACCGGAAGTAGGTATCAATTTAATTGTTTTAAATAGAACACGCTGTATATTATTACGTTTTTGAAGCCAGCATTGATTTTTAGGTTCAGTTTGTTAACCACAGTTTATGTCTACGAAGCCTATTTTCGAAGTTTAGAAAAAATATTAATATCTCGGAAACTAAGTACGATAGAAAGATGCGGTTTTCAGTTTTAAAACGACCAAAGATATGCTTGTGTCTCAGTTAGATCCTTGTTTCGAAAGCACTTTGAATCAATAGACTAGCAATTTTCAAATTTGAAAATTTTAAAACGTTGGACACACAAAGGTGGTATGATAAGTTTCACATCAGGGGATGCGAACTTAAATACTTTTTCACTTTCATCTAGCTATCCTTAATGGTTTTCAAGATATTTACGATTTTGTAATTATTCCGTAATGTCGCGTAGGAATTGGAAAAATCGCAAATGGCGTGAGTCGCAGACAAAACAATTGACAGGAAACCTTTCGATCTCAAATACTGAAATTGTAGCCACATTATTCTTAAAAACTCCATTGATGAATTTTCCAGCAGGTTTTCTAAATTTTCATTTAGAAAATTTTGGAAACTTCAGTTTGTTATGCGATTTCCAATAATAACACCCCATATTTTTAGACTCCATGCCGGTTTTGAACAAACCTCCCAAAATTTGGATTTACGTCGCTGTCGGCATAAAATATGAAAGAAGGAAGATGTGGTTAATGAAGATAGTGAGCCTGACGTTATCGCAGTTGTAGTTGAAGATCCGCATAGCAGTACTATAACAGAAACTAGTCGCTACTTGGGCATTGGTCAAACATCCGTGAGCATGATTCTAATGAAGAATTATTACGTGTAGCTAAGTCAAGCACTTGAAAGAAAGGACTTAGAAAACGGAATGAATTTCGAGTCCAAGAAGATGCACTAATCTTTAACAGTGTGTTGTTTACGAATAAAGATACATTTCTTATAAAATTCCTTATGAAATAAAAGCGTGTAAGAAACATACTTGTGTTTCAGTAGCTTCATTGTTTTAAAAGCACATTAAGTTTGAAAAGTCGAAGCGTTAGAAGTTTCACATCAGTGCATGCGAAGTTAAATTCTCTTTCACTTTTATCTGACCTTTAGTCAGTTACTATTACGATTTGATATTAACCCTTCGTTATTTATGGATGTCACGCCCATTGTTATTTTGTAGCGGCATTTGGTATGCCGATTGCCCAACGTTGTTACCAATTTTCAGCTATGGGAAATCGTTTCCATACTGCTCTAGGATATGTGACCGACTAACAATGTTGTAATTGCGCAACTAGAAGTAATACACCGCGTAGGTGTACTCTCCACCAATGAGAGGGTCGGGAAGATGCGATGGTTCAATCGCCTTCTCCTTGATCGGAAGGCTGTACTTTGTAGTCCGCTATCATGGCGGCGACTAAAGTGGTTCTTCTTTTTGTATTTTCAGTGATAACTCCTTAAGTGACACCATGGATCAGTATGTTAATGTGCGATATTTTCCTCATGGTGAGTAGTTGCACGTTCCCTAATTGATTATTTTTGGCCTGATAGTTCAGATTTAATTACATCATTTTTTCTTGATTCTATTCTGTTCGTATTACACTATTAGCTATTAGTTTACTTACAATATATTGATTTATGAATTTAGTTTTACCACAGGTGTAAACACAGGTGTAACTTCTGTTCATTTGATTAGGTCTTTTTCTTGCAGTAAAATACATTTTCCTCCTCGTACTCGTAGGTTTTTTGTCTTGCTGGCTATACGCTGTGTATTTAAAAATAACAATATGGAGTGATTTATATTAGCCCTGTCTGTCTTTTCATTCAGTGTCCTAGCAGTGCCATAGATGTCTTAGCAATGTATTGGGAGCCTCTTTGGAGCATATTCGGTGTCTTGGAATCTCACTGTCTCCAGTGTCTTGGGAGCATGTCCTGCATGTATTGTGCAGCTGTGACGTTCCTTGGAGCGTTTTTGGACCTGATGTCTCTATTTGGGTTTGTCAGTGTCTGAGGGCACATGCCCTTAGCTGTGTGTGACTTATCATCGATGATGGGGTTGAGGTCGCTCTGGACAGGTTCCTGAACCCACCAGTGTCTGTATACCCCCACGGTGAACATTCCAGCAGCAGAGATATTGCAGAGACATTTATTTCTACCAGTGCTGAAAATATTTTTTATATTTGAAACGAACTCGTTCAGCAATCCTTGCAATACAGTCCTTATACTCAAGTCCCCTAGATATGTGACCAATATATCAGATGTCTCCAAATATGCTTTTTCCCAGCAGCTGTTGCAACATATTGACGAAACGTGTTGACGCCAGATTATATTTTTCGTAACGTTGACTCCCAAAAGCTTGAAAGTATGACTCTTTGGCATAGCCTGATTATCAACTAGAACAGTACCCATGCTAAGACACTACTTGGTTGTGTATAGTACTACTATATACTCTTAACAGAGGAGCAGCCTGCTGCTGTCGGATTTGGCGTGATACGTACTGAAGTTATACAATAATGCTCTCGCAACCAGACTATATCAAAATCCCAACAGCTGGGACACTCAATTCAAAATCTTCCCGCATGCTTACTTGGTGTTAGTAGCAGAGGCAATCTATAAGTAGCGTCCAGGTCCATTGCAAAAGCCTCTCTCTCGCTCTCTTCGTGCCGAATCGGACAGACCTCCGCTGTTGAGATTATTTGATGTGATGTATTTCTCCGATTTGGATCAAGGCACTCTAGTATTGAATATCGGTCTGTAGTGTCGGATTTACAAGCAACAAGTGATTCGTAGTTCTACCTGGTAAAATTTTTGGGTTTTTTTGTAACTGTGGGCTAAACCAAAATTTTCGTAGCCGTACCTAATTGCGACAATCACTCGTTGCAGAACCTACATTTATTCTTTCCATTTTCGACTATTACGCCGTTCTTTATCGGTAACTTGGCCTGGGCAGACCTTGATAACAGTTGGAATAGTAGAGCTTCAAGCGATGAATAGGCACGAGCATACCATCTAAGGCTTACGTCAGAGCATTGGGCATTTCGATGCATCGTCGGGGTATTTTCGTATCCGGCTAGAACCTAGGCCGCACAGTAAGACAGGCCGGCAGGCAGCTTGCGTGACGTCACAAACTTCGACCGACTTTTATATGTGTTTATATGGGGCGCGCGGTATTTTTATTATATCAGCTTGCCGTAAATCGATTTTTTGGCATAGTTGCATATATAATTTACTCATCAGGAGTTCTGATATATTGTAAGGTATAAAAGAAAATAAAGATACCTACCCATAATTCTTAATTCACTATTATAAAACAACGAAAATATCGATTTTCAGTTAAAATAAGGCATTTCCCATTCTGGTTCAAACTATTTTATTAAGCAGGTGACATAAAAAAATAAAAAACTACACTAAGAGAAAAATAACTCTTTAGGTGTTGAAAAACAGGAACAAACATACAAATCAAATAGTAATACAAAATAGGAACAAAAAATAAATAGGTTATATTTTCAGGTCATATACAAATAACAGTAACAGAAAAATAACTCTCAGCTATTAGAAAATATAGGAATAAACATGTAAATCACAAAGTAGTACGAACTAAAAACAAAAAATAAAAACATTTTCAGGTCATATAAAATAAATAGGAAACTATAAAATAAAAACGACTCTTCTGGTATTAAAAAATATAGGAACAATCATATAAATCACGAACGAATACAAAATATGAACAAAAATGAAAAAATATGTAGGTCATATAAATTAAAGTAAGAAACAACAATAACAGAAACATAAGTCTTTAGGTAACACAAAATATGGGAACAAACATATAAATCACAAAGTAATAGAAAATGGGAACGAAAGGATAAATAGTATTTTAGTATTCGGAAGAACTAAGTACTGGACAGCTTATCAGTTTTTCTTTTCTTATTAGATTTCACACAATTTGTCATCGAAGGCATTATTGTATAGTTTCTCTATATAAGCCTAAAATTCCAGAAATAATAAACACAAGATCAAATCAGAATATCAAATAAAACTTTCACCTTACCGATATAATAAAATAACACGTGTTGCTCAAATCTACTCAAATGCACACTCGTCTGCTGTCTGCACGGGAATATAACGTGCCAGTCACAAGTGCCAGTACTGCCAGTGTTATCCCGCGGAAACCGGACAGCGCGGCGGATGGCTTAGGTCGATATTTGTGACGTAGGCGACGACAGAGATAGATATATATATGCCGGCCTGTCTTACTGTGCGGCCTAGCTAGAACCGCCAAGGTCACGAAAATTTCCAGACCTAAATGTAAGTTTGTATAAATTTTTTTCTAGATGTAAGTTAGTTTTTATATGATTGGAAAAAGAGCACATTATTTTGCCCTGTATGATGAATTATTATAGCTAAGGTTATAGATATCTCGGCACACTGACAGGGATAGTGGCATATTACACCTTCAGTCGGATTTTTTTTTTGCTTTTCATCAACTGATATACTTCATAATTATATCGATAGATGTTTTTTTCTACACATAAAAGATATAAGGGTGATAGTGCAACCCCGTCTATTTGACTAGTTTATAAACACCACTACCACAGCCATTACCATTGTGTAATCTTGACGTCACTCGGACGTCACATCCAAATTTTTGTTTCTAGTGATGAAATCGTCAATAAGATTGGAGAAGAATGTGTGCTGCTGATCAAGAGGGATAAGTTGAAGATCATGAAGTGAACACCGTTGAAATGCATACAAAGGTAGCAGTCCAGAGAGAGAGAGAGAGAGAGAGAGAGCAGCTAAAGATAGGTTAGCTAAATTACAATGTAAAATTTCAATATGTCAAGCCAATACCTCATACAAGGCGCAGCCTTCGAGGTGGCAATCTTTGTATTGTATAGTACAAACAAATAAATAAATAAATAAATAGGTAAATTCTTACAATTGCATTGCGTAGGTTTTTTTTCTAGTATACAGGGTGAGTTTGTAGTACCGGCTCGGTCGATAACTCCACTATTGTAGAAGATAGCGAAAAAAGTTGCAGCCACGGATGTGCTCCTTGTCGAGAAAATATTTTGATCTATACAGGGTAATCCTTAACTACGTGGTGATGCAAACATATATTTTTTTAAATGAGACGCCCTATATATTATCCCATTTTTAGATTCTGATACTGATAATTTCTCTTTCAACAATGTAAGGTATTATAACATTATAGTAGCTTGTAAGAATACCTATAGTGTAAATAAAGTCATACTCTGTTTTTGAGCATACTAATATATTATTCCATAATCCACAGGACGAAATAAAAATATACCTGTGATATTACAGGGTATCCATTTAGTGGGTAATTCTTTGATATCTCGCAAGGCGTACCTAGTGAAGAAATGCCATACGCAAATTGATATATTCCTTTAACTTTTCTCAAAAATGTTACTTGAATGTTAAACGAATGAACGAATGAATGAAAGAGAGGGAGAGGCTATCTGGTGGCTGGAACCACCAGTGCATAGGCCTACCGATGGGCCCTTTTGCACCTCTCCTTACCCTAGTTCCCAAGTCCAGATCTCATCGCAAAGGTGAGGATGGCTTTGGGTCCTGCCCATCTTATATCCTCAGGTTCAAGAACCCTTGAACCGATTATAGTCTGCCTGTGATACCCAAGGGCTTCACAACGACATAGAATGTGTGCCGAGGATTCTTCCGCCACAGCGTGTACACGTCAGATCACTTGCCACCCCCATCACATACAAATGACGTTTGAAGGTGTTACGGCCGGATAGCAGGCCGACAAGTAACCTTAGTCGGCTTCTGTCCAGTGAGAGAAAGAACCGCCCCACCTTAGCCAGAGGTCCTGAAATAAGTTCTCTAGCTTGGCGGAGATATTCAGAGACTCCTCTCCATCTGACAAGATGCTGATTTTGCAACCACATCTCTATTTTCCTTCTAATGGTACCTACTGCCAGCTGCAAAGTCGGTTCAGGACCCAGGAAGTTATTCCTCGACCCTCGCCTTGCTGGCGCGTCCGCCATTTCATTGCCACTAACTCCAGCATGACTAGGCACCCACAGAAGTGACACCTGATGTCTTGCCGAAATATAATCCAAGGCTTTTCTACATTGCAGAACGAGCCTTGATGTAAACCTACAAGCACTTGATGCTTTTAATGCAGCCTGGCTGTCACAGCAGATGGTGATCCATCTACTTGGCCTCTGAATTGCGTAAATACGAAAGACGCAAGCCAAACTCGCATATATCTCTGCTTGGAATACCTACCGTGGTGTATTGCTCGCCCAAGAGAGAGGGAGAGCTTTGCTTTTGGCTCATAAACCCCAGCGCCGGAGCCTTCGTTGGTAAGTGAGACATCGGTGTACCAGACTGGCCCTCTCTACTCAAAAGGCCGCCTGCCGCTTGGCCCCCACTCTTCCCTTGCAGAATAACTCACGGTAAATTTGCAGTCGAAGCGATATGTAGGAGAAATTATATCACTTCTCATAATTATGTAGAATAGCGTCATCCCTTTGCAGTTCCGAGAGAATGGCAGAGTGTCCCCTGCCAGGATTCACAAAGCACCAACTGCCTTGACTCCACAATCGGAACGCAGACACCCTTGCCTCCCCTTGAACTACCAAGTCGAGTGGAGGGAGATTCAGCAGTGCTTCTAGCGCGCTCAACGGAGTCGTGCGTATTGCACTTGTTATACTATACAATCATTCATACTTGAATGCTATTTTAATATTATTTTGGATATTACTAACTAGGCGCGTCTACAGGGTGTTTTCGGGAGAATTTTGAATTATGGTAATTTGAAAATAATTTTACTTTGTTTTTTAAATACAACACCATGTACGTTTGATTTTAAATCTAAGTATCTACTAATACCCTATCTTGCCTTGTAACATTTTTTTTTTAGTTTGAGACTTTGCTAAGTTATAAATTATTTTTCCAAAATATCAAACATATCCACGGCTTTTATTAATAGAACGCATGTATATCCTTCTAAACTGGAAAGTACTTCCTAGTAATGGTTTACGGCGTGAACAAGTTTTAACTTGTGTCCCTATAATATATACTATCTATTTCGAATACCGAATTAGTAAACTTACAAGAACCAAGAACGCTTAAACGCTTAAATATCTCCAAAATTTGGACAGCTGGAACGATAAAATTCAACACGTAGAAGTTTTCCAATATGCAGAATTCAAAATTTCTAACAACAATGTTGCCAGATTTACCAGTTTTACGTTTGCGTCATAACTCTATTTTAAATAGAATGCTCTACTTATTTTTGATGGAATGATTTGCGCATGTCGAATTTAGTAAGGTCTCAAAATTTCAAAATCGTGTTTTTATTAATGAATAAGATACAGCAACACCGCTTTTTTAGTTAACAGTACTGGAGTGGTTAAATATCTCCAAAACTGCTATCGCTGGAATGCAGAATTAAAAAATGCTAACATCAGATTAGGGCATTCCATTCAAACTTATGACATGAAACGTAAAAGTAGATAATCTGACAACACTGATGTTAGCACTTTTCAATTCAGTTCGTGTTCAGAAACCCCCAAGTATTGAATTTTGATCCGGTACCGTTAACTGAAAAGACGATGTTGCACAGGTATGTAATTCATAGATAAAAAATTATAAAATTATAAGGCCTTACTAAATTCGGCATGCGCAATTCAATGCAATAAAAATAAATAGGGCATCCTTTTAAAGTAACAAAATCATGACGTGTAACGTAAAAGTGATAAATCTGGTAACATCGCTGCAAGCATTTTTGAATTCTGTATATTCAAAAACTTCCAGGTATTGAGTTTTACTTTTACATCTGTGGCAGTTTTGGAGATATTTAAGCGCACTTTTTACGAACCCGGCATAAAAAATAGATAACATCTGAGCATCTAAAATGATTTTATTATTATACTAACACAAGTTAAAACTTGTTTACGTTGTAAACCTTTACTATCAAGTACTTTCATGTTAAATAAAATCTATTCTATTCATAAAAATCGGGGATATGTTTGTTTGATAATTTGGAAAAATAATGTATAACTTGGCCACGTCGCAAACGCAAAAAAGATATTACAAGACGAGATAGGGTATTAGTAGATACTTCAGTTTAAAATAAAACATACAGGATGTTACATTTGAAAAAACAAAGTGAAATGACTTTACCATAATTTAAATTTTTTCAGAAGACGCATACGCACCTAGTTATAGTAACATCCAAAATAATATTCAATCGACATTCAAGTAACCAGTTGTACAATATCATTGAGAAAAGTTGCAGAAATATATCAATTTGGACGTATTACTTGCGATCTTGCTAATCCAGAAATGAATAGAAAGTAAATTATAACCTAGCAACGCCGCAACCGATTCGAGCAGTATTTTCTAGTTAAATAGATACTGACGACATACAACAAACGAGGTTAAAAAATGTTATGATTCCATTTAAAAAAATCAAATTGATCACTATTCTACCTTTCCGCAACACCCTGTATATTTCAAAGCATTTTTACGATATGCGTCTTAAGTAGCCAAATAACTTTTGTATTTAACATTTTCTTCTACCAGGTATACCTTGCGAGATACCAAAGAATCACATACTAATGGACACCCTGTATAGGTGAAACATTACATTGGAATTCCAACGAAACTCGACATTAGCAAAAAGAGGGTCTATATAAAAAGTAAACAAGAATGAAGGTTAAACTGTATACAACCGCATCGGTGAGGTCCTGTTCAGAATCGCAACAAGTCTACGTCAGAACGAACTAGTCATTTTTCATCACCACATTTGACGTAAATTTGCCCCGCAACTGACCATACATTGCGACCTCCCAGCTTCTGCTTGGCTATCTTCAGCAGTTGGTAGTTTTCGTGTGTTAAATTTACAAGCATGACTTTTGGACGGTTAGCATTACCTGTGGAAGTATCATCTATTCTGAACGCCGCGCGCCGTGACAATGTCTAATTCAGTACAGCTAATCCCCAATACATTGAAAAAATCAATAGCAGCAGCTACGGAGTCCTCATTATCCTTTTACTGGAGGCCCAAAATGCGTATTGGGTTTTCTTCATGCTTAGCTCGAAGACGTTACTTTTATCATTTAGTTTATCTATTGATGCCTTATTTGCAGATACGGACTGCTCCAGTTCAATAAAAGAATTTGATAACTCTTCCAGTTTTTCGTGAAATACTTGAAACTTCTTATCTATCTTCTTTTCTAAACGATCAGCAAAACTGTTACATACCTTCTGTATTAATTGTTCAGCACTTCTCGTTTTTGCCATGGCCACTAATTTATCCACTCGCTGCACTTGTTGTATATAAATGATCTTCGCAGGAATTAATCAAATTCTACCACATCAATAACTCAGTTTAGTAAAAAACAGATCTAGTTGTTCTTACACACGTTCTATTTCTATATTTTAGCTAAACAAGTTATTACGAGTGAAAAAATAATACGCTCGTCTTCCAAATTCGATTACCATTTAAAATTCCCATGCTTCCCGATTTCAGTAAATACATAAATGGCTTTACAAATAAAATTCTAATCTGCCACAACTTGCTACAGTCACGCCCGGCAATTAGTCTGTGCGGTGTCGGTATTGATTTTTTTCAATTATAAAACCAAGCGGATAAATGCCTCCCGGGGTAATTGATGTGGGGAACAGAACTTACTGAGCTTGGTAAGGTAACATTATATAAATTTCAAATGCAAATTTAATTTCCCACTGAGACTTAGAGCTCCATACACATACAAAAAAAATGGAGTCAAGTTGATTGATCTGTACGTCTTACACATAATGGCGATACCATTTTATTATTTTCCTAGTGCATGAATCTATGGCCCGAGCTTTCTTATACATGGCTATACATGGACTTCCTCCGAAAAATAAATAATCTAAATTTTGTAAAGTAGCTTTCTACTTCGAAGTGCGTATTGTTATTTTCTACTTTTATGTGAATCTATGCTTTTACTTTTTAATTTTGTATTTGTATTTCTATTTTTATTTATTGTTGCAAAGTGTAATACATTTTGTCAATGTATTAACGACGCTGAGTATTAATTTTAAGACTTATTAGTGACTATAATGAACGATCAATTTTATAAATAATATGAAACTAGTACATTCGTAATGTACTCGGTGAGACACCAATGATTTCTGTTAGAACTATATTACTAGCGGTTAGAAGTTCAAGTTGCAACGCGATATGCCCATCAAGTACGACGTACGTTATGCGTCCATGAGCCCGTAATGATGACTGTTCCTCCCACTGCGCAGAGTCTGGGAAACTTGACAATATAGGTACATATATAAATTCCCTACATGAGTGTGGCAAACTTAAGAACAATAATGTTGTAAATACCCTACACTTCCCTCTTATATAATACAAAAAAATAAGTTACCCTTTTTTTTCAGTCAAACCACTTATATTTTATAATTTGCAGGTCTTACATTTGTTTTGCTACGTCTTACTGCTAAATCGCCATCACTAATCCGTTCATCATCTGATTGTTCACCACCGTTAACACTTTCTGAATCCACCATTTTATCACTTCCTAAACAATCTACAGAAAAAGTATGGTCTATAATTTGGTTAATGTGTCTGCGCCATGTTTTACCTAATCCAGGGGTGTAAATAACATAGGTTCTTGATCCAATTTTCTTTTTAATAATACCTCTATCCAGCTTGGTTTATTTTGTACTCTGTAATCCCTAACAGCTACAGACTCACTAACACTGTAAACTCTCCTTCTCTTTCCTCCATACTTATCAATTGGTTTTATTTGTTTTTCAGCAACCTTGAACATCTTTATCACTTATCGCATTTCTAGTAGTTTTCAATATTTCTCAGAAAGTCCAAAACAGTCCTGGGAACATAATTTAACATTAATTTTGCTGGAGGTATTCCAGTTGTAGTATGTGGTGTAACCCTGTATGATAGTAAATATTTATTCAAAACCAAATCTAAGTTTTTTAGTGATTCATAATCAATCGAGTAATCAATCAATTCTGAAATTGCCTTTTTTATTGTTTTTACAAAATTTTCGGCTTGCCTATTAGAAGATGGATGAAAAGGAGAAATTTGCTTAAAATTAATGTGATTATTTTTTAGGAATGTTTGAAACTCTTCCGATTTGAAATATGCAGCATTATCTGTGACAATACTGTTAGGCAATCCGAACCTTCCAAATGTCACATCTAAATTAAAGATATAAATCATCAATTTTTAGCAAGGCTGTAGGTATCGTGGTGAATTTATTAAATATCACGAAGGATGTATACCAACGTCCAGCTAGAAGCAGCACTGTCGTTAAATTAGCTAAACTGTAATGTATACATTCAACATGTGAAATATTTTAAAAGCCTCATACAGGGCCCGGCCTTTGACGTGACGACATTGACATACGTATACTGTATCCCAATAAACAATAAACAATATATCCTTGCGGAAGGAATTAAGTGATTTTTTGTTTGTGAAGGGACAAATCCATCAAAAGGATCTGTCCACAGTTCTATTTTCGTCGTTTGAACAACCACAGTCGAGACTCAGTGTAACTGGCTAAACATAACAGATAAGGCACGTGCCTTAATTAGAAGTTTCGTAGATACCAACCTAACATTTTGTTTCTCCTCGGAAATAAGCTGCAACCTGGTCATTATCTTCCAGTGCTCTGTGATTACGACGTAATAAATACAATTTAGACAAAATAAAAAATAATATTATAGATCTCTAAAGTGTTTAGGTGGAGGTTATAGTAAACTGCTTGATGATAACAGATTTGCGGGGTAAGGGCAGAGGTAAGAAGTCGAGTAAGAGGGGGCGTGGCCTATTTACTATTCCTACTACAGGGATATACCACCAAGTTGTAAAAAGTATTTGTAGGCGCCGCACCCGAGGGGTCTGTGATGGTGATGCCGAACCGGCTCCCGCTGACCCTTTTTTGATCGTCCGTCGCCGTCGTTGAGAAATTTATACCCGGCATCACAGTTGATCCCTTTTCTCTGTATTTCAGGTATATACATATACAACTGAGTTGTCACACAAAAAATGAATTTATCGTATGTACAATAACAAAAATAAGACGGAAAATAAGGTGTAAATATGAAAAATCAACAAGAAGTACCAATGACAGTATTATGCGTGTATATGTTATTTGTAAAGCAGCTAAATTCAGTGAAGTTCACTGTATTTGGAGCAATTCTCTAGATATGCCAATGCCGTTGGAAAACTGTAAGATGTAAACGTATTACAGAATTGGCGTAAATACGGGAGGTAGGGGGAAGTGCTCCCCCCTTGGAACTATAAATTAAAAAGAAACTATCATGTCTCATACTTTTTTGCCTATAGCACCCCCAGAAGGCGCCAGCAAAATTATTGTTGGACTCACAACAAACAGAAAAATAAACCAAATTAGGCCTGCCCCCCTCCCCCCCTAGTAGGCCTCCAAATTCGGTATTTCGATGAAGTATTCAAAAAGAGAATGCAACACCTCCAACACATATATACCTATGCACCTATGCCAAGACGATTATGTACTCTGAAGAAAAAGAAAAATTTGCTTTCTCTGATGTTGAGCGATTAATAAAAAAATGCGAGTATTAATTGCGGACTATAATGGATGCCCATAATGACCTCTAATGTTGCCACACCAAGATGGTGTCCTTATTTTACCTGATATATGACACCTGATGAAGAAGGTATTCAGAGAAGAAAAATGTTACTATTGCTACTTTGCCGTCTGAACACAAAAAATCGTGAAAGTGGAGAACTTAGCAAAGGAACATGTCTTCTGGAATGAATAAATGTTAATGAAAATACAAGGTTTTTATCAGTTCATGTTACAAAGTAAAAAATGTAATTTCTATTCGCGACGCGCGACGCAAAAAAGTGTCAGCCCAAGACTTTAGACTTGGGCGTGCCAGTAATTTAAATTTTAGTTACTTACAAATCTGGTTGAAAATTGTAAGATTTCGCAGTAATCCTGAAAATCATAACTACTCAAAACCAATTACCGCGATTTGTTTACATTTTAGTAGTTCCTAACTTTTGATCTGCAGTATATATGAATAAGTCACCCAAACCAGCCCAAACCACCGACTAAAAATTTAGTTGATACCCAAAACAATATCTATCTTTCTATCTTTTATCAGTGTCTCAATAGACGCGCGATCGTTCAATGCAAGGCTCTGGCTGTAGCCATTTTTGACCCTGTAGATTAATAATTTTTGACACGAAAACGTGGTTTTAGTTTTTTTAAAACTTCAGTCTATGTTATTGTCGATCCCGATTTTAGAATAAGTTTATACAGGGTGATTCATGAGACCGTGAATTTAGTCAAAAAAGCGTCTCCTTTGGCAATTTTTGAATAATTGTCTATTAGGAAATTTCAAAAATACGTCGACATTAACACAGAACAGTCCTTTTTCTTCATGCTCATATTTTTTCAGTTCAGTTATCTCAAAATCCATATTAAAAAAATGGTTACAGCTGAACCATTGCAAACAGCTCTCATGTACGTACTATACGTACCCCCTCTTAAGGACTAGATTGAGGCGTGCTTATGTTATCTGCCATTTGAAGGCAAGGTCTCACCAATTAGCATGATTTACAGAAACAGTACATGATTTCTTGTTTCCAAGGGATACTAAAACCTATTGACCTTCGAATTCTCTATTCTCACTCCAATTTGATTTTGAAAGCTGTACAATTTTCCATATCGTAGTTGATTTAATACGGAGTCGGAATTTCATTACAATTAAACTAATACTTTCTAAGTTATGGGCTATAGTATTGGGAAGTGTAATATGAATCAAAACATTCCAAATACTGCACATATAAGCTTTTGAACGCAATGTTCGGATAGGTAAAGTATAGAATACAACTAAAGTCACTTTTAAAGCAGTAAGGAGTTCTTAGTGAATAGGACCCCCGTGTGGGGGCGGGTTAGAATATCTCCCATTGTACATCCTGCGTGTCGTAAAAGGCGACTAAAAGGAACCGAACTACTGTCGATATAAACAGTAACCTCTTCTCAACCAACAGCTTTGGGTGGACGAGTTGAGAAGAGTCAGGGCACCTTCTTGTCCTTGGGGTGAGAAATTGCCCCTAAAGGCGGATGAATCAGTAGATACCGTCTGGTCAAAGGCATGAGGATGCAGAAAGCAAAGGGAAAACTACTGCATTAAAGATCTTAAAGATATCCCAAGAGAAACTTGTGAAACGAGTAAATTCATTTTACGAGTTCACAACATATCTGTTAAGACATTGTGACTGTGATGATGAGTGAATAGAAAGTCTCAGAGATCCCCACAAAATTCATGTCGCTGTAATTTCAGCGAACCAGGAAAGAAATGGAAATAAAACAGGACTCCCTAAAATGCATAAAATCGAAGTTTGTGGCGATCGTGAGGTATTTTTAGTCATCGCTTTTCTAATGGTCCACCGATTTTCCAAAATATGCAGCATCACCTACTATGATCTCATGTCATATCATATTCTGAGTGACATAAAAATCCATCCAGGACAGTGGAAACAAAGAAATTGGCCAGCAGGCAGATAGGCAGAACATAGAGGGTCAAAAAACAGAACGTATTATCGTAAAACTTCGCTATTCCAATAGTCTTCTCACCTAAGTCGTGGGAATTGAAAATACTAGATCCTTTGTAATGTTAAACCTATAACCTAATTGAGAGTAGCGTAGTCGTATACATAATAGACATATATTTGCAAACCGCTGTGCATGTATTTAATACTGCTATAAATAATAATAACTGTTCCACAATATATGCGGGCGTATACCTTCCAAATTTTCAATTCTGTGTTAAAATTGTATTCACGTTCTATACATTTTGCCGAATTTACATATCAATATTTGCGTGTTGAAGGGATCGCACCATTTTTATGGCTTCAATTGTTAGACCAGGAAAATAGTTTTTTTTTTGTGAAATTAACATCCATAATTGCCATAAGACATGTTCTATCGGTGTTGCATGAGAGAACTGTGAGCAAACAGTAGATATTAGGTTCTTTCCAACAGGCCTGAATACCGTACAATGTATCGTCACGGACATGCGCAGAACGTGAAATGCATTACAACACGTTTTGTGACCGTTCATGAAACGGTCCATAAAGCGTTCCAACAGATTTCGTTACCGTTCATGGGACGGTTTCTGTACGGTCAAATCGGTACTTGGTCCAGAGAAGGACTGTGAGGACTGACATGCGCAGTAGAAAGTAAATCGCCCGCTTGGCGCACAATTTCATTTTGTCATTTCTATGCGCCTTCTGTTTTCTTGCTTCCTTGAGTCTTGAGTGTTGACATTGAGTGTGATTTGATTTTGCTTCTTTTGTTTTGCTGTTGCTTGTTGTTTGGCTGGCTCGTTTGTTGGCCGAAACTTCACCAAAGAAAAAAATGCAAATGGAGTCAAACAATAATGTTATACGGTGTTATATAAACGTGTTATGATAAATTCGGTTATTTTTATGGAAATCATAACCCAGGTTCCTTGTTTATAGAGCTACAGGAATAGCTGGTTGTGAGTGGCAACCATTATTCATGGCTAAAATTACCCAAATAATCCTCATTTTTCGGTTATGGTTGATAGACTAACACCAAGTCATCGTCAGAAAACTCAGGCCTCGACCAATTTTAATAAAGCTCTTGTGGTCTTGGCTTTTGACGGTGGCTTTTGAAATGAAATCGAGGTTATTTTTTTTTTGATAACTGTCAGAACTGATACGAGTCCAGTGAAATAAGAGAAGGATCCGTTCCAACAGATTTTCCTGTTTGTACGGTCACGAAACCATCCAAAATCAACGCATGCGCACCACAAATGATCCGAACAGTTTCGTGACGGTTCAGTGGACGGTACAAAATATGCTGTTGGAAAGAACCTTTTAACTAAGAATATTTTAAATGGACATAATGGCGACCACTGAATTGGCCTTCATCCATTTTTCTGTGGAAATACGCAAAAAATTGCATGAGCCGTCAATTCAGGAAGCTGTGATTGCTAAAAGGACTACAATCGACCTACAACGATTTATCAGACTATTTGCAAAGACCCGTTTATGAGGCTGGCTCTTACAAATTCTAGCAACATTAAGGCCCGATTTTATCAACATGCAGATTTTAACAAAGACTTTGACCAATCAGAGCAGCCCTTTCAAGAACATGCATCTGTCAAAGTAGTCTGAAAATTATTGATTTCTCTTGAAGTTTACCTCACAAAAGGTCAAAATGACATAATTTATAATTATACAATCGACCATTGTGAACCATCTAGTATATTTTCAAGTCTGATTTTCCATCCTAAATGGGTGAAAAATTTCATTTTCTTGTTTAACAAAAAGTTTAACAATTGTTAATCTCAACCAGTCAGATTCCAGAGAAGCCGTACATTTGATCACTAGTTTCTTGGTGTATCAAATGATATGATGACAAGAATTTCACTCACTGCGTTATTTGGATAAAACAATAATTTACTATCGATAATAATTATGAATACCTGCAATATATCTCTGTTTTATAGTAAAAGGAGGAAAAAGTAGCATTTTGTTACATTTCAAAAGTTACAGCTATTTCCCAAACGTATGCCTGGTTGCCTATCCAGAAACCCAGAACGGCAAAGCTTGCCATTTTATAGTTAAGTATAACCCTATTTTATGTACAATGTGTACGCTGCACCTGTGAATATTTCTATAAGAAGATCTACAACAAACATGCATCCAGTAAATTAAAGATTGATTCTTCATAAAAGTATGTATTTTCATATAATCCTTCTGACTGATGGACGTGGGATTAGTTATTATTAAATAAGGTAGGTAGTTGCTGTGATTGATATAGGTACCCACTACTTTTATCACAAATTATTGCAGTTTGCAATTAGTAATTACACAATAATTATAATGTAAACATGGAAAATGTGGCATTTATTTGCAAATCAATCGCTTTGTTCTGATATCCTGCTATGATTTTGATCCATGAATTTCTAAAATGTCTTTGACAAAAGTTTCATCCAGCTTTGACGTGTCGTTTTCAATATTGATACAATACTATTGGATGATACTTATTACATAGCCCTCAATACCCAATAGAAAGCTTTTGCTGAATAACGTCCAATAGAAAAGCTTTGTCAAAGTCTTTGTTAAATACGCACGTTGATAAAATCGGGCCTAAGTATACCCGTAATAGTCGTATTGCCTTCTCAAGCTAGAAAAACCTGGGCCTCCTTGTGTTAAAAAAGTGCTTGGATCCTCTGAAAAGTTCTGTGCAGTTAACTTACCTGGCAAAATTCAATTCTTGTATGTAAATTGAATTTCTGTACAGGGTGTCCCATTTTGGGCACTTTTACGGGGTATCTCGGTTATTTTAGAAGATAGAGAGTTGCGGTTTTCACGACAGTGTGCTACTTTTTTGTGAAACTAAAGATGCCGTCAAGAAAATTATCATGACAGTCTTTGTTTTTGAGATACAGGGTGAAATCGGTAATTATCGATTTTGAGACTACCCTCGTATCTCGGTTGTCTTTTACTTTATTGGAATGTTTAAAAAAGGGTCTAATAGAATTTTTTCTATAGAATTCAGCGGTGTAGTTTGATTTTTTCTTGCTCTAACCATTTCTCAGTTATGAAGCAAATATGTATTTTTTTGAATGGAACACCCTGTATATTATTTTTGTAGTCAATCGAAAATAATTCAGGATTTACAAAAATATATATTAGTATTAAGTTATTTTGAAAATTACGCTCAAAATTTGATTTTTCCAATTTTTACTTCATTTGTAGCAGTAGGCCATGGTTAAACAACTATAAATAATAAGAATCTAAGCAGTTATTACTCTGCAAGAGACTTCCAACTCATATTCGAAAAAAACAAAATCAGAATACATTTTTTTGAATAATAATGTCTCCTCATGTCACAATGATGAATATTGTGTTATTATAATATTGAGTAGATAGTTAGCTATGACTCATCTATTAAAAACAAAAAAGCAAATCTGTAAAAAGGCTCTTCATTACATTTTCATTAAATATAGCTTTGTTATCTGTGTTTTCATTTTAATTATTGTCAATTTTCTATAATAATGGCAGCCTAGATACCCAGAGACACAGCAACCGTTTTCAAATATATTAGCTCGTCTAAAAATAAATATAGTTAGGTACGGATCCTTTATTCAACCACGTCCTAAAACTTATTTCAAAAAGAATATGGAGCAAAGGGAAACACACGTATTAGGTTACATAGAAGCAACGCGTTCACCATCTTGTAAGCACAAAGAAGAAGCTGTAGGGGTACAAAAATCAACTGCAGAAATAACTAAAAAAATACAGTACAAGTTTAAGATACTTCAACATTTGCACAAGATCCAAGTCTGGGAATTTTTAATCGCCATAACATGAAGGAGACCAATAATTCTTTTAAATGTCGTTAAAATAATAAGAAATTGTACCAGATTTGCATTCGGGAAAATAGTCTCCAATTTGAACCAACATCTCTAAAAGCTCCTCGATGTTTTTAGTTTTTAGTCTTAATAATTGTTTACTTGGATATTGTTTTAAATAGATCAGTCGTGGCCTACTGCTACAAATAAAGTAAACAATGAAATTTTGAGCTTAGTTTTCAGAAAAAATTCGTACTAATATACATTTTTGAAAAGCCTGCATTATTTACGATTGACGTATTTAAAAAAATATATGTTTGCTTCATAATCGAAAAATGGTTAGAGTAAAGAAAATCAAACTACACCACTGGATCCTACAAAAAAAAATTCTACAAGACCCTTTTTTAAACTTTTCAATAAGACAAAAGACAACCGAGATAAGAGGGTGTTCTCAAAATCGATAATTTTCGATTTCACCCTGTATCTCAAAAACTAAGAGGCCATGATAATTTTTTTGACGGCATCTTTAGTTTCACAAAAAAGTAGCACACTGTCGCTAAAACCGCAACTCTCTATCTTCAAAAATAACCGAGATACCCCGTAAAAGTGCCCAAAATGGGACACCATGTACATTGTACAGTGGTAAGAGTATGTTGGTATCATATGAGATTCCACAAAGAATAACACTGACCCACTTCTATTTAATTTTTAAATAAGCAATTTATTTGAAATTGATCGTGTTGAGAGAATAATACGTTTTTTATGACACCCTAATACTTTATGGCTGTACACTATTGAATCAACATATTGAGAAACATTTATTGGGGGCAACATGATCGTTCGGAAGCCAATCAATTTCAAACAAGGGCGACACCCTTTACACAAAATGTTTACCTTGCTACGAAAGTCTCACATGGTATAAAATACCTTGAAAATTGCACATAGTTTTCACATTGAAGAAACTGAAAATTATGCTCAGTATTCCAATGATCTAATGGCCCTGACCTCGGACATCAAGGGTAGCAGGCACATGTGCGGGCAGCACCTGGATATTCGGCTGCCCTGACGCCTATGCCTGACCCGCGACTAGGAGCATTCGGATAACAACGTGCACGACTAAGGTCGCGAGCATGAACGGTATTTGCTACGTCTCAACTGAGAACAGTAGTGTGACTCCACGCGGTCATATCGTATGATATTATTTATTTAATCAATACTAGGACTGATGGTTTGAATAGATCAAAACGGAAACTCAAGAAGCGGCTTCTGGAGGAACGAGAAGAGGCCGATGATATTATGACAATGTTACTTTTTACAGAAAGGAATTAAATCCATCCAATATGTGAATCGGGGGTTGACGAAGGCTGCTTCCAGATATTGATAAAAAGAAACTTGAATGGTAGTGAAAAGCCAACTCAGGCCGTACTGTCGATTGAATCAAAAAAAGTTTAAATTTGTATTAAATTGATGACTGCTTTTCGTGTATTTGGGTCAATAATTCAAACTACACTCTTCTTCGTGACGTTCGGTTTTATACTTAAACCATCATCAGGTGTAATTTTATGAGATGTCGGTTACATTTCTGTAAATTTGTTTTTCTGAAACAGCCTCTATGGGTTGAGAGAGCTGAATTCGGCCGCAAACAAATTTACAGAAATGAAACTGACATCTCGTATAATTACAACTGATGATAGTTTAAGTGTAATAAACCGAAACGTCGTAAATAAGACTATAGTTTGAATTACTGACCGAAATCCACAGAAAATAGCCATAATTCATAGTGGCGGTCATTACAAAAATTAGTTTAAATTTGATTTGATTTGAATTTGAGCATAATAAACCGAAACGTCGTGAAGAAAGGTGTAGTTTGAATAACTGACAGAAATCCATGAAAAACATCCATAATTTATAGTCGCGTGCATTAGAGAAATAAGATCAAATTTATATCAGGCTCAAATATTTAAATCTATCATCATCGAGAGTCGGATATTTTGCAGTCATTTCCATCATCTTCATCGCGAAAAGATGCCATTTTTGAATTCAGCGGACGCCCTGTAACTCAGTCGCGCGACTCCTTGAGCAGCCCCATCGCGCTGATCACTCGAACATCTTCCGTGATAGAATCTGTAAAACAGGGATATGTCTGCAATCCTTCTTCGATGTTGCAGACTGTAGAGGTCCTAAGTGAGGTTAGGGGTATCGATAAGTCTAACTAACAAAAGCTTGGCGGAAGGTCACTCGACTATTGGGTCACCCTCCATTTCCACAGCCAACATGAGACTTCTTTGCCCGTGTTGTTGCCTGAGTTTTCTGTACGTTGAACTGTACTTTATTCACTAATTCACTTGACAATAATTGTTTTGTTATCTAAGTTGATCTGTGAGGCATGCTGCTGTCGCCGGCGTACCGCCTCCTGGGGTAATAGCGGCTTGCCTGGTTCCATGCACGATATTAATGTACTTTCGTCTGCTAAGCTGTAGCAGCTCGTTGATGTACAGCATAAACAGTGTAGGAGATAGGACAGATCCCTGAGTAACACCGGCGTTTATTGAAATGATCAAATAGTCTTCGTCTACAACAAACAGAGATCGGTCGTTCAAAAAAAACGCTCTTCATCCACTGGCGCAGTCCAGACTTGTGCTTACGGAAACCATACATCATTTATGATGTTATTGTTGTCCAGGTATTTCATGAGCTGTTTATTAATTACAGTGTCCATAGCCTTAGACATGATGCTGAGAAGAGACACAGGTTTATAGTTAGTGGGATCGGTTTTTTGCCATTCTTAGGGATGGGTTTTACGCAGCCTATCTTCCACGAAGCGGGAAACGCGCCTCGCCGATACGATAGTTTGAAGAGCATGCAAAGAATACGTGCAAGCTCAGCGGTACAGCGTTTAAGGACAATGGCCAGAATTTGGTCAGGACTAGTAGCTTTCTTAGTGTTTAGTTTTTGGGGGATGCTTTTTACATCTCGATGTTGAAATTTGACCTCTGCCATTCTCGAGTGCATCTTTATGGTGGTGATCGAAGTACTTCTACTACAGTAGAATTGGCTCCTAAAAGCCTCCCTAAACTGTCTGCTTTTTCTGTAGTAGTAGAAGCGATAAACTTGTCCTCTCTGGTCAAGGGTGGTACTGACCAATAGGAAAAGCTCTGACTAACAGCCTTAGCTACAGACCAGAATATTTTGGACGAACTAGGACATAAGAGGAGCTAGTTTTTAATTTTTGGTTGGGTTGCTCCTTGCTGCTGTCAATCACGCGTTTACAGTAATTTCTGGCGTCGATAAAACTGCGGTGGTTCTTGGCATTTGGGTTTTTCCTCCATTCTTTGTAATGTTGGTTTTTAGAGCTTGGCAGAATCTGCAGGGTGATATTTCTTCATTAGATAGTCATGCCCCCTTTTTTTGCATCAATTTAGAATACTTCTACACTTTACAACTCAATCGTCAACAGTTGACGATGCAACTTACTATTTAAGATGCTACATGTCAAATTTAGTAGAACAGAACAGTTATCCAAATAAAGCCATAGCCTACTAAACCATATTTCAAATACATTATTTTCATCTAAAGAGGTTCAAGAGGATGAAAAGCTTCTAAACGAGCTAGAAAAATAATTGTGTTTTTTGAAACTACCTGGGTCGCACCGCTAAAAAGTTCTGCGTCAGAAAATGGGGCATGACCCCTGAAAACCGTTTAACATGTGCAATTATTAAGCACATATTGCGTATTATATAATTATTCCAAATTTGAGATAAACACCTCTAAAATTGATATAGCTATTAAAAAACTGAAAAAATATGGAAATGTCGACACCCTGTATACCGGTAAGGAAGCTTTACTACGTTTATTTGAAAAACATCATTGAATCTTCTCCCTTCCTTTGTACATGATATTAAGGAAGGCCCTGTATATTAAATTTGACTATGTAGGTATTTGCTGAACTATACACAGGCAGATGAAACAATAGAGTAACGAAAGGCTCAATCTATACTACACCGTCAACAATTAACCAGAGATAAACAATTATCCTGTTTTCCAAAGCTTAATGAGATTTTGCCTTGTTCTAGATATTGCCAATCATGCTAACTATTATAATCATGGAGCAGCGCCAATGTGTGACGAGTATTAGCAAACTAATCTATTTATTTTTAGTACAAGAAGGCGTGCCATATTTTAATGAATAGCTCAGCATTAACAAACATCTTACGCCTTCTTCTCGGTCTTCTTGGGCAACAGTACGGCCTGGATGTTAGGAAGTACTCCGCCCTGAGCGATCGTCACACCGGACAACAACTTGTTCAGTTCTTCGTCGTTTCTGATGGCCAACTGCAAATGACGGGGAATGATACGGGTCTTCTTGTTATCGCGAGCTGCGTTACCGGCCAACCCCAATACTTCGGCAGCCAGATAATCCATCAGGGCAGCAAAGTATACGGGTGCTACGGCACCAACGCGTTCAGCGTAGTTTCCTTTACGCAACAACCTATGGACACGTCCCACAGGAAACTGAAGACCGGGCCTGCTGGAACTACGATTCTCGTTATTGTAAGTCATTTGACGTAAAACGAAATGAAATTGAAATTTGGAATTGGCTGATGTAGACCTTTCATTACATCATATGAAAATGTTTTATTTTAACAAATTAGTATTTTGTGAAAAGATCGTCGCAATCCTCGCCCTTACAGAAACGAATTTATTGGTACCTTTCTGGCACAGCAGGTCACGTATTTTAGCTTATCAACACGAGATGATGATTATTGTGAATATAGTGTCTATTTTTATCTGTCTTCTGCTTTTTCAAGAATTCATAATAAATTTTTAGATCTGTTGCACACCATTCAAGACAAGAGGTTTATAAGCACCTTTAATTTTCTACATTGGCAACCTATTCTATAGGTTGGATTTTGTCTTATTTTTACAAGAAACTGCGACTATCAGTCAAAATATTTTAAGCTGTCCTCTCAACGGTTATCTATCAGATAATACTTTTCAAACGTTTTTATGGCAATTATTTCCTGAAACCCTCTTTTCCATCATAGTTTTCCTGGAGTATGCCAATCGATAGGAAAATTACGGTGTGTAGTGCAGGTGGAATTTTTCTATCGAATTTTGCAGTGCACTCTTTAATATTGTTGCAGGCATAGAAGATATGTACCTACATAGAATTAAAATGAAATTTGGCTTAACTATATTTCAATGTTCCACTTACCTACCTTAATGACTACAAATCCTTTTGATAGAGTCACAATTAGCGTTGTTATTAAGCCATGTAAGCGTCGTCATAAGTTGAACAGTTTTATATACCTCAAGCTAATTATACCTTTAAGCATGGGTTACGCAACGCGTTGAAAGTTTGAGCTGATTTCCACCTTACCCAAAAAAGTGAGCTAATGGATATCACACTTTTTGTTTGGAACATGACCTAAATCGCATCAGGCACGATGTTCCTGGTTCACGACAGCACTGTCTTGAAATTTCGGATATCATCAGGAAGACATGGGCCCAGTGTCAGGTTGATGTGAAAGCGGTGAACCAACAGAAACAACTTCTTCGGGGGCAAATACCCCTTCTTGCATTGAACTACACCATGACTTGAGTTCTTCCATTGGGGGAAACATGAAGAAAATGATTTTCAACTTACCCAATGTGAACTTAAGTACATCACAATCTTTGTTCCAATCCAAAGAAACACTCGAGCTAATAGTACAGTTCAATGCCGGATCAGGTATTTGCCCTCGAAGTAGTTGTTTCTATTGGTTCACTGCTTCTGATATTCAAGTTATTTCATATTTGGACGAAAATTGATAATACATATTATAGACTGTACCTACAGCGTAACCAGGTGGAAGTAGTGGCTAACCTAAATAAAATAAATATAGTTTAGTAAACGAAAGAACACGTTTTTAGGGAACATCGGACTAAAAAGTTAAAAGCGACTTGTAAAATAAGCTCCAAACGATAATGATCAAAAAATACTAGTATAATTGTGAAAAAACACCGGGCGCTCGATTTATGAATAATATGGCATAAAGTACCCACGCTTTTTTTACAATCAAACAAGTATTTTACGTTCCTTATTGTTTTAAGCATTTATGTTAAAAATTATTTGTAACTTTTTAGTCCGATGTTCTTTCAAAGCGTGTTTTTTTTTTGTTTTTCGTAGTAAACTATCTTTGATTCTTCAGTTAACTTCACTAAAGGTGTTTTTTACTGTTTTTAAATTGTATCTATTAGTAATCTGTGTAATGACGATGAACAGTTGCCTTTGATCAATATTCATAGCATAATTCTTCCATTACTGCATAAACGATAATTAAAACTGTCGACTTTCCTGAATGAATTTCAAAAAAATACCAACTCTAAAACAGTTGGCTCTTGTCGCTAACTCTGCGTAATATTAAGAGCGGATACGACCGCTGGCGCTAGTCTGACGGATATGAAGCTGTCTATTCAGAGCAATGACACGTAATTTTAGTGCCGAGAAAGATAAGAGATTGAGGGGGGGGGCGTGTTACTAACTGAAAAAAAAAATCGTTAAGTAACCGAATGAAAATGCAGCAGCATTTTAGTAAGTCTACCAACTAATGTCCCAAAAACTCAAGATCCGAAGTCCATGGGCGGCTTCCGCGTACCGATTTTTTGGAAATAAAAATAAAACAATCGCGGCAAAACCGGTCGGAACTTGATGGAAGATTCTTTGTTTTTTCTTTAGATAACACAAAAAATACTTTTGTCATTTGTTTCTGCTGGGCAGTTTATGAAAAACTTGAGCTTAAAGTTCGATTTTTCGCGTCAATTTTCGTTAATAATCGTTAAAAAATAATTGTTAATATTGCTTAAAACGGATGACGTTATTTATACATGTTTTTGAGAGGTCCAGCGTTATTGAACGCCTTCCGTATCCTTTTAGAAGGCGTTACAGATTATTAAAGGAACCTGCAGATTAGCATTTTGCTTGAAGAGAAATTAAATTATATTCCAAATATATGTGTCCAAAGGTATGGTAGGCTGCAGTACATACCTAATACATTTAGCTTTTTCCTGCTTTGAAAAGCCACGAGCATGGTTCAGCATATCTCTTTGAATACAGAACAGTGCGAATGATGTGCATTTTCCACTTAGTCATTTCGAATACACCAAATATAAACCTATTCGTATATATTGTCCTCCTCCTAGCCATGACATCAGCGGGTTTTTATGATATTTTTATCAGCATCCTCCCAAATCTCCCTACGTTCAAATTTGGATCACTATTTTATGTTACCTGTTTCCTGATGACTAGTTAGTTTCCTCAGTCAAGTTTTACACAGACATTTCAGTTTCAAACTTCCTACCTCTCCCAAATTTTACCCAAAAAGAGTAAAAATGTGAAATTCCAAAAAATAAGATTGAATGATTTAAAAAAATATCCGTTTTTTTCATGATTAGCTCTACAACTCAGCCCCATTATTATCTATACAATATAAAATCGAAAACGTTACATTCAAGTTATAGATGCGTAAAAGGTTAAAAATAGGTACTAGGTATTCTCAGCAGCTCTGGTAGTGGAACAAAAAGTCTTATTCATGTCACTCCATTCGATTTAGATAAACGCCATAAGTATGAATATATTCTATGTAGAAGCACTTAGAAGGGAATTTATAGAGCAATGCATTTATCGGGAATCTGCGGGAGCCAGAAAGCCCCTAAGTGAACATTCTGAGGCCATTTTCAGCATATATTTTATCTGAATGTCTACTGGGATCCATTATGAAGACATTGTTTTACTGCGCCAAATATATACATCATCGAGATGTGATTTAGAAAGAATTACTAAGGACTCCCATTGCCTATAGAGTTTTACGCTTTGGTTACTTTGTAGGGTAGGTCATAGGAGCACTGAAGGTTTCAATTAGATATCTGATATTCATTGTCTTATTGCACCAATTGCAGAAGATGGTATTGAATGATTGTGCTACTCAGCTTCTCTTTTATCCAATAGCAAATTACAGATACACGAAACATTAATCGCACATACACTCATGTACGTATCCATGTGTTGAGCGTTCCGTGCTTTTATGCAAAATTTTGTGTCATTGGGCATATGTATATTATAAAGGGTAAGTGCGACGTTAGGCGACCGTAAACTGACAGAATTTTAAGTAGATCAAAATAAAATATCGGACACCATCTGAAAAATCGCAAATGACCGTCCTATCTTTAGTTGAAATTTAAAGGATATGTATGTATACAGGGTGGCCAACCGGGTGACGATAATAATTTTTTTTTTTAGATAGCCCGTACTGAGACCTATCCAAAACACCCCCATGTATGTGTACCGATTATTGACAGTTTTCGAGTTATGATTTTTTTTTTTTTTGAAAACATACAGATTTTCCAGTTTTTCCAAGAAATCGTCAAAAACAAAAACAAGAATGCTTTATGGCTTTTATTTTTTTCTGCAATTATACGCAGTATTAAGCCTATTTTGATATCCAATAAAGAGAGCATGTACATCCGGACAATAATTCAGTACGTTTTGGGCCCAAAGTTTGAAATCTCTGCTTTTAGTCAGGAGACGAAAACCTTCAAAATAAAATTAAAAATACCTATGCCTGGTTCTGGAGCTCCAATCTAATCTTAAAAACTCTGCAAGACATTGCGCATCCGAAATAATAATGAATGAATAGCACTTATTGGGGCATTTTGCGCCGATCGTTACTGTTAAAGGTAAAAAGGTGATAATTCACGAATTTCCAAAATGATTTAAAAAACTATTATTTTACTTTATTATGACAAATTAAAGAAAAAAACTCATAACAACTGATAAACACGATAATCATTGATGTTTTGAACACTTTTAATCAAAAAAATTAATACCTGTGCTTTTTGCTGTGTACCATTGAACTTCAGCTAAATTAAGTTGTATGGAAAGTTAACAAAGGAAGGGAATAATAAAACAACAATCTGAGTTTTAATTCCACGGCGGAATTACCTGGGAGCGATAGATGAGGGGAGGATTGTGATCGTGAAAATTTTCGATTTTGAGATAATAGGTTTTTAGGCGTATTATAATGTCTACATAACGAAAATCCGCGTCACTCATTTCCGTCGTTCTGTCTGTCGGTCTGTCTGTCGGTCTGTCTGTCGGTCTGTCTGTCGGTCTGTCTGTCGGTCTGTCTGTCGGTCTGTCTGTCGGTCTGTCTGTCGGTCTGTCTGTCGGTCTGTCTGTCGGTCTGTCTGTCGGTCTGTCTGTCGGTCTGTCTGTCGGTCTGTCTGTCGGTCTGTCTGTCGGTCTGTCTGTCGGTCTGTCTGTCGGTCTGTCTGTCGGTCTGTCTGTCGGTCTGTCTGTCGGTCTGTCTGTCGGTCTGTCTGTCGGTCTGTCTGTCGGTCTGTCTGTCGGTCTGTCTGTCGGTCTGTCTGTCGGTCTGTCTGTCGGTCTGTCTGTCGGTCTGTCTGTCGGTCTGTCTGTCGGTCTGTCTGTCGGTCTGTCTGTCGGTCTGTCTGTCGGTCTGTCTGTCGGTCTGTCTGTCGGTCTGTCTGTCGGTCTGTCTGTCGGTCTGTCTGTCGGTCTGTCTGTCGGTCTGTCTGTCGGTCTGTCTGTCGGTCTGTCTGTCGGTCTGTCTGTCGGTCTGTCTGTCGGTCTGTCTGTCGGTCTGTCTGTCGGTCTGTCTGTCGGTCTGTCTGTCGGTCTGTCTGTCGGTCGGTGTGTCTGTCAGTCGGTGTGTCTGTCGGTCTGTCTGTCGGTCTGTCTGTCGGTCTGTCTGTCGGTCTGTCTGTCGGTCTGTCTGTCGGTCTGTCTGTCGGTCTGTCTGTCGGTCTGTCTGTCGGTCTGTCTGTCGGTCTGTCTGTCGGTCTGTCTGTCGGTCTGTCTGTCGGTCTGTCTGTCGGTCTGTCTGTCGGTCTGTCTGTCGGTCTGTCTGTCGGTCTGTCTGTCGGTCTGTCTGTCGGTCTGTCTGTCGGTCTGTCTGTCGGTCTGTCTGTCGGTCTGTCTGTCGGTCTGTCTGTCGGTCTGTCTGTCGGTCTGTCTGTCGGTCTGTCTGTCGGTCTGTCTGTCGGTCTGTCTGTCGGTCTGTCTGTCGGTCTGTCTGTCGGTCTGTCTGTCGGTCTGTCTGTCGGTCTGTCTGTCGGTCTGTCTGTCGGTCTGTCTGTCGGTCTGTCTGTCGGTCTGTCTGTCGGTCTGTCTGTCGGTCTGTCTGTCGGTCTGTCTGTCGGTCTGTCTGTCGGTCTGTCTGTCGGTCTGTCTGTCGGTCCGTCTGTCGGTCTGTCTGTCGGTCGGTGTGTCTGTCAGTCGGTGTGTCTGTCGGTCTGTCTGTCGGTCTGTCTGTCGGTCTGTCGGTCTGTCTGTCGGTCTGTCTGTCGGCCTGTCTGTCTGTACGCGTTTTTCTAGCCTCGTAATGTCAGTAACCGCTGCAGGACTGTGATGAAATTTGGGCAGCAATATGCTGTGGGGTCTTAGTAGGTAATGCTGCTATAATTTTGGAAATCGGTACATGGGCGGCGGAGAAATTAAACTAAAAATTTCAAATATACCTCAAACTTCGTTTTTAGGCGTTTTAGAGGTTCTTGATCCTTTTCTGCGTTTTTTTTGGGTGGGGGTGGAATTTGGGTGTTTGGGGGGTGGGGGGTTGAAAAACTGAAAAACTTGTTGTTTTCATGATAGGCTGTCTACTGACCTGCCAAGGAAGACCTAGCGATATAAATCACCTTTTTAGGTCCATCCGAACATTACCTTGCCTGTTACCGAAAACTAATTAACACAACTGAGCCCGCAAAAAGCTACTCTGAAAGAAAGGGATGTCGTATGCTACGACATCGCTTCCCAGGTAATTCTGCCATGAAATTGGAAGTCAGACTATTGTTTTATTATTACTTTCCTTTGTTGTTTCCATACAACTTGATTTAGCAGAAGTTCAATAGTACATAGCAAAATCACTTCAAAAATCACAATTTGGGTATTAGTTTTTTATTCAAAGTCGTCAAAACATCAATGATTATCGGGTTTATTAGGTGTTACGAGTTTTTATTCTTTACTTTGTCATAATAAAGTAAAATAATAGTTTTTTAAATCATTTTGGAAATTCGTGAATTATCACCTTTTTGCCTTTAACACTTACGTACGGCGCGTAGTGCTACTTTTTCATTATTATTTCAAAAGTGCAATATCTTGCAAAGTTTTTAAGATTAGTTTGAAGCTTGAGAACTAGGCATAAGCATTTTTAATTTTATTTTGAAGATTTTGGTCTCCTGACTAAAAACAAGGATTTCAAACTTTGGGCCCAAAATGTACTTAATTACTGTTCGGATGTACAGATTCTCTTTATTGGATATTAAAATAGGCTTAATACTGAGTATAATTGCAGAAAAAATAAAAGCCAAAAAGCATTCTTGTTTTTGTTTTTGACGATTTCTTGGGAAAACTGGAAAATCTCTAGGTTTTCAAAAAAAAATCATAACTCGAAAACCATCAATAATCGGTACACATACATGGGGGTATTTTGGATAGGTCTCGATACGGGCTATCTAAAAAAAATTATTATCGTCACCCGATTGGCCACCCTGTATGTACGTACTACGAGGAAGCGACAAGGCTATATACGTAGAAGATTTCTCTTAAAGCGGAAACATTTTTTAGAACGTTCACAGTCAGTTATAGAAATCATAACAACTTAAAAATGTGATACCACACATATAATAAATATTTTAGAGTTACCACGCTCTCCATCCTCCACTACAACAAATTTCAGCCCGTTCACATAAACACTGCAATAAATAGTCAAATGATATTGGCATCAGCTACTCCAACGGCATATATTGCATTCCAAATTTCATCTGAATTCATGGAGGGAATATCGACCAGACAGACCAGCGAAAACACATCTGATAGTAAAACATTTTTGTAGTTACGGTACTCATCTCACCTAAGGTGCGCGAAGTAATAAAAATCACATTTTAGCAGATTCACAAAAACCTACGCAGACGAGGGTGCATCAGAAAATCCTAAGTCTGGTGCCATAGTATAAAAGCTAAGTATGTTTCTAAAAACCTTCAACAGCTATCATTCACGGTACTCTCTATTCTGTTCAATACACCTATCCCATCGCTATATCCAATGTTCATAAACTTCTGCAGAACAACCTTTTTACATTCTGTTCAGTATACTCGTCATACCGTTGAGTCAATGATATCTAACCAACTCAAACCTTCGTCCATCCAATTCTTTTTTGACTTCAGGAAACAAATAGAGGTCAAATAGAGCAAAGTCGGGAGAATAAGAGGGCGAATCATAATTCCGTTCCCTAATTCTTCATTTATTTATTGTAGTCGCGATAAAGCGACCGTTTTGCTTTAGTTTTGTGTTTAAGTGTCCTCAAAGTATCACTTTTAATCATCTGCAGTCTTGGACTGTCTTTATGCATTGCATACTTTGCAACTCATCGTTGTAATGATAAAACCAACTTTCGTCGCATATAACCATATTATTCAAAAACTGCAGGGTGCGTTGCAGTTGCTTTTCTACTTTTGACAAATTGTCACTTGATTCCGTTTCTATTCATTGGTCTTCACTTTTAGAATCTGTCTTGCCGCAGTGCCATAGTCGAAATCTTCATCAATAATTTTTTAATTGGAACCGTAAAAGTCAGATTACCATTATCAAGTAATGCGATCTATGCCAATCCTGTGATCATTCTGTAACAGATCGTTAATTTCTGCTATTTTTGCAAATGATTCACAACCGTGATTAAACATCTTATACCACTTAAATACTTTATTCTTATCTAAATTTAATAAACAAGTTACCTAAGAGACGAACTATTTTACATATTTCTGTACTTCGCCTATGTTCTACAAATGAAGAACATTACATAAAGTATATAGTGAAGTATAAGTATAGTACAAGAACTACAAAAAATAAAAATATTTCTTAATAAAAAAAAATGATATTAAAGTACTGCTAATGAGCCATGATCTTCTACGGCCCGCAATTTCCTCTTAATGTTCCTCATTAGGTTTTGGATAGATTCTAAATCAATTTCTTTGACCTTCAGCATAATTCTTCTTCTTAACTGCTTTTCATTTTGAGCTTCCCAGCCATTGTTATAAATTTTGGCACTCAGTTGAGCCCAAAGAGTTTCGATAGATCTTGCTTGAGGAAGATTGGGAGGATTGTCGGTTCGTGGTACAAAAGGTATTCCGTGTTGTTCTAGCCAGCTTCTCGTACGCAAAGCATAATGACTTGAAACCAGATCTGGCAAAACATTATATTGTCATTAGCATGGTGAGTATTCATAAAATTGAGCAGTTTAGGCAAACATCTTTGAGTATAGACTTCTGCGGTAACCGCTTCGGCCCTAACTCGTCAAACGTACGACTGTGAAATAAATATGATTCAGATCTGATTCTGTTATAGCGCACCACACTAACACTTTCTTTTCAAACTTTTCTTTTCGTTTGAATTTGACATTATCTGGACAGGCTTCAAAGTCTTTTCTATAAAAACCATCATCACCTTTGATTTCTGGGTTTTTGAAAATGTGAAATACTTTTCATCGTCAAGAATAATTTTTATGTTGCCTGCAATGTGAGTACGACGTAAATTGCGACAGCATTGACGAATTCCTTTTGATTTGGGGAATACTTTGGACGTTTTCTTTCTTTTTCAGAGTTTTAAGTTATTTCTCTTCATTTCTCTATACATTGTGCTAGCATTGACGTGAAAGATGGGTCCAAGTCTTCGTGTTGAAGTTCCATCTCGATGTTCACTTCTGTTGACCATTCTTTGAACTGTAGCAGCATTCAACGCTCTTGGACGTCCACTTTTTGGTAAATTCATACAAGGAATGCCTTCTTCGCATTCACGGATCGCTCGATAAATTGTGGCAACAGAAATATTTTGATATTGATATAGGTGAACTGTTTCTTTTTTTTCAAGTCGTCCAACTAGACTGTAAATACTCTTCCGAAGATCTAACTTGTAGGACATTTTGACAACTTATATCATAACCAAAATGGTTTTGTTGTTACGTTTAGGTGTTGACTTGTTACCATGGTAACGATTTATGAATTGTTTCCAACGGTGAAACTACCTCTCAAGTTTTGAAAAAAATTCTCAAAACTTTTGCTACATACGTTATTGTTATGATTTATACGGAAAACACCAAATGATTTTCATCAGTTCACTCATCAATTTTCTTCTACGGAGTGTATTTTGCATCCAATTTTTCATTTAAGTTTCAATGGTATGTGTCTGTCTTGTAAAAAAAAATGTTGAATTTTATTACTTTGGACAGCATCTTTAGTTTTTCAATACGATGAAAACTTCGATATTTTGGTAAGTTGTTCTCCATATATACGTATTTGGCAACAATTAAGTTATTCAACCAAAGTCACTTTATTGTTTTTGCATTTCGGCAAATAACATGTAGCGTTATCTATCAAATAGTTAGTGCTAGCTTATTTCGTCTTTTTTTAATTTGAATGCGATTTGTTTCAAGTTCAATCGGTACAAAGCCAATTGTTTCTAGATGCCTGACGGTGACTATATATTAGTCAAAACGTTGAACGGATAAAGAATAGTAAGGAGGTTTTGTTTTATTGCTGACCTAATCCTAAAAAAATGACAGCTAACAACACTTTCAGTCATTTCAAAAGTTTCGGTTACCCAGTCCAACACAAAGTTTTATCAGATATCTCAGCTCTACTTTTCATTTCATTAATTAAGTTCTAACAAAAGTCAAATGTTAAATCAAAGCCTCCTTGAGCGGAAGTATATCAAAAATGAGGCTTTCGTCTCTCATTTTGCGTGTTAAAAATTTGTACCCGCAAAATGAGAGATTCTATGCCGATATACCTTCGTAGATAGACTATTCATATAATTTTGTTATGCATTTACTATATATACACTTTTTCTTGACATCTCAAATAATTATGTCTCTCAAGTGCCCCTACAAAATCTACTCCGGACCATAAATAGGAAGCGACAACATCGCATTGATACTGGGAAAGTGGAAGTCATTAAGGTCGTTTAACTTTTTATAGGGAAATGCATTAGTGTGGTTTTGGGGCGGATAAATGAGAAAACCTACATATATTTGAGTGGGGTAAACTGTTCTCGTTAGAAAAACTTTTGCATGCTTTCCGCTTATCTACGGAAATAGCATCCACCAGTTGCACTTAAGGATTCTGTAGGAAACCGAGCTGCTGAATATACTAGAAAGATAGGCGATGCTAGAAACTCAAGCGTTCTGTTTTTTTTTATAACTGAGCAGACCGTGAGGGCAAAACCTAAATACCAGAGTACCGCCACTGCTATGAAAAGGTTATGTTAGGGGAAGTTTGTTGATGCCGTCGTATACTCAGTTCTTTATGTATGAACAACGACCTCCTTGGGATGATATGCAGTTGTCCCGCGAGTCCATCTTAGATGGCTCGGTAAGCGGTGGTGTTATAGTTATAGGACAGGTCAGAGGAGCAGACTCCGTTTGAATATCAGTAAAGGAGTGAGAAGTCATCATCATCTGCTGTGACGAACTTGCTTGTAATTTTATAGAATGTCGATGTTTTCATGGTATTAAACAGCATGGCAAGAGTTTCGCTAGATATAGCTAAAGACGCTGCCCACAGTAATAAAGATCAACGAACATTTTTTATACAACACAGACATATACATTACATTACATTAAAATTTAATTAAAAAAACGATGAAAAATTGGGTACAGCATACATCTGCACTCCACAGAAGAAGATAGATGAATGTTTCACCCAGAAATAATATGGCAGTTTTATCAGACAGCATATAGTGGTGGACAACATTGATATTTCTGTGGATCGTGCAGATGTTCATGGTAGATAGTTTGATGTCGATAATGTTCCCACTAGGTCACCCGTCTCCCGGACATTCCGAATGAGAAGGCGCTCTACGTCTGGCCAAACTTTTGCACTCGAATATCCATCATTATTGTAGCAACTAAATGTGCAGAATATGGTTGGGGAAAGGAGAAATCTGGCCCGCAAGTTAAGCGAGGAAACATGCGGAACCTTCACCTCACCCTTTTGTTTATTTTACATATTTCTTTGTATATAATAATTATATAGTCGACGAATTGAATCGCAAGCCGCACTGCATTAAATTTAGACTTGAAGTTGGTGCTTTAGCAAAGGTATTTACTTATAATGTTTATTCCTAGGTTATCTATCATAGCTTTCTGGTCAAAACGTTTGCTAATAGTTTTGGTAAAGCCAACATTTCTGTGAAATTAAGATCTGTCTATATACATGCATTTGTTAGTATAATTGAAACACTACTATCCAATTCCTCACCACCAAAATATCTAGAAACACTTGGCTACCCTGAAAGCCAAAGTTAGGTAGGTCTGAAAAGTACAGTGCTATTTTATTAAGGCAATCCGGAGACTTATCCGTGGACACAAACAGTGTGAGGTTTCTCCACACCCATCCTTTCCACCACTCAAAAAAAATGTTTGTTTATTGTTTGCTAATATTTCCTTTATCAACAGAATTTTCAAAACCTCACTCTAAATATTGATTTGTAAAGTTACTAACAACATTGTTGGCTATTTAATACCACCGATTTTGTTAGTAATATTACAAATCAGACTTGTAATTTCACTTAGCTATCTTCTAATATTGTAAATTCACAACACACACTTTTTTTGTAATATCACAACAGACATAACATGATAATTTGTAAAATTGTTTTGGAATTTTACATCGTCTTAAGGATACCAGATTGGTTTTTTACATATATCGTAAAATTATGTTGTGGATAAGTAATTTTGCATCATTTTCTTGTAATATCGCTACATTATATTGTAAAACCATTATAAGGTTTTTAGACAAAATTTTCAGTAATTCAAAAAACGAAAAGTCTGTCATTATAGACATATTTTTATTTAGTGTGAAAATAAGGTAACACGACATTAAAACTCTATATATACAAAAATTAACCGTTTCAGTCTTATCGGCTGGCAAAAAACGTATATACAATAAAGGAACTTAGTTCTGTATACCGAAAATGAACAAAATAGTTTGAATACAATTAAAAATAAAAATATTGACTTGAAGAACAACAATGGATAACTGCTTGTTAGCTAGGCAAGCAACTAGTCAACGTGCCGGTTTATTAGTAAAAGAAAATACCCTTTTCTTACTGGGAGTGTGACTTGACTTTGTCTCAGAGTCGGGATGCATTTAAAAAAAATGTCTATGAATCATTTCCAAAATTACTAATGCCTTTTTTGAATACATTAGGTTAAAACTAAAATGTATGGCTAATAGTTATTTTATTGCTTATTCAAAAGAACTTGTGTTGATGAGCAGAGTTTTTTCCATGTTAGTGGAAAATATCTTTTTTCCTTCTTCATCTGAAATTAAACAAAATATTGTCTTTAAAGTAAAATTTAAAAAAAATGCTTATTAATTGGTGATATCATACCAAAGAAAAATAAAATGAATGCATCCATAAATAAATATGGTGTACGGGATGTCCCAGGATGGAAGGGCAATAGGTTTCAGATTTTTTTTAAATGTATATACCGACCATCATACTTGCATTTATAAAAGACAGCGTTTGTATGAAAATATTGACGGCAGTTGGCAGTTATATAACTATCGATCTGCATTTTAAAACAACAAAGCCCACAAGTAATCATGATTATTTTTTAAATAAATTATATATTCTTAATATCACAGTACTTGCTTACTTCGTCTAAATGCACTTGGTATTTATGTTACCATTTTATCCAATGAATCTTCAAGCAAAAATTGCACCGGCACTTCCACTGTTTCTCTATTCACACCAGCAGATTCTTGTCGCTCGCCATTGCCAACGCGCAAATGACCATTTAGGCGTAGTCAAATTATCACTACCGAAGAAATCAATTATTTTACTAGCATTATTGAGATATTTTTCTAAAATAATAATAAATTTATAAAAGAAAACTGTAAAAAAACAAACATTTTGTAACAATTATCTTGTAATTTTTTGTTGTAAAAAAACAACACACCTTTGTAATTTTACAAATATTTTGTGAAAACTCAACTATTTGTATTTTTTCATAAAATGCGCAAACATTTTTACAAAATTTAGTAAATCTACAGAACTATAGTATTTTTGTTAAACTTTACTGGGGTTTCACAATATGACATCGGAAAATCGCTGCAACAGCGCTTGTAATTGTTTTTTGAAGATACTTGTTTTTTGAGTGCTTAGCAGCACTACATACAACATCCCTTTACTATTTAACTCCCAAAATTTTTAAAACTGGTGGCGAAGTTCCTGAGATTACACGATTTCGAAAATACACCTATGGCGTGGGAATGAAAAAAATGGAGTCAAGTTGATTGACCCAGTACTTCTCACACATAATAATGGTACCATTTTATTGTTTTCCCATTGCATGAGTCTATAGTCTGAAATCTCCTTGCAACCAAATCATCGCCCACCCGCCCGCAAAAAAAACACCCAACACAAAAACTCGTAAATAGTTTCTTGCGTATCCCTCCTTGATATCTAGGACCTCAATTTTCATTCTGCATGCTTCAACTGGACTACGCGAAATGATCAGGAGCCTCCAAAACCGTCTCTAAAAACGAAGTATGAGCTGTTTCTATATTTTTAGTTTTTTTATTATTGTTGCGTCGTCACTGACATGATTTTTCAGAAACTTCGCGGTTTCCATTCTCGCCGCGATAGTAAATTCTGTGTAGAAATTTCATTAAAAGCATTTCAATAGTTTTCGCTTCACGGAATATACATAGAACCAAATTAAGCAACGTAGTAGGCAAGCCAACTAACTAGAGTAACGAGGTAAGATTATGAAAATTCCTTGCAACATATTAGCTGTAACCAGAAACAATAGCGGTAACAAGAACGCCCAATTTTCACAGACTACTAGCTATTATCCTATTTTCAAAGTCAGTAAAAAATATTTAATCAAAGGAAAACTACTAGTGACTGTTGCTGGCAGTAGAATATCTTCAAATTTTTCAGTAGGTACTTGTACTTATTAGCAAAATCGCGGAAAATGAAACTTGAATTGCAGTCTGTTTGAATTCTAAAACATAATTTAGTTTGTAGAAAACTACATGAAATAAACACAGTTACAACATACCGTATTAAAAAAAATTCTAGCAATCATTTCAATAGATGTTCAGAATGCTCCAGTTGGAGATATCTTCACTTTTGACATAACTAAACAGAAATGACTAATTTTTTATCTCATTAAATGTGAAATTTTATTCCAAAGATGTTGGACTGTAAGCAAAAGTCGCTGCTAGTTTTCCTTTTGTTTCAAAATTTTTAATCGTTTTGAAAAGTTATCAAGCTCTAGTAGACCTCAGTAGCTAGTAGGCTGTGCATGAATGACAAACACTTCTGTCATACCCCAGCTTCTCATTGATACTAGATATCTTGCCGCTGTTGTATCCGGTTAGAGCTGATGTGTTGTAGAGAATTTTCATGACCTTGCCTCACTACTCTAGTTTGTTAAAAAGGTAATAAAATTTTACATTCGATTCTATAAACCAAAATAGGCATTATCATTTGAAAAAATTAAGTTATCTGCGATTGAAATTTCCTTAATTGATCTACTGATTTCTCCAACTATAAAAAGAACTCAAGTTTATCCGTCTAATCTAAGGTGAGGCGTGTCATGCTTGGTCATACCGCAAAGTCGAGGCCTTCTAGGTTTTATAATCCCTGCGATATTCAAGTTTTTTCTGATACCTACTTATACCAAAAATGGTGATTTGCGCCTAAACCGTTCGTTTAAAGTTCCATGTATGATACATAAAGTGACACTAGAATTTACCAAGCAATCCAAATATGTGAGGGGGTTTTATTCCAAAAAATGTAAGTTTGATATGTTATAGCTCTCAAGGTTCCCTACAGGTTTATAAAGGTTCTACAGGTTTCTAAAGTATATTTTAGTAAGCCCACAATCTTCCGTCCACGCACTATTGACCCACCCTGTATAGAGTTTGTTTTTGTCGAATTCTTTCCGAAGTGTTTTTGTCGACTTAGACTCACTGATTTTACAACTCGACAAATATAGGAAGAGACTTGAGAATTGCGTCGGTTGCGCATAGAAAATAGTGAGAACGCATTCGGCGGAAAAGAAATAGAAATGTGTTTCTGTGTACACTGTGGTGTACACGTACACTCTAGGTAAACAGTAACCCTTAGGACTTTGTTAATAAAGGTACTGATGACAAATAATAAATGATTATTAGGTGGCATTAAAATGTCTAGAGTTCTGAAAGTTCACTTTCACTCTGAATCACTTTCCGAATCTGCAATTAGATTTTCTATAAATTCTGCACCATCACTATCGTTGTCTTTCTGCAAGTTTGTTATTAGATCCTCCACAATCACAATCAGAAATTATTCTTTTTCAGTAAAATAGCGCTCGTAGGAAATTACATGTTCACGCCTTTTCTCTACGCTTCTTGCGAAAATGTGGCAAAAACTCATCACAATATTTCTCTAAGTATTTAAAATTGAGTTCCACGTTTTTTTCTGTCACATTTTGCTTTCGAGAGGGATACTCATACTAATTCAATTGGATTTAAGTCGGGGTGATACGGTGGAAGTCGTAAAACAGGATGACCTGCTTCAGTCATAATTTTATCTATTTCATAGGTTTTGTTTCTGGGTTTATGCATTTTTCTTGAACCGTATAGGTAATGCAGATTTTAAGATGTCTTCTGAAAATGGAATATTGCGCTGTCTTAACCACTCTTTCATATTATCTTTCCTGGTTGCCCTAGGAGGACATTTGTTCACTTTAACATTATGGTAAGACGCATTTGTTGTTATGTCATGTGTATTCTTCCAGGTGCATAAAATATGGTTGGAAGGTGATTATTAATGTGTTTCTAATTATTTACCTGCACAAACGAAACTATAAAGATAACAATATGCCTGCAAAGCGTGTAGTACCAGGTTGCAGCCCAGTAGAGGACTACCAAACCATGGCCCAACATAACCTTATTCCAGATTAAAAAGAACGTTGCAAGGTGATTTTTAATGGGTTTCTACTTATTTATTTGCACAAACGAAACTATAAAGATAAAAAGATGCCTGCAAAGAGTGTAGTACCAGGTTGCAGCCCAGTAGAGGCATGGATAGAGGACTTGATAGTGAAAGGGAAATCAAGACCAGCAAGAATGGCTTCACAGTGACCTAATAGTGAATTTTTCTAGCTCAAGTGACAATTTACAAAGTAAATTGAGTGTTCATTTAAGTGGAAGTGGAAGTGGCAGCAGGAAACAGGTTGCGTTTATTTTTATTTTGTAGTGTCTGATTGTAATGAAACAGACATCAGATGTAAGGGTATTAGTAGTAGTAGTAGTAGTTCTAAAAAGTATTTTTCTTAATTTATTAACCGAGATGAACTCTAATACATATAAAATGTAATAATTATTCTGAAACTATAGGGCCACTATTTGACAGCTAAGCCACGTTGCCACATCTAAGGCTCCGGCCTAGTGTAGAGTCGGCCATGCTCGAAGCCATGTCTAATATTGTTATAATTCATTTTGCTGTGATAATCCCTCGAATTAGTGCCAGACGTCAATTTTAAACATGCATTTCCTATAAAACACATATCATCCATTCAACATACTTGATTTTGCCCAGAGTGTACCGTTCGCATTTATACATTCCGTACATGTATATAGCACCTAGTACAATCCCATTGTTCAGATTTGAATTTTGAACCAATCAAACTTCGAGTGCCGTACGTGTGTACGGAATGTAAATCAGTGCCATATGCACTTACGGGATGGAATACTGTTATGCGCTAAGCTTCGAGTGCCATACGCGCGTATGAAATGTAAATCAGTGCCATACGCACTTACGGAATGTAATATAGTTATGCGCATGTCAAATGTATGGCTATGGCTAGACGCTAGACTCTTGTTTTAATTTTTGTGATTGGCACGCGACAGGGTAGTTATAATATGTTTGAACTCGCCATGCATGCTGAGGCAAAGTTACCTCCTAATTATGAATATTTTGAACTGAGTCCTAGAAAATACAGATCAAACCTATTGACTGAGAAAGATGCTAGACGATGGGTGGAAGAATTTGAGTCTTTGACAAATTCTAATTGGAGAGTGTCGGGTGTCAAAACGAACACGCCAAGGCTCATAATATGTAGGTAGGTATTTTAGACATAGGTACTAGTAAACGCAACTTATAGAGTCGGAGCATATAGCATAATATGAACAAATGCACAAGACACGTCGAGATCATGCGGGCGGGGTGTTCAGTTCAGCCTACAGCTTTAAATAGAAGAAAACTTGGAGTAACAAGAGGAAGCAAAAAAAAGTCCGTCGGCCGTCCAGCAACTGGGGAACCTGCCAAGAAAAGGCCAAAGAAAAGACATAATCTTACCCAAAGTATTACAACAGATAAACCCAATGCAATTAAACACGGTTCATCCCGCTGATTTTATATAACGTTTTTTTGTTTTGTTATATTCTTTAATGTCTTTAGTCTTGTAAGTAATGTATGTTTCCTTTGACCATTGAAACTCAATACTTAATACCAGATTTTTGCAATTATTACATTTAACATTTCTTAAAAGTACTCTAACTTAATTTGTAATAAAGTTTACTGCAGTTTAATATATAGTTAAGAAATTATTTTCGCTTGAATCGCTTTCCTCTTTGTAAATTTTCAGCTGCATTAAGTACTACATTCCGTAAGTGCATATGGCACTGATTTACATTCCGTACACACGTACGACACTCGAAGTTTGATTGGTTCAAAATTCAAATCTGACCAATGGGATTGTGCTAGGTGCCGTATACATGTACGGAATGCACCGTAAGTGCATATGGCACTGATTTACATTCCGTACACACGTACGACACTCGAAGTTTGATTGGTTCAAAATTCAAATCTGACCAATGGGATTGTGCTAGGTGCCGTATACATGTACGGAATGTATAAATGCGTACTGTTCCTCTACGAAATACCTTATTTCAAATGGCAAATTTGTTCGCTGTCCACTGCGCATCGAGGGGCGTTCTTTATTTCATATTTCTCACGTCGCTAGCTATTCTTGTCGAGTTGTACTAAATATTGTTCTGAATAAAGGAAAAAATAACTTTTTGCGGTTATGTAGGGTTATTAGGTTTCCGCTTTGTGACTAGTTGTATTACCCATAAGGCGAAATGGTCGTGCGTTTCCGACGACATTCGGAGTTTCGCATTGTGGGTCTTTGTAATTTACCCAAAACGCATTCTGCACATACAAAAATTACCCGGAACGCAATGTGAGAAATAACAGAAATCCACAACGCGTTCTGGGTATTAATTTCGGTCAGTGGCCGAATTCGGTTACTGAGTACAACATATACATACGAGTGTTGTTTTAGATCGTTCTATATTGCGTAACGCGAAAATTATCAAATTGATTTTAATGGAATTTTGACACAGTATTACTGCCGCGGCGAGGATAGAAAACGCGTATGTTTTGGAAAAATCGTGTCAGTGGCGGCGAAGCAATAATGAAAAAACTAAAAATATAAAAATAACTCAAACTTTGGAGGAGAATCTTTGAGAAATTGCTTACTTGCCTATAGAATATATGAACTAACAACAGAAATATCCAGAACGGAGGCAGCCTAAAACTGGTGCATTTGAAAGATTGAAGAATCGTTTTAACAGACTGTAGGTTAATATTTCATAGCCTATCTGACAGACCTACTTGATAATTATGCATGACGTCCATAAAATTGATTCCTCGGCATACTTGACTTATTATTATCTCGATAGCTCACTGTTTTGGCTTGATAAAATACTGTTATGGCGTTATATTTCAGTTGTTCGTTAAGTACACATGAAATTCGATAGTATTTTCTCAAAACAAATAAATGTCAGTACACAAATAGATTTGCTATAATAAAATATTGGGGGTTACATTTGAAAAAAAAGAGGAAATCTAGATTTTGCATTCTACATCACCCTGTATACGAATATACCTCTTTGGCTTTTTTACGATTGATTTTAAAACTAGGGGATATTTTTTATCCTTCAATGTAAGAAAAAATATTTGAGATTCATTACTTTCTGATATACAGTACGTTCATTTGACAGTGATTTGGATATAAAAATAAAAAATGGTTGTAACTTTTGAAATACCCTGTATAATGTTACAATACCTTATATTTTGATAAGGGGGATTATCAGTAGGATCTAGATATGACATAATATATAGGGCACCCCATTTAAAAAATATATGTTTGCATCACCACGTAGTTATGTATCACGCTGTGTATAATAAAAATATTTTCTGAGCAAGAAGCATATCCTTAACTACAACTTTATATACAACTTTTTTTGTTATTCTCTACAGTAGTAGAGTTATCGACCGATCCAGCACTAAAAACTTACCCTGTATATTAATGCGGAGCATATGGATCCAATTTTCCAAATATCAGGTGAAAAGTAATTTCTTAAAAAAAATTAATATGCAGGGTGAGTCCTAAGTTGGTACTTTTTTTACCGGGTATAAAATTCGTTTAAATGAACACCTTTTTCTCGACTGAAAAATAAGCGAGATGCAGAATAAAAACGTAAATTTACCTGATAGATTCTAGAGAATAAGCGTATTCAGCGGTTATACAATAAACACTCTGCAGATCGCTTTGTAATATGCTAGTCTGTCCAAGCGCATGAAATGCGATTTTGTTAACCAAACGTCAATGAACGTTCGTAGTTAAAGCGTTTTAGTTTTTTAAGCTGAAACTGGAACATATATCGCTGAAAAGTCCGAAAAAACAGCAGCGAGTGATGAAAAAAAATCCGAGTGAAAAAACACGACTTTCGGACGGTCACCGAACAAACATTTTCCGAGCCGGCACTTTTTTGGGATGTTATTGTTGTCGACGTGTCATTCCTATGGGAGGAAAAATGAACAATACTTACTGCAAACTATGCGGTTTTAATTTATATTGTTTTGATTTGGAAACATGACATGGCTGAAAAATCCATTTTAATCAGGCCACGGCGTCGCCGTCGGTGCATTGGAAATTTTTTGAAATAGTTCATATCATATACTTCTCATCATACTTCTATATTGGCCTCATGAATACACTGCATGCATCTTTCAAGAAGAGCAAAGTCTATAAACTTTGTGTGAGATATGTCACTGACATATAATTACATACATAATTCATACATACATTACGGGACGACAGTTTATTATTGTCGGATAGCAAGAAGCCTGAGGCCCCCTTGCAACCAAATCATCACCCGCCCGCCCATAAAAAAATTTGTTTATGGACCTCGACTTGTTGTCGGTACGCCTGCTTATACAGGGTGAGTCAAGCTCAACGCCTCTGACTTTTTTGACCAAAATATACCACTATTCAAGAAATTAAGTTTGCAAGTGTATCTAGGCCGGGTTGGACTACATTATAAAAATAAAGACTTTTATAAAAGCGTGGTATATCAAACTTATGTTTTTTTTAATGGAACACCTTGTATGTTACTGCATATTTAGATTCCCGTGTCAATTTGAGTGTGACTTTATGTATCACACATGGGACTTTAATCAAACCAAAATGAATATCGCAGCTATTATAAAACTTAGAGGGCTGAGATTTTGACGTCTCACTAAGCATGCAATGCATCAGCTTATGTCAGACTGCCGAGTTTAAATTACATTTGTACTTGGAGAAATCAGTAGATCAATTAAGGAAACTTCAATCAGAGATAACTTGATTTTTTCAAATGGGAATGCCTAATTTATTTTATACAATCAAATGTGAAATTTAACAGCCTTTCTAATGATATACGGTTGTAAATATCAATCTCTGGGGGTTTTGATTTAACTTCAGATTTTCAATCAAACCGGTATTTTTCAAATTTCCTACCTATAAGCAACTAAGCAGGCCTTGAAATATAAACAAAAAACTGTTCTGATGCAAGAAAACATCTAACTTAGCAGATAGATACGGACGAACTATAGTAAAGAGACAAAGTTATAAAAATGACACAACAAATCAACTCTAACCAGAAAAAATAGAGGTAACACATCTAGGGTCAAAAAGCAGCTGGAGTACGACAGAAATGGATATTTTTCACAGCAGACGTACTCCAGCTTCTCTTTGACCTTAGACATGTTACCGCCATTGTTCACGTTAGAGTCGATTTGTTGTAGGGAATTTTCATAATCTTGTTCTTTTACTCTAGCTTTTTCGTATCTTTTTGCTGAGTTAGGTGTTTTCTACCATCTGAACATGCTTTTGTTTATACTTCATGGCCTGTTAGTTTGTTTATAGGTACGGAAGTTGAAAAACACCGATTTGATTGAAATCTAGAAATTAAAACTACCAGAGATTGATATTCACAACCTAATATCATTAGAAAGCCTATCAGATTGCACATTTGATAGTATAAAAAAATAAGCATTCCCATTTGAAAAAGTCAAGTTGCCACTGACTGAAGTTTCCTTAAATTAATCTACCGATCTCCCCAAGTACAAATGTAATTCAAACTTGAATGCCTAACCTAAGCTAACGCATTCCATGCTTAGTGACAAGGCAAAGTCATTGCCCTCTAAGTTTTATAATCGCTGCGATATTCGATTTTTTTCTGATACCTACTCAATATCAAAAATGGTGATTTGCGCCTATACAGTTTGTTTAAAGTTCCACGTATGATGCATAAAGTCAGACTAGAATCCACCAAGGAATCTAAATATGCAATAATATACAGGGTGGGCCAATAGTGCGTGGACGGAGGATTGTGGGCTTACTGAAAAATATTTCAAAAATCTGTCACTTGACCATGGTAGGCACCCTTGAGGGCTATAACGTAAAAATATTTTCACTTAAATTCTGACGTTTATACAGGGTGATTCATTACAAACTTACACTTTTTTTAATGGAACCCCCTAAATATTATTGCATATTTGGATTCCTTGGTCAATTGTAGTGTGACTTTATGTATCACACATGGAACTTTAAACGAACCGTTCGGGCGCAAATCACCATTTTTTGTATAAGTAGGTATCAGAAAAAAATTGAATATCGCAGCGATTATAAAACTTAGAAGGCCGTGACTTTGCGGTACGAGTAAGCACGAAATGCGCCACCTAAGGTCAGGCGGCTAAATTTGAATTCTTTTTGTACTTGGAGAAATCGATAGATTAATTAAGGAAACTTCAATCTTAGATAACTTGATTTTTTTAAATGGGAATGCCTTTTTTGGTTTAAAGAATCAAACGTAAAATTTGATTACCTTTCTAACGATATAGCGTTCTTGATATCAATCTTTCTTGGTTTTCATTTTATTTCAAATTTTTAGTCAAATCGGTGTTTTTCAATTTTCCTGCGTGCAAGCAATCTAGCAGGCCATGAAAAACAAACAAAAGCTCGTTAATATGGAAGAAACCAACTAACTTAGTAGAAAGATGCAAACTAACTAGAGCAACGAGACAAGATTATGAAAATCTCTTACAACATATTAGCTCTTACCGGATACAGCAGCGGCAAGATATCTAATGTCAATGAGTAGCTGGGGTATGACAGAAGTGTTTGTTTTTCACAGCCTACTAGCTATTGAGATCTACTAGAGCTTGACAACTTTCCAAAACGATTAAAAATTTTGAAACAAAAGGAAAACTACCACTGATTTTTGCTTACAGTCTAACATGTTTAGAATGAAATTTCACATTTAATGGGATAAAAAAATTAGTCATTTCCGTTTAGTTAAGTCAAAAGTGAAGATATCTCCAACTGGAGCATTCTGAACATCTATTGAAATAACTGCTAGAATTTTTTAATCGCGCTATGTTGTAATTGCGATTATTTCATGTAGTTTTCTACAAACTAAATTATATTTTACAATTCAAACAGACTGCAAATCAAGTTTCATTTTCCACGATTTTTCTAATAAATAGAAGAAGAATTTGAAGGGTTCCAGTCAGAGGTATCATTACTTTTGACTTATGGAAATGGCTACTTTTTCATAGCATTAAATGTGAAAATTTATTCAGAAGACATAGATATTCTACTGCCAGCAACAATCACTAGTAGTTTTCCTTTGATTAAATATTTTTTCACTGACTTTGGAAATTGGCTAATAGCTAGTAGGCTGTGAGAAATGAGCGTTCTTGTTACCACTATTGTTTCTGGTTATAGCTAATATGTTGTAAAGAATTTTGATAATCTTGCCTCGTTCCTCAGGTTAGTTTGCATCTTTCTACTAAGTTAGTTGCTTTCTTCCATATTAACGAGCTTTTGTTTATTTTTCATGGCCTGCTAGGTTGCTTGCATGCAGGAAAATTGAAAAACGCCGATTTGACAGCAAATGTGAAATAAAATGAAAACTAAAAAAGATTGATATCAAGAATGCTACATCGCTAGAAAGGTAATCAAATTTTACATTTGATTCTTTAAACCAAAATAGGCATTCCCATTTGAAAAAATCAAGTTATCTGTGATTGAAGTTTCCTTAATTAATCTACTGATTTCTCCAAGTACAAAAAGAATTCAAATTTAGCCGTCTGTCCTTAGGTGACACATTTCATGCTTAGTCGTGCCGCAAGCTCACGGCCTTCTAAATTTTATAATCGCTGCGATATTCAATTTTTTTCTGATACCTACTTATACTAAAAATGGTGATTTGTGCCTAAACGGTTCGTTTAAAGTTCCATATGTGATACATAAAGTCACACTAGAATTGACCAAGGAATCCAAATATGCAATAATATATAGGGGGTTCCATTGAAAAAAATGTAAGTTTGATATGAATCACCCTGTATAAACGTCAGAATTTAAGTGAAAATATTTTTACGTAATAGGCCTCAAGGGTCCCTACCATGATCAAGTGACAGATTTTTGGAATATTTTTCAGTAAGCCCACAATCCTCCGTCCACGCACTATTGGCCCACCCTGTATAGGGAGTTCAATTCAAAAAAATGTAAATTTGATATGAATCACCCTGTACCAACGTCAAAATTTAAGTGAAAATATTTTTACGTTATCACCCTCAAGGGTCCTTTCCATGATGAAGTGGCAGATTTCTGAAATATTTTTTAGTAAGCCCACAATCTTCCAACCACACACTATTGGCCCACTCTGTATGCTGTATATATACAGGGTCATCAATTATACTCCGAAGTTAAATACATCCGTTATTATGGAAGAATCAAGAAAAGCTTCCAAATAAAAGTTACAGGCAAAGCGAAGGTCTACATTTCAAAATTGTAGTATAATATACAAAGTTATTCATAAATTCAGGGCATACCAAAGTTGTGTTTTTTCAAATGGAACGCCCTATATATTATTCCGAATTTTAATTGCGTTCATTTTCTTTATTCTGGAGATATAAGGTTGGATCAGGTTACACAGGGTGTTTTCAGAGATGTGGCCACTTTTATGTCAAAAACTTGAAGAATTCGTCACCCTGTATCTTAAAAAACCAATAACTGCAGGCTAGACTCTCAACGCTAAAATAATCTCTTGTTAATCTAGTTTATTTTACAGAGTGAACCAAAACTCACATAATTGTCTTTGTTATTTTAAATGGAACACCCTGAATTTTATAGCATCGTTAGAAAATTCTTACAAAATACTTCCAATTTTATCAAGCATTCCCTATACCTAATGTAACAGTTATGGAGCGATTTTGATTTGAAGCTGTAAAACGATTACTAATAATACTACATTTTTGCCAAATACTGAAAGTTTCTCGGAGTTGGCCATGGCTACCGTGTTTGACAGAATCTAGTAAATAATACTATATTTCTCAACTATACAATTGTCAATTGATATTTTGATTTGGTTTGTCTCCGTGTTACTTGTGTCTGAGTTGTATTAGTCTCAATTAGGACCGGTTTCTCAATGTCCAGTTAAATATTTATCTGCAAGATAACAGCAACTGTTAGATAAATTATTTAAACAATTGAAGGCTAAGCTTACCAGGTCACGTAAATCTTATCTGACAGTTGTATCCATAGCAACGCTATCTGTCAGATACCTATCTGACACTTTAGCTGGACATTGAGAAACCGGCCCTTATTTAACATATATAACAACACTTACTATGTTCTGTCAAGCATAGCATACATGGCCAACTTAACAAATACCAGAATTTGGCGAAGATATTGTTTTACTACTTCAAATCGAGATAAATCCATAACTGTCCATAACCACATAGGAATAGGAAATGCTTAACAATAGTTGAAGTATTTTGTAAGAATTTTTTGACGATGCTATAAAATACTGGGCGTTCCATTTAAAACAACAAAGAAAATTATGGTCGTGAGTTTTGGTTCACCCTGTACACAAAATTTAAGATAGCAGAAGCTTGATAATTTTAGGCAAAGCTAGTCAACCACCATATTATTCTAGCTTTGAGAATCAGGCCTCCAGTTATTGATTTTTCAAGATACAGGGTGATGAAGTCATTAAAATTTTCACATAAAAGGGGCCATATCCCTGTATAGCCTGATAAAATCCTATGTTTTCGGAATAAGGAACAGGAACACAATTCAAATTCGGGATAATATATAGGGTGTTCCATTTGAAAAAAATACAACTTTGGTGCGCCGTGACATTATAAATAACCTTGTATACAGGGTTGGGATCAAGTATGGAACCAAGCAAATAACTTTGGAACGGAAAGAGTGATATTGCTGAAAATTTGCAGGCAAGTGTAGTGCATCCGAAGACATTATGTTAGCTATTAATGTACTTCCGGTGTAACCGGAAGTACCGCCAACTTTTTTAATTTAAATGGGACACCCTGTACATTTTTGCAGATTTTAATTCATCTTTTTTTTCCGAATACGTCCATAGTGGGTTTAGTATTTGTTGGCGGTCTGCGGTCTTTTTGAGGTAATTTTCTTGTATTTTTTATTTTAGTCACCGTCAAACGTGTTATAGGACCCCCGTCGGGACGTAAATCATTAAGAGTTGACACACTTCTTTGTGAGTTCTCACGCGATCGCCTTTGAATGACCGGCATTTTAAACACCTGAAATCTTTCCCGTTTTTACAGATACTAATGCTAAACCCACTATGGACGTATTCGGAAAAAAAGATGAATTAAAATCTGCAAAAATATACAGGGTGTCCCATTTAAATTAAAAAAGTTGACGGTACTTCCGGTTAAACCGGAAGTACATTAATAGCTAACATAATGTCTTCGGATGCACTAGACGTCACTACACTTGCCTGCAAATTTTCAGCAATATCACTCTTTCCGTTCCAAAGTTATTTGCTTGGTTCCATACTTTATCCCAACCCTGTATAATACAATAATTTTAAAATGTAGACCTTCGCTTTATCTATAACTTTCATTCAAAAGTTCTTTTGTATGTTCCATAATGACGGACGTATCTAACTTTGGGGTATAAATTGATCACCCTGTACGATATATTTTTCTACATGCCTCACAGGTCAATTGTCCAACACTGGAAATGGATGATCAATGGTCGAGCCACCTTTCGCCAAACTTTTGGTGATCAACATCAACAGCAACATGTCCTGGCACGACCACGTCGTCAGCATTGCTAAAACGACATCCCAGAAGCTTGGAGTTTTTTTTTTTTGCTGTAGGAAGCTGTATACACCAGAGCAACTACTGCTGCTCTACAAGTCACAGATCCGACCATCGTTACCGTATTGCTCCCATGTGTGGGAATGTGCTCCGCAGCACTCTCTAATTCTTCTGGACACTATCCAGAAGAGAGCAGTTAGACTAATCGATACGCCTAACCTTACAAAGGACCTGCACAGCCTGGAACAGCGATGAAGTCTGTCTGATCATGTTTTATAGAAGGTGTTCGAGTGAGCTCTCCCAGATAATAACACGAGAAGCCGTCCGAACGAGGAACACTAGAGAGGCTCCTTACCAGGTTGAGGTCCCTACTTCCCGAACTACTCTCCTACAGCATTCGATCTTTTGAAGAACTTTGGCACTGTGGAATGAGCTGCCGAGGAATTTGTTTCCCGACGGCTACAACATGCAGCGTTCCAAATCTAATGCGCACAGACGCTTACACTCTCGCAGCGCTTTTACAGCGTCATAGGCTTTCAGCCTTTGCAGAAAGAATTTGAAAATATTCCTGCCAAATGAATTTAAAAAAGTTTGCAGTAGAAGGCTGTGTAATATAGAGCTCTAGCAGTCGTTTACTACAAGAGGCTCCGATTTTCTTTATGCATAGCTTAGTTTACCGGTACTCTGTACGCGGTAGAGCTCGGCTACTCTAGTGATATGTTAAGCTAAACAAGTGGAACTCACAATACTGAATGCTATATCAGTCAGTGAGCTTAAACCGAAGTATCGTTTTGTGCCAGTAATGTTGATTCCATTATTTAGTAACCTTAATAAGTACCATTTTCTTTAGAATAGCTTTTAACGAGTGGAACACTTCTACTGAATGCAATTGTATTTGCCAAAGCTGAGTATGAAGTATATTGGAACCAATAATTTTGGAAAACCACTTTAGCAAAAATGCTACACCGATTTTGATAGAAGTTGGGGTGCGTTATACCAATGTATGTAGTGTAGGCAGTGATATACGACTTTACTTATGAAAATCAATACACTTTAAAAAAAATTATCTAGAACCGCTCCAAGCTTTGTCTATGTACATCTTCGGATCTGTTGATTATTTCACTCTTTCTTGGGTGCTGGTAGAGTTGCAATGTTAAGTGACGGTGGGCGGTGAAACTCCAGTTTTTTTGTATTTCCAAATGTCTCAAAAAATGTTATTTGTGATATTTTGTACCTTACAGCCTTATCCAAATATCGGCTGAGGACAATGTGTCCTATCTATGGACTTTTGTATTCTCTATAGCAAGTATGGTGATCTACCAAGATCACAGCAATTAGACTCCATTGGGCCCCTTGTTCATCGTCCCAATGATTCCTCAAAACTGAGTGCGCAGCTGTCACAACCTATTGAGACAGATGGTGATGCAGCTCAGCAGGATTTCCCTTAATCTCACCAAGGAAGGCAATCGTTCCCCCAGAACGGTTTCTCGTATTGATAAGACAGCTGACAGCAGGTACGCAACAGTCTCATCTTCCAGTACATATTCGTTGACCTCATATTGTAGAGGTATTTCCTTAGCTGACAACGTAACAGCCACAGACGCGATGCGGATATATTACCTGGGCATGGAAAGATTGTGTTTGGCTACTCCATCACAGAAAGGTAGGGTAGCTACGAAAGTCTATGGGCTTAGACATATAGATTTTGAAAAATGTGCCTGTGGTGGCTAATTCATTCTCAAAACAAAGGGAGGAGCAGAGGGGGTAGAAACATCACCAACATTTTAATTCCTGATACTGTATTTTCAACATTAAACCATATTTTAGGCGACGAGTCAATATCATGGGCTATAATGAAGTAGCCAAATGAGCTCAAGATTATTATGTGAAGCTACATTATACTAGAATAAGAAGTTTTAATAAACAGCTTTCATTCAAAACATCTTGCAGAATTGGTCTAATAAAGATTATAGCATATTCAGTATCTGTGTGGATGAGTATCGATAAATAACTGATGCAATGACTACTTTTATCGGGTTGTAGCGTCTATTGGTCTAGTTATGAGAAGTTCTCATGATATTGCTTCGATCTATGGACTGATAGTACCTTAGCAAAATGATACATAAATGTTACAATAATAATTATTATAATGTTTATTTCGGCAGAAAGTACAATATAAAATAAAATAAAAGTGTCATGCTCTTTCCGTCAAATAAATATCTAAATTTAACCCACAGCGTGACTAATCACTGTGCGCAGAAAGAACAAATATTAAAATCTTCACAAAAGGAGCCTGTTTTGTTGTCGTACCCGCAGGTTTCTATACCTGATGCTTTTAAACGGGTCACATAAGCAGTGCTCGGATACTCAAATTAAATGCTCAGGTACCGGCTTTGGTAGATAGATGGCGAACCAATACTTTTTCAAGGTACTGCTTCCCAATATCTATAAGTTACTACTACTAGTGCAAGTTTTGTCAGCTAGGCACTATCTTGCAATTTCATTCATTCGTCTGAGACCTAAGTCACACTGACGAGCTTTAATAAAAGCGAAACGACATCGTCTGTGTCTGGTTTCGGGTGAATGAATAGAACTGCTACTCTTTCTCTAGTTCTCTAGTTATACTCTGTAAAAGAGAAGAATGCGTGGTGAGTACTGTGTCAATAAATTTGACGCTATTAACTTATTGGACAAAGTACCTACATTATACTGATTGTTTCCAATAACACTGGGAGCCACAACGTAGGGTATGGTACTAGAATTGTACAACACACTGATTTCCGCTGCCCTAGTTAGTTTTTTTTAATGAAATCCAGAAGCTTTAAAAACCAAAATCATTTGTCACACTTTCCACCACAAATCGCATGGATAATGAATTCAAATGAAACGTCACGGTGACAATAATAGGGGAATAATTTTCAGCGGTTGAGCCTGTCCGGCTATTCGGCCAGCATAATTGCGCCCAACTAAATAATTTAAAACTGATGACAGCAGATGCAAAGGAAATACCGCTAAACTACAATATTATGTACTCTCATCTCGTCAACGTACGGGTTGTGATTGTATATATACTACTCGCAAGTGAAATCCGAACACTGAGAAAATAAGGGTTGCGGTTGATGAAATAAGGACTAAATACAATAATAAACTAACTCACTTTACAAAAAATACAACAGATCAATAACGAGTGGGCTCTCCATGTTGACGAATGCACTCCTCTAGACTACGTGGCATGCTCCTAATCTGTTTGTTGATAAACTCAAGAGGTACAGCCTCTCTAGCTGCCCTCACAGCATATACTGTTCCGTTTCGTCCAGCGTGGACGAAGGATTGGGTAAATCGCCTATGTATCTACCCATCCAATCCCATACTTCTCTAATTCGCGATAAATCGGGCGATCGTGGAGGCCACGGGAGTAATCTGACCTCAACTTCCTGTAGGAACCTCATCAATACCCTTGCAATATGACGACGTGCATTATCTTGCTGGAAGAAACCCTCTTCGTGGCCTCGGACATATGGAACGGCAATTGGTTTTATACCTCATTCACATAACGTTGCGCAGTCATTGTGCCACGAACCACAAGCAAAGGTGAGTTGCTTGCTGTTGAATGCAATGACACCCCAAACCATCAAACGGTGTACATGACGCTCAACTGGAGATCACGTCATTCACCCCTTCGTCGTCTCACGAGTTGGCGTTCGTCATGTGTGCCCCCAGACAAAACCTGCGCCGGTAGTCTGTAATTTAAGAGATAGAAACGTGTTTCATCACCATGACGACCATGACGATCGGATAGTTTCGGGTACCTGCACAAAATGCATACTACGCTGACGTATTTACAAAGCCACCAGACCCTGTAGTGCATAGTGCATAGAAACACGGCGCTGGTCTCGTTGGTTAAGGCCGTCTGATGTCACCCAGCATGCCATTGTCGGTATTCGTGGCACCAATCTAACCGTTGGCTACGATGAGTTGCCGTAAATGGAAGCATTGGATGCGGACGATATGGTCCTAAGCTCATTTCACTCAATCTGTGGTACACCGTCCAGATTCGTATGGGCCTCCCTATAGCTCCATACCAACCGTCAGCAACAGCTCGAGTAGAGCGCATTCTGTCTCAAAGGGCCAGTAGTCGTAGATGAAGATCTTGCCGATCTGTAGTTCTTCTACGTGCTCCAGAATATCTAGCTCGCTGCATTCGCCCTCCCGCGGATTCGAATGGACCTCCCTATAACTGCGTACCAAGCGTCAGCAACAGCCCGAGTGGATCGCATTCTGTCTCGAAGGGCCATTAGTCGTAGATGACGATCTTGCCGGTCTGTATTTCATATACGTGCTCCAGAACCTCTAGCTCGCTGCATTCGCCCTACTGCGACGCATGCGCGCCATACTGCTACAACTGTAGCAACGCTACGCCCTATGGTTACAGCAACTGCTCTGAAAGCAGCACCACGTTCTCGTTGGCCTACAGTTCGATCCCGTTCAAACGGGATTAACTGCGTAAACTGGAGCTGTCTTCTTCTAGGGGGCATCTTTACACGGCCAACTAGTCTCTCGCCACATTTGCAACAGATATAATCGTTTTTGAATCGACAAAAAGCCATGCTTTGTTTTTACACGTCTAGATTTTAAAGGTGTCGTGTACGTAAGTAGCGTCTGAATGAACAAAAAGTGTTACCTGTGTACTAGAGATGGTACTTCCAAGCTGTGTACAAATTTTCAATGCAAATATCCCTTTTTTTCTAGGTGTTCAGATTTCACTTGCGAGTAGTATATAGGTATACAATCATATATATGCAAGTGGCGGATATTCATATCGTTTATCCACTTGATATATTAATTTATCATCGCCTTTTTGTATGAAAATGTTATTGACGAATAGTGCTTTACACGATTTTATTATGCTTGTTAATACATTTTTTTATGAGCCTCATTATAACAACTCCAGGTATTCTAGTGCTGAAGCTATGATATCGGTTCTCACCACGCACCTCTAGATAATGACCTTGGCGAGGAACTAATTGTAAAATCTGTGCAAAAAGCAGAAGACAACAGAAAACTACATGTTCTTGAAAGGGCCTAATATGTACACGATTACCAATTATACCACACCATACGTTAATTTCTAATTAATGTTGGAAATGACGTTCTCTGTCAATGCGGATTTTCTAAATCCAATTTATGCTTATTTCTAAAGTTGAATACACCGCTACGAGTAAACGTAGCTTCATCTGTCAATATTTTGTTTGAAAACATTGGAGTCGGAAGAGCAACGAACGAATGTCAATCTAGCTGGCAAATCAGCAATATGTTCTCTACTTGCGTGAAATGGAATTGTCATAAAACCTCTTCGTAACCTTTTTTATAAAGGGTCGACTTGTTGACAGCAGTACTCGTGGCGAGAAATCTTGTACTCATTTCAGTGTTTTGGGCTAGGCGGATCAGAATTTCTTCTCCTACAAAACATGTTAATAACAAAGTTGTAGTACAACTACTACTACTAAGTATGTTATGTAACTCTTTATAATATAGTGCAAGCATTCAGACTATACAAAAAAACACGCAGTAGTACAAATGGTTTTGTACATACGAACGAAGGTAAGGAGTAGTATGTAAAATAGCGTTAAATGCAGAGGATGCAATCATAGTAGTCCCAGCTTGTGTCATTTTGTATAGGCGACTCCAGTATGTTGAAGGGTCTTGGGCCCGGTCATCTTTAAATGCTCGAATAAAATATAGTGGCATAGCTCTTTTAACTGATCTGGAAAGAGATGTCAGGAGACATTTAGTGTGATGGCAGTAAAGTTCTGAATGAATAACTTGTGAATAAAATCAGCCATAAAATAGGCTGAATGCACAAAACATTCCGAGATGCAATTTCAGTAAGAGACTGTTGTCTTCATCGGACTACGTCAAACGGCGATGCGCAATACAATGTTTCAACAGCCTGTTTTCAAGTGTAGACAAGTTTCATACACATGGTTATCAAGCAATAGATTCAACGAGGAACATCGCCAGCGATGGTAAGCCTACTCTGGGTAAGCACTGGGCAAAAGCTGCTCACGGGGCCAAATAAGCGGTTCACTAGCTGGCTAGTGAAGCTCAACGTGAATGATCTTAGGCAAATTATTGCTCTTATTACTAGACACACAGGCACAGGAGTGTAGACTTGACACATCACACTATCTATCTCTCTTTCTATCTCTATCTCATGATACTGGTCGAAATATCATCTTGGACTGCGAGACACTCGGAGTGAGGAGAAATGCTGCGAGGTTTGCTGTGACCGAGCCAGATGACGAAACTGACTATAGCACTGGGAAGAAGCTTCTGGACCTAGTCAACGGCACAGGAATTGGATTACCTGACTCTGTGGGGCACTCAATAAGCTTCAGTTCACGTGTGAGGACTAGAGTCCACCCCAAACAAACTAATAAGTAATAAATAATAAGTCTAAGCTATATAACTTCTTTGATCACTACCGACATCTGATGGATATCATGAAGCATGTTATATAATATACATAATTATAACCAACGAAATGTTGCACAACACTGTGCTTTATACCTTTTTCATATAAAATTATTATAAGTCGTTTGTTATTTATCGCTTAATATCAAAGCACAGAATATGCGTTGAATGCTAGACTGTAGGCTTGTGGATCGTGATTCGTTCGAGCAGAATGGGAAGAGCATTAATTATGGTAACAGTTGTAGTTGCAGTGATTGAACATGAGGCTGCCCTAAAAATAACTTTGCGCATGCTTAAGCTAAATTCAGATGCACACGACATCCGACGATACGACGGTACGAAACTGTTCCTATTGGTTGATAAATTCAAAATGATGTCAAATCAACATATTTCAACCAATAGGAACAGTTTCGTACCGTCGTATCGTCGGATGTCGTGTGCATCTGAATTTAGCTTAAGGTAATAGTTAAAGTGACTACAATGAAGAGAATGTGGCCAAAACCAATGCCCTTTATGACTTGCGTCTAAAGTAGACAACGTCGTGGATTCTATGTACATGAAGCTACATGACAAAGAATCTGTTCAGACTATAGCAACGCTTCAAGGTAATGTTATTGATGCAGATTTTACCCTACTACTAAGTATATTTTCTTATATACTCGTATTATAGCTATTATACAGGGTGGGGTGTATTAATCAAGTTTTTTTGAAATAATCATAAAATTATTAGTTTTTACTCTAAAAAAATTATTGGTAGTAGAACATAGCTGATAATAAACCATTTTGAAATATCGAAGTGCAAGAATTACATCTGGCATATGGTGCAGCCGTTCACGAAAATTGCACTCCACTGTTTCCAGCATGTCTCTGTTGATTTTCGGGAGATTCCATGGTGAATCGCTTCCTTCTCTGCGTTTAACGTACGGGGGTTGGTCCATTAAACACGTGACTTGAGTTATCCCCCATAGAAAGAAATCACAAATTGATAAGTGGGGAGACCGAGGAGGTCATGAAATGCCACCAAACCTCGAAATTGGACGATTTGGAAACAGGTGGCGAAGAACATCTATGGATGCTCTGGCGGTGTGTGCCGTGGCCCCATCTTGCAGGAACCACAAATCTTTGATATCCACACCTCTTCTTTGTAATTTAGGTATGAAGAAGGTATTCACCATATGAATGTAACATTCAGATGTTACTGTAGCAGTGACCCCATTTTCTCCAAAAAAATATGGGCCAATGATGCCTCGCCATATGCCACGCTTTGTTCTAGCATCTACCGCTCTATATTGGCAAGTGGCAAATAAGAAAGTGAAATGGTTTGAGTCAAGGAATGGACTGCAATAAACCACGCGCTCCTCCCTTTTCTAATATATGAGTGCTACTCAAACCAAAAACACTTGGTTTTTATGCCCCACCCTGTATTTAATGTATCGTCTTCCGGTGGGCAGGAGATGTTGACATGAGGAATCTATATCATGAGATATGTTGTGATGTGGTATTTAATTTTTGATACAAACAGTGTGTCCGAAATAGGTAGGGAAAGTATCGGGATCTTGAAAACTATAAAAGATAGAAAGATAGTCAAAGAAAAAATGTTTCAGGTTTTTAGGCTTCATTGGTTTATGGATAAAAGTGGTCGTTTTTTATTCAACTGCAATGCTGCCTTCGGGAACGCGTCTTGACCTATCATATGTAGAAAGTAATGCAGCTATAACAATTTCCGTGTGCATAACTATATGCAGACGCAATTAGGCCAAATAGAGTGCAATAAATAGCGCGTAGCTATCTCTATTTGAGATATCTAATCTCCATTAAATATGTAAAATGAACGTCTCAATAAATAAGTGTTTGTTCAGTACCAAGTACGAAAATGTAAAAGAAGTAGCGCACGTCGCACTTTGAAACAGATGCGTCGTCAAGCTACAAATTCGCCGTTTGCGATGAGTTCCATGAACTATCATAAATAAAACTGAATAATGGTCTTTAGGCCTTCCGTTCTAGCTACCAAACTTAGTGTTGGAAGTGAGAAAGGTTGCTGGATGGATTGGCGTCAATCTTGATTAGCTGACGTTCCCGGTATAACAGAGTTTGAATGCATGATACTACGACTCCAACAGATATGATCAATTGCCGGACAGTTTCTGTATCGGTCTGCGCATGGCGTCACCGCGTGACAAAAATGTACAAGCACATGGCGCCAAAGCATTGATTTTTGAAAGTTTTATTTCGTTTCTTGTTATATCTGTCTTGGATATTTCATATTCATACAAAATGAAAATAGCTCATGCACAGTATAATAAAAACAATACATATTGCTCTGTAATTGAATAAAAGATTGGTGAAATAGTTATACAGAGAATGGATACTACTCGACGCCCGACCCGTTTGCAGCAGTTCCGAGCGTACTGAATTTCAGGTACAAAAACTTTGTACCTGAAATTTTTCGTAAATTTATAATGTGGAAAAAGAACAGAGCCAGAGCGGTCTGGACGTATTTTTCTGAAATCTCATATAAGAGATCGATTGGAGTGCCTAGTGATACCATGTGGGAAAATTTCTCGGATAGGGGGTGGAATTTTTATATACTCCATAGAGGAGCATTTGATTACCGTTCTTATTTTTATATATAGATTATAGTGATGCGTCACCAGCTCTTCAAGATAATTTGCATAATATGCATTTTCTGTATATTTCTCTTAATAAAAGGTAAACAAGAAATAAATAACAAGATTTTGCCATTAGAGCTTTTAAAAAAATCATGAATAGGCATAATGGGAATAATTATGCTTATAGTGAATAAATATTGACTTTTTTCTGCCAATGATTGGTAAAATTGGAATTTTTGAAATTAGGGGATAAGAAAAATACATTCTCAACTTTTCTTATTTTTTATTTACTCAAATATATGTCACAACCACTATGCATATATTTTATGTTATACATAAAATGAAAAACATATCACAACACAATAGAACAATATCTTTCTGGGCATTGTATTTAACTAGTACAGGTGAATTCTCATATAGTAAAGTTTCCTAGTAATTAATAATAGGTTCTTCCTCAATTTTTTTCAAAATGTTTTCATGCCATGTATCTGCTTAATAATAATAATATGTTTGAATTAAAAAGTTTGATGCACTTGTAGTGAGGGTTTCTGATACCCTGGGTATAGGCCGGGCACATTATTTGTTGCGCTCTTGTATTGTAGTTATTGATTCTGTAAATATGAGTCTAATAGGGAAATATATTTTGGACAGTCAATAACAATTGAAAAAGGGGTGCATAAGAGCATAGAACTAGCCTTTGTCTATTATGAACTGAAAATGAAATATCCTAAAAAATAAGTTCTACAAACTGTAAATTTCTAACCATCTTTTAGCGCATTTTTCATTTTATGTAGCATTTTTTTATTCCAAATAGGAAAGGTGCTATGAAAGCTAGATGCACCGTCGCAGGACCCTGTATACTTATTATTTTATACTATTTTACAATCTTAGTGAATGGCCGTTTTCTAATATTCGAGGTCCCTCTTAATTTCCCCATTAAGAATTTTTATTCTGAAGTACATTTTACATGTAAAAAACAAGCTCTTTCCATCATAGGCCACATCTATATTCTACTCTAATGTGTTTAAATTCGCAAGATAGTCTATCAACTTAAATGCAATGAAACGTGCCAAACTTTTCAAATCATCCCATCGTAATTCATCCAAATCAGTATTTATAATGTCCAGTCTTTCGGACATTTCTTCACCATCCTCATTCTCAATGGGCAAATCTAGTACACTGAATATTTCTCCAGTAAGAACCTAGACATTTAGATGAAACATAGGTATAAAAACATATTTGTCCTAGAAAATATTCGGCTATAACCTGTAACTAAACAAGTAAATAAACTCCGTTTGTCACACGCTGACGTCACATGTGGAAGCGAGACGGAAGATATCATGCGCGTGAGCATAACTTCCAAAGTCGTAGTATCATGGTTTGAATGCATAATGTCAAATATCAACATAGATCTGAGGAGAAACTGCTATTGCTTGTTTTTCGTTCAGATTAAATAAATGTAGATTTCCTTCAAAAGGCAAAGCAGTCTAAAAATAGCAGGATTTTGTGTACTTGCAACGGGGTACCTCTGGAGCATTTGGAATAAGTTTTTTCAGTGTACAATCGCAATAAGATATCGACTGTTTGTGTTTTGTGTGCGTTGTTTTTGGAGGAAACTTAAGGGAATCTTGGAAAGACCCGCCAATTCCGTCCAGAAATATTACACGTTTGGAAATCCATTCGTTTCCCGATTGCTGAACAACACCGTTCGGTAATATGTCAGCATAGACCTGAGGAGAAACTACTATTGCTCGTTTTTCATTGAGAACAAATAAATATAAATAAACTTAGATTTCCTTCAAAAGGCAAAGCAGTCTAAAAATAGCAGGATTTTGTGTACTAAGCAGTTTGCAACGGGGTATATCTGGAGCATTTGAAGAGCATCTCGCAATGCTCATCATAATACTGCAAGCATTCCTTCTACCTAACTTGCTTGTGGGTCTTTCAAGGAATAAGTTTTTTCAGTGTACAATCGCAATAAGATATCGACTGTTTGTGTTTTATGTGCGTTGTTTTTGGAGGAAACTTAAGGGAAACCTGGAAAGACCCGCCAATTCCATCCAGAAATATTACACTTTTGGAAATCCATATTTTCGTTTCCCGATTGCTGAACAACACCGTTCGGTAATATGTCAGCGCAGATATAGAGAAAACGGGAAGTGATAAATTTTAAAGCCGTGCACTTTTTGAAACGCTCTGCAACTTTATGACGAGTCGAGATGCTCTAAGTTGTAGAAGTTACATATGTCTGCCGTTGTGAAATATAAGTTTTAGCGCGAGGAAACGCAACTTTTCCAACGTACGAGGAAATGAAATAAAGAACCTTGAGTTATCTAGGATAAATAAGACATGAGATTACTATCCATTAGTTTCACTGAACAGTTCCAACAAAAACACTATTATATTAGTTGTAGTAAAATGGCTCGTTTTTTGCGACAACAAGGGCCGGTTCCACCGGTCCGGTCCCTGATAACTTCAGATAGCCTATCTGTCAGATAACGCCATATAAATAACATAGGCCTATCTGACAGATAAGCTACCTGGCACTTGTCAGGAACCGGTGAAACGGGCCCTAATTGTCATGGCACTTTTTAGCTTAATTCAGATGCAGACGACATCCGACGATACGACGGTAAGAAACTGCTCCTATTGGTCGAAATATTTTGATTTGACATAATTTTGAATATTTCAACCATTAGGAACAGTTTCGTACCGTCGGATGTCGTGTGCATCTGAAAGTCATGATAATGCGACATTTTTAAGTGGTTGTTTGATTCTGATGACTTTTATGTCGCGACACCAATACCAGCACATCAAATTGCCACCGTAATAACGTGACTTTGAAATTTGCAAATCTTAAAATGTCGCTACTTTTAGTGTCATGGCACCTTTTTATTTTTTGTTATTGTCTGTTTTCACAAAAAAGTAGTTCGCATTTAAAGACTCGTTTTCATGCGACAATAAAAGACATGACACTTAAAGTCATGGCAATGTGACATTTGTAAGTGTTGTTTGATTCTTGTGATTCTTATATCGCGACACTAATTCCACGACTTCAAATTGCTGTCGTGACAACGTGACTTTGAAGATTGCGTGTTTTAAAATTTCGCGACTTTTGCGGTCATGGCACTAAAACAGCGACATCTGTGTCACACGAAAATGGGCCTTACCGTCGTGAAAACATTGCAAAGAGCTGCTGTACCACACAAAGAGTGAGAATACGGGAAAATGTTCATCAGCTGAGCAAGTTTGATAAGGAGTGGTGGGGTTAAGTGAGGCTGGATAGTTCTTCCGAGATATAGCCACAAGGATGCACACTTACACAGATGTTCAAATACGGTGGTGCTTAGTCGTCGCGTATAGAAGCTTTTTTCTTTTTTCCCCTGAGAGTCGTTAGGACTAGACCCTTAAGGCTTAACGTTCTTTAACTCCCAGAGGGACGATGCATGGACAGCATCGTTGGAATGGTACTACCTCCCCGGACGGTGTGACGGGGGTTCCTTTAAAGTCACCCATACAAGTGCTGACTGCGCATGAAGCTGCTGCACTCGATATACGAGCGCCGGCGCTGTTAGCCGCTCAGCCATGTAGATTGTGCGTCACCGAACATACGATCCTGCCTCGTGTGTTTTATGTATTGTGTTCTGTATAGGTTTTTTACCGTTTCCCGGCGCCACTGCTGTAGGCACAGCACTGCTAATTTACCTGAGTAAATTCAAACGGCGCTCTCACTGTGAACCGGAAGCGATATTGACAAAACTGGTTTTTTCCCGAACTAGTTTTCTCATGCTGATTCCGAATCTGTATTTAGTTTTTCTCTAGCACATGTAGTCTTGGCTATCTTTTGTATACGGACAGACGAACAGACAGAGGCTCTGCATAAGCTCTCTTGCAGTCAGAGTAGAAAATTGTGCAATAAATTCATTAATACTGGGTGTTCTGTTTTTACTTCTCACACCAATAAGTGAGGGGAGTATTGTGATCGCGATCATTTCCGTCGGTCCATCTGTCTGTAATTTTAAAAATCGTTGCATGGGCGGCGGAGTAATTATCAAAAAAAAAATTCCTGAAACTTCGTTTTTAGGCGTTTTAGATGTTCCTGATCATTTTCTACTTGTTACTTCCCACACCGAACATTTTCTATTTCGAGATAATACGCTCTTTAGGCGTGTCATGATGTCTACGTAATGAAAATCCACGTCAACCGTTTCCGTTGGTCTGTCTGTCTGTCGGTATGTAAATCACCTTTTTAGGTCCAGCCGAACATTGCCTTGCCTAATGCCAAAACTAAGAGACAGAATTTTCTGTGTACATACGAGTACTTATAGCTTTAGATCGCTTTGTATTTTGTAACGTGAAAACTATTAAATTGATTCTAATGAAATTTTGAGACATTATTATAACCATGGCGAGGATGGAAAACACGTATGGGTTTTAGAAATCGTGTCAGTGGTGGTGCTGCAATAATCAAAAAACTAAAAATATAAAAACAGATCAAGCCTCGTTTTTAGGCGTGTTATGCCACGTACACATCTGAGCAAACGAAACAAATGAGCACTTCGCGCCGAATGAGCATTCAGATGTGGACGTATGCACGCACCGCGCTGAACAGGCTCATGCGGTGCGCCAGCCGATGCGAAAGTTGTCGGTCCATCAAAGGAAATTCGTGCTCAGTCTGGACTGGTTTAAGCACACAACACCGAAACACTCCGCACAAAATGGATTTTTCACAAGAGTCGTGTTTGCTATTAATTACGGAATTTGTAAGAAGATAAATATTGGGGAAAGCTAAACACAAGTTTTATTACAATAAAATTAAAAAGGAGGATGCTTGGCTGGAAATTGCAAAAATATTCCGGATATTTTATCCTTAATTGCATCAAGCAGAAATCAGAAATCTCTTTTTGAAATCCTGGTAAGGTTTTCAAATCGCCTCCCATCGCTGTCACTTCAGATATCATGCAAAATAAAAGAACTGTTGAGGCTCCAATCTCGACTTCTTGAAGAAATAATCGTGACGACCATCTAGTTAGCCGTCGAATCTTCTTCTTCAGCAACTCATAAATAATTATAAACGTGGCACTAGCTGTACCTATTGTAGATTTTCCACCGCGGTCAATGAAACAGTTCGGCGAACTGATGGAGCGCCTCCGAATGCATGCTCATGTGGTTTTGTGCTGGACAGTAAAAAATTGCCGAGCGAATGCCCATTCGGCGCGAAGTGCTCATTCGGGTCATTTGCTCAGATGTGTTTGCAGCATTAGGGGTCCCAGATCATTTTCCTTTTTTTTGGGCGGTTAAATTGGGGTTGTTGAGGGGTAGGGGGTTATAAAACTGAAAAATATTTTGTACTGATAATAGGCTGTCCATTGACTTGTGAAGGAAAGACCTAGCGGCGTAACACAACTTGGGGGGGGGGGGAGCTGGAGATGATTTGGTTGCAAGCGGTTCTCATACCATAGCTTCATGTCATGGGAAAATAATTAACTGGTATACCCGTAATTTGTGGGAGGTACTCAATCAACTTGACTTCATTTTTTATGTCAGTTGGAATCTTAGAAGTTCCCTAATCATGTGAAGATTTTTACAAGGAGGTCAAGTTAAATGGAGGAATTAATAATAATTATTACACAAGTTACCTACATTCGAGGACTTCAACTTGACATTTTTTTAAACCAGCACCGTATAGCATCAAAGTGTCAAGACATTTCATGTTCATTTCTTCGCACTGGTCAGTTTTTTTTATCGTCCAGAAACTGAAAATCATCCAGTCGGGCCCTTTTCCCTTTTTCCAGCCATACACTAAAAGTTCTATTTCTCAATCCGTTTTTATTCCCTTATCTCTCCTATTAACCCCTGTCCTTTTGCTGGGTGATGTTCCGTTTACAATAAAACGCCTAACGTAATGCCTTCGGACATTTCCTGAATATAGCGCCGTCTGGCTGTTAAGAGCACCTTAAGTAAGGCAGTTTATAATCATTATCTCTCTCCTCTACGGCCACTGGAGACCTGTTTCTTTTGAATCTGATTAGGGACCGAAAGGAGCAAAACATCTTTTAGCGCCCGGATATTCGTTCCTCTCTTTGGGATTTTGCTACAAGACACAGTTGAGGTAGAAATATCAAATTTGGTATCAGATTTTTGATTTCCTTGAAATTGGGTTGAAGTTGATATTTGTAACATAAATGTGTATCCTTTTACTTCCCACACCGATTGGTAAGGGGAGTATTGTGATCGCGAAAATCTTCGATTTCAAGATAATACGCTTTTTTGAGCGTATCATGGTGTCTACATAATGAAAATCGACGTCACTCATTTCTGTCGGTCTGTCGGTTTATCTATCGGTTTGTCTATCTGAGGCGTTCTTCTAGCATCGTGATCACAGTAAGCGCTGCATCGATTGTGATGAAATTTGGGTGACGAACGGTATGTTGGGAGGTCGTAGAACGTAATGCTGCTATAATTTTGAAAATCGATGCATGGGTGACGGACTAATAAACAAAAAGGGTTCAAATATTCCTCAAACTTCATATTTAGGCGTTTTAGGGGTTGTCTGTCATTTCCTACTTTTTTGGGTGGGGGTGAAATTGAGGTGGTTGGGGGGTGGAAGGTTGCAAAACTGAAAAATGTTCGTACTCATAACAGGCTGTCTATAGACATGTAAAAGAAAGACCTAGCGGCATAATACACTTTTTCAGGTTCCTCTGAACACTGTCCTACCTGTTACAGAAACCAAAGGACTGAGAATTCTCTGATGTATATGTTACGGTTAAAGTGTTTACTTTGATAGTTTATATACTAGCTAGATAGTATACAAACTATCCAAATGTCTCGTTATTTTGATGGAAGATTATATTTCTACTGAAATAGCTATGAATATTGGTTGGTTTGTATACTATCCAGCTAGTTTATAAACTATACAAGATATGCCGCTAAAGTATATACCATAACGATATCACACATGTTAACCAGTGTTTCTAGTCAGTTTATAAACTATCCACATCATTTGGATAAGGTATGCAGCTAATATCTCTAGTAATACATAATAACCAATTCGTTGGTTAGTATGTAAACTAACCAGTCCCCTTTGGTTAGTATGTAAACTAACTAATTTTCTTTGGCCAATTTAACAGAAAAGTGAGGTTATATTTATGGCAAGTGCAAGTGTGACGTGTTGGTGTTGTTTACTGCCGTGTCTTGTAAAATTTGTCCGGGAATAGGTATCTAATTATAAAAAATAAAGAGTCCCAAAATTCAAAAATAATGAATGGCAGTGATTACAGTGTACTTCTGCAACATACCTATAAAGAGAATACGCGAACAGGAACCTAACACTAATATAACAAGAATGATTATAAGATCGTTTACAGAGAATCGAATCGAATAGCCATTGTATGTTTTACCCATGAATAAACTTCACTTTTGATTAAAAATTATTGTTCTAAACTAAATAACCAAAGAGGATTGGTTAGTTTACATATTAACCAACGAGTTGGTTATTATGTAGTACTAGAGATATTAGGTGCATACCTTATCCAAATGATATGGATAGTTTGTAAACTAACCAGAAACACTGGTTAATATGTGTGATACCTTTCTGGTATATACTTGAGCGGCATATCTTGTATAGTTTGTAAACTAGCTGGATAGTATACAAACCAACCAATATTCATAGCTATTTTAGTAGAAATATGATTTTCCATCAAAATAACCAGGCATTTGGATAGTTTGTATACTATCCAGCTCTTGTTTAAACTATCCAAGTAAACACTAACCGTAACATATACATAAGATGAGTATTGCTTCAGATCGTTCTGCATTGTATAACGAGGTAATTACTGAATTGACTTTAATGAAATTTTGATACAGTACTACTACCACCTTGGCGAGAATGGAAAGAGCGTATGATTTTCAGAAATCGTGTCAGTGGCTGCACAGCAATAATAATAATAAACCAAAAAATATAAAAACAGCTTAAACTTCGGTTTTAGGTGATCTCGATCATTTTCTACCTTTTTGGGTGGGGGGTTGAAATTGAGGTAGTGGGGGGAGGGGGTTGTAAAGCTGAAAAAGTTTTTATATTGATAGAAGTCTCTCCACTGACCTGCGAAGGACCTAGCGGAATCATACTCCTTTTTAGGTCCATTGGAATACTGCGTTGTCTGTTACAGAAACCAATGGACTCATACATACGAGTATTTCTTTTAGATCGTTCTGTTTGTGGAAGCTGAAATTGATTATAATGAAACTTCGATACAGTTGTATGTTGCCCTGCCCAAAATTAAATAGACATCAACCCTTCACAACTCATTGGCTATCGTCAGACGGTTAATATGAGGAAAAGGTGTGGGTAAGGCTCTGTCATATTTTCACATTGAGGCATGGGTAAGGTTTCCCATGTCTGAAGTATATAGGCATTAGTAAAGTTTCACAACCCTAACTATATTTGAGTTGATCGAGCACAATGTAGTACACCACTGTCTGCTCAAAAATCAATAAAAAAGTTTATCGCAAAAATTTAATAGACTTATAAATGCAATAGATTTACCCTGTTAGCGGACTTGAGTGTAACGACTGTACTGCAAGAAGTGGTGGGGGTAAGCAAACAAATATATATATATAGATCAATATTTACTAATCTATAATGTAAATGGATGAAATAAAAATTGTTTATGAATGATAATGATGAGACTAGTTCAGGGAGTAGGGACCTCGACCCGGTAAGAATGAGCTCGCAGAGCCTCTCCAGTGTTCCTCGTTCGGACGGCCTTCGGTGTTGTCATCTGGGAGAGCTCACTCGAACATCTTCGGTGATAAAATCTGTAAAGCCGGGACAGGTCAGCCACCCTTCTTCGATGTTTCAAGCTGTGGAGGTCATTTGTGGGGTTAGGCGTACCGATTAGTCTAATTTCCCTCTTCTGAATAGTGTCCCGAGGGGGTATAAGGCACAGTTTTTCTCTTATCGGATTTTAGTTGCATGATTACTCTCTATATTATGTAAAGGGGTGCTTAAAATATTCTATTTTGATGTCTTAGGGTTTTAAAGTTATTTCTTTGAGATAAAGTTTTGGATGGCCGGAAAATTTTAAGGCCGTCATCCAAAATGCTTAAAATGTTAAACGTACCTTAAAGAAAATGATTTTCATCTTACCCAAAGTGAGGTCAAGGGTATCACAATCCACGACAGCGCTGTTTCGATATTTCGAATCTTATCAGGTGGACCTGGGTAAAGCCCGGTGTTTGGCTAATATGAAAGCCGTGAATCAACAGAAACAACTACTCTGAGGACAATTATTTCTACGAGCATTAAATTACACTATTCCCTCGAGGGCTTCCCAAAGGGAAACATGAAGAAAATTATTTTCACCTTACACATAGCGAGCTCAAAGTTTCACAATCGTGATTTGGAACATGTGCTGAATCGCGTTAGGCACGACAGACCTGTTTCGATCTTTTGGATGTCAATAATTAGACCTGAAGCTCAAGATTTAGTATAGATCCTCCTTTATAGGTGCTAAGATAGTTCGCAAAATACGTGTCGGGTTTGAAAAAAATCGGTTTTCTTCGTTTTGAATGAACTTTGGATGTTATCTTCCCACCACAGAACTGCTTTGTTAAATGTAAACCCATACGTCACAGGAATAGTTGCTCTAGCTGCAAGCGTAATTTCTCGTGTAATGCAATGCATGAAGGTCCTCCATAGGTGGGGAAAAGGTTTTTGTGGTCAGCCTCCCGCAAAGGCTGAAAGCCTATGGCGTAGTAGAAGCGCTGCGAGAGGATAATTGTCGGTTCACGTTAGATTTAAAACGCTACAGGTTGTAGCCGCCGGGAAACAAATTCCCCGGCAGCTGATTCCACAGCGTCGAAGTTCTCCAAAAGAAGGAATACTGGAGGAGACTGGTTCGGGCAGTAAGGACCTCGACCTGGTAAGGATGAGCTCGCAGAGCTCCTCTAGTGCTCCTGGTTCGGACGGCTTTTGGTGTTATTATCTGGGAGAGCTCACTCGAACATCTTCCGTGCTAGAATCTGTAAAACAGGGATAGGTCAGCCACCCTCCTTCGATGTTCCAGTCTCTGGAGGTCCTTTTTGAGGTTAGGCGTATCAATTAATCTAATTGCTCTGTTCTGGATAGCGTCCAGAAGCTTTAGAGTGTGCTTCGGAGCGCATCGCTTGACGGAAGGTGATTCGACTATGGGGTGACCCTCCATTTTCACGGTTAGTAAGCCATCGTGAGACTTCTTTGTTGTTGCCTGAGTTTTTTGTACGTTGAACTGTACTTTATTTGCTAATCCCCACTCGACAATTGTTTTGATATCTGCGTTGATCTGTGAGGCATGCTGCTGTCGCCGACGTACCGTCTCCTGGGATCATAGTGGGTTACCTGGTTCCATACACGACACTAATGTACTGTCATCTGCGAAGCTGTAGATTGGATTGGATGTTATTTCTAGCAGCTCATTGATATACAACAGAAAGAGTGTAGGGGATAGGACAGATCCCTGAGGAACACCGGCGTTTATTGAAAATACGTCTGATGAACAGCCCTCGACTACAACAAACAGAGATCGGTCGTTCAAAAAGCTATTCAGCCACTGGCGCAGACCAGGTGGTAGTCCATAAGCAGCAAGCTTGACCAGAAGTCCCTCATGCCACACTCTGTCGAAAGCTTTCGATGTTTCAAGTGCAACAACACGAGATTCGCCATGATTGTCTATTGATCTGTTCCACAAGTGAGTGACGTAGGCAAGGAGGTCACCTGTAAGTAGACCTGTGCTTAAGGAAGCCATACTGGCGATCATTTATGCTGTTATTGTTGTCCAGGTATTTCAGGAGCTGTGTATTAATGACAGTCTCCATAACTTTAGACATGATGCTGAGAAGAGCCACAGGTCTATAATTGGTAAGATCAGTTTTTTTTCCTTTTTTAGGGATGAGTAGTACGCAGCCAATCTTCCGCGAAGCAGGAAACACGCCTCATTGATACGAAAGCTTGAAGAGCTTGCAAAATGTAAGCTCAGCGGCACAGTGTTTAAGGACAATGGCTGGAATTTGGTCAGGACCAGTAGCTTTATTCGTGTTCAGCTTAGTCTACAGTAGAATTGGCTGCGATGAGCTTCCCCAAGATGTCTGCCTTTTCTTTAGGAGCACACTGTTTCTGCTGTACATCAACGAGCTGCTGGAAATAACATCCAATCCAATCTACAGCTTCGCAGATGACAGTACATTAGTGTCGTGCATGGAATCAGGCAAGCCACTATCATCCCAGGAGACGGTACGTCGGCGACAGCAGCATGCATCACAGATCAACGCTGATATCAAAACAATTGTCGAGTGGGGATTAGCAAATAAAGTACAGTTCAACGTACAAAAAACTCAGGCAACAACACTTACAAAGAAGTCTCACGATGGCTTACCAACCGTGGAAATGGAGGGTCACCCCATAGTCGAATCACCTTCCGTTAAGCTTTTGGGAATCAACATCAACAATAACATGTCCTGGCACGACCACGTCGTCAGTATTGCTAAAACGGCATCCCAGAAGCTTGGAGTTTTGTTCCGCTGTAGGAAGTTGTATACACCAGAGCAACTGCTGCTGCTCTACAAGGCACAGATCCGACCATCGCTGGAGTATTGCTCCCATGTGTGGGGATGCGCTCCGAAGCACTCTCTGAAGCTTCTGGACACTATCCAGAAAAGAGCGATCAGACTTATCGATACGCCTAACCTCACAAAGGACCTCCACAGCCTGGAACATCGGAGGAGGGTGGCTGACCTATCCCTGTTTTACAGATTCTATCACGGAAGATGTTCGAGTGAGCTCTCTCAGATAATAACACCACAGGCCGTCCGAACCAGGAAAACTAGAGAAGCTCTGCGAGCTCATCCTTACCAGGTCGAGGTCCTTACTCCCTGAACTAGTCTCCTCCAGCATTCCTTCTTTTGGAGAACTTCGACGCTGTGGAATCAGCTGCCGGGGAATTTGTTTCCCGACGGCTACAACCTGCAGCGTTTCAAATCTAACGTGAACAGACACTTATCCTCTCGCAGCGCTTCTACAGCGCCATAGGCTTTCAGCCTTTGCGGGAGGCCGACCATAAAAAAAAAGAAGCGATGGACTTGTCCTCTCTGGTCAAGGGTGGTATTGACAAATAGGAAAAGTTCTGACTAACAGCCTTAGCTACAGACCAGAATGTTCTGGACGAACTAGGACATGAGAGGAGCTTGTTCTTAATTTTTTGGTTGTGTTATTATTATTATCCTGATTTTCCAAGTTTCTCTCGCATGACTGCGGTAGCAACAGGTGTTGACGGGCTGTGCCAAGTCAGCACCTGAACTATTACGGATCGGAATTTAGGAAAGACCGAACTATATTGCAGGTTTTCAGGATTACAGACTTCTAAAAAATTTTGTGTAACCTTTCGTCCAGGCCTAACTGTTGTAGGTGTGGTGTAAATGTGTTTGGTGTGAGGCCTGAGACAGACATAATTAGGGGGACAATGGTAACTTTGTTTTGCTTCCAGAGTCGTTTTATTTCTATCGCAAGGTCCGTGTATTTAGATATCTTCCCAGCGTAGGCGTTTTGGATATTCGTATCGTTGGGAATAGCAATATCTATCAAATAGGTAACTTTGTCTGCCTTCGACTGGAAAACTATATCTGGCCGATTTGCCGGGATAGTCTTATCGGTATGTATTTCAACGTCCCAGTACAGTTTATATTCGTTGTTTTCGAGTACTGATGTCGGTGCGTAATTGTAATATGGATCTGTGTTTTCTATTAGCTTGTTTGTTGTGGCTAGTGCTTGGTGAATGAATTTGGCTGCAGAGTTATGTCTAGCTGTGTACTCGGTTCCAGCTAGAGTTTTGCATGCGCTTGTTATGTGGTCTATTGTTTCTTTTTGTTGGTGGCACTTTCTGCAATTGTCGTCGGTTATGGATGTATCTTTAATTATGTATTTCATGTAGTTCCTTGTCGCAATCACTTGGTCCTGGATAGCAAGCATAAAACCCTCGGTTTCTGGATACAGTTGGCCATCCTGCAGCCAGGTGTATGATTGTCTTTCATTAATGTGGTCTTGTGTAACGCGGTATCTGTGCTTGCCATGAAGTGCTTTTTGTGACCAGGTGTTTATTTTTTCTTGTTGTAATTCTATGTGATTGTGTGCGTCTGCTGGGTGATCTGGGCGGGATAGGGTGAGTGGAGTATAGTTTTTGTCTGCTTTTACTATTGATCTATGTAAGTTTGTCTCTTTGCTTTGGAAAAAGACTCTGAGTGTTTTTATTTGTCTTGTGTGAAGTGACTGTATGTCTATAATTCCTCTGCCCCCATGTTTCCTGTCTATCGTAAGTCTTTCCTTGCACGCTTTCGGATGAGACATTCTGTGCTTTGTGAGTTCCGTTCGTATGAGTATGTTGATGTTTTCAATATCAGTGTGCGACCACTTGATGATACCAAAGGAGTATGTGAGAACCGGTATCGCAAATGTGTTAATTGCTTTCGTAAGATTTTTGGAGTTCAATTTTGTTTTCAGAAGTGTAATGAGACGGTCTCTAAACTCTTGTGTTAGTTGAGCCTTAACCTCTGAGTGGTCAATCTTAATGTTCTGATTGAAGCCTAGGTACTTGTACGTTTCGTCCTTCTCCATGTTATCCAGAGTCTCGCCAGTTAATATTTCCTGTTCGGAATGGTTCTTCCATTGACCCTTATGGATGTGGAGCACCTTGCATTTGCTCATTCCGAATTCCATCTGGACGTCTGACGTACAAACTTCTGTTATTTTGAGTAATTCCTTCAGTTGCACTTCAGTGGCTGCATACAGTTTTATATCATCCATGTAGAGAAGATGACTGATTCTGTGTTGATTAACTTTCTGGTGTCTGATGTTGAAACCATAATTTGTGTTGTTAAGTGCGTTGGAGAGTGGATTTAAACAAAGGCAGAACCACAGTGAACTGAGTGAATCACCCTGGAAGATACCGCGTCTTATGTATAGCTCCTCCGTTTGGATATGACCGTCCTGAGTTTTAAGATGTATGTTTGTTCTCCATGTCTCCATGATTCTTGTAAGGAACTGACGAAGGGTTGGATTAATTTTATATATTTGAAGAGTTTTCGTTAGCCAGCTATGGGGTACAGAGTCAAAAGCTTTTTTATAATCGATGAAACAGGTATGGAGGTTCCTGTGTTCTTTTCTAGTTTGCTCCATGATCACACTATCAATTATTAGTTGTTCTTTGCAACCTTGGCTTTGTTTTCTACATCCTTTCTGTTCTTCGGTCAGGATGTTGTTTTGAGTAAGGTGCTGTTCAATCCTTTTGCCTATTGTTGCGGTGATGATCTTGTACAAGGTGGGGAGACAAGTGATCGGACGGTAATTGGCAGGGTTCTTGGTGTCTGCGTTTTTTGGTTTTATATATGTTACTCCTTGTGTGAGAAATTTGGGTAGCCTGTTGGGTTGGAGTATGGCTTTATTGATTTGGTCTGTGAGCATTTCATATGTTGCACTGAATTGTTTGTACCAGAAATTTTGCACGTTGTCTACGCCCGGGCACTTCCAATTGTGGGTGTGTTTTATTGTTTCGGCTATTTCCTGTGGTGTAAGAATTACGTCTCCCTGTTCCGGTATGTGTTGTTGTTTTTCCTCTTCTTGTCTAATCCATGGAGCGTTTTCATTATGGGTTTTGGGCTCTGACCATAAGCTTCCCCAGAAGTCGGTTAGCTCTTTTCTACTTGGAGGTTCTATTGTTGTTATCTGATTATTTGATGTGATCTTTTGGTAGAACTGCCTCTCACTTTTCTGAAAAAGGTTGTTAGTATCCTTTCTGTCGTTGGACTCATTATATCTGCGGAGTCTAGCTGCGTAGACTGCAAGTTTCTGTTTCAGCGTATCGTATATTTCGGATATTGTTTGTTGTGGTGATCTAGATTTGAGTCTACTTATTGTTGTTTGAATGCGTTTCGAGAGGTTGTTCTTGTGGATATATTGAGTGACGTGTGCGAGATCTTTTCTGATTGTGCTAATTTTATTTTCGATTCTAATTTGCCATTTAGGTTTAGATCTTTTGCTTGTGTGGTCTTTCGATCGTTTTGGAAGTTTTTGGCCGTTAACTATGAGGGTGGTTGCTGCAGCAGCATATATAACAGTATGGATGTCTTCTAGGTTACTGTCCTTTGTTAAGAATTGTGGTATTATGTTGGAATTTACTGTCTGTAATATTTGTCGAGTGTTGTTTTTAAAAATTAGTCTAGGCAAGGGATCTCGTAGTGTAGGATTTGTGCCACACCATTTGTTATATTGTGTGTTCATCACTTGTTCTGCAGATTGTGTGATACAAGGTGGTGGCGTAACGTTTTGGCTTTGTGTGGCTGTGGAAGGTAAGTTAATGGATGTTTGGTCTGGTGTATCTGGTATGTGCTCATGTTCTGACCCCACATCTAAGTGTATGCTGGTGTTATTGGTTGTATCTGTGTTTGGAGTCTGGTTACTTCCGGTTTTTTTTTTTTTTTTTTTTTTATGGTCGGCCTCCCGCAAAGGCTGAAAGCCTATGGCGCTGTAGAAGCGCTGCGAGAGGATAAGTATCGGTTCACGTTAGATTTGAAACGCTGCAGGTTGTATTCGTCGGGAAACAAATTCCCCGGCAGCTGATTCCACAGCGTCGAAGTTCTCCAAAAGAAGGAATGCTGGAGGAGACTGGTTCGGGGAGTAAGGACCTCGACCTGGTAAGGATGAGCTCGCAGAGCTTCTCTAGTGGTCCTGGTTCGGACGGCCTGTGGTGTTATTATCTGAGAGAGCTCACTCGAACATCTTCCGTGATAGAATCTGTAAAACAGGGATAGGTCAGCCACCCTCCTTCGATGTTCCAGGCTGTGGAGATCCTTTGTGAGGTTAGGCGTATCAATTAGTCTAATCGCTCTTTTCTGGATAGTGTCCAGAAGCTTTAGAGAGTGCTTCGGAGCGCATCCCCACACATGGGAGCAATACTCCAGCGATGGTCGGATCTGTGCCTTGTACAGCAGCAGCAGTTGCTCTGGTGTATACAACTTCCTACTGCGGAACAAAACTCCAAGCTTCTGGGATGCCGTTTTAGCAATACTGACGACGTGGTCGTGCCAGGACATGTTATTGTTGATGTTGATTCCCAAAAGCTTGACGGAAGGTGATTCGACTATGGGGTGACCCTCCATTTCCACGGTTGGTAAGCCATCGTGAGACTTCTTTGTAAGTGTTGTTGCCTGAGTTTTTTGTACGTTGAACTGTACTTTATTTGCTAATCCCCACTCGACAATTGTTTTGATATCTGTGTTGATCTGTGAGGCATGCTGCTGTCGCCGACGTACCGTCTCCTGGGATGATAGTGGCTTGCCTGGTTCCATGCACGACACTAATGTACTGTCATCTGCGAAGCTGTAGATCGGATTTGATGTTATTTCCAGCAGCTCGTTGATGTACAGCAGAAATAGTGTAGGGGATAGGACAGATCCCTGAGGAACACCAGCGTTTATTGAAAAAACGTCTGATGAACAGCCCTCGACTACAACGAACAGAGATCGGTCTTTCAAAAAGCTATTCAGCCAGTAGCGCAGACCAGGTGGTAGTCCATAAGCAGCAAGCTTGACCAGAAGTCCGTCATGCCATACTCTGTCGAAAGCTTTGGATATATCAAGTGCAACAACACGGGATTCGCCATGGTTGTCTATTGCTCTGTTCCACAAGTGAGTGACGTATGCAAGGAGGTCACCTGTAGACCTGTGCTTACGGAAGCCATACTGGCGATCATTTATGATGTTATTGTTGTCCAGGTATTTCAGGAGCTGTGTGTTAATGACAGTCTCCATAACCTTAGACATGATGCTGAGAAGAGCCACAGGTCTATAATTGGTGGGATCAGTTTTTTTGCCTTTCTTAGGGATGGGTTGTACGCAGCCAATCTTCCACGAAGCGGGAAACACGCCTCGTTGATACGAAAGTTTGAAGAGCTTGCAAAGAATAGGTGCAAGCTCAGTGGCACAGCGTTTAAGGACAATGGCTGGAATTTGGTCAGGACCAGTAGCTTTATTGGTGTTCAGTTTTTGGAGGATGCTTTTTACATCTCGATGTTGAAATTTGACCTCTGCCATTCTCGAGTTCACGCTTATGATGGTGGTCGGAGTACTTCCTTGAAAGTCTACAGTAGAATTGGCTGCGAAGAGCTTCCCCAAGATGTCTGCTTTTTCTTTAGGAGCAGAAGCGATGGATTTGTCCTCTCTGGTCAAGGGTGGTATTGACGAATAGGAAAAGTTCTGACTAACAGCCTTAGCTACAGACCAGAATGTTCTGGACGAACTAGGACATGAGAGGAGCTTGTTCTTAATTTTTTGGTTATGTTCCTCCTTGCTGCTGTCAATCACGCGTTTACAGTGATTTCTGGCGTCGATAAAACTGCGATGGCTCTCTGCATTTGGATTTTTCCTCCATTCTCTGTAATGTTGGTTTTTAGAGGTAACTGCATCTCTACAACGCTTATTGAACCATGGCTTGTTTTTGGAGGGATGCTTGACGACGTGAGGAATATAGGCTTCCATGCCGGATATTAATACCTCTGTTATTTCTTGAGCGCAAGCTGATGGGTCCCGTGACTTGAAGCAGACGTCGTTCCAGGGAAAGGACTGGTAGTATTCCCTTAGGTCGTCCCACTTGGCTGATCCGTAATGCCAGACCCGACGAGGCTTTGCATGGTAGAGATCTGGAGAATGCATTCTGCATAGCGTCGAGACGGTGTTGTGGTCAGACGATCCCAGTGGGGCGGTTACCTTCACTGTGTAGACCGTTGGAGCAGTTGTGAGATATAGGTCCAACAGACTAGCAAAATCTCCGTGGCGGCTGGGAATCCTTGTTGGTTCTTTGACTATCTGCTCCAAGCCGCAGCTGATAGCGAAGGCTTCAGCTTCACGTCCCTCGTCGTCCGTTTTGTTTGAATGTTTCAGCCAGTATGAGTTGTGAACGTTGAAGTCACCCAGAAAGACTATCTCTGAATGAGGGTGATCTGATTGCAGCGCGTCCACAGTGGCTGAAAGCTTCTCGAAGAGCTCTTTGCAGTTGTTACTGCTTGGTGGCCTATAAATGCAGCATATAAATTTGGAATGATTTTGGAAGGATATTTTGAGCCATATGATGTCAAATCCTTCCAGTTCGAGCTCTTCTTCTCGATGACAAGAAAGCCCAGATTTAACGTACACGCATACGCCAAACCTACGTCTAAATCGGGGGTACAAGTCATATCCGGGATATCTAAAGCAGTTATCCATTGTTGAAGAGCCGACTTGAGTTTCCGTAAGAGCCAGAATGTGTGGCTTCTCTGCCTGAAGGTGTTGATGGACAGAGTTTATGTTGGAGGCAAGACCTCGTATATTTGTAAAGTCGGCTCTGAATAAGTTTCTCTGGCCTTCGGGCCTGTCGTCAGTGCGAAGTAGCTGCGAAGGACGGCTTCTGTTGTTAGCCTGACGAGGAGTGGCAGCACAATTCTTTAAACAATCTTCGCTTAATGTTCCCCCCGGACCACCTGGCACCCGGAGATCCGAACGGCCAGGTATTTTACCTCCGGAATCTTTTGATCCTGGAAGAGCCATTGAGCATTTTTTTTTTTAATTAATTCAGTTTGTCACTTATGAGGAACCGAGAACATCAGCCCAGCGACGGAACATGAACCGTGAGGCCATTTGGCGCCGCCTATTTCCGGGAACCTATTTCTAGTTTCCCGGAAATATTCCGATGTGGGGGTGATTGCACCGCGGGCGAAGCTAAGTGACGGCACTTCTCCCCCCTATGGCTGATTGCAGAGATAATAGTACATGATGCATCGTCGTCGGTGCAAGGTGTACCATCACCTCTATGATTATTTTGTCTTTCTGTGATCGATTCATCGGCTAACGAATCATTTGGTGTGACAGTATTTATTTCGTTGGATACAAGGCTCTTTATAGCTTGTAGTTCTTGTGGGGTAAGACGGTTGTTTTTTGTTATGACTCGTTTTTGATCAATAAGTCTTTGTTCGGTTACACGTGTTGAGAGGTGTGGGTATTGTGCTGTAAACAGCCTATACAGCTCATGTCTGTAGCCTGTAGAGATGGTTTCAAGTCTTGTGGCGGTATAGTAACAGTGCATTACAGATTTGTTCATCTCAGTAGTCCACTGTAAGCGCTGTCTTGGTTTACCAGCTTTGGTGGTTGCCGGCTGTACCGGCAAAACATCCGCAGTTGGATTGTGTGCTATTGGTTGTTGTGTTTGGCTTTGGGGTTCAGGTGAGTTTAATCGACGTACCCTAGGCCGTCGTTGGTTGTTTGAAAAACTAACTTTATCCATCGCGTTCCCACGAGTAGGGACGATCTAAATATCGCTCTCCCGGGTGACGCCCATTCCAGGAGAGAGGGGGCTTATATTTACTCCGAAGTTGGCCCAAGGTGCTCAGGAGGATTTGCGACTTTACTGTCGGGTTTTGTTGAGGCTTTCTCCTCACGGGCCGGCCGGTTAAGGCAAGCCCCCCGGTTGCGTATCCCTCACAACGTTCCCCAGCCACGCCTTGCGGAGGTCGTTGAAGTGTGGGGCGCAATAACGGTGTGTGACAGAAGGACCGGCGCTCAGCCCTCTGTGGCATTTCTCCCCGGATTCGCCACATCCCTATCTGACCGAGGCCAGGATAGCTTGGGGGAAGGAGCTTTGTGCTTGATGGGGTATGTAAAACTACCAAGCCCACAGCTTGCTGAGTGTGCTAGCCTTGGTCGAGGTGACTTTTTAATCTCGAGCCCTGCCGGCATGACAACTCCGGGTGCTATCAAAGCCTCCGATGAACCATCAACCGACATAGCTTGACCATCAAAAGGTCACTTTCTAAGCCCCCAAGCGAGCGTCAACGTTCTAGCACCTGATGGGGGTTATTATTATGTGTTTAAAACAAAAAAGTGCAGCCCGGGCTCCGACACACCGAGCTACTGTTCCATTACCCAATGACTACTCCTCACACCGTGAGGTGAGCAATCATTGGGTCCGCGAATCGTGCGCCCTAAGTAGACGAAGGGACCCAAGGATGACTGCCTTCTGCATTCTGGCGGCTAAGATGTGCGCCGCCGCACGGCACACCGGTATTTTGCGCAGTGCAGAGAGCAGCGTATTCCTCATTCCACCTAGGGATCCAATGACCATAACCAGCAGACTTACAGTGTAGTCTGGCCAGAGCCTGCGAAGTTGTCCGAGCAACTCCTGATATTTGGTCCGCTTTTCCTCCTCCTTAGAGACGATGTTCACTTCGGCAGGCGCCGAAAACTCAATAACGAACATCGTCTTCTGTTGGTGGTCGAGAAGGACTATGTCGGGCTTGTTTGCCTGTACAAGCTCGAGCGTGGGGAACGAGTAGTTCCAGTAAATCCGGCATCTCTCGTTCTCCACAACGGACTCTATATCCCCTGGAGCGTATGGCAGCACCGGTGTCTCATCGATACCGTATGAGTGCCTTAAATGATAGTAGAGCACTCGTAGAGCCGCGTTGTGCCGATGGACGTAAGCCGTCCCAGCGTACGTCTTACACGCCGACAAGAGATGCATAAGCGTCTCTGGCGCCTGTCGGCAAGCTCTACAATGGGTGTCGGGTACATCTACACCCATAACCCTTCTACGGTATACCAAGGTGTTGAAGACACCGTCTTGGCAAGCCATTATAAAGCCCTCAGTCTCCGACTTTAACCCACTAGACCTTAGGAAAGAGAAGGTCAACTGCTCAGACAAGCTATGCTCTTCTAGATGTTTGTAGAAGATTCCATGCATTGGCTTATCTTTATGAAGTCTTAAGAGGAAGTCGACTTCGGCAGTTTTAATGTGGGCTTTCAATTCTGCGGGAGCAAGTTCCGTAATGGACTGCTGACACCTCCGCTTGAAGTCGAGTGTGAGGCTGAGCTCCTCGGCTGCTCGTTTCGCTGCGCTAAAAAGAAAGGCTCCTTTTCCCGCATTCTCGTGCTCTCGCACAAAGCGGATCAGGGGATCGGTGCTGTTCGTTACATAGCAGGCAGTGGCCAGTACTACTCTGTTGTGCAGACGCTCCAAACTCAATAGTCCACGCCCTCCCAGGTGTCGCGGGAGGTATATTCGCGGGACAGAGAACTTAGGATGCAGGCTTCTCTCCATATTCATCCTTTTGCGGGTCTTCGTGTCTATTTCCTTCAGCTCGTTCACTTTCCAGTGTATAGCACCAAAGGTGTATAATAACAATGGGACCGCAAGCATGTTTGTGGCAGCGACTTTGTTCTTGCCGGACAGTTCTGACGACCAGATCTGCCGGAGTCGGTGCAAATACTTGCGGCGGAGACACTCTTTAACCAATGTTGCCTCTTGGACATGACGCTGCGCCACTCCAAGGTAGGTATAAGTATCTCCGGCATGCAGTTGTCGCAAGATGCTCCCATCAACGAGCTGTTCCTCATCTCCACTATCTCCGCTTCGTCCTTTCTTGAGATGAACCAATGCACATTTGTCTGTCCCGAACTCCATTCCGATAGCATGACTGTACTCCTGCACCACCCTCAGCGATTGTTGTAGTTCGCGTTGGCCGGAGGCATAAAGTTTTAGGTCATCCATATAAAACAGATGGGTGACCTTGTGCCTCCGGTTATTGGGCGTGCCACAGCTGTATCCTTTAGTATTTCTCAGCGCTATGGACAGAGGCAAAAGTGAGATGCAAAAGAGCAAGGGACTCAAGGAGTCTCCTTGGAAGACACCTCTTTTCAATGACACCAACTCTGTCTGAACCCGAGTTTCACCTGATGTTATAGTGAACCGGGTCTTCCAGAGTGGCATCAGTTGTTTGATGCATCCCACTATCTGATTATCCACCGAAAGGCATTCCAACAGCCGCACAATGAGCTCATGAGACGTGCTGTCGAATGCCTTGCGATAGTCAATCCAGGCCATAGAAAGGTTTCGCTTGTACTGCACGGAGTCCTGCGTGACACATCGGTCAATCAACAAGTTCTCCTTGCAGCCAGCTACTCCTTTCTTTGACCCTCTCTGTTCATACACGTCGAGAAATACAGGATTCACAGCTTGAAGGAGACGCATGTACAAGATTCTGGTGAAGAGCTTGTAACATGCGTTCAGACATGTTATTGGCCTGTAGCTTTTGGGATCAGACAAATCTCCGGTCTTCGGGAGAAGCACGGTTCGACCCTCGACAAACCAAGCCGGAATTGGCTGCTCCTGATTTAGCCACGAGTTAAAAACTCTAGCTAAATGCCGGTGGCAACTGGGGAATTTTTTCCACCAGTAGGTGTTTATGCCATCCGGGCCAGGAGCTGCGAAATTCAATGCGCCTCGTAAGGCGTCAAGAATTTCTTCCGTGTTTATCGGGTGACGCAGTACATTCAAGTTAGGAGTCCTCCTACAAACGGACTCGAACTGCGCCAAGGCCGGAGTGTCTGCTGAGAGAGGTTTGGGCTGTTCGTAAATGTCCCTCCAAAAGGCCTCCACGCGATCAGCAGTTGGCGGCTGCTCTATGGCTGGAGGCGGCTGTTGGAAAAGGCGAGAAGGTCTTTCGTAGAACATTCTGTTCTGTTCCAGACCTCTCGCCCGCGCCACCAACGATCGCTTAGCAGCGATTAGCATCCGTATCCTGTCAAGACAGTGTTGCTTGACAACAACCAGTACCGCTTGACTGAGTGTATGATGGTCGCGCCTCAACCCGTAGGCTATCTGACGCACTCGGCGCGTAAATGGCTTCCCAGCCGCTCTATATTCCATCACACACTGGATACGGGATGCTTCCTGACGAGCCAACTGGATTTTCGCTTCCATTTGGTGCACCCGTCTCTGTGCTCTCTCAACAGGAGAGTCTCTCACTCTCCCCTGTCTAGCTAGCCTCAGAGCCGCAGCGTAAATTTCGCAATTGATGCTCCAAATGTCAGAGGCCTCCGATAGACGTTCACCAACAACCTCATCCTCTCTCTTTAAATCTGCCAGCTTCAAGGACCTTCCGTTGTTATGCAAGGCCCTTCGGTCTCTGAAATCCCCAGGTGAGACGACTTGGTCGATTTCCCTCTCAGCGGGCCTTACCGGCGAACTTTCAGCCTGGTTAACAGGCCTTCCGTCCGCCGAAGGGGCAGGCTGAGCTGGAGCACGAACATATCCCTGCCTCCGGAGGTACGATACATAATCTCGCAAATTCTGAGAGGTAAGCGTGCTATGCTCTGGGTGCATTTCACACCACCTCTCATACATGCGGGACATGTATCCCCTACGGCGCGGGCTACTGCTCTCGTAGCAGCTCAGCAGGTCATCCTTGAGCTCCGTCGTCCACCTAAAACGGTCCATGTCATTGCGGGGGTCGTCATCAGGGCAAATCGAAGCACCGCCACCTTGCCCAACGCCGGCTTCCGAAACCGGCTCGGTGTGGGTGCTTTTCCTTCGAGGTGGTCGAACCCGAAGATAGGGCCCGTCAGGTGGTTAGCCTTAGGGCCCGCAGCCGACATTTCCGGAGGCAGCCGTCCAAATTGCCTCCAGAGGATGGACCTGTGAAGGTTGCCGACCGCCTTGCATCCTTTGGCTTCGGTATACCCCTCGGTGTCGCCACGCACCGAATAGCCTGTTGATGTTGGCGGCTTCCTGGGGGTTTATGAAAACAGCCGCTTCTAACATGAAGAACAGACGCTGTCGGAGTACCGCTCCTCACATGGAGATCCGTCGTGTCCTATTAATTGTGGAATAGCCGATCCTCTGGATGCAGACGCTATTCCACTCAGCTAGTTTTGGTCCGCCCCGGGTATTTGATTTCCCCGGTACCACCCATATCTGGGAGGCGTTCCCCTATCCGCCACCTTGGGGAGGCACCACTGAGGGGATCTAGCAACCCCTCGCGGTTATTATTATTATTATTATTATTATTATTATTATAATACATGATAAGAGTTTAGCACAAGCTATAAACTCTTGTTATAATCAAGGAAAAAAAAAACATAAACATAATCAAAATGTGTGTGTGGCAAGTATGAGAATAAAAAATTGCTACCACAAAGATAAACAAAAGAGTTCAAGAGTTCGATAGCATCCAGTTGTCATATTTGTTCTTGAAGACATTCACTGAAGGCGAGTTCACTACGTCTTCGGGTAGGCTGTTCCAGCTATCGAAGATCTGGTTTGGAAGGAAGAATTGTCGCGGTGATGAATTAAACTGCTGCTTCAGAAGCTTGAAGTTATGACCTCTTAGATGATTCCTTTTGAGGGGGAAGAGATCAGAAAGATCAACCCCAAAAATCTGGTGCAGCGCACGGTAGGTAGTGATGAGATCACCACGTAGGCGTCTGGCATGGAACGTGGAGATGCCAAAAATGCGTCTTCTGTCCTCGTAGTCTGGTCGTAGGCGATTATACGGAAGTCTAGTGGCACGCCTCTGAATACGTTCTAGCTGGTCACGATCACGTACAGGTGTAGGATGCCAGACTGGGCCTGCGAACTCCATTATTGGCCGGACATAGGTTCTGTATAGGAGACTGGCGGTGGGGGGGTCACATCCATTGAAAGACTTTTCAATCAGGTAGAGAATTTTTTTCGCCTTGGAAGAGATATTTTGAATGTGATCGGACCAGGATAGATTACTGCTAATGATGACACCCAGGTCACAGTGAGTGTTAACGGTTGGAATAGTTGTATCCGCCATTACGTAATCGATTTTGGGGTTGTTCTTTCCCATGTGGAGTACACAACATTTTAGAAGATTTAAAGGCAGACCCCACTCTTTCGACCATCCAATGACGCGATCGAGGTCTTGTTGTCGGTTGGTGCAGTCTGGGATGTTATAGATTTTAGTGTCGTCAGCGTACAGGGAACAGTTAGAATTACAGACAACAGGAAGATCGTAGGAGTACATGAGAAAGAGGATGGGACCCAACACTGACCCCTGGGGGCACCACTAGATACAGCCGCCATAGGAGAGAAAGAATTGCCCACTCTGACTGCAAAGTGTCTGTTTGTGAGAAAACATTCAATCCACTTGAGTAAATTACCTGAAACACCCAACTGTTTCAGTTTCCATAGCAGTAGGTTGTGAGGTACTTTGTCAAATGCTCGGGAAAAGTCGAGGTAAATAATATCCACTGGAACGTTGCTATCGGTCAGTTGACTCCAGTCATTCATACATCTTAGGAGGTTAGTGATGATGGAACGGGCAGGCAGGAATCCATGTTGGCTAGCAGGAACTATGTTATTATCAATAAGATAATTCAGAAGTTTATCCAATATGACTCTTTCAGCAACTTTAACGATGATCGGAGTGAGACTTATAGGTCGGTAGTTAGATGCATTAAATTTGTCTCCCTTTTTGAAGATGGGAGTGACTAGAGACTTTAACCAGCAGTCAGGGAGAGTGTGAGATTCAAAAGAAGAATTAAAGATCATGCTCAAAGGTAATGCCAATTCTTTTGCACATCTCTTGAGAGAAATTGCTGTTATATCGTCAATTCCAGGAGCAGAAGATGGATTCAGACTGGAGAGATGTTTTTCCACTTCTTGTGGTGTAAATACAATGTCACATAACATATTCTGAGAGGGGCGATTATCGAGTATTGGCAGCATATGAATGGTTGGAGGGGAAAAATCTTGGGTAAAGCACTGGGCAAATATTGCCGCTGCTTCAGCATCTGTGTTGCTCCTGCGGCCATTAGTATCACAGACATGGGGCGTAGATACCTTGGAGTTTAGTCTCGAGCGGATGTACCGGTACAACTTCTTCTTATTAGGAGACGACACAAGTTTCTTTTCGAAATTTTGTTTTGCTTCAGTTAGAGTCAGCGATAAGTGATTGGAAAAGGTGCGGTGTGCATCGTAATCGATTTGTCGTTTGCTTCTGCTGAACTTCTGCCACAGTGCCTTTTTGTGTCGAATTTTCCGCAAGATGTTGGAAGTAATCCATGGTTTGGTGGGGTTAAAGGGTACAGACTTGTATGATGTATTAGAAGCAATAATAGACTGGAACCGGTCATAAAAATTATTTCACATTGCCTGAGTATCCAGATGTAAGAGTAGTGTATGCCAATTCGTTCGACCAAGCAGAATATTAGCCCTATGAAAGTTTATTGTTTTGATAGTTTTTATGCAATCGCGTTTACAGTGATTTCTGGCGTCGACAAAACTGCGGTGGTTCTCGGCATTTGGATTTTTCCTCCATTCTTTGTAATGTTGGTTTTTAGAGGTAACTGCATCTCTACAACGCTGTTGAACCATGGCTTGTTTTTGGAGGGATGCCGGACGACATGAGGAATATAGTCTTCCATGCCGGATATTAATACCTCTGTTATGTCTTGGGCGCAAGGTAAAACTTTCTGAAACTTTCAGTTACCTTTTTAAGTCAATCAACGATGAATGGAAGAATTTTGCAATATCTATTATCGTGATAATAGGAAAATGGTCGCTTAAGTTCAGATCGTCGAAGTGTTTCTATGTCAGCCTAGTTGAATGCTGTTTAGATCGAGAGTTAGAGTTGGAGTACCTGTTTTATTTATAACTAAGTCTGAAGGAGTGATTATGAAATCTTCAGTAGTTCACCCTCACATATCCATGCGTGCAGATGTCCAAAGATGTTAGTGTGGATTAAAGTCTGATTTTAGTATTAATGACATTTGACTTTGGACAAAGGGTATATTCAGCTGTTCAATATGTGAGTTGGCATCATCAATAGGTTTATACACTTACACTTTCATTAACATGCCTTACACATCTTCATCTATTCAACAAATAACCTGCCACATCGTTATTAAAGCATTATCAGTACGAATGAAAATATACCACTAATTAACAGCAGACGCTATAATTTTTAATGCGTCATTCGGCATTGCACTTTCGAGAGATTCTCCGTTTAATGGAAAAACTAAAATTTAGCATAGCAAATATGGTATTGCGGCATCTAGATTTGTGAGAAGTGCTGATTCTATCGTCTATTCTTTGTGAAGCTCCTATAATTGGGGTCTTGGCTTCAAAATTTTTTTTGTGATAAAGGGAAATATCATATAAAAGTTATATAACAAACCTACTTTTGTTTTCTTTTTTTTTCGCAGTAATTCAAAAGTTATATCAAATATAAAAAATGATAGCTTCCAAGCCCGTGTGAGGTCACATTGTATTCCCTTCATCAACGACGTCCTACTCCGATAGCAGATTCTAGATTCCCAGCCATCGTAAAAACAGTTACTTGTAACTAGTGTATAGTTCTGTTCGACGCCCAGGCCTTACAACTCTTTTTCTTTATTTATCTTTTGTACCAAAGAGTTCATTGATATCCTATTTCACATGTTCTCTACGATCGACATAAATATATGTTTTTGAATCAAATTCGATAGAGATTTAACAACAAAAATTACTAATAATTTTAATTTCTTCGATTAAATACAGTTTTGATATCGCAATCAGAGCAATTGGCAATTGATACTGGTGGACAAACTTCATTTCTACTGATTTTTTTAATTCTCCACCGCCTCCGGTACGTAGTTTTTACACTATGTAGTGCAAGAGCAATGTCGAATGAAATTTCGTTCAAAAATATATCTACCTCGATCGTAGATAAAAAATGGTACAACGTGTGCAATAAATTTTTTGATACCAAAAAATTAAAAATAAAAGAGACGCAATGCCTGGGCTACGAACCAAAACCCCGCTTGAACACGGACATCAGGTTGGAAGGCTGACTGTTTAAGACGTTAACCAATTAACGTTTTATATCATTTATTTTTTAAATTTGATTTTTTATGTATATTTATTCAATTCATTATATTATTATTTTATTTTATACTATTATTATTATATATCTGATTAGATTGTCACTGGAATGTAACTTCAAACATACAAAAAGATATTTATTTCAATCGTAGACTTCGTCTCGAGCTGCAAGCTTCATTCATCGTGTATGTTGCAATAAATATACACTAGTTACAAGTAACAATTTTCGCGATTGGCTGGGAATCTATAGAGTCTACTAGGACGTGGTTGGCGAAAGGCATACAATGTGACGTTACACGGATTCGAGATCTGACGGCATGTCTTCGGTAGTGGATTCAAAAATCTATATTTTTTTGATATAACTTTTGAATTATTGCAAAAAAAAAGAAAAAAAGTTGTTTTGCTATAATGGCTATACTGATCGTCTATTTATCATAAAAACACTTTAAAACTCCAATTGTTGGACAGCTACGGTTATGTTTTTTGGGGTGATCACGATATCTTAATGCATCGTGCTCTACTGGTTGATGATTAAAGTTAGATATGGTCAATTATTACATCTTTGCTGACATTTCGGTGATCCCTATACACTATCAAACTACATACAAAATGTTTGAAAACAAACTTATTTAACATAAGCGGTAGCATTGATTGACATAAAACATAAGGCATTTTTTACTTTTCACACACTAACTTCGTGAATGAGTAAATCCTATAGACCACGGCTAGGAAGTTGAGTTACGGATATTCGTTCAATTGCCAAACAATTTTTGTAGCTCCTTGAAGGGTGAGGGTTACTCCTTGTAGAGGCACCTCTTATCGGAACTGGTGAGAGAGCCTTGATGAGAGCACTTAGCCACCCCTTCCTTCTCTTAAGTATGGTATTAGTGTGGAAAATTGGGCCTTATTTTGATATAGTGCTATCGCTCAGTGGATAGCACCAAAAACGTCACAGAACATTCACTAGGTGATAAGTTCTACGAAGACTCACTACACTGTTGAAGAGATTTCAACTGACAGTTACGTAAACCTATCTCACTGATAGAATAGTATTCACAAATCAACAACAGCTATACAGAATTTTTGTAGTGTGTCTCATTTATTCAGTTTAATATAACAAATATGTGGTCGCTTCATGCGCTCAGAAAACTGCGACCGCGGAAAAAAGTCCATTTTGCTTCAGCGCAAGGCGACCACGAATATAATGGAATCTGCCAGGCAAAACGTCCTAATAAGAAGTCGCTCGACTGCATACAGTGTCCATGACACATACACAGACCGTGTAAAAAGCGGAGACAAATACTGGCGGGCACTAAATTGCGGCGCGGGTGTCACGCCCCCTGTCATCTACTCTGGGCACCAGCAAATAATAATCGGCTCCGTCAGATGACAAGTACAGCTCAGGAAGTTACTTTGTCGTACGCAAGAAGTTTACGGGCGGCAATTACTGTCAGAGTTGCGGCCGAAGGCCCGGGTTCAGATGAATTATTCACTTAATATTCGACGGCGTTTCCTCGGTCTATTAGGCATATGCATTATATTTTGTACTTTAGATAAGGATGTTGTAGTATTTCTGCATGCAACATAGCATTAGCACAAGTGACACAACTCGATAAAAGGTCATCAAAGGCAACAAGCATGACTTATTTGACTTATATCTTCACACTATCGAAGGAAGCGGTGTATACAGCAAAAAATTGGTGGATTGGTACCGTATAAGATGTACGTTTGAGATACAATTGGAGTTCTTATAGTTCAAGTTTTTTTAAAGTGTAAAAGCTCCCTTACGTACATAAATATGGAATATTTCATGAAAATTATTGTAATTCGCGATACACAGTACTAAAGTATGCAATACTTCAGCTCATGAGATCTAAAATTACAATGTAGACTTTCAGAATAGCACATGTATTTTACTTCCCACAACCAGTATTGTGACTTTGAGACCGCACGCGTTTAGGCCGTTTAATGATGTCTACATGATGGAAATCCACATCACACTGTCGATCTGTCGGTCTGTCGGTCTGTCGGTCTGTCGGTCTGTCGGTCTGTCGGTCTGTCGGTCTGTCGGTCTGTCGGTCTGTCGGTCTGTCGGTCTGTCGGTCTGTCGGTCTGTCGGTCTGTCGGTCTGTCGGTCTGTCGGTCTGTCGGTCTGTCGGTCTGTCGGTCTGTCGGTCTGTCGGTCTGTCGGTCTGTCGGTCTGTCGGTCTGTCGGTCTGTCGGTCTGTCGGTCTGTCGGTCTGTCGGTCTGTCGGTCTGTCGGTCTGTCGGTCTGTCGGTCTGTCGGTCTGTCGGTCTGTCGGTCTGTCGGTCTGTCGGTCTGTCGGTCTGTCGGTCTGTCGGTCTGTCGGTCTGTCGGTCTGTCGGTCTGTCGGTCTGTCGGTCTGTCGGTCTGTCGGTCTGTCGGTCTGTCGGTCTGTCGGTCTGTCGGTCTGTCGGTCTGTCGGTCTGTCGGTCTGTCGGTCTGTCGGTCTGTCGGTCTGTCGGTCTGTCGGTCTGTCGGTCTGTCGGTCTGTCGGTCTGTCGGTCTGTCGGTCTGTCGGTCTGTCGGTCTGTCGGTCTGTCGGTCTGTCGGTCTGTCGGTCTGTCGGTCTGTCGGTCTGTCGGTCTGTCGGTCTGTCGGTCTGTCGGTCTGTCGGTCTGTCGGTCTGTCGGTCTGTCGGTCTGTCGGTCTGTCGGTCTGTCGGTCTGTCGGTCTGTCGGTCTGTCGGTCTGTCGGTCTGTCGGTCTGTCGGTCTGTCGGTCTGTCGGTCTGTCGGTCTGTCGGTCTGTCGGTCTGTCGGTCTGTCGGTCTGTCGGTCTGTCGGTCTGTCGGTCTGTCGGTCTGTCGGTCTGTCGGTCTGTCGGTCTGTCGGTCTGTCGGTCTGTCGGTCTGTCGGTCTGTCGGTCTGTCGGTCTGTCGGTCTGTCGGTCTGTCGGTCTGTCGGTCTGTCGGTCTGTCGGTCTGTCGGTCTGTCGGTCTGTCGGTCTGTCGGTCTGTCGGTCTGTCGGTCTGTCGGTCTGTCGGTCTGTCGGTCTGTCGGTCTGTCGGTCTGTCGGTCTGTCGGTCTGTCGGTCTGTCGGTCTGTCGGTCTGTCGGTCTGTCGGTCTGTCGGTCTGTCGGTCTGTCGGTCTGTCGGTCTGTCGGTCTGTCGGTCTGTCGGTCTGTCGGTCTGTCGGTCTGTCGGTCTGTCGGTCTGTCGGTCTGTCGGTCTGTCGGTCTGTCGGTCTGTCGGTCTGTCGGTCTGTCGGTCTGTCGGTCTGTCGGTCTGTCGGTCTGTCGGTCTGTCGGTCTGTCGGTCTGTCGGTCTGTCGGTCTGTCGGTCTGTCGGTCTGTCGGTCTGTCGGTCTGTCGGTCTGTCGGTCTGTCGGTCTGTCGGTCTGTCGGTCTGTCGGTCTGTCGGTCTGTCGGTCTGTCGGTCTGTCGGTCTGTCGGTCTGTCGGTCTGTCGGTCTGTCGGTCTGTCGGTCTGTCGGTCTGTCGGTCTGTCGGTCTGTCGGTCTGTCGGTCTGTCGGTCTGTCGGTCTGTCGGTCTGTCGGTCTGTCGGTCTGTCGGTCTGTCGGTCTGTCGGTCTGTCGGTCTGTCGGTCTGTCGGTCTGTCGGTCTGTCGGTCTGTCGGTCTGTCGGTCTGTCGGTCTGTCGGTCTGTCGGTCTGTCGGTCTGTCGGTCTGTCGGTCTGTCGGTCTGTCGGTCTGTCGGTCTGTCGGTCTGTCGGTCTGTCGGTCTGTCGGTCTGTCGGTCTGTCGGTCTGTCGGTCTGTCGGTCTGTCGGTCTGTCGGTCTGTCGGTCTGTCGGTCTGTCGGTCTGTCGGTCTGTCGGTCTGTCGGTCTGTCGGTCTGTCGGTCTGTCGGTCTGTCGGTCTGTCGGTCTGTCGGTCTGTCGGTCTGTCGGTCTGTCGGTCTGTCGGTCTGTCGGTCTGTCGGTCTGTCGGTCTGTCGGTCTGTCGGTCTGTCGGTCTGTCGGTCTGTCGGTCTGTCGGTCTGTCGGTCTGTCGGTCTGTCGGTCTGTCGGTCTGTCGGTCTGTCGGTCTGTCGGTCTGTCGGTCTGTCGGTCTGTCGGTCTGTCGGTCTGTCGGTCTGTCGGTCTGTCGGTCTGTCGGTCTGTCGGTCTGTCGGTCTGTCGGTCTGTCGGTCTGTCGGTCTGTCGGTCTGTCGGTCTGTCGGTCTGTCGGTCTGTCGGTCTGTCGGTCTGTCGGTCTGTCGGTCTGTCGGTCTGTCGGTCTGTCGGTCTGTCGGTCTGTCGGTCTGTCGGTCTGTCGGTCTGTCGGTCTGTCGGTCTGTCGGTCTGTCGGTCTGTCGGTCTGTCGGTCTGTCGGTCTGTCGGTCTGTCGGTCTGTCGGTCTGTCGGTCTGTCGGTCTGTCGGTCTGTCGGTCTGTCGGTCTGTCGGTCTGTCGGTCTGTCGGTCTGTCGGTCTGTCGGTCTGTCGGTCTGTCGGTCTGTCGGTCTGTCGGTCTGTCGGTCTGTCGGTCTGTCGGTCTGTCGGTCTGTCGGTCTGTCGGTCTGTCGGTCTGTCGGTCTGTCGGTCTGTCGGTCTGTCGGTCTGTCGGTCTGTCGGTCTGTCGGTCTGTCGGTCTGTCGGTCTGTCGGTCTGTCGGTCTGTCGGTCTGTCGGTCTGTCGGTCTGTCGGTCTGTCGGTCTGTCGGTCTGTCGGTCTGTCGGTCTGTCGGTCTGTCGGTCTGTCGGTCTGTCGGTCTGTCGGTCTGTCGGTCTGTCGGTCTGTCGGTCTGTCGGTCTGTCGGTCTGTCGGTCTGTCGGTCTGTCGGTCTGTCGGTCTGTCGGTCTGTCGGTCTGTCGGTCTGTCGGTCTGTCGGTCTGTCGGTCTGTCGGTCTGTCGGTCTGTCGGTCTGTCGGTCTGTCGGTCTGTCGGTCTGTCGGTCTGTCGGTCTGTCGGTCTGTCGGTCTGTCGGTCTGTCGGTCTGTCGGTCTGTCGGTCTGTCGGTCTGTCGGTCTGTCGGTCTGTCGGTCTGTCGGTCTGTCGGTCTGTCTGTCTGTCTGTTGGTGTTTTTCTAGCCTCCTACTCTCAGTAACCGCTGCATGGATTTTGATGAAATTTGAGTAGCAATATGGTGTGGAGTCGTCGTAGGTTATGTATTTTGAAAATCGGTGCATGGGCGGCGGAGTAATTAGCAAAAAACAAAAAATTTCAAGTATTCCTCAAACTTCGTTTTTAGGCGTTTTAGGGGTTCCTGATCATTTTCTACTTTTTTGGGTGGGGGTGAAATTGGGGTGAGTGGTGTGTGAGGGGTTGTAAAGCTGAAAAATTTGTTGTTATCATAATAGGCTGTCGACTGACCTGAGAGTGAAAGACCTAGCGGTATAATACACTTTTTTAGGTCCATCCGAACATTGCCTTGTCTATTACAGGAGCCAAAGGACTTATAGAAATTTCCGATGTATACATACGAGTATTGCTTTAGATGGTTCTGTATTTTATAATGTGGAATCTACTGAAGTGATGTTCATGAAGTTTCGACGCAGTATTACTACTTTGGCGAGGATGGAAAATGCGTCTGATTTTTAGAAATCGTTTCAGTGGCGGCGCAGCAATATTAAAAAGATGAAAACAGCTCAAACTTCGTGTTTAGATGTTTTAGGGGTTCCTCATAATTTTCTACTTTTTGGGTAGGGGTGAAATGGGGGTGGTTGGGTGGGGGGGGGGGGGGTTGTGGAACTGAAAAGTTTGTAGTATTGGTAATAGGCTGTCCATTGACCTGTGAAGGAAAGACCTAGCGGCATAAGGCAATTGGGGGAGGGGCTGGCGATGATTTGGTTCCAAGGGGATCTCTGTTAAAGCTTCATGCTATGCGAAAATAATAAACTGATATCACCGTAATGTGTGAGAAGTACCGAATCAGTCAACTAGACTTCATTTTTTAAAAAAATCTTGAACCTTGTTGCCTTCTATCACTGAACCTCTCGACACGAGTAAACTATTTTCAAACCTTCAAGGATCAATCATGTCCACCATTTCTTATAACCCCTATAACCAACGCACTATCTCTCAAGAAATCCGACATAAATAATTTTGTGTAAGTTAGCAATTATTTCGTCTGTGAGCCGCGGATCAGCCACGCCACCTATAATTTTTCCAAATCCTACGCGCCACTATGGAATAATTACAAAATCGTAAAAATCTGTAGAACCATCAAAGATAGAACTACATATGCCTAAGTAAAAGTGAATGGGAATTAGTTTTGCATCCACCGATGTGTAACTTATTATACCCCCCCATTTAAAAAAAATCATAGTCTATTGATTTAATGTGCTTTTGAAACAACTATCTTACTGAAACACAAGTACGTTTATTGCTCGTTTCAAATCCGATTCGTCTATGGTGCATCAAATATAGACTAGTTACACTATTTTCATGATTAGCTGGGAATCTAGGAACAGAAATATTTAGTAAAACAATCTTGGGATACGGTCACTTATTATATTTCCAAAATATAAATTTTACGACGTTTCGACGCTTCTATTAGGCGTCTTCTTCAGGTATTCAAACTAAAATAAAATATCAGAAATGTCAAACAGATACAAAATGACTAACATACACAATTAATTTTTTTTAAACAAAATTACAATTTAAAACAAATAATTAAAATGCAACAGAAAACTTACATTATACCACAACAGTCATATTATGTATTATGCCGGGTGGTGTTGGCAATTTGGTTTTCAGTAAAAAAGTACTGGATTCAAAAATCAACCTTTATTTTCATATAACTTCTGAATTATTGCGAAAAGAAAAGGAAAAAAGTAGTATAACACTTATCTATGATGTTTTCATTTATAACAAAAAACATAATTCAAAACTCCAATTTATCTAGCTGCGCAGTCTCGGTAACCACTCCATCGATTTTGATGAAATTTGAGCTACAAAATAATTATTAGATGGTCATAGTAGGTAATACTGCCAATATTTCTGAAAGTCGGTATACTAGCGCTAGAGCAATTAGCATTATTTCATTATGGTTGAAGCAAAAATATGATACGGAAAAATTTTAGGTGCCAAACAAATACTTATTTTATTGGTATTACCATTGATTAACTTATTGAATAGGGTATTACGCTTATAATTTTACGAAAAAAATAACATCAAAGCTATCACAAGATTTTAAATAAAATAGGGGTATCATTTATGTAGGGAAACTAGGGGGGACTGCTTGAAAATCAAGAGTTAGCGGTGAGTTTTCGGGAATGAAAAGTTTTGAATGCATGGTGCGAGAATTACAAATCTGCTTGAACCACTTTTGGTTACACGAATATTGTGTCAAGAAAGTTCTGGGTATATACGTTATAGCTATTCTAATATCTAAACCTAAAATATTCCAAAATTAGTGGTATTAACGAGGATTTTGGACTGTTTACGTAGCGGCATACGTGCCTGTTCAGACCTGTACGGTTTCTTCCGCGCCGACTGCGGATCTGACAGCGTTTATTTCGCCGCGAATTCCATTTCGCCTACGACCGCGTTTTGGTCGCTGCGGCTTCCGATTCGCCATAGCAAAACAAGAGAAACTAATCGAACTGATTAAAAATTATCTTATATTATTCTACTTATCCCACGAAGATTATAGGAATGTGCAAAAAAGATCAAATAAGGGATCAAATATCAAAAAAGCTTGCTGTAAGCGGTAAATACCTATAATTTAATATAAAATGACACTAATTCAGAAACAGATTTATGTAATTCACACGTGGTATTTTTAAGGCTTTCCAAAACGGATGAAATATAATATATAAAAAAATATATTATTTTTAGTAATATTTTATATAGGTACTTAGAATGGCAAAACACCATTTTAAAATTCGTTTAGATTCTGACGTAACGTGCTAAAAAACATTAAACTGATACATGAGAGGCGCTTTAACTAACACCAATTGAATTGGGAAGGATATTTTGCTACTGCAGATTATCTCGCCTTCTGTGTTTTATATTATATTTTTTAACAATACTTTCTCTGCGACACCGTCTGCGTTGTGACGCCTGAGTGTAAACAGGTAAGCGACTATCGCTACCGCCGCTAACGCGAAACTTCCGCAACTAAGGCGAATCCGCGATGGGTATCACGAATAGTTCGCGCCAGTCTGTAACACCCGTATGAACCGTAAGTCAATTGCGCGATTAGTTACGTAAACCTGGATTAGATTACTTGTTTGCTATGCACCGCAAACTGACAATTTTGACACTGTCACTGTCAAAACAATCTTGCGAACATAACCTTGCCGTATCTCCAATCTGGATTAGTTAATCTCTTGACGGTGCATGGCTAGATGCCAAAGATTAGCAAAACGCGATTAGGGAACTAGGATTAGAATCGCCAAACGGTGCATACGGGTGTTAATGTCTTAACAATGGTGGAATAGCCTTGACTTTGCGCGGGCGATAATTAGATTAGAGAACACAAAACGTCACCTAACACGCCTAGTGATAACTAAATTCAGTTACGTAGAAAGAACGAACATAAACTCTATGCTCCAATACATATTGTCACGACGGCCTCTTTTTCTTCACCCAGGGAATCAAACTCGACGTAACGCTCACCGTTTTACTTCACAACTCGATACAATATCTCTTAACCTTATCTCAAGTACAGCTCAACTCAACTGACCCCTACGCTACCCGTAGCACCTTATATATACTTCATCAACCATCCAGAGCATTCGATGACATTTCTAGAATCCATCCGCATTCTCGAAAACTCTAGACGATTCGATGACGTTTACACTTCAGAAGATCTAACCTAGCACTCTGACTTTACAACCAATGACAACTAATACAAATACACGAGTACCATAATATACAGTATGTTACAATATGATTATCTTCTATATAGACAGGAAACTGACAGGTCGTTATAACAGTGACCCAGACCATTTTATGACGTATTTTACCGGAACGCGACGTCGAGATTACTCCACCAGCCATAAACCTTTCTTTCAACCCGGATAAAAAGTATTGGCCTATAAATTTCACCTGTCACCTGCCTCGAACATCAATGGATTCTGTGTTTCCATACGAATTTTTACAGGGCGGTATGTAGAAGTGCAGTTGTGTCAACCTTACAGAAAAGAATGAAGTGTGCTCCTCTTCTCTTGAAGTTAAAGCTACTGTGTGTATTAGAAATATTAATGTCCAAAATATTCCAAACATTCACGTAACTAGACAGACTTGGGAATGTGATGTGGATTTTACATAAAAAGTTTCAATAGTCCCGCCGTTAGATTATCGCATTCTTCAGAAAAATGGCTTCAAGTGACTTGATTGAGTGCACACACCCTGGATAATAACAAACATTTTGGATGTATTCAGTCTTCTGCCCTTCCCCCAGATTAATTTCGCGCATCAAACGTTATTGTACGAGTCTGCATGCAATGCCTTGATATTCAGTGAAATTCAAAAAACTTTTAATCATTTCAATTAAATTAATTATAAATATTTTCTGAAACTATAAATGCCTTTAGTGCTGGAAACGGCCAGCTGCAAAGTGAGATGGCGTTTCGGAAATTTGGGGTAGTTGGGGGGTGGAGGGTTGTAAAACTGAAAAATTTGTGGAATTGTAATAGACTGTCCGCTCACCTGTGAAAGAACGACCTAGCGGCATAATACACTTCGCGAACTGCGAATAAAGGTTATCTTGGAAACGGTTACCTCCAGGGACTTAAGCAACGTATACCATGTTCACGTAAAACATATTGAGAAAACTATTTTTTTACACTCACGTTGATGCACCAAACCGAAAAAAGTTTCGATAATTTAAATAAGTTCAGTTTACCGTTGGCGGTGCTCTCTAATCATGAGAGCAAAACCATGGTTGAATTTGGATTTTTCGCCTTAGAGAACCTATTCTACCATTTTATTGCAGAATAATTTAGAAAATACAAAAATCAGAGTACAGCTTTGACACCTTGTAACTTGGAAATTAAGCATTTTAAGGATTTATGCTCCTACCTCAATGTTCGTAGAAATATGAGGTCTATCACCTGTCAAGCGTTGTCGGTCGACTATCCGGACACCCTGTATACAAAAATATATATTTATTTCAGGAGTCGATAGTAGCAACAAAATAGTAATAATTATTTGATTCTTACTCCACTACCACTGCAGTGAATCGCAGCAACTACACAGTATTTTATCCTCACCATAGTAGCAACGTTATCAAAATTGAATTTACAGACCAGTTGAAAGTTTCCAGATACATCTGTGTGTCATAATATTTGCTCATAAGACAGACAACACCGTGGTATTTAAGGTTTCAGAATGAACGGCTAGTTAGGGAGTTATTCTATAAAAAGCAATAGCTGTTTCCTCTAGAATAATGACAGTTCTGTATTGTTTAAAGTGGACACTATTGAATCGATTTTAATGAAATTTTGAAACAGTATTACTACCGTGACGAGGATAGAAAACGCGTATAGTTTTCAGGAAGCGTGTTAGTGGCGGCACACCTATATCAAGAAAATCGATAATATAAAATTAGCTCAAACTTCGTTATTAGGCGTTTTAGCGGTTACTGATCATTTTTTACTTTTTTGGGTGGGGGTAAAATTGGGGTGGTTGGCGTAGTCTGCCCAATAACGATGACGGAGGTCGACCAACTCTACTTGCCTGCTCAATCCCTTGAATAGTCAGTACGATGAAAGTGTCAATTGTAAAACAACCGGCAATATTGCCGCTTCATGCAGCTAGCCCTTATTTTTGAGGGGAAACTCAATGAAGCAAAAGATAGAAATAGACAAAAGTCCCTAATCGCCCAGCTACGATTTTTGGTCTTGAAACCGCCACTTTGGTGAAAAATCTCCACACCTGGCAGTCCTGTCAGTGCGCGTGTTCTAAAGAATGGTGTGGGAAGTAGGGAGATATTCTGTTCTCTGTTGAGCCTGTCAAAAGCTACGTTAGTTGCGCCTAATAAGTTTATATCGGCATTCTAGATCCCGGCTTGCTAATCGTGTATAACAGTTTTTAGGCCAAGTAGGAAGCAAAGCCTTACTTTTAATTTAAAATAGTTTATACGAATTTGTTGTATTACTTATGAGCGACTCTTTATATTTTTTGACCATTGTAAGCTCATTTAATTGTGTGGTCTGTTTACAAAAACTATGAAAAATTATTTAAATTTAGATCCCCTTTGAGATGAATATTTTTACTGTGAAAGAACTTACATCTAAGAGCTACCTCAGCCAACGTGTTCGAATTCCAAAAAGGATTACGTCGAGAATTATGTACATTAAGTCTGGTGCTTAAACTTCCCTAAACCGACCGTAGCAGTCATAATATGTCTGGAATTCAAGAAGTTGAAGTAAAATTTTGGGAACTGCAGAAAACTCGGATATTAAGGGCATATACACCTGCCAATAATGTTGCGTATTCACATTTTGCAACGTTAAAAACATGTTATAACCTAATCTACCTACAAGATCAAAAACCTAGTTTTCAAGCGTTGATATCAAAAACAGTACAACCTGTCGACTTGTACAGTTTTTTGCTTATTGCTGGTATGACTTTGCTTCCACAGCCCAATTGAAAATATTTAACGTATTGTTTTCATACTGACGCGATGGAGGAGACGATTTTGAACTGAACTTATCAAAAAATCTGTAACTCGGGAGTCATACTGGTTCAAATCTCACCGATTCAATTACATATATTGAAGCTATATTTTCCACCGACTATATATTACTTTCCAACATAGAACTATTAAGAAGCAAGCTGAAAAATATAATTTTAGAATTTCCAAAACGTCCAGTGAGACTTTATACATGAATTAAGCGGAACAAGTTATTTAACGGAATGCTCTGTCATAACTGAACATGAAATACTTGTATCGAAATGCCATAGTATGTAGAAAAATGCGTACTTATAAAGTACTTGTAAATATTGAACTACAATAGAGAATGGACTAATCATTCTCCCCTTGCACTCTCAAAAGCATCGTTCTGAATCTCGTATATACAATTTTTTATAGATTATGAGGTAGTCCCTCCCATACATTTTGAAGACAACTTTATCTTTGAAGCTCTTTTTGCAATTTTTTTTGATCATCCACCTTATTAGTGCATACGCGCGATTACCTTAAATCCGATTGAATCCCCCCTGTACATGCCAATATATAGGTACCTAAACATAGACACGTCTGAAGTATGCTCATAAATCCTGTTCCGAAATAGCTTTATTTATGTAGGACAGTGTTTCTGTATGAATTTCCCAATAGGGTCCTGAATCGAATTTATACACAGCGTTCAAGACTTCCTGACATGTCAAGCACGGCCAGCATGTTCATAGTTCTATAATGCAGGTACAGTAGACATACCTAGAATGTAAATATTTTTCAGGGGAGCTTTAATGTGTGACAGTAGGTGTATTGGATCGGAAAGCTTATTAGCTTCTACTCAAAAATACGGAAAAAGATTCACACAGATATCTATTAATAATAATAATGTCGTCTTTATTTTGCTACACTTGCGTAACAAAAAGTATAGAAAACCTCACTGGCGAAGTTAGTTAGCGCTACTCTTACACTTAACCAATGAGGTTAGCAACAAGAAAATTACAGATAATTTTGAGTTGAATAATTCTGTTACAAAAAAACAGGAATCAGATACAAATCTTATAATATCAAAAGGGATAAAATGATTAAAACAAATATAATGCAGTTTGTATAATATGTCTATTATGATGTAGGTGTTAGGTAAGTGATTAAATATAAGGCATTTGATCTTTTGTCGAAAAACTGATAAGGAGTATTGTTTATATGGTTTTGGTGAAGAATTATAAATAATAGCAACGTTATTATGATATACTTCGTTTAAATAATGTCGTACGTGGTATTATAATAATTATTTTATTTCTGAGAGTTTTATTGTGTATAGTGTATATTAATGTTGAATGAAATTTTTTTTCTCCAAGATAAAGAGGCTGTGACGTTAACAATGATTTATGTACAAAAACTCAATAATAATACTTCACCAAGTCAAAAATTTTGAACTAATTATGTATAGGGTATTTAGCTGAAACTTGGTCAAATTTACGCATTTTAAAGATAAATGGAACACAATTGTTTTGTATAATATGGATTATTTTCTTAGTGAGATAAAGGAAATAACAAAATATTAGATACAGTAATTTAAGACTGATATCACCTACGCCTCATAGAGTTTCTTACGTAGTTTATCATTTGAAAGAAAGCTGTTTGCAATCAGGGTACGAAGCCTTCGATAAGTTTTTTAAGAAAGCCTTTTACGTTAAAAGCACGTGCTCGATAAACCTCAATTTAGTGTCAATTACTAGTTCAAGAATGTTTGTTTAGTATTGTAAATTTTGATTATTGATATGAATGTTTAATGTTGAAATAATATAATTTTTCTGTCGCTCAGTACAAAACAACATAATTAATAAAGGGAGCACGTATATAAAAAGGCATGAAATTATTCTTTTGTTGAAGACAATTTATTTACAATACGGCCACTTAGTACAGTACTACTGCCACTAAATTAATCGCATTGGTATTAACGTAGATGTTCCAGTAATATTTATGTATTTAAGATAGTTTTGCTAACCTTAATTAAAAGATTGCATTTTTCTTACAATATGTGCGAAAAGATATTTCCTGCGGCAGAGTATAAGCGTCCAAAATCCTACGAAACATATATTATAACACATTTGATCCTCGAGTTACGTAAATATGGTACTCTCTCAATTCCCTTGCAGTCAAGGGCGTATCCAGATATCAGTCTTGGGAATTGGGGGAACCAGGGAATGAGGTTAGTGTATGCTTTCACCATTTTCTGTAATACCTTCGTCGAGGCAGTTAAGGGGGTAGGGCTAGGGTATCGCGTGAACTTGAGAATCTAAAAAAAAAAGTACTTATTCTCGTGTTAGCGCCTTCTCAAATATGTGTGTCTAATATAAAATGAGGAGAGGTAAGTAGAAGATCGCCCTGCGATACTGCTAACGGCCGACCACCGCGAAAGCGATTTCGCATCGAGGGGAGCTTAGAGCGACCGACCAGTGGCCTCTGATAGTGTGACATTACCCTTAAGCTTACAGTAATGGGTCAAAAGACGAATTAAGACGCAAGCTTGCGCTAGGGCAATTATGTGGCCTTATATTGATATCATGTTCTGTTGTCAAATTACAGACATTTGAAGAATGTATGATTTTGCATTGCGAGTTTTTTTACACACTAAAAAACTTTTTTGAAGCAGAACCATTAGTAAACACTGTGATGTCACTACACAGATTTTCGAAGGTATTAAAGTAAAATGATTAATGAAATTATACTGTTGAAGACTGAAGTAGAAACTAATGAAATACGTTTTCGATGTGTATAGTCATAATAAATCGTCAGAAAGCTTGTTGTCTATAAATCTCGTTAACGGTCTAGGGTATAGCGCGCGAAATTGAGAATCCAAGATGAAACGTATTTCCGTGTTAGCGAGGAGGCATGGCCGCCTCTTCCCCTTCTCCAGTGTGTGTGTCTAAAATGAGGGAAGATAAGTCCAAAAATCCAAAGGTAAGGTCAAAAGGTCCAAAGGTAAGGTTTAAAGGTCGCTATAAAAATTAATTTCGCATTTCCAAGCTCCTGACGTTACCTTTAAACTTACAGTAATGATTCAAAAAGCAAATTGAAGAAGAAAGCTTGCGCTTGTGCAACTATTTAGCCTTTTTTGATATCGTGTTTGGTTGTTAAATTACAGGCGTTTATAGAATGTATGATTTTGCATTACGAGTTTTTTTTGCACACTAAAAAACTTTTTTGAGAAAATCGAAAATAGTTGTCATTCACTAAGGTCTTAACTATCGCCTTCTGAAATATTAAATATATAGTTTGAAAATGAAGTGAGTTGTGCGGGAAATTGTAAGTCCGTGTTTTACATGGCAAATACATACGTATAAAAGTGTCTACCCAGGCCCCTTAACTATGCTACTTTATGGGGTTACAGTTGGACCGTACCCCATCAGTTTTAATACTATATCACGTCTCATGCTAAGTACGTTACGTGGTTTTTTGTTACTTATCTGACTTCTCTTTCTCTGAAACTCAAAATTCATGGCTAGTATTCCCGGACTACAAATCCAAGTGTGTATTCGCAGAGGACGAACAATGGGTAGTTAAACATGGGTGCTCAAACCAGACTTGCTTCCCGAGGGATGAGGGTCGGCTTTTAATTGCTTGTGGTCAGCCACCGGACATTGAAATTGCTAAGAGGAGTGTAGCTCACGTATCGACAAATATATACCGGCGGCCGTTCGAGGCACCACGTGCAACTGATGGTTTTATTCCAACCGAAAACAAATAGCAAACAGGTGGAAAATGGTGTTTCAATGCTATAAAGCCTGGAGATTTGACATTATTGTCGAAAAATAAGAGCAACTACAAAAACCCATGATACTACGACTCCAACAGATATGATCACTTGCCGGACAGTTTTCTGACCTGTCTGCGCATGACGTCACCGCGTGACAAAATGTACAAGCACATGGCGCCAAAGCATTGATTTTTGAAAGTTTTATTTCGTTTCTTGTTATATCTGTCTTAGATATTTAAAATTCATACAAAATGAAAATAACACATGCACAGTATAATATAAACAATACATATTGTCTGTATTTGAATAAAAGATTGGTGAAGTAGTTATACAGAGAATGGATGCTACTCGACGCCCGACCCGTTTGCAGCAGTTCCGAGCATACCAAATTTCTGGTACAAATATTTTGTACTCAAAAAAATTTACAATGTGGAAAAAGAACAGAGCCAGAGCAATCTGGACGTATTTTTCTGAAATCTCATATAAGAGATCGATTGGAGTGCCTAGTGAAACCATCTTTTTGTGGGAACATTTCTGGAATAGGGGGTGGAGGCTCTATTATGAACTGAAAATGAAATGAAATATCCTAAAAATAAGTTCTGCAAACTGTGAACTTCTAACCGTCTTTTAGGGCATTTTCATTATATGTAGCATTTCTTTATTCCAAATAGGAAAGGTGCTAGGAAAGCTGGATGTACCATCGCAGGACCCTGTATACTTATTATTTTATACTATTTTACAATCTTAGTGAATTTCCGTTCCCTAATATTCGAGGTCTCTCTAATTTCCCCATGAAGAATTTTTATTCTAAAATACATTTTACATCTAAAAAACAAGCTCTTTGCATCATAAGTCACATCTACATTCTCTGCTAATTTGTTTAAATTCGCAAGGGAGGTTTTTTCAAATTTGCAAAGCGTTTCCATTATAGTTGGAAAACATATGGTCGAGCTCATTACATTTTGCCAAGAACTCATCAGTAGGTTTTACACCCGTATACACCGTAAGTCAATTGCGCGGTTACGTAAGCCTCGATTAGATTACTTGTTCACTATGCACCGCAAACTGACAATTTTGACACTGTCAAAACAATCTTGCGAATACAACCTTGCCGTATCTCCAATCTGAATTAGTTAATCTCTTGACGGTGCATGCGTAGATGCCAAAGATTAGCAAAACGCGATTAGGGAACTAGGATTAGAATCGCCAAACAGTGCATACGGGTGTGTAGTCCACCTTCTGTTAAATGGTTGACCCAAGTGAAAGACGTATCTGTGCAATCTGGGATATAACCCAGATTCTCCTTATTTTTTAACTTAAATGCAATAAAATATGCCAAACTTTTCAAATCATCCCATCGTAATTCATCCAAATCAGTATCTATAATGTCCAGTCTTTCGGACATTTCTTCCTCGTCCTCATTCTCAATGGGCAAATTTAGTACACTGAATATTTCTCCAGTAAGAACCTAGAAATTTAGATGAAACATAAGTATAAAAATATATTTATGCTAGAAAATATTCGGCTATAACCTGTAACTAAACAAATAAACAAACTCCCGTTTGTCACACGCTGACGTCACAGGTGGAAGCAAGACGGAAGATATCATGCGCGTGAGCATACCTTCTGAAGTCGTGGTATCATGACAAAAACCAGTCAGAAAGTTTGTTGGTAGAGCACACCGTTGGAGTTACGAATGCTACGATTGATACTTCTGTCACGGCTCAACAAACAATCAGCTGTCTTACTCACGCTCGGTTTCTTTGTGATGACATGTTGCAAATATCTGACGACAGCGACGCCATTTTGGGATAGTTTCATTCACACTGACAGGGGCGGAGGTGGAAAAAGTGTACAACAGGGCAGAATTAAGAAATAATACTCAACCCATGCGGTGTAAAAGGAAGGTAATCATTAAAAACAACGTAAAGTTTATGTTGTCCTTAATGTTTACCTGCCATAAAGTTCTAGATTTACGCCGAGATCTATATTATTTATCTCTATAGTCATATTCTATGTAGACAGGCATGACCTTGCCGTGCCGCTGCTGTTGAAATCAGAACCAATCTAACCCAAAATGTCGATGCGCAAAGGGATCGGCGCAAAGCATCCCCAGACCTTTAGAATGATAGCTGATTGTTTGTTGAGCCGTGCTTTTGTACCCAATATCGACAAGCCTACTGGTCAGCATCGTTGTCTCTTTATATTATATAACATACAGCTATACAGCATCACCTTATGTAGGTGGAGATCAAAAGACAAAAGTGTGCAAGGGTGCGATTAGCCAAAGTAGACTGGCATTTACGGAAGGCACAGAATAGACGTATATTTTTTCTGCAACACCTCCTTAAATAGCTCTCATATTTCAAGTTTCATCTTTTCAATATGTCTGTCCACAAAAAATCAAAATACATTAGACGCACTGTAAAAAGTGTAAAATGATCGATACCTAATCGAATCGATTCATCGATTGACTCAGTACTTTTCACTCATTACGGTGATACTATTTTAATATTTTCCCATTGTATGAAGCTGCCTCAGATCCCCTTGCAACCAAGTCATCGTTCACATGCCCGCAAAGAACATCTATTACAAAAATTCTCGTAAATAGTTTCTTGCATCTCTCTCCGTAGGAACTAAGATGACATAGTTTCATACTGCAAGCTTTAAATGGACGAAACGATTTATAAAGGCTATACCAGTATTTCATCCTTGCCTCAGTCATCATTTTGAATCGTAATTTCATTAGAATCACTTCCAGGATGCATAATACCACCTAAGGCATTAAGCAAGGCAATGTTCGGATCGACCTAAAAAAGTGTATACAGAATCCTGTGTCTAGATTTCTCTAAAATCAATTCAATTATTTCAAGATTACAGAATGCGTAACGATCTAAAGCAATACTCGTATGTATTGTCACAAAATTCTAAGACCCTTGGTTTCTGTAATAGGCAAGGCAATGTTCGGATGGACCTAAAAAAGCGTATTATGCCGCTTTCTTCTTCTTCTTCTTCCACAGGCAATAGACAGCCTGTTACGAACACAACAAAATTTTGAGTTTTGCAATCCTCCATCGCCACCCCTCAACCACCTCAATTTTACCACCATTAAAAAAAGTAGTAAAAGCGAAGTTTGAGGAATACTTGATTTTTTTTTGCTAATTACTCTGCCGCCCATACACCGATTTCCAAAATGTATTCCAGCACTACATACTACGACCTCAGAGTATCCCTACACAAACTTCATCACAAGTCATGGCGGTTACTGAGATTACGAGGCCAGTAAAACGCCAACAGACAGACACACAGACAGACAGACCGGCAGACCGACAGACCGACGGACAGAGCAAACTGACAGACTGACGGAAATGAGTGACGCGGGTTTACATTATGTAGTTATCATAAGAAATGACAAACACTGTTATCCTATTTCTTATAATACGTTCTTGAACGATAGTAAAAATTAATTTATAAATCATTATCTAAATCAAAATTTGCCAATGAAGACTTTTAAGCAAAGCTATAACAGAGATGTTGCAACTACTAATCGAATTGGACGAAGAATACAAATTGTAATATTGACAATGATGCTTGAGCAGACATTCAGCATCGTCAGCACGACCACGGCTATTCGAGGGTATTCCCAAGTGTAAGGGATGCTGTTACTCAACCGTAATAGAAATAAATGAGGCTAATTTATCTGAAGGTGGTATTTCTCCTTTCTCCGAAGCGCTCCGCACTCTCTGTCACGCTGCAGGACTGTAATAACGGATCTTGCACGGAATTTCTTCCTAGATTTATTTGCACTTGTTGCGCTAATACATACCTATCATATCCAGGGACAGCGAAAAAATGGTTGGCTCTTCAGACCCGTGTGTCATATCTGTGCGATGTAATAGTGCAGATTTTAATTTAAAGCCCGAAACGATAATTCATTCTTAACGTTTGGCACCCCTAAAGGCGCTAAACTCTCCTATTTTAGTGGAATAGTAATAATAAACGGGTGTTGACTTCGCACAGCACGCCAACACTTGTTGCTATCGCAATCATGCTAGAGGAACTGAGAAGTCAGAATAATAATAATAATCTTTATTCATGGATCATCAACGATGATATAGAATGCGTCATAATTGTAACACAAACAAACACTATGTATCAGTGTTTAGTTACAAACAAAAATACATAAGAAAACATGGAAAATAGTAAACAGCAACCCCCCCCCCCCCAACAACATATACAAAAGTCAAACACCACCACCAAAGCTAATAAAGCAATAAAATAACAAGAGCACTTATGTATAATGGCTAAATGGACAAAAGTAGGATATAACTAAATATTTTCATCACAGAAGAGCTCAATATGCTTTTCTTAAGCTAAACTTACATTTACGAGTGAATCGTATATGGGTACTCGTACAGGAATTTTAATATTGATGGTGAAAAAGAAAATAGAATGTGAAGAGATCGTTAGAAAAAAGGTGGGTCAAAACATACTTACAATCAAGTAACATTGTGGGAATTGAAGAAAAATTACTAACAGAGTTATTAACTGAGCAGGGATTCGCGATCACAATACTCCTCTCATCTATCGGTGTGGGGAATAACAGTTGATAACTTTATTTACAAAAATATATCGATCCACCTGTTCTCTGAGAAGCAACAATTTTTTTCTTCTTTTAGTTATATGCCGAACGTAGAATATTGATTTTTTCCTTCACTATTTCCACCGATATGTTTAGGATATTATCTGCTATTGCAAAGTATGCTTTGTTTCTTGCATTGATATTGTAACATCCTGTATATAGCATTGCTTATTTGTATTGTTGTTGATGTTTCTTTCAAAATGTTAGGTTAGATTTTTTCGACGTGTAAACGTCATCGAATCATCTGAAATTTTCTGGCACAAGAAGTGGGAAACAAATTAGATCAAAGTGCAGCTCAAACGAGAACAAATATGCAAGACCTGGAAGAAAAGCTAAAGAACCACCAGGACAAGGCAGTCGTGAACCTTGAAGAAAAGCTAAGGCTCCACCAAGACGAGGCAGTCGCAGGTTTGAAGAGTCGCAGACTTGAAGAGTGACGTGAAAAGTGGTCAGGAACTGGTGATTTCTAGGCTGGAGGAGCAAAAGCAAGCCGTAAGTCAGGCATTATAAAATCAAGAGCAGCGTATTAGTGCAATAGAGACATCTCAAAAATATGTCGAAGAACAGCTAGCGATAGCACAAAAGAACGTTGAGGAACAGCTGCAGCAAGTGAAAGGTCAAGTGAAGGAAATCGTGAGAGACGAATTGCAAGAATTTAGTGGAGGTGAGCGTGAACAACTTCAGCAAGTGGAAGATCGTGTCAAGGAAATCGTCAGACAGGAGCTGCCAGAACTTGGTGCAGGTGAGCATTGCTTAACAGCTGTACCACCCGCTTTTCCTGATAGACACAGTGGCGTAGTAGCAAAGCCTTATCCGTACAATAGAAAAACGTCATGGGACATTTAACATATGCAATTTGAAAACATCGCACGTATGAATAATAATAATAATAATAATAAACGTCTTTATTGACCTCAAAAAAAAAGGATCATTCTGTGGGGCGAGATTTAGCACATGCTAATCTTACATCTAACCCCGTGTTGGTATAAAAGAAGCAATAAAATAATTAGAAGTACAACATTCCAAAGCATTGCCAAATTTTGGCGCAGGTTAACTGTATGTAACAAAAAATATGACTAAAACTAAGTAACATTATATCTACAACCTACGAGCCACAAGAGAGTGCTCCGCCAAAAACGAAACAAATAAATAAGTATAAGATATACATATTATAATTAATTAGTCTGGCGATCTCAAGTAGCTAACAATAATAACTTTAATCTCTTTTTGAAATTTGACATAGACTGTAAAGCTTTTAGTTCATGGCTCAAGCTGTTGTATAGAGTAATATCATTATACGTATATGATCTTCTAAACAAAGTTGTGCGGTGTATTGGCATTGTTAATGTAGACGGAAATCGGATCTGGCGCTCATGCACAGCCAACCTACTAACAAATTTGTCTCTGAGATATGGTGGATATGGTGGTGGTGGAATAACTGGTCGAATGAGGAAAAGGCTTGTGTGCCGACATTAATGCTCAGAGATTCTGCAGCAGCTATTTTGGAAAATCTCTGCTCGTCAGATTTACGTGACTATGATAACATCTGCACTAAAGTTACGTTTTGGAGATGCACACTTAACAGAGTTGTTGCATGGCCAGTTGCATAACCGGACACAACAACCCAAGGAAGATTTAACCACATTTGCATACGAAGTCCAAAGCTTAGCAAAATGAGCATTCGTCAGCAGTCCCATCGAGACACAGGAATACGCCGCTGCTCGTCAGTTTGTCGAAGGCATTGCGGACCTGGACGTTCAGCGAATCGTAAGACTATCCAGTCCCAGAACCCTACAAGATGCTTTGGTCAAGGCTCTAGAAATTGAAGCTGCCACGAAAGCCACGCGAATGACACGGAGGGTGCGCTCTGTAGAACAAGATGGTGAAGCAGAAGTCAGGGCGACAGCGTTCGTTCCAAGAAGAAGATGTGGTACCTTCCAAAGAAACCCAGCTCGCACAAATCTAGAAGGACCTGAGAAGTTTAAGTTTACGTGCTGGAGATGTGCGCAGAAGGGGCACCTTAGGGTAGGCTGTCGCATGCAGGTGACAAAGGAGTCAAGAGAGGCTAGTACTAATACTGATGAGTCGGAAAACTAAAGCCGGCCAATTTTAGGGGGCAAAAACTGGCTGGCCATCATGCCGAAAGCCCCATGGTCATCGAAATTGAGGTTAATAAAATTGAGAAGAGTCCAGTAGTTGAAGGCTACATAGAAAATATACCATGCAAGATGTTAGTCGATACCGGAGCAGATGTGAGTATAATAAGCCCTAACATATATCAATAAATTCGAAGGAAGTCGCCAAGCAGAACCAAACAAACAGATAGAATGTTGCTGAAGACCGCTAGTGGAGACCGTATACCAGTACTGGGTGTTGAAGAATTAGAGATTGGCAGTTTCAATAGGAAGCATCCTATTCTAGTCGCTTCATTCACAAATGGTTGCATCCTTGGTGCTGAGTTTCTGCAGAGTTCTGGCTGCGTAATAAACTTCACTGGTAATACCTTAAGCATTGGGGATTCAGAAGAGATTTCATTTAGCTGCCGAACGGTTCAGCTAGAAGAAATGAACGTTGTGTAACAAGGAATTTTACAATACCACCACAAAAAGATATTGTTATACCTATATGTGCACATAAGGCCCTTGAACATAACCTTACCCCAATGCATCTTTGAACCGGAGCCTACGCTAGGTTGGAATAAACCTATTTTATTAGCCAGAACAATAACGGATTCTTCAAATATGTTAATAAGGGCCGTGAATCTATCCAGGAGTTCAATACAAATCAAGAAAGGACGCCACTGGGTAGACTGGAACCAGTAGCATGGATCCGAAGGTGATGATGATGACTTCACCGAAATCTTAGATAGTCTTCGAGATTTGTGTGACAGAAGCTGTGAGAATTTGCGACCCGAGCAGTAGCGGAAGGTCCTGAAGCTACTAGGAGACCTAGGGCGAACTCATCTGGTACGTCATAAAATTAGTGTAGGAGATGCCCAGCCAGTGAAGCAGCCCCCAAGAAGAATTCCATTATCTAGGATTTATGAAGTACAAAATATCGTAAAAGATATGCAGAAATGAGGTGTGATCGAACCATCGTCTAGCCCTTGGGCTTCCCCGATAGTTCTTGTTAGAAAGAAGGACGGATCGACGAGGTTTTTTGTAGATTACAGGCGGCTCAACGATTTGACTAAAAACGATTCATACCCTTTACCAAGAATAGATGACACTTTGGATGCAGTTGGAAATTCTTCATGGTTCTCCACCTTGGACCTGCAAAGTGGATACTGGCAGGTAGAAATGGACGAAAAAGATAAGGAGAAAATGGCATTTACATCGTGTGCTGGGCTATGGCAGTTTACAGTAATGCCTTTCGGTCTATGCAATGCACCCAGTACCTTCTAAAGACTAATGGATGTTGTACTACAAGGTTTATCTTGGAAGATAGCACTGATATATCTCGATTACGTCATTGTGTTTGGAAAGGATTTTGAAGAAGAACTATTCCGACTAAGACAAGTTTTCCAGCGGCTTAAGGAAGCGAAATTTAAGCTTAATCCTAGGAAATGCCACCTTTTCAAAAGGGAAGTCAAATACCTTGGACATCTGTTGACCAAAGACGGAATCCAGACGGATCCAGAAAAGGTGCAGGCTGTGAAGGAATGGAAAGTACCGTCCAACACTCATGAGGTACGAAGCTTTTGGGGACTGTGCAGTTATTACCGCAGATTTGTAAAAGAATTCTCCAGCATCGCCAAACCACTATTTGCCTCAACTAAAAATGGTAATAAGTCTTATTGGGACTCCATCTGCCAAGAAGCCTTCGACGCATTGAAAACAGCTTTGACCTCCTCACCGATACTAGCTCATCCAACAGGGGATGTAACTTTCTACTTGCTAGCCATCATGCTATTGGAGCTGTCTTATCTCAAGAACAAGATGGCATCGAAAAAGTAACTGGATACTACAGTAAAACTTTGCACAAAGCCCAGAAAAACTGGTGTGTGACACGAAAAGAGTTGTACAGTGTGGTAAAAGGGATCGGAAATTTCCACAACTTATTGTACGGAAGAAGATTTGTCGTGAGAACCGGTCATTCAGCTTTGCAGTGGTTAATGAAGTTCAAGAATCCAGAGAGCCAGCTTGCTCGATGGATTGAATACCTCCAAAGCTATGACTTTGAAATTCGTCATCATCCAGGAAAACAACACGTAAATGCCGATTCTATGTCACGCAGGCCCTGTGATGAAGACTGTAAACACTGCTAGAAAGAAGAACAACAACAAGAATTCGACATAAACACATTAAGAATAGAAGAATTTGAATTGGAAGGAACCAAGCTTTCACAAGAAACCTTCAAACAAGCTCAGACACAAGACGCTGAGTTAGGCTTAGTTATTCGTTCGCTGATAAATGGAAACAAGCCTAATCAACAGTAAATAAGTGCTATGCGTCCCATCACTAAAGTCTACTTAGCACAATGGGACTCACTCAGAGTGAGAGGTAACCTCTTGTATCGAATCTGGGAGGACACTCGTGGCAGACATGCTAAAGAAAAACTTGTAGTACCAAGGAAATTATGGAAAGCAATTATGGAACAACTAGATGACAGTAGCAGCGGAGGTCACTTTGGCATCAGAAAGACCCTGGAGAGAATCAAGGAGAGATTTTACTGGGTTGGCTGTCGAGAAAATGTGGAAAATTACTGTTCCACATGCGATGTCTGCAACTCAAGAAAAGGTCCAAGTACTCGTCAACGATCACATATGCAGCAGTACAATGTTGGATCGCCGTTTGAGAGGATCGCCATAGACATTTTGGGTCCTTTGCCGGAAACCAGCGTTGGGAACAGGTATCTGCTTGTTGTAATGGATTATTTCTCTAAATGGCCAGAAGCAATTCCTGTGCCCAATCAAGAAGCAGGCACAGTGGCACAGGCTCTTTTAGAACACGTTGTGTCCAGATTCGGAGTTCCAAATGAACTACATTCAGACCAGGGACGCAGTTTTGAATCAGAAGTCTTCATACAGCTGATGAGAAAACTCGGAATTCGGAAGACTAGAACAACTGCTCTTCATCCTCAGTCCGACGGTATGATGGAACGCTTCAACAAGACAATCCTGGATTACCTGTCAAAATTCGTTAACGAACATCAGTCCGATTGGGATACGAAGATTCCTCTGGCAATGTTGGCCTACAGATCAGCGGTGAACGAGTCAACTCGGTTGAGCCCAGCGAAGATAATTTTTGGTCGAAAACTGCGGCTGCCTCTGGACTTAGCTCTTGGTCCACCCCCAGAAACGGAAGGCCGTCTTCCATGCGAATGGGTGAGCGACCTTCAGGTAACGCTCTGGGATATCAATGAGTCTGCTAGAGGGAACATCCAGTCGGCCAGGCCAGATACGACCTGAAAGCAAATAGCCTAAAGTTCGTCGAAGATGATCTGGTGTGGTTCTACAATCCACGACGGAGAAGGGGTAGATGTCCGAAGCTACAACGCTTTTGGGAGGGACCCTACGTGGTGATGAAGCGCCTCAACGACGTAGTCTACAGGATACGTATGGGTAGTGGAAAACCGAAGGTCGTCCATAACGATCGCCTGTGGCCATACAAGGATCGAAGCGAACTGTTCGTCGAGGACGCCGAACGCTAAGGGGGGAAGAGTGTAACATCCTGTATATAGCATTGCTTATTTGTATTGTTGTTGATGTTTTTTTCAAAATGTTAGGTTAGATTTTTTTGATGTGTAAACGTCATCGAATCATCTGGAATTTTCTGGACTGACAGATCGGCATTCTCGACTGTCATCTGAGTGTCTCGAATCTTCTAGATGGTTTGATGAAGTATTAGGCGCCACGATTAGCGTGGCAGTAGTTCAGTTCAGTTGAGTTGAGATAAGGTTAAGAGATATTGCACTGAGTTGTGAAGTATAACAGTGAAAGTTACATCCCGTTTGATTCTTCGGTGAAGAAAAAGAGGCCGTCGTGGCAATATCTTTATATTCCCTACTTCCCACGTCCCATAAACACTCCATGTTGTAATATAAGTCGATAAATTGGTCGATCTCCTCAGGTGGTAACTTGTTTTCAGCCACATTGGATTAATAAAAAACTATTTCACTCGTAGCCATACTCGGATCTCTCGCAAGTTTGAAACCGACACGTATACGACCTACGAGTTGACATTTACACATGCGAAATCGTATACGATTCGTTCACTCGTATAGGACCAACTCGTAAATATAACTTCAGCCATAGGAATGAAGATTTGATATTTCTTTTGAATTCGTGCAAACTTCTTTGCTTCTTGTTAGCTTATTGAGTAATTTGATTCCCATGTATTTGGGACTGTTTGCAGTTATCGACAGTCTATGTGCAGGGATTTGCAAAATACAAGAATTTCCTGTGTTGTAACACCTGTTTGAAGTAAGTACATCAAAGGAACTGCAACTTTTCTTGATAAAAACCAACAACTGGTACATACAGGGTGATCAACAACTCCAACGCTTGATAACTCCGTTATTTTGAGAGATACAAAAAACTTTCCGATAGTAGTTGTCGGTAAAACTAGGGTCTACATTTTAAAATAATTTATTATGTAAAGGGTTATTGATAAAGTCACGGGATACCAAATTGAACGCCCTATATATTATCCCGAATTGTGCTCATTTGCCCTATTCCACAAATACAAGGTTTTATCAGGTTATCCAGGGTATTTTCAGGGATATGGCCACTTTTATGTGAAAATCTCAATGAATTCATCACCGAGTGTCTTAAAAAATTAATAACTGGAGGCTTGATTCTCAATGCTGAAATAATTTCGTTGTTGTCTAGTTTTGTCTAAAATTATCAATTTTTTGCTATTTTTTGATTTTGTATACAGGGTGAACTGAAACTCAGGACCATAATTTTCTTTGTTATTTTAAATGAAACACCCTGTATTCTATAGCATTGTGAGAAACTTTTTACACTTTTATGAGCATTCCCTACACGCAAGTGTAGCAGTTATGGAGTAATTTCGATTTGAAGTAGCAAAACAATATTTTTGCTAAATTCTGGTTTTTGTTAGAGTTGGCCATGGATGCTATGCTTGTTATATTTGCTAAATAATTGAAATTAATATTTTAGTTGTGATTAAGTGTCAGTTGAATATTACAGTCGGCAACTAACAAATTGAAAAGCACATATCAATTACAAAAATCATCCGAAAATAAAACTACAGAGCCTTTTCCAGGACTACATTAGATATTACAAGAAGGTTTATGTGCGAACGTACCAAAAACGAGAATATAGATTTTGGCTAGGCATGTCTTATAGCCACAAATGTTTAATTGATTTCCAGTTACGACTTCCTGTTATATCTTTCATTCCCGTCCTTCGAGTCCTTCCATCTTTGACTTAGTTCTTTTCTAAGAAAGTTCAAACAGTTAACAAGCACTGTAGCCATGGTCAATTCGGAGAAACTTTCAGTATTTGGCAAAAATGTAGTATTATTACTAGGAATCGTTTTACTGCTTCAAATCGAAATAGCTCCATGACTGTTACATTTACGCATGGGGGAATGCTGAATAAAAGTGGAAGTATTTTGTAGGAACTTTCTGACGGTGCTATAAAATATAGGGTGTTCTGTTTAAAATAACAAGGGACATTATGGTCGCTAGTTTTGGTTCACCCTCTATACCAAATCAAAGATAGCAGAAAATTGATGATTTTAGACAAAACTGTATCACCACGAAATTATTCTAGGATTGAGAATCGCGCTGCCACACTGAGAAAACCAGCCCTGTGAAAGTGTTTAACTGGTACATTTTTAACAGCCTAAATTAAAGTTGTGTGCTGTTTCTGAAATGTAGCTTCATAGTCAGTCATAAAAACTGAATTCTAATATTTCGATTTTGTCACAGAAAACGCATATTATTAGTAGAGACTTCAGGTTACAATGACAATTAAACTGGTTGAAGTACTGCAATTTCCAATTAAACATCTTAATTTCCAGAGTTAAAGGATATTACATCTGTGATGAGTCACGAAATACGCATAACGGTCGTTTCCCGAGGTGGGCGATGTTTACCATCCATCTCTTTTCTTCTTTGTAGAGGGCAAGCGAGTGCGATAGAGATAGATGCTCTTTACTGTTGTTTTACATTTTAGTTAGTCGTTAGTGGTTATACAGCGCGGTTGCAGGTGTGAGGTGCATTCGCTGTTCGGTTTTACTATCACATACTATTTTGTGTTTTATGGTGCTTGTGTCTTTGTGTGTAGAACAGAATAGGTACCTACATGGTCAAATATGGCTTTGGAGTACACGAGTCGTACATTTCCGGTAACTTTGCTGGAAGAACAAAATATGTAACAATTTTCCAATGACATTATATGTTCGTAGGTGTAATAGGCGTTTTATGTCCGACAATAACCTTTCTGTTATGATAAACTAAATATTTTAATTTTTGTTATAATGATTTTTAATTAGTAAAGATTATTTTGAATCTATTTGCTTTTTTTAATCCCTCTGATTGAGTATAGCAATTATCCGTATTATATTAAGAGAAAAATTAGTATTGGTATTAAAGTTTCTCATTATAACTGTTTAATTCATTATCTGTAGTACAATGACAAAAAGAATGTCACAAATATATAACAGTAATAATTAATCCTGTTCAATTGAGGGTATTAAACAACCTTGGAAACGTAGTCTAATTGTAACTATTAAACTAAGCTACAGTCACAGTGACATTTTTCTGACATTTGATATTGCTCACTACCACAATTAACTCTGAACAGAATTCACTATTCAATTGCAGCAATTAAACAGTTTAATTGTCACGTATTTTGATGCAAAATTTAATTGCGGTGATTAAAATTTTAATCGTAGCGATTAATGTTTTCTCTTCGTGCAGTTGTTGATTTTTTAAGATACGCGGTGATGAATTCACTAAGATTTTAACATAGAAGTGGCCATATCTCTGAAATTATCCTGTATAGCCTAATAAAACCCTATATTTCCGGAATAGGGAAAGCGAGAACAAATATAATTTGGGTAATATATAGTGTATTCCATTTGGAAAAATGGAGTCAAGTTGATTGACTCAGTACTTCCCACACATAATGATGATACCATTTTATTATTTTCCCATTGCATGAAGCTATAGTTTGAAATCCCTTGCAACCAAATCATCGCCCAGCCGCCCGCAAAAAACATCCAACACAACTAAACACAAACACAACTAAACGATGCGAAATGATCAGGAGTCTCCAAACCATCTAGAAACAAAGTTTGAGCTGTGTTTTTATATTTTTAGTTTTTTATTATTGCTGCGCCGCCACTGACGATTTTTCAAAGACAGACGCGATTTCTATTCTCATCGCTTTACGCAAAATACATAGAACGAAATAAAGCAAAACTCGTATGTATACATCACAAAATTGGTTTCTGTAATAGGCAGGCCAATATTCAGATGGACCTAAAAAAGTGTAATATGCCGCTACGTATGTTTTTCAACAGGTTAATAAACAAACTATTATGAATACAACAAATTTTTTCAGTTTTACAACCCCCCACCCCCCAACCGCCCCAATTTCACCCTCACCCAAAAAAGTAGAAAATGATCAGGAACCCCTAAAACGCATAAAAACAAAGTTTGAGATGTTTTTATATTTTTAGTTTTTTTATTATTGCTGTGCCGCCACTGAAATGATTTTTTCCAAAACATACGCGTTTTTTATCCTCGCCGCGGTAGTAATACTGTGTCAAAATTTCATTAAAATCAATTCAGTAATTTTTGCGATACGCAATATAATAATATATCGATCTAAAACAACACTCGTATGTATACACCACAAATTCTAAGTCCCTTGGTTTCTGTAATCGGCAAGGCAATGTTCCGAAGGACCTAAAAAAGTGTATTATAGCGCTAGGTCTTTCTCTCTCAGGTCAGTAGACAGCCTATTATGAGTACAACAAATTTTTCAGCTTTACAACCCCCCACCCCCCAACCACCTCACTTTCACCCCCACCCAAAAAACTGGTAGGAAATGATCAAGAACCACTAAAACATCTACAAACTGAATTTGAGTTGCTTTCATACTTGTCGCGTTCTTTGATTATTGCTACGCTGCCACTGACAAGATTTTTAACAAACATACGCGTTTTCCATTCTCACCACGGTAACAATATACTGTGTCAGAATTTCATTAGAATCAATTAATAGTCTCCACGTTACAAAATACAAAACGATTTAAATCAATTAATAAATTCTCGTATAGTTTATATACAGAAAATTCTAAGTCCCTTAGTTTCCGTAAAGGGCTAGGCAATGTTCGGATGGACCTAAAAAGGTGATTTGTGTCGCTAGATCTTCCTTCACAGGTTAGTGCACAGCCTATTATGAGTACAAGACATTTTTTAATTTTTCAACCCCCAACCCCCCAAACACCCCAATTTCACCCCCACCCAAAAAAAAAACGCAGAAAATGATCAGGAACCTCTAAAACGCTTAAAAACGAAGTTTGAGCTGTTTTCATATTTTTAGTTTTTTTATTATTTCTGCGCCGCCAGTGGCACGATTTATCAAAACCATACACGCTTTCCATCTTCGCCATGGTAGTAATGCTGTTTCAAAATTTCATTAAAATCAATTCGGCAGTTTCCTCGTTACAACGATCTAACGCAATACTCTCGTATGTTTACACCAGAAAAAATTCTAAGTCCTTTGCTTTCTGTAATAGGCAAGGCAATGTTCGGATGGACCTAAAAAAGTTATTTATGTCGCCAGGTCTTCCTTCACAGGTCAGTAGACAGTCTATTATGACAGCAACAAATTTTTCAATTTTACAACCCCCCACCCCCCAACCACCCCAAATTCACCCCCACCCAAAAAAAAGTAGAAAATGATCAGGAACCCCTAAAACGCCTAAAAACGAAGTTTGAATAATATTTGAAAATTTTTGTTTTTTGCCATTTACTCCGCCCCCTGTACAACGATCTCCAAAATTATACGAACATTACCTACTACGACCCCACAACATATCGCTACCCAAATTTCATCACAATCGTAGTAGCGGTTACTGAGATTACGACGTTAGAAAAACGCCAACAGACAGACAGACAGACCGACAGACGGACAGACGGACAGACGGACAGACGGACAGACGGACAGACGGACAGACGGACAGACGGACAGACGGACAGACGGACAGACGGACAGACGGACAGACGGACAGACGGACAGACGGACAGACGGACAGACGGACAGACGGACAGACGGACAGACGGACAGACGGACAGACGGACAGACGGACAGACGGACAGACGGACAGACGGACAGACGGACAGACGGACAGACGGACAGACGGACAGACGGACAGACGGACAGACGGACAGACGGACAGACGGACAGACGGACAGACGGACAGACGGACAGACGGACAGACGGACAGACGGACAGACGGACAGACGGACAGACGGACAGACGGACAGACGGACAGACGGACAGACGGACAGACGGACAGACGGACAGACGGACAGACGGACAGACGGACAGACGGACAGACGGACAGACGGACAGACGGACAGACGGACAGACGGACAGACGGACAGACGGACAGACGGACAGACGGACAGACGGACAGACGGACAGACGGACAGACGGACAGACGGACAGACGGACAGACGGACAGACGGACAGACGGACAGACGGACAGACGGACAGACGGACAGACGGACAGACGGACAGACGGACAGACGGACAGACGGACAGACGGACAGACGGACAGACGGACAGACGGACAGACGGACAGACGGACAGACGGACAGACGGACAGACGGACAGACGGACAGACGGACAGACGGACAGACGGACAGACGGACAGACGGACAGACGGACAGACGGACAGACGGACAGACGGACAGACGGACAGACGGACAGACGGACAGACGGACAGACGGACAGACGGACAGACGGACAGACGGACAGACGGACAGACGGACAGACGGACAGACGGACAGACGGACAGACGGACAGACGGACAGACGGACAGACGGACAGACGGACAGACGGACAGACGGACAGACGGACAGACGGACAGACGGACAGACGGACAGACGGACAGACGGACAGACGGACAGACGGACAGACGGACAGACGGACAGACGGACAGACGGACAGACGGACAGACGGACAGACGGACAGACGGACAGACGGACAGACGGACAGACGGACAGACGGACAGACGGACAGACGGACAGACGGACAGACGGACAGACGGACAGACGGACAGACGGACAGACGGACAGACGGACAGACGGACAGACGGACAGACGGACAGACGGACAGACGGACAGACGGACAGACGGACAGACGGACAGACGGACAGACGGACAGACGGACAGACGGACAGACGGACAGACGGACAGACGGACAGACGGACAGACGGACAGACGGACAGACGGACAGACGGACAGACGGACAGACGGACAGACGGACAGACGGACAGACGGACAGACGGACAGACGGACAGACGGACAGACGGACAGACGGACAGACGGACAGACGGACAGACGGACAGACGGACAGACGGACAGACGGACAGACGGACAGACGGACAGACGGACAGACGGACAGACGGACAGACGGACAGACGGACAGACGGACAGACGGACAGACGGACAGACGGACAGACGGACAGACGGACAGACGGACAGACGGACAGACGGACAGACGGACAGACGGACAGACGGACAGACGGACAGACGGACAGACGGACAGACGGACAGACGGACAGACGGACAGACGGACAGACGGACAGACGGACAGACGGACAGACGGACAGACGGACAGACGGACAGACGGACAGACGGACAGACGGACAGACGGACAGACGGACAGACGGACAGACGGACAGACGGACAGACGGACAGACGGACAGACGGACAGACGGACAGACGGACAGACGGACAGACGGACAGACGGACAGACGGACAGACGGACAGACGGACAGACGGACAGACGGACAGACGGACAGACGGACAGACGGACAGACGGACAGACGGACAGACGGACAGACGGACAGACGGACAGACGGACAGACGGACAGACGGACAGACGGACAGACGGACAGACGGACAGACGGACAGACGGACAGACGGACAGACGGACAGACGGACAGACGGACAGACGGACAGACGGACAGACGGACAGACGGACAGACGGACAGACGGACAGACGGACAGACGGACAGACGGACAGACGGACAGACGGACAGACGGACAGACGGACAGACGGACAGACGGACAGACGGACAGACGGACAGACGGACAGACGGACAGACGGACAGACGGACAGACGGACAGACGGACAGACGGACAGACGGACAGACGGACAGACGGACAGACGGACAGACGGACAGACGGACAGACGGACAGACGGACAGACGGACAGACGGACAGACGGACAGACGGACAGACGGACAGACGGACAGACGGACAGACGGACAGACGGACAGACGGACAGACGGACAGACGGACAGACGGACAGACGGACAGACGGACAGACGGACAGACGGACAGACGGACAGACGGACAGACGGACAGACGGACAGACGGACAGACGGACAGACGGACAGACGGACAGACGGACAGACGGACAGACGGACAGACGGACAGACGGACAGACGGACAGACGGACAGACGGACAGACGGACAGACGGACAGACGGACAGACGGACAGACGGACAGACGGACAGACGGACAGACGGACAGACGGACAGACGGACAGACGGACAGACGGACAGACGGACAGACGGACAGACGGACAGACGGACAGACGGACAGACGGACAGACGGACAGACGGACAGACGGACAGACGGACAGACGGACAGACGGACAGACGGACAGACGGACAGACGGACAGACGGACAGACGGACAGACGGACAGACGGACAGACGGACAGACGGACAGACGGACAGACGGACAGACGGACAGACGGACAGACGGACAGACGGACAGACGGACAGACGGACAGACGGACAGACGGACAGACGGACAGACGGACAGACGGACAGACGGACAGACGGACAGACGGACAGACGGACAGACGGACAGACGGACAGACGGACAGACGGACAGACGGACAGACGGACAGACGGACAGACGGACAGACGGACAGACGGACAGACGGACAGACGGACAGACGGACAGACGGACAGACGGACAGACGGACAGACGGACAGACGGACAGACGGACAGACGGACAGACGGACAGACGGACAGACGGACAGACGGACAGACGGACAGACGGACAGACGGACAGACGGACAGACGGACAGACGGACAGACGGACAGACGGACAGACGGACAGACGGACAGACGGACAGACGGACAGACGGACAGACGGACAGACGGACAGACGGACAGACGGACAGACGGACAGACGGACAGACGGACAGACGGACAGACGGACAGACGGACAGACGGACAGACGGACAGACGGACAGACGGACAGACGGACAGACGGACAGACGGACAGACGGACAGACGGACAGACGGACAGACGGACAGACGGACAGACGGACAGACGGACAGACGGACAGACGGACAGACGGACAGACGGACAGACGGACAGACGGACAGACGGACAGACGGACAGACGGACAGACGGACAGACGGACAGACGGACAGACGGACAGACGGACAGACGGACAGACGGACAGACGGACAGACGGACAGACGGACAGACGGACAGACGGACAGACGGACAGACGGACAGACGGACAGACGGACAGACGGACAGACGGACAGACGGACAGACGGACAGACGGACAGACGGACAGACGGACAGACGGACAGACGGACAGACGGACAGACGGACAGACGGACAGACGGACAGACGGACAGACGGACAGACGGACAGACGGACAGACGGACAGACGGACAGACGGACAGACGGACAGACGGACAGACGGACAGACGGACAGACGGACAGACGGACAGACGGACAGACGGACAGACGGACAGACGGACAGACGGACAGACGGACAGACGGACAGACGGACAGACGGACAGACGGACAGACGGACAGACGGACAGACGGACAGACGGACAGACGGACAGACGGACAGACGGACAGACGGACAGACGGACAGACGGACAGACGGACAGACGGACAGACGGACAGACGGACAGACGGACAGACGGACAGACGGGCAGACGGGCAGACGGGCAGACGGGCAGACGGGCAGACGGACAGACGGACAGACGGACAGACGGACAGACGGACAGACGGACAGACGGACAGACGGACAGACGGACAGACGGACAGACGGACAGACGGACAGACGGACAGACGGACAGACGGACAGACGGACAGACGGACAGACGGACAGACGGACAGACGGACAGACGGACAGACGGACAGACGGACAGACGGACAGACGGACAGACGGACAGACGGACAGACGGACAGACGGACAGACGGACAGACGGACAGACGGACAGACGGACAGACGGACAGACGGACAGACGGACAGACGGACAGACGGACAGACGGACAGACGGACAGACGGACAGACGGACAGACGGACAGACGGACAGACGGACAGACGGACAGACGGACAGACGGACAGACGGACAGACGGACAGACGGACAGACGGACAGACGGACAGACGGACAGACGGACAGACGGACAGACGGACAGACGGACAGACGGACAGACGGACAGACGGACAGACGGACAGACGGACCGACGGACCGACGGACAGACGGACAGACGGACAGACGGACCGACGGACCGACGGACCGACGGACCGACGGACCGACGGACGGACGGACGGACGGACGGACAGACAGACAGACAGACAGACCGACAGTCCGACGGAAATGAGTGACGTGGATTTTCGTTATGTAGACATCATAAAACGCCCAAAAAACGTATTATCTCGAAATCGAAAATTTTCGCGATCACAATACTCCCCTCACCTATCGGTGTGGGAAGTAAAAACAGCTTTGGTATGCCGTGACTTAACTAATAACCCTGTATATTATAAAATAATTTTAAAATGTAGACCTTAGCTTTATCTACAACTTTTTTTCGAAAGTTTTTTTGTGTCTGCCATAATAACGGTGGTATCAAGCTTCTGAGTACAAATTGAGCACTCTGTATATGTAGATGCAGTGCATTGTCAGTATATTGGAATTGATGAAAATATTTTTGCAGTGATCTCTGGATTGACTGAAGCTAATCATTCTTAAAACTCGCTTCTGTATTGCAAAGATTCTGTGGGCACATTGAGGTGCTCCCCAGGCAATTATTCCATAAGAGATGTTGGGGTGGGAATAAGAGTGATAGTAAGTCAAGACCACAGATCTATCCACAACAAACCTCAGCATTTGCAGTTATTTGTCAGATGTATGCCAAGAAATTTAACATCATTCGATTATTTAATCGAGTCCCCTTGTGCTTTAATGAGACGGCTCTGATTGTATTCTCATCATCAAACAAGATAACCGAAAACAATGTTTTTGCTTTATCTAGAACAAGACCATTATTCATGAACCATTCATATATTCGTTTGAATTAATTGCTTGCAGATCTTGTTAATTCATGGACAGTTGCATGGATAATGGATCTAGGATCGATTCTTGTGGTACTCCTACTTTACAACCAAGCATACTAGATTTACTATTGCTTACTTCTACATAATGATGTCTATTTTACAGATAACTTCTCAACTACTGAATCGGCATATGTTATGGGCGACATATTGGATATGGTTATATAAGAGTTACTTTTCAACTTAGTTTCCATTAAGGTTGACATCATCCTTTGCCTACCTTCAGATGGGTTAGATGGAATTGTGGAAACTTTCAGAAGCTGTTACCCTTATATTCAATTCACAACTGAAAAAGAGGACTCTGACTAATCGGTTCCTTTTCTACATACCAGGTTCCTTCGCTGTGATAACAATACTCTATTGGTAGATTGGTACAGGAAGCAGGTATAGCTCTGGGAGATATCTCAATTTTAAGTGTTACCATAGAGTGGACAGGCAGTTGGACCTATTTAGTCAGATGAAGAATAGGGTTGTCAAAATTGCCGAACAATGTTTCCACAACCCTAAGCTTGTATTCATTAGTAACTGATATATTAAACACCTGGTTAATATTCTTTTTAGCTCGGACAGCACTGTTTTGATACTCAGGTTGCCATTTCTGAACCTAACAATCTGGTTGCAATTAAATATGCAAAGCTTCCTTCTATCGTAGGAATAACTCCTAAATAGTCAGGATTTTTAGAGTGTTGAACAACAAAATTGCCCTCACTAATAACAGCTTATTCTCAAAATTTAAGGATGAAGTTCATTTGCTTAGTTCAATGAATATTGTTTCATAGCATTCAATGAAGTAATTGTGACTCAGTATACATTGGCCAAGCTTCCATCTTTTAAGGGCTGAATAACCTCACATACAAATGATGCCAGACTTCGCCCTAACAAGAGTGTGCTTTGACTTCACATGTTCATCATTCAGGCCATGTTATGGATTACAATATTATTCCTTTTCCTACACAAATGAAGTCGCTGTTTTATTTAAAATCATGTAGTGCCTTTGATTCCATTCACAAATCAATCTTTTTTTTTTCGTAGTCATAAATAAAAGGATTTGTGCGAGACTGTAATATTTTCGTAAGGCCGGGGAAATGCTCTGATCAAAAATGACGGCAGTTTGAAACCTCTGTATCTAACTTTAACACCAAACCGGTTGAGCAGTTGAGGTCAGAATGGGTGTCACTTGACTCTGCTTGACGCTCTGAATCGGACTAGATGACCGCCAGATGGAGGACAACTTCCGAAGAAAATCTACGCCACGTTGAAAATTTGAAATGTCAATAGGTACCTTCGTGTATACCGCGACATGTCCTAACCAAATCAGTCGAGGTAAAAAAGGATGTCAGTCGAATCGGTTTGATGTCTTGACTCGAATTGTATGAAACGTAGACTGCAGACCCGCTTTTTTTATCCTCAGAATGCCTACCCCGATCGTAGACTGCAGACCCGCTTTTTTTATCCTCAGAATGCCTACCCCGATACGCCATGAAAAAAGGAATTAGGGGTGGATCTGCTGATCCAAAATATTCAAAGTCAGTTTCACTTCCCACTGCGATAGGTGAGGGGAGTATTGTATTGTATGATTTTTTTTTTTATGGTCGGCCTCCCACAAAGGCTTAAAGCCTATGGCGCTGTAGAAGCGCTGCGAGAGGATAAGTATCGGTTCACGTTAGATTTGAAACGCTGCAGGTTGTAACCGTCGGGAAACAAATTCCCCGGCAGCTGATTCCACAGCGTCGAAGTTCTCCAAAAGAAGGATTCCACAGCGTCGAAGTTCTCCAAAAGAAGGAATGCTGGAGGAGACTAGTTCGGGGAGTAAGGACCTCGACCTGGTAAGGATGAGCTCGCAGGGCTTCTCTAGTTTTCCTGGTTCGGACGGCCTGTGGTGTTATTATCTGAGAGAGCTCAGTCGAACATCTTCCGTGATAGAATCTGTAAAACAGGGACAGGTCAGCCACCCTCCTTCGATGTTCCAGGCTGTGGAGGTCCTTTGTGAGGTTTGGCGTATCGATTAGTCTAATCGCTCTTTTCTGGATAGTGTCCAGAAGCTTTAGAGAGTGCTTCGGAGCGCATCCCCACACATGGGAGCAATACTCCAGCGATGGTCGGATCTGTGCCTTGTACAGCAGCAGCAGTTGCTCTGGTGTATATAACTTCCTACAGCGGAACAAAACTCCAAGCTTCTGGGATGCCGTTTTAGCAATACTGACGACGTGGTCGTGCCAGGACATGTTATTGTTGATGTTGATTCCCAAAAGCTTGACAGAAGGTGATTCGACTATGGGGTGACCCTCCATTTCCACGGTTGGTAAGCCATCGTGAGACTTCTTTGTAAGTGTTGTTGCCTGAGTCTACGTAATGCGTAAAATTGGGGTGATTGGGGGGTGGAGGGTTGCAAAACTGAAAAAAGTTCTTGTATGCATCATAGGCTCTCCATTGACCTGCGAAAAAAGGATTTAGCAACAGAACACACCTTTTTAGGTCCATCGGAACATTGCCTTGCTTATTACAGAAACTAAGTATTTTTTTTTCTGTTGTATGTTACATACGAGTATTGCTCTGCATTGTTCTGTGGTATCACTGCCGTGGTGAGGATGAAAAATGAGTATGGTTTTTAAAAATCGTGTCAGTGGTGGCGCAGCAATAATAAACAAACTAAAAATATAAAAATAAGTCAAAATTCGTTTTCATACAATTTGAGGGTTCCTGATCGTTTCGTTGCTCCAGTTCGCGGAATAAAAATTGTGTCGTTCTAGTTCCTATGGAGAGATTTCAGAAACTATTTACTAGAGTTTTTGTGTTGGATGTTTTTTGAGAGCAGGCGGGCGATGATTTGGTTGCAAGGGGATCTGGGACTATAGCGTCATGCAAAGGGAAAATAATAAAATGATATCATTGTTATGTGTGGGAGGTACTGAGTCGATCAACTGGACTCCATTTTTTTCCTGGAGCCTAGAGGATCCGTCTGCACAAACCTAATTCAACGTGAATTATCACCAGATTTTCTGTAACATTAAACATTCAAAGTGTCATAATTTTGTTATTATATAATATGCTATGCAGGTGATACTGCTATTATGTTCAGAGGTCCTTCTTGGGAAATTTATAACATTTTCACCTACAATTACAGGCCAACCAAAAGAGATTGATATCAAATTACATGAACCATCTTGTGATGATACCAAACAGTGTAATTGTAGCATAATAAAAAAAACTAAATCACTTAGATATTTAGGAACCATGATTGATCAACATTTAAAATGGCGAGATCATATTATCTATGACTCCAAACGTTTGAGAAGTCTAATGCATGAGATGAATTATGTGACATCCTATCAAGAAAAAATTTAATGATTCTGTATACAGCCCTCATTGAATCCATTATCAGATACTGCATTCCTGTTTGGGTGAGTTACATACTTAATATCAATATTCTGTACATGATCTGATGTGGGACAGAGCAATACACTATTACGAAACAGACTTCCAAGCCTGATGTGATAGCTGTATTAGTTCAATCCCCACTTTATCTACATATTTATATAATATTGACTTACACAAATTATTACATGACAATATTTTGTATAGAATATTATTCTAAATTGTGAATGCATTATAATGAACGATGTACAATAAACAATAAACTTTTTGAGGCTATGCAACCCACCGGCAGACCTGAAGGCCAGACCAGGAGGCAACAGCGCAGCCAACTAACCTACACCGTTAGAACAATGAGATATGTAACAACAGGACATGAGTTCCACCCTATGCATTCACAGTTTAAAATGACTTAAACAGTGACTAAATTGTAGAAGGAGAGGTTAATGAAAATGCCTGAGTAATATTAATATTGTAACATACTGTATATTATGGTATTCGTGTATTGTGTATTAGTAGTGATGCATGCCAAAGTGTTAGGTTAGATCTTTGAAGTGTAAACGTCATCGAATCGTCTAGAGTTTTGGGGAATGACGGATGGGCATTCTAGAATGCCATCGAATTCTCTAGATGGTTCGATGAAGTGTATATAAGGCGCCACGGGTAGCGTGACGAGTTCAGTTGAGTTGAGCTGTAGCTGAGATAATGTTGAGAGATATTGTATTGAGTTGTGAAGTAAAACAGTGAAAGTTACGTCCAGTTTGATTCCCTCGGTGAAGAAAAATAGGCCGTCGTGACAATTGGTGTCGGAAGAAGTGGGATTATCCATCGAATCAAGTCAGGAAAAGGAATCAAGAAGTGAGTACAGCGTCAGTTAATGTAAGATGCAAAACCTCTGGCGTCCGAAATGAGCTCATTGATGGCTATGACACAAGAAATGAAGACAGATATTATGAGAAACAGCATAGAACAAACAGCCGAAATGGGAACCAGCTTAGAACAGAGATTAAACAAAGTGCGGCTGAGACGAGAACAAATGTGCAAGACCTGGAAGAAAAATTAAAACACCACCAAGACGAGGCAGTCGTAAAACTTGAAGAAAAAATCTAAGGCTCCACTAAGACGAGGCAGTCGCAGGTTTGAGGAGTGGGCAGGAACTGGTAATGACTCGATTGGACGAGCAGAAGCACCATCAAGACGAGGCAGTCGCAGACTTGAAGAGTGGACAGGAACTGGTGATGACTTGGTTCGAGGGGCAGAAGCAAGCCGTAAGCCAAGCATTAGAGAATCAAGACCACCGTATTGGTGCAATTGAGGAGCACCTAGCAACATCAGAAACACACGTTGAGGATCAGCTTCAGCAAGTGAAAGATCAGGTCAAAGAAATGGTTAGAGAGGAGCTGCGAGAGTTTAGTGCAGGCAAGCGTAGTTTAACAGCTGCAGCACCCGCTTTTACTGATAGACATAGTGGCGTGGTAGCAAAGCCCTATCCATGCGATGGAAAAACGTCATGGGATATCTGTCATATGCAATTTGAAAACATCGCACGTATGAATAACTGGTCGAATGAGGAAAAAGCTTGTGTGCTGACATCAATGCTCAGAGATTCTGCAGCAGCTATTTTGGAAAATGTCTGCTCATCAGATTTACGTGACTATGATAAAATAACATCTGCACTAAAGTTACGTTTCGGAGATGCACACTTAACAGAGCAAGATTTAACCACACTTGCATACAAAGTCCAAAGTTTAGCTAAACGAGCATTCGTCAGCAGTTCCATCGAGACACAGGAATACGTTGCTGCTCGTCAGTTTGTCGAAGGCATTGCGGACCTGGACGTTCAGCGAATTGTGAGACTAACCAGTCCCAGAACCTTACAAGATACATAATTTGGTCAAGGCTCTAGAAATTGAAGCTGCCACGAAAGCCACGCGAATGATACGGAGGGTGCGCTCTGTAGAACAAGATGATGAAGCAGTAGTCAGGGCGACAGCGTTCGTTCCAAGAAGAAGAGGTGGTACCTTCCAAAGAAACCTAGCTCTCACAAATCTAGAACCTGAGAAGCTTACGTGCTGGAGATGTGGGCATAAGGGGCACCTTAGAGTAGGCTGCGGCATACAGATCGATAAGATGCAGGTGGATGTAGAAAAAGCAGGTGAATATGCAAGCAAAATGAAATTTATGGAAGGCACGATAAAGTCAATGAAGGAGCAGTTTGACAGAGTCACGAAGAATTTGCTGAAGAAGAACGAGTAAACTATCGCAAAGCTTCAAGGACAACACAGCGTAGCCATGAGGGAGCTTACAGCAGACCAGGGTAGGCTAAAGCTGTTGCTTGGCTCTCAGAAACGGGAATGTATAGGTATTAAGAGCAAGTTTGAAAGGGACAAAAAGAATCTGTTGAAGAAGAATGATCAACACGAGTCAGCCTTGAGAAACCTCAACGAAAAACACGACAGAGAAGTTTCTGCTTTGAAAAATGACATCAAGAGATTGTAGGCTTTGGATCAGCCGAAGAAAGCGGAGGATAGATGGAAAGCGAGGTCGATAGCGATCGGCTAAAGAAGAATTCGAACAAAGTCATTAAAAATGCAAACAAAGGTGTGTACGAAATATCAGCGATGCAAAATGACGATGTAGATTTGAAGCAAATATTGGCGCAGCTAGACAGAGAAAACGCGAAGATAGGACCAGAGCTTAACGTTGCGCTCGCGGACGTGTCATGGGTCTCTGATCAAGTCGCGCACTAAGCAGCGAGAATGGTAAGCAGAAGAACACGATTGTGCAACTAGAAGACAAACTGAGCAGACTCACAGAGGAACTGGAGAGCAACCTGAGTGACGAGAAGGGACTGTCGAGAGTTGACAATCGACAAGACGAAAAGGCGCAACTGAAGAGGATGATAGCAGAGTTAGGAAAAGAGAACGCTGCTGGAGCTAAAAATGAGAATCACAAGTTGAGGAAAATATATCGCAGTTACAAGGTGATCTGGTATGGTCTTACAACACACGACAGAAAGGAGGGTAGACATTCGAAGCTTCAACATCATTTGAAGGGAGCCTACTTGGTGATGAACCGCCTCTATGACTTGGTCTACAGGTTATGTACGGGATGTGGAAAACCGAAGGTCGACTATGCCGATGTCTGTGGTGATACAAGAATCGAAGTTCTTCGTCGAGGATGCCGAACGCTAAGGGGGAAGAATGTCACATACTGTATATTATGGTATTCGTGTATTGTGTATTAGTTGTCATGCATGATGTAAAGCTAAAGTGTTAGGTTAGATCTTTGAAGTGTGAACGTTATCGAATCGTCTAGAGTTTTGGGGAATGACGGATGGGCATTCTAGAATGTCATCGAATTCTCTAGATGGTTCGATGAAGTGTATATAAGGCGCCACGGGTAGCGTGGCGAGTTCAGTTGAGTTGAGTTGTAGCTGAGATAAGGTTAAGAGATATTATATTGAGTTGTTAAGTAAAGCAGTGGATGTTACGTCCAGTTTGATTCCCTGGGTGAAGAAAAATAGGCCGTCGTGATAATATAAACATTTGATGAAACAGCTAATGAAGGTAAAGAAAATTGAAGGACAAAATTTAAGTGCAATATAAAATATAAATAAAACCTGATACAGTGGAGTCTATAAAGTAGAAGACAGTGCAGCTGTTAGGATCCAATATATAAAAAAACCTGCTGAATGTCATCCACGCTGTGATTCAAGAGCTGGCGACTTATTCCTAGGTTCACCAAACCTTTGATGTAAGGGTGGGCCCGCAGCTCCTGCAGCCATCAAGGAATCCACCAGGCTAAACCAGCCAAACTTGACATACTGCTGCTTAATTAGGGTTCAACCCCGGCAAGAAACAAATGAACATCTTAGTGGGCAGCTACTTTACAAAATAATTGTTTAAAGTGTGATTACAGTAGTCAAATTTCTCGCTCTCGAACGCTCCGGAGCGCTCAGGTAGCAGAGTCACTAAACGGCTCGCTTCTTATTAAGTGAACGCCATTCTATGTAGCAGAATTATTTTACGCTCGATTTGGGTAGCGACAATTCAGTGGGGAAACATAACTGAAACCCACCTAAACTCATCTGCTTTCTGATTTGTCAAACGGCAGAGGCGTCGCCGACTTTACCGAAAATAGAAATCCAAACCTTTACTTTGTAATATAACGACCGAAACGTAGATTGCTAAGAAATCGGTACACTGAGGTATCACACTTTCAAAATAATTTATGTTTCTGGTCACCGCAGTCCTATTTTCCAGGCCATCATAGAGTGGTTGCGCAAGCTCTTTCACGATAGGTAAAACATCATTAATATTAATGTCGGTCTTGATTGGTTTTCAACTCTTCACCGGTATTTACAGTTTTGGGGCAGCAATCAAAACAAAATATTAATCAAGTTAGTGTTCTGTGATGTTAGTCTGGCGCTTGCGAATGAGTATGTTAGTATGTCATGTCAAGATGCAATATGTCGAGTGTGACATTTTGGACGTGGACCGTTCAGTATTCCGCTCTATGTAAAGCGCTCCGAAAGCGCGCTCAGTTCCCTGAACGCAACTATTGTCATAGTGTCGGCATTTCTGAGGAAGTTACATCATCTTGGCGAAAACGACATCGTAACCAAGGTTTTTCAATCTCCATTTTTTCGGCGACAGATCGAAAGGTGAAGTCGAAGGAAATGTCATCGAACGATAAGTGCTGCCAACCATAAAAAAACCAATAACAGAGAACTAAGTGAACTGGAAAACTGTCAACATGTATAATTATGTGTAATGAATGGTTGAAATGCACAACTGTATGGGATAATTTGTAAACATACTCCAGAAAACTAAATAAAAATCTACGTTAATGAATATTTGGCTAAAAATCATCGGCTATCATAAGCGCCACCTAATGTATTTGTATACTAGTAAAAACCCAACTATTGATATTAAGAGGCGTAACCAAAATTTGTTACTGGACCTATGCATCACAAAATAAATTAATGAAGAACTTGTAACAATGGAATTGTTACATCTGTGAATACCAATCTCTGTTAGTATTCAATTAATTTCAAATTTTCGATCAAATCGGTGTTTTTTTTCATTTTCCTGCCTATAAGCAACATAGCGGGCCATGAAATATGAGCAATAACCTGTTGAGATAGAAAAAACTACTAAGTTAGAGTAGAGTCCAACGCTGAATAGCAAAAAAGCAGTAATATACAGAATGTTGATAGTAGTCGCTGAAAGATCAGCCTACCTACCCCAAAAATTTTCAAATCAAATTCAGATTATAAGTATAACAGAGTCTAATCAACAGTTTGGGTGAATCAACCTCTAGAAGCTTTTGTTAGTCTATAGGTGCGCAAACGCGTCTATATATAAATTCTTAGCCAAACCAGAATGTTTGCGAGATCTTGTGAGGCTTATGTACTATCTTACCGGGCTGTAAACATAATACAGAAGCAACACAAAGAGATTTCAACAAAATAAGTGACACCGGAACCAGTGTGTCATCCGTTATACTCATATTTCCAGGTCCTTCTATGTAGAGAGGTGACTGCCGACATTCATTCAAAACTTGACTGCGAGAAAAAACGCATCTTGCCATAGCTACCTCTGGCAATTTCACCGTAAGGGTTGGGCAACAAAAGCGAGAGAGAGGAGAGTTCCAAAGCACACCAAGACACTAAATAACCAACGGGATATTTATTATGTAAGTTGGTACTCGTTAGTTATGCTTGGAAACTAATTATGCCGGTTGTTCGGTTTGAATGGGCCCAGCACAATGGGGAGAGCAGACAATTCATTCCGGATAAGAATGCTTGAAAGAAGGACCAGGAAGTTATCGTTGTAAATGTGCTTCTACTGCTGCTGGGGGAGTTAATCTGAGGGGATGATTTATTGGTGATGACTGTTTCTTGTTATAGTCCGGTCACATAGGCAGTGGCGGATCCAGATTTATCTTTAGGGATCACACACCTGACGTATATTGTGATGTAGAAAACTTTTAGATTATGAGTTTTTCTGAACACGAAAATCTATAATGTTAGTAATCGTAGCTATTTGAATAATAAAATGTGTGTATAAAAATACAATGGTTTAAAAAAAATATTGATATCGTAAAAAAAGCCGAAGTCATTTTAAACTGCTCTTTAAAGTCTACAACTGAAAAACTATTTGAATCGACTTGTTATATCAACCAACAAAAAATGCTATTTGAAACAAAAACCAATACCTACCGTCTATCTTTATGACACTGACTACTGGCACCTTTGTATGGAGAATTTACAAGAATATCAATATACAGGGTGTTCTAAAAGTTGGGACTTTCCTCTTTAGAAGCAACGGCCCTTGAAGCGGCAAAGCTAATGCACGGTGAACCAGCAGCAAAACAGTAAAAAAATGTCAAGCAAGTACTCACTATTTGGTTGCTACGGAAGTTGTAAGTACGATCCTGTCGCAGGCGTCTTACAGGTAAAAGTACGATTTACGATGTCTTCTTCAATTTAGACCATACGAGGTTGTCTAGGTCTTCCAGCGCGTCCACCACGATGTGGATTCAGACATCCTGTGCCTCTAGCTCTTTGCACGAGCGAGACAAATCGACGATGTGCAGGGTAAGTACGGTTAGGGAAACAATCGGCATACACTCGCGAAGCCGCCGCGGTATTTTGACCACACTCACCGTACATTAAAATCATATCCACCAGTTCATTATTGTTATAAGCGTGCGCCATTGTTGTTGTTTTTAAAGTCCGATCGGCAGATGTAGCAACAGCAACCCGACATATGATGAACTGCCTGTGCCGGCATCGGTATCACGTCATTATCTACTAAAATAAATTGACCATGTATCAAACACTTTGCGAGATACTGTCAAAGCAGCATGTGGTGAAAAGTGACCTCAAGAAACGTTACAAAAAAATAAATTTGTCTTGGAAACTCAGCAAATAATTAACCGTAAACTTTACGGTGAAAACATGCCGATCTTTCTAGTTATCTACTGGTATGTTAAACTTGTTGTAACTGTGGTAAACAGAGGCAATAAGACTGCATTTAAGCTGTTTAAGTGAAATATAACGGATCTCCGCGAGTATAATAAAGTTTCAGCAGACCGTTTTGCAAAAACTTGTTATCGGATTTCTAATTTTTGTTAGGGCTACTTGAATAATGTGCTATTATATTATGATTACTAATAAAAAGTGATGGGTTAACCAAAATCTTGGTATAGGGTCTCATAATTGTATAATTTCAAAAGAAATATTCAAATTGTAATTTAAAATGGATTCGCCTTGAAAATTTGATAGGTAATCTCTTAAAAATTGCTAGGTAGTCAAGCAGAACGTACTAGTCACGTTATAAAGCAGTATAAAAGATTCAAATTCATTGGATATCATTTCATTCGTATGTATGTATATGGACATACTTAATCTGTTATATTCGTACCTCTAATTTAGTTACCTTAGAATAATTATTCTTTTGGTCACTAACGTAACACGCGCATTTGAACATACTTATAAAAAAAGTAACGCTTTATGTAAGTTGAATATATTTTATCTTTAAGGTGCCTAAATTATATATCTATCGAATATTTGCGCAAAGATTTCACCCTTAAAATTTTACTGTCTTGTCACCAACCCGTCACAACGGAGCTGGGTCACCAAGACCCCAGTATGTTGTTAATTTAACAGATATGTGTGTGTCCCTGTGCAGGGCTAATAATGGCTACATTCGCAGTGCGACATAAAATAACATCATGGGTTTTAATATTATGATTTTGACAAAACGAAACCGCATATTAATAGAATCTGTGATCTATGTAATTTGAAATATTCTAAAGCATTTACTTCGAATTTCGATCGTAGTAAAAATAGTGTGATGCGCTCAGCATGGTTAACCCAAATTACTAGATATTTACGCATGCTCGCTCGCTATATTCCAATGAGATAGAGTAGCAATGAAAAAATATCTTTTCAATTTTTGACAATATTTCGGTTGGCGCGGTAGCAAATTTCCATTATACTTGGTATACATACTATTTAAGTATGCAGTGCCTACAATATCTGACACAATATCATTGCTGCCATTATTTGATAAGAAATTAGGTAGCAGATTTAATGGAATTAGTAGATAAGATTTTTCACCACGGTTAATGTAAAATTTCTTAATATTCCGTAATATGAAATATGAATGAAGTTTGGCAAGGCTTGGGGATAATAATAAATTTGAGGATCGAAAATTCGGTTAACCCTCGTAACTTTCCAGTCAGCAAATGACTACTTAAACGTTTTTGCGGAACTTTATGGCGGAATAAGAGAGTGTACCAGAGGGACCACATTTAATGAAGAACTGCAATTTAGTTTCTCGGTTCGACCCCTAACTTTTTCCATGAAGTATCCTGAAATCAATCCACGTAAAAAACGTGCTCGCATCCGTTGACCGCTTCGGTTCTATTCCCAGGAGGCATTACCATTAACAAAGTTTCGTCCGCTAGGGATCCGGATCTATTTTCCCGATTAAATGGTAAATAAAACATGCTCTGGAAATAAATAGCACAAATCGGAAGGACGTTAAATATCTCCCACCTGTTTCGAATGACTTTTCTCTTATGGGAAATGGAGGATGCCAACTTTATCTCGTATTGGGGACATTTTTCGTGAACTTTTGGTTAGGTTTATACATAATTCTGGTATGCAAGTGTTATTGCGTCACTGCTAGTTTTGTCTGCTTTTATATTGCGAACACTTAACAAACTGTTAGAAAAGTTCTACATATGTATATCCGTTTACGAAACTTGTATGCAAATGAAAATTTTTTTAATTTTGAAGTGCTGACGTGTGATTCTTTTGTATTTCTTCTAACGTGTACGTACGGCTATGGTCAATGGTAATGCAGTGTTGTTGCTTGGTTTGTTTATAAGTCGAGTAATCTAAACGCAAAAATTTTGATACGTGTGTATTGTGGTTGGTGAAGAGATGCAAGTTTCACATCAGCTGTTTTTCTGCAGTGTTATTGTTTGGCCAACTGCCTGCAAGTTATTTATTTCATAACCTGAATTTGTATCTATGTGAACGACTAAATAACTACCCAGTGGCGTAACATTTATAATTTGATTGAGGAAGGAGTATAGTTCCAGTGAAATGCCTTCAACAGAGTACTGTGCCTGCTACAACAGAGCATTTAAAAGCAATCTTCTAATCAACTGCTCCAGATGCAAGAAGTCGCTCAAGAATTCGTGTGTTTATTTGTCCCTCGAGGAACTGAAACTTCTCTCTGAAGCAAGTAGTAAGGGCCTAGACTGGTCTTGTGCTTCATATAGAAGTTTTGGGAATGAGCTTAAGGGGCTCAAGTCACTGATTCTGGAATTACAATCTAAGCTCAGGGAGCTAAAGGACAGCAGGAAAGGTGCATCGTCTATCGACCAAAGCAATTAGAAGGGATAGTTGAAGAAGTCAACCAAAGGAATATCAGAAAATGCAATATTATTGTCTTCGGTTTAGATGAAGTACGTCAAGAGGAGTCACCTAAAAACCGAAACGTTCGCGACGAATTGGCTGTGATTAAGGTAATTAGTCCTATCGATCCGATCCGGATTTTGATAGTCCCAGCGTAAAGAGCGCCAAATGGACTGGAAAAATTCCAGAGTGGCAGAAATCGTCCTGTTAAAATTGTTGTACAAAGTGGAGATGACATACGTCAAATTGTAAATAAAGCGAAAAATCTTAGAAATCATAGGGATTTCAAAAACAAAAGAATATTTTCGTCATTCGACCGAAGGCCACGTCAGCTTGAGTACTACAAAATCTGAAGCAGGAGTTAGAGGGTATAAATTAGGCTAGAGAATACAATCTGAAAATTAAATATGTCAAAGGTATTCCACGCATATTTTCAAACTAGATGTGCCCAAGGAATTCCATGATGTCACTGGATATTACCACAATGTGCTTGGTCTTTGTTCGAAGATTGACACCTTCTACTCAGCTGTTAGTGAGTGGGAATATGACTTTATAGCGTTGAGTGAATCAAACTTAAGTATGGATATTTTAAGTACTGAACTATTACCGTCAGTCTGTGACGCGTTCAGGAAAGATCGTGAATTTAGTATTAACAATCGGGCAAGTGGGCGAGGTGTTGTCTTAGCCATTCGTTCCAGGGTGAGGATTAGAGTTATCAACACTAGCGATATTGATGTCAATTTTCCCGTTATTGATTTTGTGATTGTCAAGTGTGATTTTCATCGTAATAGTATATTCATCATTAATACAATATATAATAGTATACTCCACCAAATATTGATTCAGACACGTTTGAACACTCTCTTGAAACACTGTATCGAATCGACTGTATTTGTTCCGAAGATGTTATATTCTTAGGCGATTTTAGTATTCCAAATTTTTTTGATGCACTTCCGACTGACAGAAAATCAACTGTATTTAGTAATTTTCTCACAATTTAAAATTTTCCTCAGTTTAACAATGTTAAAAATAGCTTGTCAAGGGTATTAGATTTAGTAATATCAAATTTACATGGCATAGTTGTATCACATGGCTTGGAACCCCTAGTGCAAGAGGATGGTCACCAACCAGCATTAGTTGTGAGTGGGATATTCCATAAAAGAATATCTAGCTTCGTGACTAAACCTGGCAATGCAACTTTAGACGAGCGATTATATTTCGCTATATAACTCACTTCTTTTTGCTGACTGGTCTTTCATACTTCAATTTGATGAAATTGATGATTGCGTTGATGCATTCTATGCGAAACTATATAACACTTTTGAAGATCATGTTCTTAAAGTTAAACATTATTCACATGTTTACCTCAAGTTGTACACCTCAGATATCATAAAAAATATAAAGGTTAAGGCGAGAATGTTGAGGAACTAGAAGAAAGCTTAGCGTTTGCACTTTCTTCAGGAATACAAAAAAACTGAGGTCACTTATAAAAACAATGATTTCCTCTGCATACAAGGCGTATGTAGAAAATGTTCTAATATCTATCAATATCGATACTAAGAACTTCTGGTCTTTTATACAAAATAAGAAAAATGTTCCAAGATTACCAGGCACTATGTGCCACGATAATAGTGTTATAAATTGTGCACAGGAAATTTTAAACAATTTTGCTTCTTTTTTTAAATCTGTCAACCTAGTCATACTCTAGCCAATGTTAGTGTAGACCGAGGTGTAGACTCAAACTAGTCTGTATTATCATTACCAGACATTTCTGAAAATGATGTATTTAAAGTGTTAAAACATCTAAAAGACAAATTTACTGCTGGACGTGATGGAATTCCATCCTTTCTTATTAAATATTGTGCCGGTGTTCTACTGCTTGGAATTTAGCAAATATTTTATCTATATTTAAAGATGGCGACGGGACCATGATAAAAGCTATAGACCAATTTACCACTACCAATTCGATAAGACGCGCCCTAGAGAGACATGGAATTGCTCCAATCCTAGTGGAGTGGATTCTTACTACTCTAGAGGGCCGAGTGGCTTCTGCAACGCTTAATGACATAAACTATAGCGTTGCAGTGGCGCGAGGCTGCCCACAAGGCGGTGTTCTTTCACCTCTATTATGGTGCTTAGTGGTGAATGACCTACTCGTGAGACTAAGCAACACAGGGGTCTACGTACAGGCCTATGCCGATGATTTGAGCATAGTGGTCAGGGGTAGATTCATTAATACAGTCTCCGAGGTAATGCAAGGCGCGCTGCGTGTTGTGGAAACGTGGTGTAATGAGGTGGATCTGTCAGTGAACGCTGAAAAGACGGAGCTCGTTATGTTCACTAGGAAAAGGAAGATGGAAGGCCTCGTGAGGCCTACCTCTTTCAGAACGACACTTGAATTGTCTCAGTCAGTAAAGTATCTAGGAGTCATACTGGATCACAAGCTGACTTGGAGGCTGCACGTGGATTATAAGGTAAGCAAGGCTCGAAACTCATTCTGGGCCTGCAGAAGAGTTGTCGGTAGTAGCTGGGGCCTGAGCCCAAAAGTGGTGCACTGGCTCTACACTACAATAGTCAGACCGTCACTAATATATGGCTCCATAGTGTGGTGGACCTGTATAAAGACGGAGGCAACAAGAGCCAAACTTAATAAGGTCCAACGTTTGGCATGTCTTAGTATAACGAGTGCAGTGCGCACAACACCCTTGAGTGCCATTGAAACACTATTGAATCTTCCTCCTTTGGATCTGGTAATCCAAGGGGAAGCTAGAAAAACTGGGTTCCGTCTCTGGAGTCAGGGTAGCTGGACTTTTATGAATCCAGGCAAAGGACATTCGACGATTCTAGCAGAGTTGCATGAGGATTGTCCTATTTTGTTGGCGAGGAGCGATACAGTTTCTCCTACGCATCGCTTCAATCGCAAATTTACGGTGGTGTTTCCGTCAAGGGAAGAATGGAAGTCTAGGGAAAGACAGCTCATCGAAGGAGGAGGACAGGTCTGGTACACAGACGGTTCACTCGCTAGAGAGGGCTCGGGCTCGGGAGTCTACGGGCCCCGTACAAGACTTTCATTCCCTCTTGGGGGGCACACCACAGTATTCCAGGCTGAGGTCTATGCGATACTTGCCTCCGTAAATCGTATTCGGGAAATTGACGGGTCTAAGAGGCGGATTACTATCTGCTCTGACAGTCAGGCAGCCATCAAAGCACTGAGTGCTTGGAAAATAACGTCGGGACTGGTCCTGGAGTGCAGGAGGGCTCTTGACGACATCTCAGCTAAACACAAGGTATCACTGATGTGGGTACCTGGGCATGCTGGGGTAAAGGGTAATGAAATGGCGGATCATCTAGCCAGGATGGGATCCGGAAACAGTTTTGTGGGCCCGGAACCAGCCTTAGGACTGTCTGCAAATTTGGTTAGGAAAACAACTGGAGAGTGGATCCAGAATCAACACTCTCTGAGATGGAACAACATCTCTGGTCATCTCCATCAGGCTCGGGAGCTATTAGCAGGGCCTGAAGAGAGAATAGGACGATTCTGTCTCTCTCTGGATAGGAGTAACTTGAGATTGTTAGCAGGCTTATTAACGGGTCACAATACCTTCAGGCGTCACTTGTTTGTGATGAGGGTGGTCAACGACCCAACGTGCACGTGGTGTGGTGAAGAGGAAGAATCCTCGGCACACATCCTGTGTCGCTGTGAAACCCTGGGTTATCACAGGCAGACTATGCTGGGCTCAAGAACCTTGGAACCAATAGAGATAAAACGGATAGGACCTAAGAATGTACTTGCCTTTGCCAAAAGGGCAGGTCTTAGGAACTAGCGCGGATAGAGGCGCAAAAGGGCCCATCGTGTGGCCTATGCACCAGCCACATTCCGTGCTGGATAGCCTCTGGTTCTTATTCATTCATTCATTCATTCATAGACCAATTTCCATCCTGTCAATTTTTGCAAAAGTGTTTGAAGTCATTGTTTGCCAACATATATATCCACTTGCTTGTTATCAGATATCTCCTGCTCAGCATGGATTTTCTGAACACAACTGGTATTTCACTCCTTACGGTAGTTACAGAATACATGACTAATGATATAGATAATCAAGATCAAGTAGATGTGATATATATGGATTTTTCCAAGGCATTTGGTAGGATGGACCATCAAGTTTTAATAGGAAAACTTCAGAATTTCGGCTTCAATACAGCATTCATTACATTCTTTAAATCTTACTTACAGTGCAGATTGCAATGTGTTCATTGTCTTGGATACAAATCTGAAAAATACACTGCTATATCCGACGTCCCGCAGGAATGCAGTCTGGAACCGCTTTTGTTTCTGCTTATCAATGACCTGTCCCTTCTTCTGCTTTTTGTTGCAACAAAATATAGACATAATCAGCAAATGGTGTTTAGAAAATGGTCTATCCTTGATAGCATCCAAATGTAAAATTGTAACTTATTCTTTTTCACTACAGGATTTCTAGTGTTATAGTTGTCAGGGATAGTCTAATCAGAGGCTTGGGTGTTTGGTTTGATGAGAGGTTGAATTTTGAGTGAAGATGTTAGTGTGAAAATAGCTGAAGCTAGCAGATTCTATAGCTTTATTGTCATTTAACAACATTGTTGCATTAAAACAAGGCCTAAAGAACGTGTAGGGGCGGTTTAGAATATTTAAGTCTTAATAGTGATGGAGTGTATCCCGAAAAATTGTTATGTTCTAGGTGTAATGTGTCTGATTTAAATTTAAGAAATTTTTTTATATAAGCTGTTGCATAATAAGGCAGATTCTATGGAGTTGTTGTCACAAACTAATTTTTACGCCCCAGCTGTTTCACTGCATTCTATTGCATTTTTAAAGATAAAACGGTCGAACACTAATTTAGGTTTGAACTCTCCGGTGACGTATATGATGAAAAATTTTAATCTCATATCAAGATTTTGTGACAACCACGATTCGCTGTCTGCAATTTTCTTCGGCTTTGGCTTTCATATGCAGCAGCATATAGAACCGCGCTCTCTGGTGGCCAAGCGGACGCGCCGTGGCGTTACACCAAGAAGTCTGCTGCTGTTTAGCAGCGATTTTCTTTGGTTTGCCGTTACCTTCGGGAACCGGATGGCGCACCGGAAGAATCGTTCAGTCAACCAATTTACTCCTCAGATTCGCAGAAATTGCAGGTGAGCTAATTAGTGCAGGCGTTAGAGGTAGTTGAGTATGCAAAATCCGAGTGCTGGCAACTATGACCGGATTCTTATACCTGAGACCCTAAGTGATAACAAAACACATCTTGCCGCCAGATGATATGGTCCCTTCCCCCTTCCAGCACATGCCCCTCTCCACCCATACAGTAGACTCAGAGCAATGACTCGTAGTTTTAGTGTCCAGAAAGAAACCAGATGACGCTTGGTATTTGAGTTGAGGAGGCAGTTTGGAAAATTTGCACCATAACCCCAAAATGGGTGGGATCGGAGATAGAGGAGACGAGGGGGGTATTAAACGTGAAAAAAACCCGTTAAGTAACCAAATGAAAATGCGGTGACATTTTAGTACACCTACCAGCTAATGTTAGTGTAAAATTATTGAACGCCGGCGCCGTCTGTATCGTTTCAGAAGATGTTCAATAGTGTCACCCCCTATAGCGGTTGGAAAATGGGATTAAACATAGTAAAAACGGATGAAATTGATCCATGTCATTACTGGATCTCCCAAGAATATGTATAAGAAAAGTCATCCGTTTCAAACAATATGAGTAAATTTTCAACGATTTCTAACGAAAGTCGAACTTTAAGCTCAAATTTCTCATAAACTGCCCAGCAGAAATACATGACAGTATTTTTTGTGCTATCTGCAAAAAAACTCCATCAAGTTCCGACCGGTTTCGTCGCGATTTTTTTTATTATCATTTAAAAAAAATCGGTAGGCACTAACCCCCCGTAGATTTCGGATGACGATTTTTTGGAAATTAGCTGGTAGTTGTACTAAAATACTACCGCATTTTCATTCGGTTATTTAACGATTTTTTTCCGTTTTAACACTGCCCCCCTATTTCCGATCCCTCCCATTTTGGGGTTATGGTGCAATGACAAAAAAGTTTTCAAATGTTAGTGCAGGCTGTAGAGGTAATTGCGCACGCAAAATCTGAGTGACGGCAACTGTGACCGGATTCTTACTACAGAGACCCTAAATAATAAAAAAACACATCTTGCCGTCAGATGTTACGGTCCCTTCCCGCACCCTTCCCATTCCCCTCTTCGTCCATATAGTAAGCATAGCACGCGTACGCATTTAGTGTGTTTCTACTCCGTTGACGTCTAGTTTTAAGGCGTGTTTTTGAATAATTATGCAATAATGGTACTTTTGTGAATTTTTTGTATATGTTTGAAGTTTCAAAAAATCATAAATGTGGTACAAGCTCTCAGCAAGACCTGAATCTAGATACTCCTATAAGTTATATTATTAATGGTATGGTACTTTTTCACGTTCACAAAATTCAGTTAAACAAGTTCAGTACGTTTGCACTTTTTGACGAGATATTCTTCAAAAAAGTTTTGGTTATTTAGTTTATTGTCTGGCGTTAATAGAATAGATTTAATATTTGATGGATATGACGACATATCTATAACATTTTTGGAGACAAAATTACGGAGTAAGGGCCAGAGCATTAAAAATATCATAATATTCAAGCATTCAGCAAGTACTCCTGCTGATTGTAAAGCTTTTTTTGCTAACTTATTCGATTTTTTTTGTGTTCCAGAATATGCACAAGTAAAAGAACAATGCGAGATCTATATTTGTGGATGACAGACGATCCAACTGAATGCTTAGAGTTTCAAGGATCTTTAATTTGTGAAATACTTGAATTACAATCAAATCACTTAGAAGCTGATTCAAGAATGTTTTCCCATCTATTTCAAGCAGTAAGGAGTCAATCTGCTCATATTATAATAAGCAGCGCTGGTGCAGGTGTATTCGTCTTGGCAGTTTATTTCTAGAAGTATCTAACAAATATTCGGTGGCTCGGTCTATGGTTTGACGGTTTTCAGATATTTTTAGGATGTCATGTGGCTGCTGAATCCCTAGGTAAAAGCATATGTGATATATTCTGTGGTTGCGACAAAACTAACAGATTTAGTAGCAAAATGTTTGAAAGCTGCGTCTGAAGATTTCGTACAAACAGCTCTTATGCCTTTGGGAAACCCTTTAAATGAACGACATTCGCCGTTGACTAGACGTTATGGAACGATCGCTTGGGCACCGCGTTCACCGGACTGGACCCCGCTTGGTGTTTTCTTGTGAGATACAATGAAACAGAAAGTTTATTCGACGGCGACGTACCAAATACACGCGAGGAGCTCATTTGCAAAATTATTCATGTGGAAATGGATAACGGAATGACAAAGCGATGATCAGTCGCTCTACGCGACATGTGTCAGTAAGAGCAACAGCATGTCTGCAATACCAAGGAGGACATTTTGAACAATAGTTGTAACATTTTTTTCTTTTGAATTTGTGGTTCTTGGGTTTTTAGGCCGGTGTCGTTTATCGTTAAAGCTTGACGTTTCGCCACCACGAGTGGATGGCATCTTCAGAAGCTATTTCACTTCGGCGACTTCCAAAATACTGACGGCTGTTGGATCTGCACCTGTATTTATACCTTCTAATGGTGACGTGGCCCAACCAGGTAACGTTGGTAGCCCCGCCCCTTCGCGATATGGTAGTGTCTTCAGTTCCTTTAGGATGGGTACCCATGTCGGTTGACTTTCTGTGTTTCTTCTTTCCTATTGAAATTATTATGATGTTTTTGTATTTCGATTGCTTCTCTTTGAAGTCTGGCATGGTGTGAAGACGTTGCGGCAAGAACCTGAGTTTCTTCAAACTTGATCCTGTGACTTCCCTCCTTAATCGCATGTTCGGCTACCGCTGATTTGTCCGTATGGCCTAGTCGGCAGCTAGCCTTATGTTCTGCAATTCTTGTGTTTATAGATCGCTTCGTTGTTCCTATGTATTCACTCCCACATGTGCATGGTATGCGATAAACCCCCGGTGTTGTGAGTGGGTCTCTTTTATCCTTCTCCATTCTCTAATATTCCTGTATCTTTCTTGTGGGCTTGTAGATGGTCTTTACGTTTTCCTTTCGTAACATTTTTCCTATTCTGTCTGTTATTCCAGGGGTAGGGGTAGGGTAGAAAAGCTTTTGCTATCGGTTTAGGTTCTGATTTTGCCCTATTTCTTCTCATTGTTCTTGTTATTTCCTTTTCTGTGTAACAATTTGCCTTAAGAGATATATTGAGCACGCCCCTGTCTCCCGAAGAGTGCGCATGACCCCTGTGGGGTACCTTTGGTATGCCTGTGGATCAACCGGGGAGTTCTGCTATGTCCGGTTCCGCGTGCGCTCTATGTTAGGTACCGCACCTTATCAAAATAAACCATTGAGCATTGAACCGCGTATTATTTACTGTCCTACGTCAGGACATTACAAAGAGCATTCTTTAGATGTTCCAGTTCGGTGTCGAGTTCTTCTGGTCCGCACAACTAAATGGCTGCCATTTTATTATGGTGGGAGAAACACTACTTACGGGAGGTGATTTGTCGATAAAAAAATACTGTATTTCATCCCCCTAAAGGCTCTGACACCGACGACCGGATACATTGTATAACCTATATCTTTTTATTCATAAAAAATTAAAAATTATTACCTACTTTAATTTATTTAAAAAATGGACCAAAAACTTGACCAGCAAGATCCACATTCTCAATCTTTGATCAGTTCTGTACTCGAATTCGTTGAAAAAATTCGGTACTCACATTTTGCATACTCACTTACCTCTAGCGCCCGCTCTAAATAATATCTCCGTCAATCGAGCTCTTACGCACTGATGATCGCTAATAAGCGTGAAACAGCTGTCTGCGTACTGGTGGATTGACGGAGATATAGAGCAGCCCTCGTATACCTTAGGTTTTGTTTAAGCAAAGGGTATAATTTATTTAATATACAGAATCAGCCAACTATTCTGTACGAGACTGGATTGATATATATATACAGATTGTACGAGTATGAAGAGAGCCAGTGAGGTCGTTATTAGCATCGCATCGTATCGCATTCTGCATTAGGATGACCCTACTTTGTAATCTATCCGTAACTTATGCGTGTACTGCCGTGTACTGTGACTTGTTCTAGTGTCCTTATATAGATTATGAAAGAATCATCCAGAGAGCGAGGCCCACCCAAATGTACATAATTATTTTATATTATATCTAGTACCTCTTAGGCTTTAAACATAAAGTCGGTACATGTCAGAGTAACATCTGGGAACTGATGTTACACTATAATAATAATCTTAATTTTTTATAAGTAGCGAAGCTATGCTTTTATCCATGGAGATAAGGTAATCTTTGATCTCAGAATGTATAAATATTTTGTTTATGTATAAGTGTCACTTTTCGGAGGCAGACGGTGGACAACATCTTGCTGCGCCTCTGGTAATCAAAGGAGGCGAGGGATCTTTCCGTGCGCGAGCGTCCGGAATCACTGGCAGCTTAATTGGCTTTATACGTATTTTAATAATAAAACAACAAATTAGATGAGGATACGTTTCTGATAGAAAGGAACTGGTTTGCTTGTAATTAGAATGTGAATCAATTTACTAGAGGAAAGTCTTGTCAAAGTTTCAATAATCAGGGAACAACGTAGGTACTTGTAATTGGTTTAAGCGAACAACCTGATACCCAAGGACAGACAGACTTTACGATCCTTAGCGAAACTGCCGTGCAAACGCTAGTGGGCGCAACTGACATTTTCACTAAAATCAGATTTTTTTGGAGAATTAGATACATAAGGCTATCCCTTATCAAAGGATATCTGCGATGTAAGTGATTCAGGAATGTCAAAAATATTTTCCATATCTGCACAAAGGAGTCATAACTAGAAATCAAGTAGGCGTAACAAACATTCACTTAGCCAGACGGCCGTAACTGCGTAAGAATTTACAGTTAGTTACCCCTAGGTGATAAGTTTTTGCTGGACAAGAGCGCAATGTGCGGTCCACATGCTCATACTTAACTGCGATAAGACAAAATCGTAATGCGGGTATCGGTGTGCTTTAATGACTTCCATTATTTGTTTCTACTTGAAGGACAGCTGATGTATTTGATTGGAGGCTCAGTAAAAAGCTGGTAGTTGCTATTATTATCTTTTTTTTTTTTGTTGAAAGAATGTGGCAATAGGCATTCGAAATAAAGTTAAGTCAGATGCGTTGCATCATTACAGTTGCTTCGGGTACTTTATTCTCAAGTCACGTTATTCTCTCTCCCTCTCTCATTCATCATTCATTCTCGTGAATGGATATTCATACTGAATTACAGCAAAATAGATACCTCTCGTGATGCTTTCAGACACACCCCTTTAATTTAGTAATGCTTCCAACTTTTCCTAGTAGGTATAAATCACTAACTTAATACTTACTGACTTTGAAGAAAAAGTATATAAAAAATTAAAATAAAACAGTATCAGGTCTTACCTAAATAAAATGGTACATCAAAGGTCGACACGAAGAGATGAAGTAAGCTTTTGTGTGATGTTTCCAAAAAATTAAATTTTCTTCATGCTTAAGTTCTAAACAATGGGTTTTCTCATGTTTTCCTTCGACGAGCAGACAGAGGCATTTCAGTCTAACAGAAAAATGCTCTTTTAGCAGTAGTCCGACCCATTATTCCCAGAAATAGGTTACAAGTTCCACTTTTAAAAAGGACAAGAGTTGACATAACTAGTCATCTTTTGTTAACTTGGTAGAATGTTTACTTTATTTTCCTCAAATAAGGAAGGATTTTTTTACATTCGGTACATCAATTAAGGTTTTGATATCTTTTCAATCAAAATCTCAATACAATAGACAAAATCTAAAGAAACTGCTAAATCTTCGAGTGAAATTCGCTATAATAATGCATATATTACTTTGTAAGTTTTAGCAGCGGTTGGCATTTAACAAAAAAAGAAACCATTATTTCAATACAGCATTTTTGCAGATAGACCCATTATCATTTGCTCGGCAACATACTTTTCTACACAACGTGCAAACCTGAAGACATTGTTTCATGATAGCATACGCTACGCCGACGCCGGTGCCGTATTGCATGAGGTTTCGATTTGCAAGGTGGAGATCGAGTTTCCTAGATACGATGCAGTCAATAGGCTGTGACTGCAGATTCTCAATAATCTGCGCCGGAATGTTGGGTCTAATATCTGTTTGTGTTAAACTACAATAAGCAATAAAGCAGCAGAGTGGAGATCATGTAAGGTATCTACAGGTGGTCGCATAAGCGTACCACGAAATTGAACCAAGTGGCTCGGCTTCACGCGCTTGATGTCTGGTTTACACGCAGCCAGTAGTTTTGTAGAGTGAAGTAATTTAGTCATGTGTGTGTTCTGCTCACTCAAGTCAGGTATATTAGTAAAGTCTTTTTAATTAGGTCTAGTAAAAAAGCGTCTACATGAAGCCAGTGTTTTAGACAAGTTATTAACGCAAAGTCGAGTATCGCGCCCGGAAATAACCTCGAAATAAACATCGTGTATTTTCTATTCAAAATAGTGCTGTAAATCGAAAACTGCAAATGAAAACAATAGCCCTTCTTCGTTCAATTTTTAAACTTGTGATTCACGAAACAGAAGATATATATTCAGAGATAATGGGAAAGCCTAAACGATTATGGGTAAAAAATTGGATTTTTAGAAGAGCATCTAACTGTCTTTTAAAACAACTGGCTATAGAAGACCGAAAAGATTATTTTCTTGCCCTCAGAATGTCGAAGGAATAATTTGATATTTCACTAAATAAAGTAAAATTATCTACTCAAAAGAATGTTACTATAATGAGAGATGCCATTCCAGCTACCACAAAAAGTTCCAGGCAGTATTATATTTTCTGGCTACTGGAAACAGTTTGCGAAGCCTACAACATTTTTATAGAACACCAAAGGCAAGCTTATCAGTAGTGATTTCAGATATATGGACGCAGTTTATGAGGCATTGAAAAAATATTTTAGGTTGAGTAGTTTTTAATAAAAAAATTATACATATCCAGCTACAAATTGTATGCTATCATTCGGCTACACATTTAGACTAAATGAAAAAGTATCATTAGATAGTTCCTCATCTGTAAACTTATTCTTCATTGCTTCACCTAAAATACTGCTCATATTACTCAAACCTGCTGGTTATCATTTTGGAGCCTGACTTTTTCAATTTGTGGTTCACTATAGTCGTCATATTGAGGATTCTTAGAGCTGCATGCCGAAGCAACGGGCCTAAGTAATTGGACACGTTAGAACAAGCCGACGAAGTCGATGTATATGAGTATGATCTTAATCGTTGCTGTTTTTGTAGGTGCTGCCGACGCAATCTGGACAAACCTGTTTGTATCCGCTCCTGTGCTTCTGGGCCAACTCTAGAGGCATGTTTTGCAGCTGCATCCCAAAATTTCTACCAAATGAATCAAACTCATTTTCTTGCGCTGGATTGGTTATGCCTTCATTTAGCCTTTTTCAAGTCAGAAACAATATTTTGAGCTTCCTGTACTCTCCGTTCTTGCCCCGAATGAACAAGTTTTTGTTTTCCATCTGTTGTGGGTGTAGATGGTTCTTCATCTGAGTGCCACTGCCAGCAGCAATTTCGTCATCGACATCATCCCAAAACAAAAATATTCCTATTTACATCACCTATACAATATTTTAAATTCTGTTACATAACAATATGTAGACATGTATTTGTAATTATATTTTTTTAAGCGCCACGCACCATAGATGAATGGAAAGAAATAAAAATGGGACTTCACGAGCGATTAAATTTTTCATCGAATATTGTGGAGCAATAGATAGCAACCGTATAGTTTTAAAGAGATCGGCGGACGCTGGTTTGTATTACAATTACAAGGGAACTAACAGCATGTCCATTGTTGATCACAATTGCTGTTTTAAATATATTGACGTAAGTTGCAATGGACGAATATCTGATGGTGAAGCTTTTCGGAACTGTAATATGCTCAGTAAATTAGAAAATAGAATTCTTTCAGTAGGATCATTTTTAGTTGGAGATGACGCTTTTCCATTGAAACCACTCTCACTGAAACCATTTTTCTGAAAACAACTTAATACTGGGACAGAAAATTTTTAATTATAGGTTGTCACGAGCTCGTAGTCTAGCCAAGAATGGTTTTGGTATATTAGTATGCAAATTTACGATATTTGAAATAGCAATACCATTTGCGCCTGGCAAAGTACATAAAATTGTACGTGTATGCTGTGCTCTTCATAACTGGTTTAGATTAAGAGAGGGAAATGGGTATTATTTGATTCCTGGATCTATTGATGTGGAGGATTTAGGAAAAGGAAACATTACTAGTGTTGGTTGGTGAGAAATTCAATGCAAGGGAATGCTTAGCTCAAAGCGAAATCCTGGAAAGCGTACTTCTTTAGCATTGGATTAGCATAGTAATAAATAACAAGTTTAGTAACCAATTTGATAAGTGTGACGCCCTAAACACCTGTATTTACCGAATAAAGAAACTAAAAAATACTCTCCATATTTGTCTGTTTTCAACGATTAAATTCAAAGCTCCATCTAAAATTTTAAATAATTTCAAGGTCGGCATATACACATCGGAAATGCCAGCGCCTGATTGCTTTGATTCACTTATTTCTTTTTTCTCTTGAGAATACGTCGTTCTAACATTTTTAATCTTTTGTGCAATTTCTTTCTGGCCAAAACCTTCCATTGCCATCATTTCTTGCATTTTTAGGTATGCTGCTTGACGTTTTTCTTTTATTTTTGTACAGTTCGTTTCGAACATCCCACAGGCACTCATATTCAATATAGTTTTAAACGAATTTTCCCCCCATTTTGCCATAATAATTGTATGTGCTAAGATATTATTCAGCTATCACAAACAAAATCTTCAGCGTAGATAAATTTCTTCCCTTGAGCAAAACAAAACGACTAAAACACTAGTCACGGCCTGTCCAGACGTGTCTAGTCAGCGCGCTAGTGGGCTTTTCTTTATCCTTATCATCATATTTGGTGCTTCAGTTTGCACTTATAGTTGTTTATAACATATAATATGGAGAAATTCCATTTTTTCAACGTAAACTAGATTTAAGTATAGAAAATCCAACGTAAAATCGACGCGACGTAGGCAATTGGTAGACATATTCTCTATCAAGTCACATCCCATATAGGTTGGGTGGGTGCAAGACCTTGCTGTGTTTCTCGTAATCAAAGAAGGCGAGGCTTTTTTCCGAGTGCGAGCTCCCGGAATGACTATTGCATGCAGCTTAATTAGCTTTGCGGCGTATGTTAATAATGAAACAGCAATTCAAGTGAGGATTCGTTTTTGATTACACAGATCTGTCTTGCTTCACATTTGTCGTGTTGGCGTTAAAATAAATTTGAATTCGTTGAGGTTGATCATATTATGACTGGCGAAAAGCCTTAAACAGTGTGTCCGGATATTCGACCGGCAACGCTCGACACATTTTTACGAACATTGAGATAGGAAGATGAAGCCTTAAGATGCCTAATTTTCAAGACAGTGTGTCAAAGTGTTACTTTTATTTTCGTTTTTTTTCAGTTACTTTACACGTGTTATGACATAGATGACAGCACCAGTATATAAAATATAATGCCAAAAATAGTTCATTAATGCTTTTACCTCGGTATTCCAATTGCCCCACCTGACCCTACCTCTAGCGACTTAAACAAAGTATACCTTTTTCATGTAAAACGTATTGAGGAAACGATTTTTTTTATACATTGACGCGTCAAACTGAAAAAAGTTTTGATAGTTTAAACGAGTTAAATGTGCCGTATGTGGCGCCCTCTATTAATGATAGTAAAACCGTTGTTGAATTTGGATGTTTAGCCTTAAAAAATCCTCCGAAACGTAATTTTAGATCGTTGTGCATTTTTATTTCGGAATAATTGAGAAAAAACTAAAATAAAAGTCAAACTTTGACACCCTGTATCTTAAAAGCTAAGCATTATAAAGCTTCATGTTGCTATCTCAATGTTCATAGAAAACTGGGGTACACCACCTATCAAGCATTGTCGGTCGAATATCTGGACACCCTGTATAAGTTTTAATTATCAGGGAACAACGTACCTGTACGACTTAGAATAAGAAGAAAATCTGGTACCTAACACAGCGAAATCTTTCCATCCTGGACCAACTTACTCCACACTTTTATACACAACTTGCAGCTTACCTGAAACTGTTGTTTCGAGGCGCAATTGCCTATAAAGGAAACGCCACACTATGTTGCATAAGTTTTCGATTTGCAAGTTGGAGATCGAGTTTCGCAGACGCGGCACAGTCAAATGGCCGTGATTTCAGTCCTCAACGGTCTGTATCGGAATATTGGGTGTAATATCTATTTGTGTTAAGCAGCGTAGTCGCTATAAAGCAACAGAATGGGGAATACTGTAAAGTATCTACATGCCACATAAGCGTACCAGAAAGGGACCACTACAAAAGTGGAGCCAAGTGACTGGGTTTTTCGCAGACAATTGGTGGAGGAGACTTCTTGTCCTGTTTACGCAGGTGACTTTTATTCAGTTGCTTGACGCGCAAAACAGGGTGGTCCACTTTATAATGGCATAACTTCAGGACGTCATCATCATAGTCACAATGTCTTAACAGACATGTTGTGAACTCGTAAAGTGCATCAAGTCGGAGCTAGAGTATTGCCGACACGAATATTATCAATAGGTTTGAGAACTGTAGCTCGCCATCGTTCGCGATTTACTGTCAGTTCAGTGGCGCTCTTGATACTCATATCAAGCAGCTGTTTCGTTGTATCCACCCAGCGGTAGGGGAACGGCGACAGCGCCGCCCACTCTGACATGAATCTGAGCTACAAGTTTCTACATATTATCGCTTCTGTGTATATGTCCGAAGAATGTAAGCATACTCGTCGACACAATGAAGGATACTCTCTTTGGATTATCGAGCTCATGCAGTATGGAAACATTAGTTCGATGGGCGGTATAAGGAACTCTCAGCATTCTCCTCCATGCACGTCCACATTTCAAAAGCATCTATGCGAGCTCGATCTCCCTTTTTAACAGTCCAAGTTTCCGAGGCATACAAAAATATGGAGAACACAAGTGACTGAACCAGCGACATTTTGGTAGCTTTAGTGATATTATGATCACGTCATATTTTAGCAGGCTGTGTCATGGCCACACGTACCTGTTGAATGCGTCGTCGAATCTCATTTTCACAGCTACCCGAATTGTCGATCAAAGAACCGAGGTACACAAAACTTTGGACTACTTCACAACGGCCTACTGACTCTATTGCTCGATGATTATCGTGCTCTCTATCTACGATCATAACCTTCGTCTTGTTGTAGTTAACACCAAGACCACACGCTGCACTGTGTTGGTCTAAGATGTTTAATAGAGCTACTAGTTCCTTCCTCAGAAGCAGCAATAAGGGTTGTATCGTCAGCAAATCTTAAGTTGGTTATTTTGCTTCCGCCAATATTTATACCACCATTTCAGTTGTCCAATACCTGTCTCGTCACAATTTCAGAGTAAATGTTAAATAACATTGGACATAATACACATCCCTGACGAACTCCTTTTCTGGTTGCAGTTTGACCAGACAGGTTACGATCAATTCTTACACGAGCCGAATTAGACTCATAGAGTTGCTATATAAGAAACACTAGGAGATAGGGAATTCCCATAGAGATGAGGATTTCCCACAGTTTAGGTCACTGTACGTTATCAAACGCTTTACAATAGTCCACAAATCAGATAAAAACTGGAAAATAATGCTCTTTTCAATAATTTGTCTTAAGTTTAAGATCTGTTCCAAACCTGTTGTATGGATTTGTTGGGAGATCCTATTTCATGAAGTGGAACAGGATATCATAGATAACGTTAAAATAAGGAAACATTTGTCAATGTACTTATATCCGTCACAGCTTCGTTTTTGTGATACATATTTTAATCAAAAATATTTTGTTTTAAATGTTTCCTAAATCATTGCTCATAAAAATTTGAAGTTAGCACACAAGATATGGTGAAGATTTCCCATGATCGAGGATATATGGTAATAGATTACAAAATCCAGTTGTGAACCAGAGAAAATCGGAAATATCTCGTAAACGGTTCATTGTACGAACAAAAATTTAAGAACATTTTTTAGTTTTAAAAAGCATAAAGCATCAAATAAATATCATTGTTCGACTAAAATGACTAATTGTTGATGCTCCCTAAATTAAAAAGAATATCATTGCTACTTGTAACAAAGTATAGGAGTCTTTTTGAAAAACGGTAATTGTAAACCCATACTTCTACCACTGGTTTTTATAATTTGTCGCTATATTCTCGTTGCGGGAGAATCCTAACTTATCTTGTATGTCAAGTTTGATTTTTAAGCAGTTGCTTAGGAAATATTGAAAATAATGTGGATTTATGTTAAAACAGCCTATATCGCATAAGGATACATAGAAATTATCATTATTTGAACGTTATCATTGAAGTGTTATGCCATTATGAATTGGACGATCCTAATAAATTGCATTTCAGATTATGAACGCATGAAATACGCAATCAAGTCGATCAATTCGCAAGGTTTCAATTTTAAACCTTGTAAGTTTTTTAAATATTTAGGCTTCCTTCCAATCCATAATTTAGAGCTGCAGATTTTATTTCCTCAACCAGACAAATATTCCCTGGTTCTTCTGGGTTGCTTATTTCATGCACACATAGTCGTAAAAGTGGTGGTTTAGTGGAATTCCAAGTCACCCAAATCAAAAAAATGTCAGGAGGAGGCTATATTTCTGCTAATTGACTCATATGAGGCTTATGCAGAGATTACTGGAGCAAAGCATTTATAGTTGTAGTTATGGTTGTAGCTGTATAGTTAGACAACCCTCTACCCAAAAACAGTCTAATTCTTCGATCCTAAGTTAAATATTCACAGAATATAAAGGGTATCTGGATATTCGACCGACAACGCTTGATACTTTTCAAACCTCACTTTTCTATGAACATTGAGATAGGAACATGAAGCCTCAAAATGCTTAATTTTTAAGATACGTGATGACAAATTTTTACTTTTGTTTTTGTTTTTGCTCAATTATGCCGCAGTAAAATAACACAGCGATCTGAAATTACGTATCGGGGGGTTCTTTTAAGGCGAGAAATTCAAATTTAATAGCGGTTTTGCTATGGATAAAGATCGCCACCTACGGCACATTGAACTCATTTAAATTATCAAGACTGTTTTCCGGTTTGGTGTATCAATGTGAGTATCAAAAACCTCGTTTCCTCTATATGTTTTTCGTGGAAAAGGTGTACTTTGTTAGGTCCCTAGAGGTAACCGTTTTCGAGATAACCTTCATTGTAATCGCCAATGCGACTGAATCATCGATATTCCCCCACAAACGAATATTAGGCTCATACTTTCATATACCATTAACCAAGTGTTCTTAGACTTCAACACCACCTATTTTAAAATTAGATACCTTTGAAACATGTTTTTTGATCTAATACAGGGTGTCCCACGACGATTAAGACAAGCAGTATATCAAAACTGGGCAGTAGTAGCGAATTATAATTTTGGATGTATTAGAGCAAATACAGTATCTTTTCCTATTATTGTGTCACCCAATAAATTATTTGTTTTTGGTCACGTGACGGCCGATTTAAAAATTTTAATGGGACACCCTGTATATTTGTGACTTTTTGTATTCCTCCCGATAAAATAATTCCAACAAACTAGTACACTTGGGGTCTAAAGTGATTAATTCAAGAGCTACAGGTACTTAAAGGATTGTACCACCCCCCCTCCCTACCATTATGAAACACGACCAAAGTAATATAACTGTAGGGGTACATGGTACATCAATGGTAGTGGTACCATCCTTTAAGTACCTGTAGCTCTTGAACTAATAACTTTAGACCCCACGTGTGCTAGTTTGTTGGAATTGTTTTATCGGGAAGAACACAAAAAGTCACAAATGTGTCCCATCAAAAATTTTGAATCGGACGTCACGTGATCAAAAACAAATACCTCATTGGCTGGCACAGTAATAGGAAAAGATACTATATTTGCTCCAATTTAAACCCCCAAAATTATAATTCGCTACTACAACCCAGTTCCGATATATTGCTTGTCTTAATCGTCGTGGGATACCCTGTATTAATCCGTGCTAGAATACCGATAATTCCTTCGATCACATCTTTCAACTAATTGGGGTCCTTTGAAAATTTCAATAGAGGTTATCTCTAGGGACTTAAACAAAGTATACATTCTTTTACGTAAAACATATTGAAGAAACTATTTTTATAATATTCACAATGATGCACCAAACCGGAAGGAAGTTTTGTTAATTTAAAAGAGGTCGTTCTGCGGTAGGTGGCGCCCCCAATACGTAATTTTAGATCGTTGTGATATTTTGTTGCGGAATAATTGAGAAAAACGAAAATGAAGGTAAACTTTTGACACCATGTGTCTTGAAAATTAAGCATGTTAAGGTATCATGTACTTATCAGAATGTTCATAAAAATGTAAGCTCTATCAACTGCCAAGCATTGTCGGTCGAATATCGGGACACAGGGTATAATATAATTAAATCTGTAATATCTGTCTTTGTGTCTAACGGAGTGGATATAATGAAGTGATGGGTATGTAACATGCATGACATGCTTCATATGATTTTATGGTTAGCACTACCGAATTTGACGTCAAACTTGACCACAAACTAGAGCAGGTTCTAAATGCGTGAAGAAATCCACGAAGAAATCCATGGACTTGTTTAGCGTGAAACTTGACCATGAACTGGATCCATCATTAAAACCATGGATTTATTGTTGATGTAAAACGGGTATTAATTCAAAAGCACCACAAAATGTCGGTTGCAGGAGTTGTAAAAGATGTGTCGCATGCGCCATCGAGCAAGCGATACGCAGAAGAGTAAATAAGCGTACTAGTGGGTATAGACTTTTATAAATTTTATTTATGAGACGCCTGATTTTATAAATTTGTGTAGAGTATCAGTTTGAGCGGAAAAAATATACAGATTACAAGTTTACCAGAGGTTCTATGGAACATCATAGATTATCGTGACTTGAAAAACATGGACATGGCACACTATGTTTTAATAAACACAAACAGTACGGATAGAGCGGGTTTTGTTGGACGTAATCTAGCCATTATGTTTTGGTGCTTTCTTATGATGACACAGTAATATTATTGTGACATGGCTGTTTTTCGTGGATTTCGGTAAATAATTTAAACAACACTCTTTTTCACGACGTTTCGGTTTATTATACTTAAACCATCATCAAGTGTCTATTGGGGAATGAATATGTTTTGTGTATCTGATAATAAAAGAAATGATAAAATTGTATATTAAGGCGGAAATGTATCTATATACAAGGTGTACACAAGAAGTCACAAATATACAGGGTGTCCCATTAAGAATTTTGAATCGGATGTCACGTGACCAAAAACAATACCTCATTGGATGACGCAATAATAAGAAAATATACTATATTTGCTCTAATTCACAGCACTAAAATTATAATTCGCTACTACTGCCCAGTTCCGATATATTGCTTGTCTTAATAGTCGTGGGACACCCTGTATGTAGGTATATATAATAATATTAATAGTATACTTTATTCCACCGTAAACAAAGGTACAACTCTGGTTAATAGACATCAAAATTATATAGTAAATATGAAATTTACGGAAGGAAAAGGCGAAGTTCAGCTTACGGAGGTAAACCTCCACAGCTGTTCTTCCACTTAACCCATATAAAATATGAAATCTAAATTTAGTGAACATATTTTTATAGAATGAATAAAACAACAAACATGTGTAAATTTGCTGCTTCAAGGATAATAATATTAAGAAGCCTACTTGTAAATGTATTCTGTATTTTTTTAAGAAACACCTCTATGGGTTGAGAGAGCTGGAATGACGGCGTTTTTAGGATGCTTTAAAATACACAGATATTCTTAAAGTTGTGGCACTAGTTTGTAAAATAAGAGGTGCGAAAATGTTTGTAACTATCTATTCAGGGTGATTGGTAATTCGGTAACTGACTTGGATACTTTATAAAGTGGTAAGCTAATAATTTGCCATATATATATATTTCCTAAAAGTCTCCAAGATAAGTTGAATTTTTAAGAATTTCATTAAAATGCAGAACTACAAACGAAAACCCTAACAAAACAAAATTTTATTGCCGAATTTCCGAATTTTTGGTACAGATCATTAGAAAATATGCTATTATACCATTTTTTCCTCGATCATTGGCATTAGGTAGCCTTTTTGCCACAAACTGTGCTATTACGTCATAATCGACTAAAAGAAAGTGATAATAGATCAAACACTTTGCGACATAGTGTCAAAATTAGCATGTATTGAAAAGTAAATTCAAGAAACGTTACATAATAATGAGTGTATCTTAAAAAGTTACCAAATGATTAACCGAGTACTTTGCCATAAAAACAAGTCCACCTTTCTAGTTGTTCGTTGTTACCATAAGCTTGTTATGAATGTAGTAACCACAGGGAATAAGATTGCATGTAAGCTCGACAAACATGATGAATATCCGGGAGTACAAAGTTTTAATAGGGCGTTTGGCGTTTGACGTTATATGAAGTGATCGGTTAACCATAACTTCGGTCTCTCGGGGTCTCAAAAACTGTATAATTTTGAAAGAAAAATTCAGGTTGCAATTTACAATGGATTCGTCTTGAAAAATCGCTAGGTAATAAAGCAGAATATGCAAGCAACGTTATAAAGTATTTTAGATTCGTAGATTTTCTCTCATGAACAAATGAAGGGTAGTAAATCGTTCAGAACGAAGTAGGTCTAAAACTAGTCCCTAGTGCGTAAACCATATATCAGTCATTAACGTACGTACACTAAAGCTGGAACTGTAGATTTTGTGCTGTGACAGCTGCATCCCTACTTTAAGAACGGGCAACGGCGCCGGTGTCCACGCGTGCACGGAAATCACCTACAGTTTCTACTTTAGCGTACGTACGTTCATGATCGATCTACAGTGTGTTCGCTATTGGTCATTATGTTCACAGATGAAGACTATACGGACATTGTGCTCATATACGGTTTATGGAATGGAAGCGCGGCGGCTACTCGCGCGAGGTATAGACGGCAGTACCCTAATCGTATTTCACTCAACCAGATTTTTATGGGACTATTCGACGTCTAAGCGAGACAGGAACTTATTGACGACGCTATAGTGATGCCGGTAGGCCTCATCCTCATGATCCCAAAGATGTGGACCAAATTAATCGAAATTTAAACAAGATTCTATAGCATCCACCTACACTGTTGCAAATCGCCTCAGTACGGTATTTCGCAGTGGCGGGTGTGGTTCCCTGCGCACACGACCGTTCTGTATCCGTACCATTGCACGCCAGTACGCGTTTTCCAGGAACGCGACCCTGCCAGAAGAATGGATTTTTGTCGGTCACTATTATTATTATTTTGCATTTCTTATTTTTTCTCGCAAGGTTGCGGTAGTAACAAGTATTGACGGGCTGTGCTAAGTCAACACCTGACCTATTATTATTCTGAATTCAGGAAGGACCGTACAATGCTGCAGGTCTTACAGACTTTTGGAAGGTTTTTTCATCCAGGCCCAATTGTTGCAGGTGTGGTGTAAATGTATTTGGAGTATGGCCTGCAACCGACATAGTGAGGGGGACAATGACAACTTTGTTTTGTTTCCATAATCGTTTTATTTCTATGGCGAGATCGGTGTATTTAGATATCTTCCCAGCGTAGGTGTTTTGGATGTTCATATCATTGGGAATCGCAATATCTATTAAGTAGGTCACTTTGTCTGTCTTTGACTAGAAAACTATATCTGACCTATTTGCTGGGATAGTTTTGTCTGTATGTATCTCAATGTCCCAGTATAATTTGAATTGATTGTTCTCGAGTACTGAGGTCGGCGTGTAGTTATAATATGGATCTGTGTTTTCTATCAGCTTGTTTGTTGTGGCTAGTGCTTCGTGTATGACTTTGGCTGCAGCGTTATGTCTGGCTGTATACTCAGTTCCAGCGAGAGTTTTGCATGCACTAGTTATGTGTTCTATTGTTTCCTTCTGTTGGTGGCATTTTCTGCAATTATCATCAGAGATGGATGGATCTTTAATTATGTACTTCTTGTAATTTCGTGTCGCAATCACTTGGTCCTGGATAGCAAGCATAAAACCTTCCGTTTCCGGAAAGAGCTGGCCATCCTGCAGCCAGGTGTATGACTGTTTTTCATTAATGTAGTCTTGTGTAACACGGTATCTATGTTTGCCGTGGAGTGCTTTCTGCGACCAGGTATTTATTTTTTCTTGTTGTGCTTGTATGTGGTTGTTGGGGCTTCTTTTAAAGAGGACCTAGGCAGCAGGCTCCGTCCTATAGATCAGGATCTGAGTAAAGGGGAGGGCTTGGAGGCGGCAGTTGATTCCCTGTGTAGGGACCTCCGAGCCTCCTTTGAGGATAACTGTCCCCTACGCAAAGTGTTCGTGGCGGGCAATGCCACCTTCTGGACTAAGAAATTAGAAACGAGGAAAAAGTCCCTGCACAAACTACTCACAAGAGTTAGGTACAGGAAAGGTACTCCTGAATGGGAGGAGTATAGGATAAAGCTACAGGAATATAAGAGGGAAGTCAGGAGGGCCTCCAGGGAATCTTGGAGGAACTTCTGCAGGTCCATCAATGATATTCCTGCGACGGCAAGGATGCATAGGATCCTTAGTAAGGACACCAAGTCCAAGTTGGGGACCTTGACGGACTCCAATGGTCATAGAACCAATAACGAGGAGGAAACGCTTGAATTGCTGATGAGTGTGCACTTTCCGGGATCGGTTGCCGCTCAACAGACAGGTGCACATAGGCCACTCCGCCGTCCTCATAGAGAGGAATGGCAGATGGCAGGAGAAGTCGTCACTTATGGCCGCACAAGATGGGCAATAAATACTTTTGCTCCATACAAAAGTCCAGGCAAGGATGGCGTCATTCCAGCCATGCTAACATGGACAGGATCTGGTACTACCATACCTAGTTAGGATATTTCGGGCCTGCGTGGCTACTGGCTTCACACCGAAAAGCTGGTTGCATTCAAGGGTCTTTTTTATTCCTAAGCCGTGCAGAGGTAGCTATACTTGTCCGAAGGACTTTAGACCGATTACCCTTTCGTCGTTTTTACTAAAAACACTGGAGAGGTTGGTTGATAGATATATCAGCAGCGGTAGCAACAAATGTTGACGGGCTGTGCCAAGTCAACACCTGAAGTATTACTGATCTGAATTTAGGAAGGATCGTACGATGTTACAGGTCTTCAGAATTACAGACTTTTGGAATGTTTTGTGTAACCTTTCGTCCAGGCCTAACTGTTGTAGGTGTCGTGAAAATGTGTTTGGTGTAAGGCCTGAGACTGACATAATGAGGGGAACAATAGTAACTTTGTCCTGCTTCCAAAGGCGTTTTATTTCCATGGCAAGGTCCGTGTACTTAGATATTTTATATTAATATTATTATTATTATTTTTACTATTACCTTTTACCTTTATTATTACCGGTTATTACCTCATGTGGACGCCAAAGATGCAGCTTTTTCAAATAGAATTCTTTTAATGGACGGGTCCATACATAACTGAAAATCTACAGATACAAGGTACTTCATAACCTAGCTTGCTTGCTCTGCTTGCTTAGCGAATTTTCAAGACGAATCAATTTTAAGTTACAGATTGAATATTGCTTTTATGATTACACAATTTTGAGACCATTACTGGAGTTTTTGTTAACCGACCACTTTTTATTCATCATAGTCATAATTTACTAGCATATTATTATTATTATAAAATATATATAATATTATAAAACAAGAAATGGGATGAGGTTTTTCACAACCGATCTATTGAATTTGTGTGCTCTCGGAGATGCATTATGCTTTTAGGAATTAAATAAGATCTTATTGCATCCATTTACCACATTCATAACAAGTTTATGGCACCAGTGGATATCTAGAAAGATGGACATATTTTTACCGCAAAATACACAGTTGATTATCCAGAAACTTTTTAAGATAAATTCATTCTTTTGTATCGTTCCTGGAATTCACTTCCCAACACATAGTAGTTTCGACACTACGACACTATCTACCACTTATCTGTCACGTCTCAAAATGAATGTACCGAATTACCAATCACCCTGTATATTGATATATACATACATGTAAACATCCATAACTTATAGTCTCTGCCACTAGAAAATAAGTTCAAATTATAGTGATAATATGATTCAATTGAGGTAGAAAATGATCAGCCACCTCCAAGGCATCCGAGAAGAGAATTGAAATGTTTCTTTATCCGTTCTTGATGACTACTTCGCCAACTCCGGCAGGGATTTCCAAATTTGTACAATGCTTCTATCTCCTTCGACATAGTAATACAGCATCAAAATTTCACCAAGCTGGTAGTTCCTAAATTACAAGAAGAAATGTGTTGACTTATGTATCAAGAAATTCCAAGACCACATCTATCACTTCAATGGTAATGCTAGGATAAATCTATAAAGTACAGAATATTACCAAGGTGATTTTTAGGCAACCTTAGTTTCACAAATCCAAAAAAGGGTGGAAAATATTCAAAGACCCCTAAAATGACTACAAAGCTTCGATCCTTTCTGAGAAATTTTGCTATTTATTTCGACGCCAATTGATCGATTTTCAGAACTAACACACCATTACCTACTATGTAAAGCGGCTACTGAGATGTTACAAAAACAGCAACAAACAGATAAACAGACAGATCAGCGGAAATGATTGACATAAATATTCATAATATAGATAACATAAAACGTCAAAAAATGAATAATTGTTGTGGTGAGTGAAAAGTGCAACGACTGCAGAGTTGTTTCATAGGCTATTTATAAATTAGGGCGGTTAAACAAACCTAGAACAACCTGAAATTTTGACAAATAGTAAAAGCATATACAGGCACCCCTTATTGTAGTCCGCTATAGAACAACTAAAAGTAAATATGATTTTCCTGATGAAATAAAGGCCACATGCGGGCTGCTATTTGCAATACTCCAATAGGTACGTTACGCAGTAGTCTGTAGTGTATATGTGGGCTTATTATTTCCATTTGTCAGTATCCCCAGGAAAATTGTTGTTTTTGTAGTTTAAAACTGTCGATTCTATGGGATTAACGCGTTTATGGCAGGCCTCATTTAACATAATGACAGCACGCGTTTACAATTTCAAATTATTTGAAGATAATAGCATATTCGTTCGTAGATTATTGGATGGAATTGAAATTTTCGATTGTATGAATGCGAATAAGAGCGCGCCTGTTATGGGACAGTAGCGTTCTGTCAAAATGGGTTTGTTAAGCTCTTTGTATTTTTAATTGGAATTGGAAATAATTTTGTACGTTATTGGAGTTCTACAGTGGGTATGAATTCAACTTTTGTTAGTTGTACAGTATAACACAAAAAGAGTAACTCAATATTTACTTTGCTTGCGCATCTGTTAGTTCTTGCTGGTTTAAGGTATATAAGTCTTCTAGGTAATATAAGAGGAAACTGATGAGTTTTCTCTTTAGCTGGAAGCAGCCTCTCCTGTACCAGATATGTAGGTGAGGCATACTGTAGATTAAGCTAAACTAATGCTAATTTATATGCTGGTTCTGAAATTCATTCAGCAATGATAAGACACAGATGACTTCACCGACTATCGAACATCAAATCGAAGCTTCGACAGACGTATTCATACTAAGGCAATACGGGCACTGCTTATTTTATTTGTTCCTATCATGTTTTAACAACTTACTTTCAATGTTAATATATTTGTTAATATATTTTTTAGGTAACTCTAGCCATAGAGTTATGAGTTATGAGAGTCAAATGCTCTTTTGAAGTAGGCAAATTTGCCCCTTTATGAGGGTGTTAATAAAAGAAAAGGTTTCATAGTCTCTTTTATCAGATTTCCGAAAAGCTGTATGTTTAAGGCTCGATTTTATCAACACGGGCATTTTAACAAAGGTTTTGACCAATCAGAGCAGCCCATTCAAGAACTTGCATCTGTCAAAGTTCCCTGAAAATTATTGATTTCTCTTGAAATTTACTTCAAAAAGGTGAAAAAAGACATGCTTTATATATAATCGACAATTTTGAACTCTCTAGTATCTTTTCAACTCTGATTTTCCATCCTAAATGGGTAAAAACTTGCATTTTCCTGTTTAACAAAGAGTTTAGCAATTGCTAATCTCTACCAATCAGATTCTACAAAACCGACACATTTGATCACTCGATAAAATGTACTGTTAGTTTAATGATGACAAGAAACTCAAATTACTGCATTATTCTGATAAAGCAATAATTTATAATCGTAAATAATTATAAATACCTCCAATATACCTTTGTATTATAGTGAAAAAGGGTAAAAATAACATTTTATTGCATTTCACAAAGCTATTATAGACACACATGATGCAAGCGTGCATTACTGGTTGCCTATCCTGCTTAACAGCAAAGCCTTGCGATTTGGCAAAAATATAACGTATATCCTTATTTTTCCTAAACTGGAAACCTTTCGTATAGTCAGAAAGTGAATAAGGTGCTTTAAATAAACGTGTTTCTGTGCTACGGTGCCTTTTACGCAGTGCCTACAATCTTTACATCCTCTGTGAATATTTCTATAGATAATCAATCTGACTGCAATTGCAATTGGTAATTATACAATAAATATAAGGTAAACATTAAAAATCTAGCATTAATTTGCTAATAAATCACTTTGTTCTAATTTTCTGCTATGATTTTGATCCATGAATTCTAAAATATTTTTAATGAAAGGGTCATCCAGCTTTGACGTTTAGTTTCTAATATTGATAAAATACTATTGGATGATACTTATTAACCTAGCCCGCAATACCCAATAGAAAGCTTTTGCTAAACAACATCCAATAGAAAAGCTTTGTCAAAGTCTTTGTTAAATATGCATGTTGATAAAATCGGGCCTTATTGTGTTAACTATATGCTGCTTAATAACAAGTGTAACGAATACCCTCAGTTATGACGACACAACCCAAACAAAACTGCAAATCTGCGTTCTAAGCAATTGGACTAGAAAATCCTATAATGCCGTCTGGCGGGAAAATTGAAATACAAGACATCTCCATACGCCAACCAAATTAATATATTTTGAGGAGTTAATTATCGGTAAGCTGGAAATTGTTTTAAAATGTTTAAAATATCTTAAATGCGTGCAATCTAAATTTGCACCATCCCAGGAGGGGAGCCTAACTTTTGTATATGGAAAATGATACGTCGAACGGAAAATGTCATTCCATACAATACTGTAAATTACTAAATTTTGCGTAGAATGACATTAAAACGTTTAAGTTGGTTTAATGATAGACCCAAATCAATAACTAGGAACGGTGATTTTTTTCATTTTAAGCCCCGACTAACAATTTAAGAATGAACTTTGATTCATAATTATCGAGTTCAGTATCATTCCGAAGCTTACAACAAGCAGCAAGAGCAGAGAGCTGCTGTTTTTAATTTGGTTCCATTATAGTCCTTGGTATCCCTATAAAAACTTCTGCTTAAGTACGTTCGTTCACATAAGTGCTTATTAGATGAAATTATTTTTTTTTTATTTTTGATAAGTTTAATCACATAGGTATCTACCCTAAAAAAGTCAACACATATTATCGATAAATTCAGAAAGTTATTAACGATTGAAAATCGGAATTTTAACATGAGGTCTTATGAGACAGTACCGAATTTTGGCCCTTGAAGGTAAAATAAACATATTTTAAGATTAGACAAAAAAATAAATGACATTTAGAACTATTCTTTGGAATGTGTAGTTCATACTAATGGATTAGAAAAATGAGGTTGACGACCGTTTGAATCAGTTATTGATTATTTTATTCATGATAGTTAAAACTGTTTCTCACCATATTGCAATCTGGCAATAGCGCTTCCCTCTCTTTACAGTAACCATGGTGATATTGTCATACAACTTTGGTTAGGTTAGGTTACTTTGTTGATTATCTTTTGTGTCTTATAGTCTGGGAGCTGAAATCAAATTTCGCCGGACCATTATACAGGGTGAGTCAAGCTCATCGCCTCGGACTCTTGTAACCAAACTATACCACTTTTTGAATAATCAACTTTGCTGGTGTATGTAGGTGGAGTTGGATTACATTATAAAAAAAAATTACTTTTATACAGGGTGTCTAATAAACGCGTGACATATCAAAGTTGTGTTTTTTTAAATGGAACACCCTGTATATTATTGCATATTCAGATTCTCGGGTGAATTTTAGTGTGATGTTATGTACCACATATGGGACTTTAAGCGAACCGTTTAGGTGCAAATCACAATTTTTGGTATTAAGTAGATATCAGAAAAAAAATGAATAGCGCAGCTATTATAAATCTTAGAGGTCTGTGACTTTGCCGTGTTACTAAGCATGAAATGTGTCAACTTACGTTAGACGGTCGAGTTCGAATTACGTCTGTACTTGGAGAGATGGGTAGATCAATTAGGGAAGCTTTAATCAAAGGTAACTTCATTTTTTGAAATGGGAATGCTTAGTTTTTTTTATACGATCAAATGTGCAATTTGATAGCCTTTCTAATGATATGCGGTTGTAAATATCGGTCTCTGGTAGTTTTGACTTAATTTCAAGTTTTCAATAAAATCTATATTTTTCAATTTTCCTACCTATAAGCAACTTAGCAGGACATGAAATATAAACAAAAACTATTCAGATGGTACAAAATAACTAAATTAACAGATAGATACGGACGAACTAGGGTAAAGTGACAAAATTATAAAAATGACTTACAACAAATCAATTCTAACCAGAAATAGCAGACATAACACATCTAAGGTCAAAAAGCAGCTGGAGTACGACAGAAATGGGTATTTTTCACAGCATACCGGCTACTACAAATATTCTAAGGATTGACAATTCACAAAACCATTATGAATTTTGAAATGAAAGAAAATCTACCACGTAATGTTGCTGGCAGTTTAATAGCTTCAGAATAAAATTTCACATTTAATGATTTAAAAAAGTAGAAACGGACCTCTGACTGGAGTTCTGCAAATTCTTCAATACTTATAAGCAAGATCGCCGAAAATGAAGAATAAATCAAAAATCTGCTAAAATTATTAAACATAATTTACCTGGCAGAAAATTAAAATATGATTTGTCAGTATTCCTTTTTTTTGCGATCTTGCTAATAGATACTGAAACATTTAAAGGACGACACTGAGAGGTATCATTATTTTTGACTTTGACGGAAATGACTACAGTTTTATACCATTAAATGTGAAATTGTGTTCTGAAGATATTAGACTGAAGGCAACAATCGCTGAAAGTTTTGCTTTCATTTCAAAGTGTTTGGTGATTTTGGAAATTTTTAATCTCTAGTACATTGCAGTCGCTAGTAGGCTGTAAAAATTATCCATTTCTGTCGTACTCCAGCTACTCTTTAACCTTAGACATGTTACCGCCGTTGTTTCTGGTTAGAGTTAATTTTTGTAGGGAATTTTTATAATCTTGTCCTTTTACTCTAGTTCTTCTGGATCTTTTTGCTATGTTAGTTGTTGTCTTCCATCTGAATATGATTTTATTTATATTTCATGGCCTGCTAGTTTGTTTATAAGTAGGGAAATTGAAAAACAACGATTTGATTCAAATCTCAAAATTTAATGAAAACTACCATAGACTGATACTCACAACTTGATATCATTAGAAAGAATATCAAATTGCACATTTGATCGTATAAAAAAGGTTATGCATTCCCATTTGAAAAAATCAAGTTACCTTTGATTGAAGTTTCCTTAATTGATCTACCGATTTCTCCAAGTACAAATGTAATTCCAACCCGACCGTCTAACGTAAGCTGGCACATTTCATGCTTAGTAACGCAGCAGAGTCACAGCCCTCTAAGATTTATAATAGTTGCGATATTCAATTTTTTGCAAACACTAACTTATACTCAAAATTGTGAGTTGCACCTAAACGGTTCGCCTAAAGTACCATGTATGATACGTAAAGTCACACTAAAATTCACCCGGGAATCTAAATATGCAATAATATACAGGGTGTTCCATTTAAAAAACATAACTTTGATATGTCACGCTTTCATTAGACACCCTGTGTAAAAGTTTTTATTTTTAAAATGTAGTCCAACTCGATCTACATATACCTGCAAAGTCGGTTTTTCGAAAAGTGGTATCGCTTGGTCGCAAGAGTCCGAGGCGTTCAGCATGACTCACCCTGTACTGAGGCTGGTTTTCTCTAGTATACGGCTTCGTGATGTTGATGATAAAAAAGGTGTATATGTTGTTTGACATTTGTAGACAAGATAGATGTTTCATAAGGTCTGTTTCGAACTTCTATTGTCTATATAATTTTAGATTCCAACGTTTCGATTCATCTGCTATTTTGAAAAAAGGTCTATGTTAGCTGCTCCTGATTTCGGAGTATTTTGTTGAAGTTGAAAATTTGCAGATAGAAAGTTGATATTTTCATCACAAAAAAATATGTCAGCTGCATTTATATGAAAATTAATGGTATGGGAACTGTAAAAATAATTGTTAACTACGCGGGTGTGTCTGTTAGCTGCGCTTTAAATAAAAACGGATGCTGTTACAGCGTCTTCTCTAAAAGTATTAAGGCCCATCTATAATGTCAAAACACTATTTATTTTTTGGTCTACTCTTAAAATATGTTTCGTCTACAATTAAATAGAAAAATACGCTGCTCTCTCATAAGAGGCCATGTTAAAATTCTGATTTTTAATCGTTAATAACTTTCTAATTAAACTTATCAAAAATGAAAAAAAATAATTTCATCTACTAAACAGTTCCATGAACGAATGTCCTTGAAAAATCAGCTTACCGATCTTTTTCCCTTCAAACACAGACGTCACAAACTGACATGTGAATAAAATTATAGGTTAAGTGTTACTTAAGCCAGAGAAATCTTCGGCTTAGCCTTTTGGCATTTAATCTCAGGCTAAATATATGAATAACGGCGGTGCATTCTTTTTTGTTTTTGATAAGGTTTCCAACCTCTTGTCATACAAACGATAGCATTGTCTTTCAATAGCCTCCTAATGTTCGGTCATATGTGATTCAAAATGTCATCATGTTCATTCTGTACCAAAAATGTAAACCATTAGTATTATTCAGAGAATTGTACTTTGGGAAAGTACAAAATTGTATTGGCGATAAGAAAAACAAATTATCTGGCTCTCTATAATGTATTGTTGCCAAAACACTGGAAGTGAATCCGATGTTCCACCAAAACTGGTACCAAAGATTTTGTGCTCTACCGCCAAAGTACAGACAATCTGCATCCACATCAACCTATCAATTGTTTTCATACTTTTCCGAGTACTTTTCGTACTATTCATTGTCACACAAATTTATTCCAGCTTCAGTAAAACAGTCCGATTTTCTAATTTCCTATAAATGACCATGCCCGCAGCTGACATGTTAAGATGCACAGATTTTGCAGCTAACATATTTTTTTCGTGACGAACTTCACGAACATCAACTAACTGTGTGCACATTTCCACTTTCAGTAAAATAGCCCGATTTTTTTTTGCGAGATACTCATACTCTCAAAATGTCAGATCACGGAGTCGTGTCAACTAACATACGATTTTGTTTGCTTTGCTACAAAAAAAATCATCTACAAGAACTGTGAATTCTCAGTGCAATTACCCATACAAGTTTGCCGCCAGCTCCCTAACTAATATCTTTTGAGTTATCTAAGGACCACTGACGTCGAACGTCAATGCTGAAAAGCGCGCTGTTGACAGGTTGGTTATGTAATTACAATGGAGTCAAAATAACTAATTTAGATTAACTGATATTTTAAAATAGAGAGCTTATAAATACCTAGTAAATATAAAAATAATTTATAAATAATCAAAAGATTATTCATATACTTTGCAACTTTTCCATAGTCCGAATAAATTTCATAAATGAATAGCACTCATTTGGCTTTAGTTGTACCGAAGGAACGTCGTTAAGGTTGGTTATCTTATATAGCGTTTATTGTAAATATAAATAAAATAAAATACAATAAGCAACAAGTGCCCCAAAAAAGTTAAAAACTTGTGCTTGGGTAAAGGTAATTATTATAAAATAGAAACCACAAATAAGGGTTAATTCAGGAATATTTGTGTTCTATAGATATTAGTAATAATAGGTATTACATCTATCTACAAGTTGGTGAATTTTAATGCGATTATTATTTACTATCCGTTGTTTTAAACCATACATAAATGAATTTAAAGGAACTTGACATTTTATGCTTTCTGGTATCTCATTGTATAGTCTCGGAGCTAGAAATGTGTGACATCGTAATAAAGTATTTTTCCTGCTTTTGGTACAACATTACATGCATATCTTATGCCATATCTATGTTCGTGTTTTGTCAAGTTTGATCTATTTTTATATTGGTAAATACCTAATGACATGAAAAATGTTTGGCGGATATCTAGAATTTTTGTTTTAGAGAATAACAAGTCACTAGGCGGGTTCTCACTTGCCAGTTTCGCTGTCGCAGTTTGACTGATTTGACTGACTGTACAGATAATAATCGTGAGCACACATTTTCCTTGAAAGTGATCGCAGGGTTTGTAATTTCAAAGTGAAAACCAGCCCTACTTTGCAGTTATTTTAGCTGATCAGTATTAAAAAAGATAATACCAGCTGAAGTGTGAGAATATTTCCTGTTCAGTTAGTTGTTTAGTTTTGACACTTCATATAGGATAGGCAAAATAGGAATAGAAATAACACAGGACGTCTGACATGATGATATGGAGTGAGCCACCACTATACACGGTGTTAATTGAGTATGTTAACAAACTTTAACCACGACTAGTACTCCGAAAAATAGAAAGAAAATGTCATCTGAATATGGGTCCGGAAATGCTTCCTAAGGGAGCTACGCTCCTTTGCATGGGGCACCCTGAAGACGGTTTTTCCTCGATATTCTCGAAACCATTCATAACAAAGCTACGAAATTAGGTACGATGGGTAACCTTTTGACGTTGAATCTGATTCTGAATTCTGAATTTCATAATTTTAATCAGAGGCGTATATACGGGAGGAATTAAGGGTAAAAATAACCCCATTTTCTAAATGGTAATTTTTTGACATTTTGATTTTAAAATGTGGTATTTCAGAGATTTCTACGTAAGAATGGTGTCTTGATACATCTCCATAGGGCTCACCGTTTTAGAGAAAAATCCAAATTATTGAATCGATGCAGGCTATTGTAAATAAATAAATGCATTTTTCTCGAAAACGGTTAGCTCTATCGAGATGTACCAAGAGACCATTTTTACGTAGAAATTTCTGAAATACCATATTCTAAAATCAAAATGTCAAAAAATTACCATTTAGAAAATGGGGTTATTTTTTCCCTTAACTACTCCCGAATGATACACCTCAGATTAAAATTATGCAATTCTGAATTCAGAATCAGATTCAGCGTCAAAAGTTTACCCATCGTACCTAATTTCGTAATTTTGTTTTGAATGGTTTCGAGAATATCGAAGGAAAACCGTCTTCAGGGTGCCCCATGCAAAGGAGCGTAGCTCCCTTAGGAAGCATTTCCGGACCCATGTTCATATGACCTTTTCTTTCTATTTTCCGGAATACTATTCGTGGTTAAAGTTTGTTAACATACTTAATTAACACCCTGTATTTTGAATAAGTGGTGGTTGAACAGTCTGTTCATCCACCAATATTGGAAAAGCTATTCAAACTTTTTTTGCTGAGAGCAGATTACGAGTGCGCCTGGTTTTGGCCGTATGAATTTTGTAATAATTGGGTTCATCATTGCCATAACTATGAATGGTTCGCTCAAAGAAACTCATAATATTTTCTTTAAACGGGGTGTTTGGCCCGGCTCAACGACATACTCAATACTAATTTAACTCTAAAGTCTCAGCTTATTATATAATATATAAATAATTTTGGATTAGTGTAGCGCCTTTTACCGATTTCATACATTTTTAGCAATAATGTATTGGGGGTAGCTGGAAAATGTTGAAGGACAACAACTATCTAGTATAATTCTTCTTCTTATGACGCCGTCTCCTTCTAGGTTGGTTATCCAAATAGCTAACGTAGTTCTAGATACGGCCATGCGAAAAATGTCAAGCGATGAGCAACCAAACCATCTTTAGATGTCTTTCAACCAAGAATTGTGGCGTCTGCTGACAGACCTTTTACCTTGGACTTTTCCATCTATAATCAGTCGCAGAAGTTCGTATTTTTCCACTCGCATGATATGACCTATATAAGCCGTTTTTCGTTCCTTGATGATAAGAATGAGTTCTTTTTGTTTCTTCATACGATTAAGGACTTCATCATTAGTTATTCTTTGAACACACGATATTCTGAGTATACGGCGATAAACGTACATTTCAAAGGGTATAATTATATGGTTCATTGTAGCTCTACAGCACAAAGAAATAATTCAAAATTTGAGAGAGAATCAAGGAGTAACATGTAATACAAGCAACTCATTTAGCCGCATTTTGCAGCTCATATAGAATAGGCAGAAAAGGGTAAAGAATAACACAGGATGTCTGACTGGACCACCAAAAACACATGATGATATAGTGAAATCATTATGAGAGTCCTACTATATACTGTATCTAGAATAAATGGTGGTTGAGCCATGAATCCTGCAGTCTGCTCATCCACCAAAATTGGAAAAAAGTTCTTTTATTCGCTACAACCAACGAATTCGAATAGGCTAGAAGAAGCAAAGCCCATGCGCTAACAGGCATGTGAGTGTATCCATGACCCTGGTGTTATTATTTACCACTTGTTTACAAATACGATGTTATTGTTTACAGAAATTGGCAGAAATCCGCTGGATTTAAAAAGCTTTTATTATACAGACATAGACGTACGTTACATTATTTTTGAGGGAGTGATGGTCAGCGCGTGACGAAAGAGCAGCTCGGCGGGCAGTAGCCCGGGCTGCATATTTTTCTTCTTTGTTCTATGTAATAATAATAATAGTAACAAGATACGTTAAAGAGATAAGCATGTAACGGTGTGGCTATAAGATAATGACGATTACGTTGAGGATATAGAAAAGAGAAACTATTACAGAGTGATAGGAAAAAATGAAAGATGCCAGATCTTAAATACTCGTGGCATAGGATTTACGACCAATCGCAACCAGTCCAAATTTATTGGACTATTTATGTACCATACGGGTCCACTAATTGTTTGAATATTTGAAAGGGAACTACAACACTACTAAGTACTTACATTGGGGTGCATTAAATGAAAACTTACACTGAACTTTTTCAATATATTTCAATATACATATTTCTATTACCAGATAATGTTCAAAATAAACTTAAATACGACAGACCTACAAAAAATACAACTTGAAGAACCCATCTACTTAGTGATTATGATTTGGTATTTGAAAGAATTTGGCCCTGAAAATATATAAAAGGGAGGTTTTATCACCTTTGTCAGGCTTCTCACCTTCGGAGTGTATGATTCTCACATTGGAGCAACAGGCAGTGCAGTAATAAATTTGCTGTATTACCTATTATTGCCTTAGCAACAGAGACACATTAACTATAATATATGGGAACGGGTACTTATGAGCATTATGTATCGCAATCTTCCCAGTTTCGAGACTATCATTACAGATCGAAACATTTTGAAGAAGGGAACCTGCAACAGGTAACCGTCTGGTACACAAATGAACAATGAAGTTTGAAGACAAGAAACGTATAAAATAAATTTATTTAAATTCTACTATTTTTATAAATTTAGCATATTTAGCATAAATTGTTTACGGCGCAAAATAATTTTTTTTCTTCAATAATTCATTTTACGTAAAACTGGAAAAACAAATTTAAAGTGACATTAACTTCGAAACGTTTCTTATTTAATCAAATATTAAATCTCAGTTTTATGAATCACGGTTAGCTAAAAAAACTGCATGTTCATGAAAATTAGCTGGAATAGAAACGTAAACGAAATGGAAATACATGAATATAATATTCTCTCGCTCCATGAGCTACACCCCTTTTGAGACGTCACTGGCATTTCTTACCGATGATCAGGTTTGCACAAATCACCCAAAACAAACAATAGAACTCAGCGAGTCCGCTACCGGTCGTCTGGTAAATAAAGGGTGAAAAAAGGAAAGGGTCATTCATGGTTGGGTCGAGATCTGGGTACCTGTGAATTGGGATTTCCGTTGATGCGACGTTGTCACGTTTTTTCAGAAATATTGGCTTGACCTAATTTAGCGGAAACCGAAATGGGGGTGAGATTGGTTTGTGTGTGGACGCCACTCCCGGGCCGCTGAAAAACTACTATGGTATTTTTAAGTTTCATTAACTAACCTCACGGGTTCAATTGTTGAGGTTAAAATGGTTTAATTGGGGTTTAGTCAATTGTTAACCGGCTCGTCTCAGTCCATGCTCTAACAGGCATCTGTATATTGGCAAGGCCCAGTTATTATTATTCACTGTGTTCACAAACACGATGTTATTTTTTACAGAAATCCGCGGGAATTAAATTTGTGGAATTGTTAAAAATGATCTTTTAATACTTTATGCACCGTTAAAACCCAAATTTTACTCTAAACTATAACAATGAACCCGAAACGATCAACCTAAAAAAGCAAAAAACTAAATACAAACAGACTAGGTAGGTACGTCTTGATACACATTACACAATCAAGACTTACTTTTTTCGATTTTGTAACTCGCTTATTTTTCAGTTTTCGGGAAAGAGTTATTTGAAAAAGTTGTTTATTTTAACGACTTCTATGTACAGTTGACAAAGAAGTATCACCCTGTATAATAACAATAAATTGATCAGTATCTTCCTTTGGAGCAAAAGTCTATTTTGTGATTTTCCTCACACGCTTTTTTCAACTTTACTATTACTGCAATGACTGCAAAATATATATTGTCAGTTGTCAACGAAAATACAATAGGTTTACACGGAGACGATCTGGCAAGGTGGCCAAGTTATCCTTTGCTATTTTTTGCCTCCGATCCTCTACCTCCCTAATTTCCTGCTACGAGCATCAAGCTGCTTGATAAACACAACGATAAACACAATGATTTTATATTTTCGTGACCGTAGATTTCAAACTTGGTTTTTTCTAATGGTATTGCGGTCAATTAAATGAAACAATTTTCCTTTCCACGACGTTTCAGTTTATTATAAATCTAAACCATCGTCAGGTGTCTATAAAGAATGATAAAAACAGGTAAATATGGTGTCCAGTCGATGAAATGTATATATATAAGAAAACATCTAGTAAAAATGAAAATTAAACCTTACTTAGCAATATATATAACAGAACAATGTACAATGAAAAAAAAAAATTTTTTTTTTTGTTGATTAAAAGATAATAAAATAAAAACACTACTTACAATTTGTTTTAGTTTGCTACATATTTTTAAGCGAAACCGTCCCTGAGGATTCAGGAAACAGAATGACCATTAAAGTTTGGAATTATAAGATGCCATAAAATACCAGATGTTTAGAAAGTGGTGGTGACAAAAGCTAGAGAGGGTGGTAACCTAACGTACATATCTGTATTAATGATTTATTGATTTAGATAAGATGCAGAAACCTCATTTCAATAAGCTATTGTAAATATTTCCCAACCTGTCAACATCAGACCTAAAGTTTATAGCTTTATTATTATTTTTAATACAAATCATTTCTCTTATATTTCTTTTATAATAATTTTTTTCTTGTGCAAGAATTTTAGGATTTTGGAAGTCAAATTTGTGTCCGGTTTCATATGTATGTTTACTTAAAGCGGTTGATTCTTTTCCATTCAATGTATCGTACCTGTGATTATAAACTCTATTCTTTAAATATTGTAATATTGTAAATATTGGCCAAACAAAACAATATTTAAAGAATAGAGTTTATAATCACAGGTACGATACATTGAATGGAAAAGAATCAACCGCTTTAAGTAAACATACATATGAAACCGGACACAAATTTGACTTCCAAAATCCTAAAATTCTTGCACAAGAAAAAAATTATTATAAAAGAAATATAAAAGAAATGATTTATATTAAAAATAATAATAAAGCTATAAACTTTAGGTCTGATGTTGACAGGTTGGGAAATATTTACAATAGCTTATTGAAATGAGGTTTCTGCATCTTATCTAAATCAATAAATCATTAATACAGATAGGTACGTTAGGTTACCACCCTACACCCACTCTCTAGCTTTTGTCACCACCACTTTCTAAACATCTGGTATTTTATGGCATCTTATAATTCCAAACTTTAATGGTCATTCTGTTTCCTGAATCCTCAGGGACGGTTTCGCTTAAAAATATGTAGCAAACTAAAACAAATTGTAAGTAGTGTTTTTATTTTATTATCTTTTAATCAACAAAAAAAAAATTTTTTTTTCATTGTACATTGTTCTGTTATATATATTGCTAAGTAAGGTTTAATTTTCATTTTTACTAGATGTTTTCTTATATATATACATCTCATCGACTGGACACCATATTTACCTGTTTTTATCATTCTTTATAGACACCTGACGATGGTTTAGATTTATAATAAACCGAAACGTCGTGGAAAGGAAAATTGTTTCATTTAATTGACCGCAATACCATTAGAAAAAACCAAGATAAACACAATATTTATAACATGCTTGACATAGTGGGTCCAAACAAAACCCTTGTTTACTGCTTCTACCTATTCGAATTCGTTGGCTACAACAGATCACTAGCACTCTTGAATATGGCTGGATGAATTTTGCAAGAATTTGTTTCAACAATGCCATGACTTTAAGTTTTTTGATGAATGAATCCCATCTTGAATAAATGGCGGTTGAGCATCCTACAGTCTGTTCATTCGCTAATATTGAAGAAGTCTATCAAATACATATTGTACGACATTGACCTGATAAATACATACACCAATAATCTACACCAAAGAATTGATGATCCAAGATACATTAAATAATATAGAAAATTGAACCTTAGGATCAGGATTTCAATTCTCAACACATAAAAAAAGATTGATAATCTTGAGCGAAGCCAATCCTCGAAGAAGGAATATATATTTGATCTTAAATAACTCACAGATTCAAATGGTCGACAACGTCAAATATTTATTTTATCAACATGTCACGGCAGATCAGATCTTATCAAAATTATAGCTAATAAATCCAGGGGTAGTGATATCACAGCACTCTACCATACGAAGTAGATTGCGGTAGTATTAGCTAAGGAACGGCAAGCAAATTCCTACTCAAGAAACTTGATGTTTTCCAAAACACAGTAATCAGACTTGCAATGGGGCTACTGAAAATTGCTCCTATCGACAGTATACACGTACTAGTTCACAAACCCCCATTAACCCTCGGAGACAATATCTCACCTTATGTTTAGCGGCAATGATTGCAAGCACACCAAATAATCCAGCCTACAATGTCCTATCCATTAGAAAAACCATGAACTTGGTTCAAAACAGCAAACACTTGCTAAAAGCTGAAAGAATTAGGCTGACCAACTTTAATACCGATCACTTCCTTAAAGCCACCCCTTGTTCTGCACACCCTCCACCTTGGACGCTGCCACTCCGAAATTCTGATACCTTCCTTAAAAGCCGCTTAAAAGCTGAAACCAACCACAAGCTCATATATAACAAATGCAAAAGCATTATTATTATAATTTCATCAGAACTGCGAACTGATTTTCACAGATGCTTCGAAGTCAACCACAGGAGTTGGGTGCACCGTAATTTTCAGCAATCAACAAAAAATATCTTCTACACTCCCAAAACATTGCAATATCTATACTGTCAGCCGTCAAAGAAGCCCTTAATGTCTGTACTATCCCAAGATCCAACTACCTATTGGCAAGTGATTCTTTGAGTGCACTGGAAGGAATGAAACGGTTGTATCCCCGCATCAACATTCTCATAGAGGTCAAATTAATTCTGCTCCCGTTAGCGATGATCGGCAAAAATATAAAATTCCCCTGGTTACCGTCACATACAGGAATCCCGGGGCAATGAAAAAGCAAACAGGGCAGCATCGATAGCAGCAACCAAACCAAAGGAATCAGAAGTCCATATGACCTATGAAGATATAAAGCAAAGAATAAAAGACCACATCACGTAAGTACCTCTTCGGAAACAGTTAAGCTCCTACACAGGGTGGCCAATCGTTATTTAGTTTTTTAAATTTAGAGATTTTCCAGTGTTTTCACAAAACCGTCAAAAACAAAAACAAAAATGCTTTTTGGATTTAATTTTTTCTGTAGTTATACTCAACATTAAGCCTGTTTTGATATCCAATAAAAAAACCTGTACATCCGACTAATAATTAGGTACATTTTGGGCCCAAAGTTTGAAATCACTGTGTTTAGTCAGGAGACCAAAACCTTCAAAATAAAATTAAAAATACGTATGCCTAGTTCTGGAGCTCCAAACTAATCTTAAAAACATTGCAAGATATTACACTTCCGAAATAGTATTGAAAAAGTAACACCTATGGGGGCATTTTACGCCGTACGTGGACTGTTAGGGGTAAAAATGTGATAATTCACGAATTTCCAAAATGATTAAAAAAAACTATTATTTTACTTTATTATGACAAATTAAAAAAAAAACTCATAACAGTTAATAAAACCGATAATCATTGATGCTTTAATGACTTTTAATAAAAAAACTAATACCCAAAGTGTGATTTTTTGACGTGTCTTTGCTATGTACTATTTGAAAACTATAATACCCGAATTGTGATTTTTGACGTGCTTTGCTATGTATTATTGAACTTCTGCTAAATTAAGTTGTATCGATTGCTAACAAAGGAAATGAATAATAAAACAATAATTTTACTTTCAGTTCCATGGCACAATTACCTTGGAAGCGGTGCCGTAGCATACGCCTTCCCTTGATGATAATTCACGAATTTCCAAAATGATTTTAAAAAAACTATTATTTTACTTTATTATGACAAATTGAAGAAAAAAACTCATAACAACTAATAAATCCGATAATTGTTGATGTTTTAATGACTTTTGATAAAAAAAACGAATACCCAAAATTGTGATTTTTGAGGTTTTTTTGCTATGTACTATTGAACTTCTGCTAAATTAAGTTGTATGGAATGTTAACAAAGGAAAGGAGTTTACCTGGAAAGCGGTGTCGTAGCATATGCTGTCCCTTCCTTTCAAAGTAGCTTTTGCGAGCTTATGTTATCAAGGGTTCGAGAAGATCCTGATTTCTTTAACAAGTTCAACAATACATAGCAAAAGCACATCAAAAATCACAATTTGGGTATTACTTTTTTTATAAAAAGTCATTAAAACATCAACGATTGTCGGGTTTATTAGTTGTTACGAGTCCTTTTTCCTTAATTATGTCTAATAAAGTAAAATAATAGTTTTTTTAGGTCTTTTTGGAAATTCGTGAATTATCACCTTTTTACCTTCAAGTCACGTACGGCGCAAAATGCTCCCATAAGTGCTATTTTTGCATTACTATTTTGAAAGTATAATATCATGTAAAGTTTATGATTAGTTTGGAGCTCCAGAACCAGGCATACGTATTTTTAATTTCATTTTGAAGGTTTTGGTCTCCTGACTAAAAACAGTGATTTCAAACTTTGGGCCCAAAATGTACTTAATTATTGGTCGGATATACAGGTTTTCTTTATTGGGTATCAAAATAGGTTTAATACTGAGTATAACTACAGAAACAATATAAGCCAAACTGCCTTTTTGTTTTTGTTTTTGACGATTTCATGAAAACACTGGAAAATCTCTAAATTTTCCAAACATAAATCATAACTCGAAAACTATCAATAATTGCTACACATACATGGGGTTGCTTTTGATAGGTCTCGATACGGGCTATCTAAAAAAAATTAATAACGTCACCAGATTGGCCACCCTGTATGTCCAGCATATAATGAACGCGTTACACATCCTCAAAGACTGTACCTCTTACCTAAATGCGAGAAAATCCATCAACTTATCGAGACATACAAGAAGCGCTCCTACACCAAACCAATGAAGAGTTATGTTTATTAAAGACATTTATTTATATTTTATGTTAACTAAAACATATTATTACTAAAATATTTAATATTGTATTGTAACGAAATTTTTGTTAATTTCGTTACACGTCGTCTGTGACTCCTTTTATAGATCAATTCTCACAGAATGATATCCTAGTGACAGGTAGATATGTGTTCCACGCTTGTGCCTTGCCGTTACGCTATTAAAAGAACCACTTTTCCGCGCCTATTTTCTGTTCTCTAGCCTGACTGGACTATATCTGGTTCTAATGCGCAGACGCGACCAGGAGGCGTCACCTTGTCGTGGATTGTGAGATGGTGTGCAATGTGGGTTGCCTACCTGCGGGCAGGTTGGATTAAGGTACTAACTTGTTATTTATAGAATTTAGCCTTGCAAAGTTATTAGTTTCATTCTTTTAGTGCATTTTCGTTCCCTATTATGAGTTTATTTTGTTAATAATAGTAATTCTGTCCTGAGTTGCAACTAAGACTATGGTTACTTTGAGGTTGGGTCGGTAGTGAGCCGTTGGCGGCGCTGCCTAACCAGGGGCCTGCTGTGATTGGTCAGTTGGCTATTAAAATTCGTGAACTCTCGAGAAGCCTCCGTGGTTTCCGACGAAAAATCATAAATAGAAGTGTTCCTCTCTTTGGCGTCTCTCTAGCTCTACGGCGTCTCTTGTACGTTAGTTTCTGCGGCTGCTTCTGGTCTCTCAACATCACAGGTTGGTTCTGTCCTTTTTGGCCTTCCGCCATCTTTAATCCATGAGTGACTTGCCAGTTTCAATTTGTCGTGTGGGTCAACTTTGAAGTTTATTTACTCTCTTTCCGCGAGGTTTTATTTGAAGTACCTAACACGGCAATTATTTGTGGAATTCCGCTATTTCGACATTTTAGTTTGACTGCCATTGTGTCGCAGTGATTTCGTATTTTTCGCTAGCATACCGTTGATATCGAAACTTTAGTATCTAAAATCGATATTGTTGATTTGATTGAGTTCATTTTCGAGTTAGGTTGTGAACGCCATACTGTGTTATACCTATGTGTTTTCAGCTCAAGATGTGCATCTGCTACCTAAAGGAACCAACCTGGTATTGATGTCGATCTAAGAAAATACAAGCCCCTTTTTCCACCTGCTTCTGAGACCTTGGAAGGACACACAGAGCGTGACTGCAAGCTGTTCCCGCTACTTTGGATATAGAAGGTACGTAAATATTGCTTATTTCAATTTGAACGCCATTTAGGCAGTTGTCGAGCTATTTTACGTACTTTCGTATCTAGAGTTTGTAGTCACCTCCAAGTGTGACCTTCAGTCCGCTTTTTCTTTGTTTTTTTTATGTTGTTGCTCATTTGTACTTTTTGAGAGAGAGAGAGAGAGCACACCTTTTTTTTTATTTGGTAGAGTCTGTGTAAAAATTGCTTCGTTATTGTTTCCGCCATTTTGGGCAGCTAATGCGAGCACTTTTGCATAGGTGTCTAACCTTCTTCAGTTTTCTTTGTACCTCGTACAATTTTTTTTAGAGAGAGAAAAACACCTGTCTTTATTTTGGTATAATTTTGATAGTTTTTGAGTGTGCTGACACACACATTTTGCAAATTTTGAGCTGTAGTTTTGCTGTACGATTTTGACAATTTTCCATATTTACAACCGATACAGCCTACCGAAGTATATCTATGTGAGACTGAACGTACTCATAGATTTTTGTTTCCTTTGGAGCTATAATTTTAATATTGAGGGTATTTATTGAAGTATAGTTGCTCGCACCTTGCAACTACTGTGCATATAGTTTCAATTTTCTGGATTACTTGTGATATTTGATTTTGAGACATTTTAGTAAACATTTGTGGGCTTGATAATTTTTTTTGTGGTTATACTACCTTTCAAGATTCTAACTTTCTGGAGCACTAGAGCCAGCAGTAGCTTAATAGAATCATAGCCTTGATTTCCTCTTAAATCAATTAAACTGCTTTGAACTTAAGTGAACTATAGCCTTGCTCACTTCAAGACTCATATTTTTAAGTTTCGTTTTAAGTGTTAGACTTGAAAGGCCTATCAAGTATCTAGGTTAGGTGATACTTTGTGGTTACGATATTGGTCCTTTATTTTAAGATTATATTTTAATTATATATGCAGATTTAATTGTGAACCATTGTGGGGAGATATCTGCTATAACTTGGTGTATAACTTTTAAGAAATTTTAGTATAGAATTTAAGCAGTTTGTAAGGGATCTTTTTATTGAATTTAAGCAGATATAGTTTCAACTAAATTGTTAAATTTAAACAGATATTGTTTCAACTAAATTGTTGAGGAGGGGGCTTTTAATTGTTCTATTCAAAGCCAAGTAGTACGCCTGAGCTTGCATAACCTCCTACATCCTGGGGTTTTGCCATAGAGGGTCCAGACTCTAATCCTTCTTTTTTCTATACTTTGCATGACGGCGGCCGGAAGTGGTGGCCGAGCCAGACCCAGATATCCCTCAGCCTTAAAGGGGGAAGTCAAAGAGTAGGGGTCAGGGCCAAAGGAACCTGAAGAGGCTGCCAGTCATCAGAGGGGACCCTCTGAAGGAGCGGTTAGAAGGAGCCCACAAGCCGACCCAGGAGGAGAAGACAACCTCGTTGAGCAAGCCAGGTTGTATCGCTCACTTAAGCCAGCAGTCCCTGTTTATTATTGTAAATAAGTCATCACTCACAATTCACCATTCAAATAGTTTATATTTTAACCACCAATATACTTGTTATTGTTTAATTCTCTTTTGAATTTTTTTCTGAACCCATCCCTTCAGTGTTTCTGGAGAGGTTGGGCAATTTCACTAACTTCCTTGGAGTTTGGAGGTGAAAACTCCTGGCGCCCTTTTTCTTGAGTTTTTGTTGAACCTTAGAGTAATCTCGCGATAAAAGTTAGTGATTTTGCCTGACATCTCTTATAAGAGGAAAAGAATAAGTTGCCAAGGATCCACAACCCACCGTAAGTAAACTGAGCAGCCCAAAGGCACCCCAGTTTAGCTAGATTGGAGGTCTTAACTTAGTTGAACTTTCAATCTAGCTTTACACAATTTGGCGCCCAACGTGGGGCCCGATTTGGCGATTTGTTCTTTTCTTTCTTCGAAGCCTGAAGAGAGGTGTAGAGTGAACTTTTGAAGTGAGTTGACTAGAGTCAGTTTTTTATAGTTTGCCTTTATTCAAAATTTTATTGAATTTTGCTGCAGTTATTTTGCCAATATTTTGAATAACTATCGATCCTTTGAATTCATTTTGATATTTGGTCGTTTAGATTTTCTCCTGATAGTATCACCTTTGAGAACTATTTATTACGTTTAAGATTTTATCTTGCCTACATTTTTGAATATATCTTGATTATTGATTCTGATTGATTGCCTACATCTTTGAGTATATAGCTACTGATTATTGATTTTTATTGATTGCCTACATTTTGAGTATTTTTGACTTACCGAATATTTTCTGATTATTACCCATTTATCTAGCTGATTTTGACTATTTTGAGTTATTGAATATCTTTGATTATTGACCATTTATCTTATTGACTGCTGTGAGCAGTATATCTTTTGTCGACTTTTGATTACTGATTGATTTAGATTTTGATTCCCAAAATGGACGCAGGTCATTTATTGAGTGCAGAACTAGACTATGAACTCCGTGTGAGAGGCATACAACCATCTGGTAGTATGGATGACAAACGAAAGGTACTGAGAGGGTTGTTCAGTCAAGAACGAGCTCACAGATCTTTCATTGAGTCATTTATAGTTCAGCCTCATGATGACGATGTTGATGCAATCAAAACGTCATTGACCGATTTAGAGCAAAAGATAGCAGCCTTTGTCAGTGCTACTGGTAGTTCTGAACACAAGAGGCTTGTATCTCGTTTGACCCATGTTTCTGGTAGGATCAATCGCCTAAGAACCGATGATGAAAGTCAGGAAGCCATGAAGCAACGTTTGCTTCTGCTTCTTTTAAAATTGGAAGCTGAGCTAGATGAAAAGGTTGCACCTGCAACTAGCACTCCAGTGGAGAGAATGCCTCCAGCTCCAATTTTCTCAAACCCCAAGCCTGTGTTACCATATAAGTGGAATTTGTGTTTTAAAGGGACTTCAAATGAGTCCGTTGTCTCCTTTTTAGAAAAGGTTGAGTCCATGAGACTATCCCGCTGTGTACAGAAAAATGAACTATTTCTTTCAGCTGGTGATCTATTCAAGGATAAAGCTTGGATTTGGTTTAATGTTAATAGATCTAGGTTTTCAGACTGGGACAGTTTGGTTGCTAAGTTGAAGGAAGATTTCTTGCCTTATCAGTATCAGGAGGACCTGATGCAGGAGATCAATAATAGAACTCAAGGTTCTGATGAACGAGTCTCTTTATATATTTGTGCTATGGAGGGGTTATTTAACCGTCTCCCTGAAAAACCTGATGAGAAGACCATAGTCAACAAAATCAGGCGCAATCTCTTGCCATTTTACGTAGCCCAACTAGCCCTTCATGACATCAATACAGTGTCAGAGCTGGCAGCTCTCTGCAAAAAGCTAGAGGAGTCTAGAAGTTGGTCTGATAGGTATAAACCTCCTACCCCTAGTAACTCTAGTTTCTTAGAACCAGACTTAGCCTACCTTTCAACATCTAGGGATAGTCCCAGAGAAAACAGAAGGGTGTTTAATAGTAAGTCCTTTGATGTTTCTTCTATATCTAAGGACGAGTGTTGGAATTGTCATCAAACTGGACATAGGTATTCCAAATGTTCAAGTCCTGGGTCAAGATTTTGTTTTGGTTGTGGATCACAAGGTGTGATCAAGCCCAGGTGTCATAGGTGTTCGAGAAACTGTAAAACTGGACGACGCAGGTACCCCAGTTCAAGGTCCTGTGCAGACCGAAGCTCCGGCTCAGTCGTCTTCAAACAGACGAAAAAAGTCCCAGAAAGGAGAGCAAAAACAGAAGTAGAGTTTGTTTCTCCTGTAGAGAATCCGAACCCTTGTGCCTTATTGGAAGACCCATGTAAGAAGGTCTGTTCCATGTTTGTGTCCAAACCTGGTGATGAAAGACCATATCTAGAAGTCCAAATCTTAGGTGAGACTTTTATAGCTCTTGCTGATTCTGGCAGCAGTGTTTCAATTTTGGGAAACTCTGGTTTTGCCTTGCTTGAAAAATGGAATGTGAATCTTTCTTTAGATTATTCTCTGCAAGTGACAACTGCAGATGGTGTTCCACAGGCTACCATTGGAAAATTTACTGTACCCATCACTCTTGGTAACATGACAAGGGATGTACAAATTTGGGTAATTCCGTCTATTAATTATAGTCTTGTTTTGGGTATTGACTTCTTAAAAGCTTTTAGAGTTCATGCCAATTTTTCAGATAATCAGTATCAGATGTCAGTTTGTGTGGTGAACACTATTTGTCCTGCTGAAAATCTGAATTCCCAACAGAAGGCCAAACTTTCAGAAGTAATTGGCCTATTTAAGTCAATTGGCCCTACTGACAGAATAGGAAGAACTCACCTTCTGACCCATCACATTGATACTGGTCAAGCCAAACCAATTAGGCAAAGACAATACCCTTTGTCACCAGCAATGCAGAAACATCTTGACAAGGAAATCGATCAGATGTTAAAGCAGGGTCTTATTCAGAGATCAAATTCCGAGTGGTGTAGTCCACTTTGGCTTGTGAAAAAAGCTTCTGGAGAGTATAGAATCTGTTTTGACGGACGCAAGCTTAACTCTGTGACTTGTAAAGATGCATATCCTATGCCCCTCATTGACTCAGTGATTAATAAGTTGAGAGATGCTAGATTCTTGTCATCAATTGACTTAAAATCTGCATTCTTTCAAATTCCTTTAGATGAGAAATCAAGACCGAAAACTGCTTTTGCTGTTAGAGGACGAGGACTTTTTGAATTTTGTGTCATGCCCTTTGGTTTATCATGTTCCGCTCAGAGCATGTGTCGTTTGATGGACATGGTTATTGGTCCAGCATTAGAACCTTATGTTTTCTATTACCTTGATGACATTGTAATTGCTACACCAGATTTTGATTTGCATTTAGACATTTTGAGAAAACTTTTTGAAAGATTAAAACAGGCTGGTCTTACAGTTAACTTTGAAAAATGTGAATTTTGCAGACCCTCATTGAAATTTCTTGGTTTTGTTGTTGATGAGAAAGGTCTTCGTACAGATGAATCTAAAGTATCTGCTATTGTTGATTATCCAGTCCCTAAGACCACCACCCAAGTTAGACGTTTGATCGGTTTAGTTGGCTACTACCGACGCTTTCTAAAAAATTTTGCCTCAATCTGTAGTCCCATTTCTGACCTTTTGAAAGGACGAAAAAAGGGTCAAAGCATTGAATGGACAGAGGAAGCTGATCGTGCATTTGCTCAGATCAAGGAGAGCCTAACAACTGCTCCAGTCCTAGCTTCACCTGACTTTTCAAAGCCTTTTATTTTATATTGTGATGCTTCAGATACCGGAGTTGGTTCTGTATTATATCAGGAAACTGATGGCATAGAGCATCCTATAGCCTATGCTAGTAAAACCCTGAATAAGTGTCAGAGGAAGTATACCGTTACCGAAAAAGAGCTGTACAGCATTATTGTTGCCATTGAAAAGTTTAGGGGATACATTGAGGGCACACATTTTACTGTAATAACTGATCATGCTTCACTGATTTGGTTAAACAATATGAATAACCCTAGTGGCAGACTAGCCCGTTGGGCAGTTAAACTTTCTCAGTTTGATTTTACAATAGTCCATAGAAAGGGATCCCAGAATGTAGTAGCTGATGCCTTATCTCGATCAGTAGCAGTTCTTAACTTAGATACAGTAAAACTTGATGGGTGGTACACTAAAATGATTCAGAACGTCCAAGAAAAGCCTGATGATTATCCTTCTTATAAGGTAGAAAATGGCATTTTGTATAAACATATATTTAGTAGAGATCCTTTAGTGAGTAATTTAACAGACTGGAAGATTGTGGTGCCTCGAGCACATCGTAAAGAAGTAATTAAAATGTATCATGATAATGAGACCGCTGCTCATTTAGGTGTTTCTAAGACCATTTCTCGTATATCAGAACTGTATTATTGGCCATTTCTTCATAAGGATGTATATAGATATATTAAGAATTGTAAGACTTGTGCTAGTTGTAAAGTTTCTAATCTGCCTAAAGCAGGATTAATGGGCTCATATAAAAATATTAATTTTCCGTTTCAATTGGACAGTTGTGATCTTTTAGGTCCTTATCCTAGATCTAAAAGTGGGAATCAATATCTTTTTGTGGTCATAGATTGGTTTACCAAATTCACTTTAGTTCAGCCCCTTCGTAAAGCTACAGTCCAGCACATTAATAGGTTTTTAGAGAATAATGTTTTTCTCATATTCGGTGTGCCTCAGATTATAGTATATGACAATGGACCTCAGTTTAGGAGTAAAGATTTCAAAAACCTTATGGAGGAATATAAAGTTCAGAAAATATGGTATAATGCCAGGTATCATGCACAAATTAACCATACAGAGCGTCAGAATAGAGTTATTATCACAGCCATTAGGTCATATATTAAGGAAGATCAGAAAACTTGGGATCAGTCTATTTTCAAAATTGCTCAGGGTTTGCGTTTAGCAAAACATGATGTGACTGGGTATTCCCCAGCTTTCTTAACTTTCGCTAGAAATGTTCCTGTTTCAGGAGACTACTTTGGAAAGATTTCTGATAATGCCAGGAACATTGTTGAAATTTCTGACAAGAATGCCAGGTTAGATGATGTTCAGGGGATGACGGAAATTTTTTCGAAGGTTCGAGAACGAATCAAAAAGGCTTACCTTCGCAATGCTGAAACTTATAACCTAAGGCGTAGGCCCGCCCAATTTTCTGAGGGTGAAAAGGTTTGGAAGGTTAATTATGTGTTATCTAAGGCTGCTGATCATTTTAATGCTAAATTGTCTCCCAAATATATTCCTTGTATTGTTAATAAGGTTTTGTCCCCTTTGGTATATAATTTGGTGGACAAGTATGGTAACGACTTGGGCAACTGGCATGTTAAGGATCTTAAAAAGGATGATACAGGGCTGGATTCTGATGATGATCCAGATCCAGTTCCAGACTTGGAACCAGCCTCTGAACTAGAGTCTGAAGCCAGTGATGATGGGGGTTAATTGCCACGTCTTTAAGGACATTGCCCTGCTGATAGGGGCTGGCATGGTATGTTTGTGGGGAAAAGGAGTACTTCTTTCTGCTCAAGCATCAGTGCCTGAGGAATGCTACAGCACCGGAAAATTACCGGGTGGGAGTACAAGTCTTCCGACAGGCTACTTATGGACGAAACAACATCTTTGTCTAATCACCTTAGGTGATTTACGTCCAAACAGCATGGCTGATAGCATCAGTATGCGAGAGTGTCGTTAGGGATTGTTATTGTCTGGTACTTATGGTTATCTTTCCTTTTATAGGATGTATAGATTTGGTTTAGGTTCTTTTGTTGTAGGTATGACTAGTCATAGCGTGAAATGTGACTTGTCATTTTGCTGGATAATGTTATTACTATTTCGTTTTCCCTGATGACTCATTTGCTTATTTGAGTGCTTTCACCGATTTTGTCGTTTGTATATTAGTTCCCGGATTTGACATTTTAGATATTAGGTATAGTGTCCTGAATGTGAATAGGCACTTTGTATATTTGTAAATTTCTGATATATGCGAGGATCTCTCCAGTCATGCCTTCAGTAGATCCGCTGTGGTATTTAGGTTAGGATATGTTAGGTTATTTTGGGTTAATATTATTGACATTCTCACCTTAGTTGTACTTGGGTTAGTGTCGGTTGTTATAATGCTTATGTATAACCTTTGCAAGGTTTGTCAGTCATTTTCTTTTGTGCTCGTACTGTGGTATTCTCTAATTTCAGGTTGATTAGTACCTTCCTCTGTAGTTTAGCATCAGTTAGTTTGAAAATTCTCGAATGGCTTCTCGAATTTTTCCTGGTGGGAGGGATGTGTAACGAAATTTTTGTTAATTTCGTTACACGTCGTCTGTGACTCCTTTTATAGATCAATTCTCACAGAATGATATCCTAGTGACAGGTAGATATGTGTTCCACGCTTGTGCCTTGCCGTTACGCTATTAAAAGAACCACTTTTCCGCGCCTATTTTCTGTTCTCTAGCCTGACTGGACTATATCTGGTTCTAATGCGCAGACGCGACCAGGAGGCGTCACCTTGTCGTGGATTGTGAGATGGTGTGCAATGTGGGTTGCCTACCTGCGGGCAGGTTGGATTAAGGTACTAACTTGTTATTTATAGAATTTAGCCTTGCAAAGTTATTAGTTTCATTCTTTTAGTGCATTTTTCGTTCCCTATTATGAGTTTATTTTGTTAATAATAGTAATTCTGTCCTGAGTTGCAACTAAGACTATGGTTACTTTGAGGTTGGGTCGGTAGTGAGCCGTTGGCGGCGCTGCCTAACCAGGGGCCTGCTGTGATTGGTCAGTTGGCTATTAAAATTCGTGAACTCTCGAGAAGCCTCCGTGGTTTCCGACGAAAAATCATAAATAGAAGTGTTCCTCTCTTTGGCGTCTCTCTAGCTCTACGGCGTCTCTTGTACGTTAGTTTCTGCGGCTGCTTCTGGTCTCTCAACATCACAGGTTGGTTCTGTCCTTTTTGGCCTTCCGCCATCTTTAATCCATGAGTGACTTGCCAGTTTCAATTTGTCGTGTGGGTCAACTTTGAAGTTTATTTACTCTCTTTCCGCGAGGTTTTATTTGAAGTACCTAACACGGCAATTATTTGTGGAATTCCGCTATTTCGACATTTTAGTTTGACTGCCATTGTGTCGCAGTGATTTCGTATTTTTCGCTAGCATACCGTTGATATCGAAACTTTAGTATCTAAAATCGATATTGTTGATTTGATTGAGTTCATTTTCGAGTTAGGTTGTGAACGCCATACTGTGTTATACCTATGTGTTTTCAGCTCAAGATGTGCATCTGCTACCTAAAGGAACCAACCTGGTATTGATGTCGATCTAAGAAAATACAAGCCCCTTTTTCCACCTGCTTCTGAGACCTTGGAAGGACACACAGAGCGTGACTGCAAGCTGTTCCCGCTACTTTGGATATAGAAGGTACGTAAATATTGCTTATTTCAATTTGAACGCCATTTAGGCAGTTGTCGAGCTATTTTACGTACTTTCGTATCTAGAGTTTGTAGTCACCTCCAAGTGTGACCTTCAGTCCGCTTTTTCTTTGTTTTTTTTATGTTGTTGCTCATTTGTACTTTTTGAGAGAGAGAGAGAGAGCACACCTTTTTTTTTATTTGGTAGAGTCTGTGTAAAAATTGCTTCGTTATTGTTTCCGCCATTTTGGGCAGCTAATGCGAGCACTTTTGCATAGGTGTCTAACCTTCTTCAGTTTTCTTTGTACCTCGTACAATTTTTTTTTAGAGAGAGAAAAGCACCTGTCTTTATTTTGGTATAATTTTGATAGTTTTTGAGTGTGCTGACACACACATTTTGCAAATTTTGTGCTGTAGTTTTGCTGTACGATTTTGACAATTTTCCATATTTACAACCGATACAGCCTACCGAAGTACATCTATGTGAGACTGAACGTACTCATAGATTTTTGTTTCCTTTGGAGCTATAATTTTAATATTGAGAGTATTTATTGAAGTATAGTTGCTCGCACCTTGCAACTACTGTGCATATAGTTTCAATTTTCTGGATTACTTGTGATATTTGATTTTGAGACATTTTAGTAAACATTTGTGGGCTTGATAATTTTTTTTGTGGTTATACTACCTTTCAAGATTCTAACTTTCTGGAGCACTAGAGCCAGCAGTAGCTTAATAGAATCATAGCCTTGATTTCCTCTTAAATCAATTAAACTGCTTTGAACTTAAGTGAACTATAGCCTTGCTCACTTCAAGACTCATATTTTTAAGTTTCGTTTTAAGTGTTAGACTTGAAAGGCCTATCAAGTATCTAGGTTAGGTGATACTTTGTGGTTACGATATTGGTCCTTTATTTTAAGATTATATTTTAATTATATATGCAGATTTAATTGTGAACCATTGTGGGGAGATATCTGCTATAACTTGGTGTATAACTTTTAAGAAATTTTAGTATAGAATTTAAGCAGTTTGTAAGGGATCTTTTTATTGAATTTAAGCAGATATAGTTTCAACTAAATTGTTAAATTTAAACAGATATTGTTTCAACTAAATTGTTGAGGAGGGGGCTTTTAATTGTTCTATTCAAAGCCAAGTAGTACGCCTGAGCTTGCATAACCTCCTACATCCTGGGGTTTTGCCATAGAGGGTCCAGACTCTAATCCTTCTTTTTTCTATACTTTGCATGACGGCGGCCGGAAGTGGTGGCCGAGCCAGACCCAGATATCTCTCAGCCTTAAAGGGGGAAGTCAAAGAGTAGGGGTCAGGGCCAAAGGAACCTGAAGAGGCTGCCAGTCATCAGAGGGGACCCTCTGAAGGAGCGGTTAGAAGGAGCCTACAAGCCGACCCAGGAGGAGAAGACAACCTCGTTGAGCAAGCCAGGTTGTATCGCTCACTTAAGCCAGCAGTCCCTGTTTATTATTGTAAATAAGTCATCACTCACAATTCACCATTCAAATAGTTTATATTTTAACCACCAATATACTTGTTATTGTTTAATTCTCTTTTGAATTTTTTTCTGAACCCATCCCTTCAGTGTTTCTGGAGAGGTTGGGCAATTTCACTAACTTCCTTGGAGTTTGGAGGTGAAAACTCCTGGCGCCCTTTTTCTTGAGTTTTTGTTGAACCTTAGAGTAATCTCGCGATAAAAGTTAGTGATTTTGCCTGACATCTCTTATAAGAGGAAAAGAATAAGTTGCCAAGGATCCACAACCCACCGTAAGTAAACTGAGCAGCCCAAAGGCACCCCAGTTTAGCTAGATTGGAGGTCTTAACTTAGTTGAACTTTCAATCTAGCTTTACAGTATAATCATCATGTCATCTATTCCGCTAATAGCCCTACGTGATTGAAGCGGTTTTAAATGTTTAATAAAAAAAACAAGCTATTTATTTAAATGCAGAGGGACCCTTTTGCAGCTCATAGGAATAGGCATAAAAGGATTTGAAATAACACAGGAGGTCCGGCTCGAACACTAAGGACACATGATGATGTATAGTAAATGTCATTGTGAGCCACCTACTATATCTTCTTGTATAAATGGTGGTTGAGCTATATGCATCCTATAGTCTCTTCATCCACCAATATTGGAAAAGTTCTTGAACCTTTTATTTCCTATGAGAACAGATCACGAGCACGTTTGGCTTTAGCTGTATGAATTTTGTCACAATTTTTACTGGAAATGTAATTGTTGAAGGGAAACAACGATCTAATATGTACGGTTCAATATAGCTCTACAACGCAAAAAAATAGTTCAAGATTTGCAAGGAGAATCATGGAGTGACATATGACACAAGAAACTTATTTAGACAAATTTTGCACCTCATACAGAATAGGCAGAAAAGGATTAGAAATAACACAGGATATCTCTGACTCGACCACCAAAGACACATGATGATAATAGTAATTATGAGACACCTACTATATCTTGAATAAATGGTGGTTGAGCCATGAATCTGTTCATCCATCAAAATTGGAAAAAAAGTTCTTTTATTCGCTATAACAGATCACTAGCACTCTTGACTTTGGCTGTATGAACCTTGTAAGAATTTGTTTCAACAATGCCATAACTTTAATTTTTTTTGCTGAATGAATCCCATATTATTTCTTCGTGCGGAATCACCCAAGGCCCGGCTCAACTCAATATCATACTCAATCCTAATTTAATTTAAAAGTCCCAACTAATCGGATAATTTAGGGTCATTTAGAGACTTTGACCAATTCCTTGTATTTTTTCTATTGAGGGTAGCTGGAAAACGATGAAGGACAACAAAAATCTTGTTTATGTGGTTCTTTGTAGCTCTACAGCACAGAAAGATAATTTTAGATATAGAATATAGCAGCAGAAATCCGTGTCTCTGCTGAATTCATATGATGATGATAATGATGGAATCTTGATTAGTGCACACACAGAAAAAAATACTGTTGCGTTTCCAATTAATTGTTAGTATTTGGATGTTTTTACATCGCTTTAAATATATTTACAGTTGTTTCAAATCCATGTCATTGAAAGAATTCAATCCTTATATTTGAAGTAATCACAGGTACGCCAATAAATTCAAAATAATTTTATATTCGTTCTAACGATATGTATAATCATTCTAATACCAGTATTGACATATAATGCAATTAAAACATCCTTTTGTTTTCTAAATTTACCCTATGTTCCATTTAAGCAAAGCATACAATCTATTCAATGTCTGCCTAGTCACGTCGAACGTCGTCGTCAACGTGGAACGCCACGTCGAACGTCGTCGCCGACGTGTGGCTAGTAGGCCCGATTTTATCAACAGGCGCATTTTAACAAAGGCTTTGACCAATCAGAGCAGATTCATGCTCTTAATTGGGCATTCTTTAAATGTCTGTAATTTGATAACCAAACACGATATCAAAAAAAGCCAAATAGACGATAAAGCGCAAGCTTTTTTCTTTAATCTGCTTTTTGAATCATTGCTGTAAGATTAAAAGTAACGTCAGAAGCTTGAAAATGCGAAATTCATTTTATGGTGACCTTTGGACCTTAGCTTTGGATATTTGGACTTATCTTCTCTCATCTTAGACACACAACTGGAGAAAGGGAACAGGCGGTCACGCCTCCTCGCTAACAGGGAAACACGTCTTTTCTTGGATTCTCGGTTTCCTATAGACCCTTAAGCTATGCACAATACCATCGAGGTAGAACCCATGGAGGCGCGATAGCGTAGCTGAAATCAGGTACAAGTTGGCCATATTGATTCGACACTTATGTCAAACAGCTGACGTTTCTTTGACAATTTCGTGTTTGCTTTTTTTTTTGGTGTTTTTACCGAGATTTTTAGTTATTTTTAAGTGATATTCTAGTGAATTCATGAAGGAAACAATGGTTTCATGTGCTTATCGTAGTTGCTCTAGCAGAGATGGCAGGGATAAAAAGAAATCGACAGGAATTACATTTCATAGGTATGTATGCAAAAAAATAACAATGCACAGGACCGCATTTGTAATCTTTATCTCAATAAAGTGTAACATATCGCAGCAATAAAACAGTCGTATTATTCAATTGGTGATGAATGTCGTCTCTACAAAGCCTGTTTTTTTCATATACTTAACTTATACTATGAATTTTGCATTTACATCATCATTGTAATGAATTTTCAAAACTATTTACATAAGAAAGTAATCCGGCTCTGGCGAGGCGTCCATATTGTTACCACACTTAGCCACGCCTCCTGCTACCGTTTTTGTTATGCGAAATTGGACCTTATAGCGTCTCCTTGGGATTCTACCTCGATGGCACAATACATATTAGCTGCTGACATGAGTCATGGCCGACTCTACAGTAGGCCGGAGCCTTAGATGTGGCAACGTGGCTTAGCTGTCAAATAGTGGCCCTATAGTTTCAGAATAATTATTACATTTTATATGTATTAGAGTTCATCTCGGTTAATAAATTGAGAAAAGTACTTTTTAGAACTACTACTACTAATACCACTTAGATCTGATGTCTGTTTCATCACAGTCAGACACTACAAAATAAAAATAAACGCAACCTGTTTCCTGCCGCCACTTCCATTTCCACTTAAATGAACACTCAATTTACTTTGTAAATTATCACTTGAGCTAGAAAAATTCACTATTAGGTCACTGCGAAGCCATTCTTGCTGGTCTTGATTTCCCTTTCACTATCAAATGCTTTCGTAGGTATGCCCCAGGCCATGCCCAGATGAGTTCTATTAACTGTATTTTTCTGTGATATTTGGGAGGTCCAGAAAACATTATAGGTACCACATTGTGCTTTAAAATAGGTCTTATCTTTGGAAATGTTTGTCAATTATTGTCTTTATCCTTATAAATATAACGAGCCCTTCCGAGGAATACCTTTCACCCACTTCTGTTTATGTCCCTTATCGGACGCACAATTGCTAGTGCAACCTGGTACTACACACTTTGCAGGCATCTTTTTATCCTTATAGTTTCATTTGTGCAGGTAAATAAGTAGAAACCCATTCAAAATCACCTTACAACGAACGTTCTTTTTAATCTGTTGGGCCATGGTTTGGCCCTCTACTCATGTCTCTACTGAGCTGCAACCTGGTACTACATGCTTTGCAGGCATCTTGTTATCTTTATAGTTTCGTTTGTGCAGGTAAATAATTAGAAACAAATTAATAATCACCTTCCAACTATATTTTCTGAACCTGGAAGAATACACATGACATAACAACAAATGAAAACACGGCTTGATCTCCAACGTTGCCATATTTCAATGCTCCAGCCTAGTGAGTAGAGACGGCCATGCATGAGTACAATGTAACGACAATAAAAACAATTTTGTAAATGTCTTATTTTGAATAAGGTAGCGATATCCGGTAATAAAAGTACATTGCAATATAAATAAAGAAATCAATCCAAAAACAATAAGAAATCAAACCCTATGATGTCCGATCCTGGATCAGCAATTTCACATGGTAACTGTTTTCTGTCAGCCATTCCCGGAAAAGATAATTTACTAATCTGTTTTCCTTTCAGGCTTACAAGTAAAGGACAGATAGAGAGAAAGGGCCATCGTCTGTTCAAAGTTGGCATTGTGACCCAAACGGGTCAGCGCGATAAATCTGATGGCAAGAGAAAACAGACAAATTAATTTTTGGGGGTCGCTTCCTATCGATTGTCTCTTATCGCCCCAAAAGCTGGTGTGGGTTATGTCACTTTCTCGGTTAGCAATAATATTTATGTATTTTGTAAGAGAGCACTTGTGACGGCTTCACTGGCGTACCTTAAGGGAATATCAGAGAGTTATTTTGGTCACCATATTGTGAGCCCACTTAGTTCGTACCTCTGTATATTGTTATCCAGAATAGGTAATTCCTTCTTAAAAAATTTTATTATTTCTGTTTTATAAGTGAAACAGATTAACGGCTGTTGCTATATGAAAAGTGTCATAGTTAATATAGGGCTTAGTAATGATCCCATTGCCGCGCCAAAGTTCGTTTCATAAATGTTCATGCAACTTAAGAGCTGTTTGCAACGGTTCAGCTGTAACCATTTTTTGACTATTAATTTTGAGATTTCTGACCTGGAAAAAATAGCATGAAGAAAATGGACAGTTCTAGAGAAATGACGACGTTTTTTTTGAAATCTCCTAATAGACAGTTAATAAAAACTTTTACACAGGTTAGTTGGCAGGTTTATGTGTTACCTAGACTTTCACGTTCATGTGTATGAAGAAGATTAGTTGTTATTTCTTTTCATTTAGCATACATCTTTCTAGGGAGTGTATTCAAAAGTTATTAGCCTACTACTACTAAATGAGAAAATAAAGTTTAAAACTCAAAATGTTTTATTATTTTCCGTTACATTATCTCAAATGGATAAATTTGTTGCTCTTAACTTATAACTTTAAAAAAATTGTGTCTAGCTCTGATATATTGATATCTGCTCTAGGCTGAATAGATATCAGTTCATCCCCATATACATGCTTATACTTATGGATACTGAAACAGTTTTTGATGAAAGACTTTTCTTAGAGATGGTTCATATCAATAACTGTGAAAATAGTTTAAATAAAAGATCAGATATTAATAATTTAAGCAGCATATATTCCTATATTTAGAGATGGGATCATGCGGGACTCGCAAATATCTCTAACTCCTCCCTTTAATACTTTACTTAAGACACCCCAGGAAGTGTATTTCTGTTGGATTCATCTGCCCTGTCCCGGTCTCATTAGCTGGGTTCTCTCTTCTTTTTCCTTTTTACTATAACAGGGTTGTTGACTTCATTGAAATTTTCTTCCTACATACCTTTTTAAACATTGACATATTTTTTCATATCATATCCCATGATGGTATCAACCTATACTGTATTTGCCCCCTTTCAATTGTCATTATCACAATTAAATTTCCTCCCCCTTAAACTAGTTTTATAAAATTAATGTGAAAAAAGAAAAAAATTCTTGCAAGTAGTTTGTTTTTTTAACAAATTGCCTCAATTTCCCTTGGTCTTTTTGGCCATTTTTCAATCTTTCTTCATCCTCCCGACTTTTTTCGCACCATTATGCGTCCCCCCCCCTTTTTGTGTCTCCATTGCCATTTTTCTCTACATCAACGTTGCCATCCCCTAATTGTTTAAAATTATGCAAAACACGACACTGGTTTGACAATATGCCTTAAACTATTAATTAACGAGCCGCCTATGGTTCCCCCTCCAAATATTTGCTTTTGCGCACATGCAGAGACATAGGATTTAGTTATTTTCTGGCATAATGTTGGTAATTGTTTCTAGATTTTCACTTGTCATTGATACATCTATCTCATTTCCTCATTCTACCTGTTGCCGCCTTCCGGCTTCATACCACATGTAGGTTATCGTATCCAGCGGACATGTTGCATTTTGCGCGACGTTCATCAAATTTTCCTACATAATGTGATATTACACAATTTTTCAACATTTTAATTATTAAATTCACTTTTCATTGATCAATTTTTAACCTAATGACCTGTTTTGTGTGTTAACTTGCTGCTTTTTGGCGTGTCCTCATGTTTTTTGAGATTGTGACTCCTGAAGACGAAATCTTCCGTTGTAAGTTACCTTTCTTTTTGCACAATTATGTATTGTTGCCTTAAGCACTTATTTATATTGTAGCAAGCCCTGAAGATGGGAATAAACATTTCCGAAAGCCGAAAGCTCAGCATGAACAATTAGTTTCATTTTCTTCTGGCCTCACCATTTTTGCTACGGCTGCAACCCCAAGATTGTTGCCTGCTTTATACTTATATGTGTGTTGCCTAGTTACAAACATCGGCGATTTCAGATTTTCTCCGATAAACATTTTGAGGGAAACTAAACTCGTCTACTTAGATCGTGACTAAACCGCTTCAATGATTTGTCGGAATCTAATACGCTATCAAGTTATTAAAGGGGTGTATTAAAAAATCTACTCCGGAGTATTAAGACTCGCAAACTTTGTTTTAAGTGGGTCATAACGTCAACTATGATTTGTGGAAGAGATTGGAAACAATTTATGTTTTGCTTACACATCTATCCAATGAACTGCTATACATTATGCATGAGCCAAAGAGAGACGCTCTTACAAGGGGACGTCAAGTTGTGCTTACCTATATGAATCTGGTGTGGAAAGTGTAAACTCTGGGGGTTATGTTTCTTAGATACGGCTTTATGCTGTCAGTAAGACTAAACACAGAATATTGAGTAATAATCGAATCTATTAGTAATATCATTCGACCCAGAACACTAAGTATTCGCCTTTCAGTTAATATAATCGTATTTTAGCAGCATGTAGCCTAATTTGAATGTTTAGCCCTAGCGTTGTTGCTCACATTTAACCAACCCATTAGCCTTTGGCTGGCTTTGGCTAGTTTGTCGCTCCTTAACGCAAAATAAAAAAGTGGGAAAATATTAATCAACTGGTTAATACATGAGGAATAGCATGCAGGTCGGATATTAAAACACCTCTAACGCCAAAAGAAGAAGAAAGTCTAGTTTTGAGAACGAGTTTTTTCTACTAGGGACTCATCGATAAGTAAGGGCAACGGTTAAATGAATATTGCTCTTTTGGCCTTGCATTACTCAGTGATTGATGTTGTGGATGTCTTGCCTTTTTCAGGCACTCATACAAATTTTACTTCCCAAGCCGATAGATGAGGGTAGTATTGTGATCGCGGAAATTTTCTATTTTGAGATAATACACTTTTTGGACGTTTCATGATGTCTACATAAAGAAAATCCACGGCACTCATTTCCGTCGGTCTGTCTGCCTGTCTGTCGGTCTGTTTGCATTTTTTTACCCTCATAATCTCAGTAAGATTGTGATGAAATTTGAGTGACGGTATACTGCTGGTTCGTAGTAGGTAATGCTGCTATAATTGTGAAAATAGGTGCATTGACGGTGCCGGAGGAGTAATTAGGAAAAAATAGGCAACTTCAAATATTCCTCAAGCTTCTCTTTTAGCCGTTTTAGGGCTTCCCGGTCATTTTCGACTTCTTTTAGAGGTGAAATTGGGGTGATTGGGGGGTGTAGTAGTAGTAGTAGTAGTATTAGTGGTGGGGAGGCGAAGCCAGGCAAGTAGGCCACCTTTGACCCTTTTTGCCGACCCCACATAGCACACACACACACATACTCATTTCCCTCTTTTTGGCCATCATTAGCCTGGTGTATTTGTGTTCTGTGTAGGCTTTGTTACTGTTTCCCAGCGCCACTTTAGGAACAGCACTGTTAATTAGAACCCAACAGTGAATGGTCAGGTGGGGAATCTCGCCGAGGTTTATGGAAATTCACCTCTGATTGAAAAATCAGAAAATAAATTTCTGCCTCTGGCGAGATTCGAACCCGGGACCTTGCGGTCACGAGTCCTAGGCTCTACCCACTGAGCCACCCACCGGTTTATTGGGGGTGTAAATCTGAAACATTTTTTATATCCAAAGTAGTCTGTCCATTGACATGGTGAAGAAAAGCCTAGCGGCATAATACACTTACTTAGGTCCATCCGATCACTGCCTTGCCTATAGCAGAAACCATGTATGATGAATGAACATACGGGTATTCCTTTAGATCGTTATTTATTGTATAACGTGGAAACTATTGAATTGGCTTTATTGAAATTTTCAAAGTGTTATTACCATGGAGAGAATGGCGCTTATGATTTTTAGAAGTCCTGTCAGTGGCGGCGCAGCAATAATAGAAAAACTAAAAATATAAAAACCCCCAAACTTCTTTTTTAAGCAGTTTAGAGGTTTGTGATAACTCTCTACTCTTATTAGGGAGAAGGTCAAATTGGAATGGGGGGTGGTGAAGCTGAAAAATTTGTTATATCAATAATAGATTGGCCGTTGAGCTGTGAAAGAAGGGCCTAGCGGCATTATACACTTTTTTGGGTCCATCCGAATATTGCCTTGCCTATTACAGAAACCAAGGGACTTCGAATTTTCTGATGTATACATACGAGTATAACTTCAGATCGCTCTGTATTGTGTAAGGTGGAAGTCATTGAATTGATTTTAATGAAACTTCGACACAATATTATTACCTTGGCGAGAATGGAAAACGCGTATGGTTTTTAGAAAACGTGTTAGTGGTGGCTCAGCAATAATCAAAAAACTAAAATATATTCAAAAAGTTCAAACTTAGCTTTTAGGCGCTTTAGGGGTTGCTTATCATTTTGTACTTCTTTTTAAGTGTGGGTGAAATTGTGGTGGTTGTGGAGTCGGGGGTTATAAAACTAAAAATGTTGTTTTATTTACAATGGGCTGTCCATACTGACCAATGAAGGAAAGTCCTGGAGGCATAACACACTTTTTGCGGGCGGGCAGGCGGGCGATGATTTAGTTGCAAGGGGATATCAGCCTATAGCTTCGAGCTATGGAAAAATAATAAACTGATATCACCGCAATGTGTGTGAAGTACTGAGTCAATCAGCTTGACTTTATTTTTTTGTAAACGATTTTTAATCGGGAAATATTACAAATCATAACATGACAGATATTGTCAAATAAGTACCATTCTTTGATTTTCAAGGTTACGTGCAAGCAGTTCCAGGGTTTGATGCGGATTTCTTGACACTTAGTGATAGTGGTATATAAAATAACGTAAAAAAATATAAGTAAATGAGTCATTAGTGCACGATTTACAAACATCTAAGTAGATTAAAAACTGTTATATTAAATATCTAGTTCAGCTGTCCATTCTTGAGGCTTGATTGTATGGTGTGGAAGAAGTTTTTCAAATCCCCTTGATATGACCTCAGTTCACATTCTGTTACTATGTGGCTCAATTTTTAGTTTGTGTCGCCGCAGTCGCAGCCTGGGTTGTGTCGTTTTCCCCATTTCTGAAGGTTATGGGCACACACACCATGTCCTGTCCCGATACGCTTTAAGGTCTTCCACATACGTCGTGGTTAGTCGATGTCATCGGGTTTCACAACTGAGTCAATGAAATTTCTTACGTCGGGTGGGGCATCTTAATTCCAGAGGATCTGTCATTCGGAGTCGATGGCGAAGTTATTGGCTGCCAGTGATTGTGCTAATAGCATTTGCGGTTTCCTAGATCCAAGTCGGTTTATTTCCAGATTCGGGAAATCCTCATGGATAGGGAGTTGGGTGTTATTAATTATTATTTTCTAATACTCATTTAACAAGGCATTTTGTCTTCCTAGGGCAGGTGGAGGTATGTCGCTGAGTGTTGGGAGCCAGTACGATGGAGTAGAGAGTGCACTCACTAATGGTTCTCATTGTTATATGAAGCTGCGTGTTCACGCCTTTGGTATGTGCGCTGTTCAGCCATAGCGGTGGACAATACTCAGAATACACCAAACTCAGTGCAGATGTTCGTAGCGTATTTGCCAGCTAGTGCTGCAAAGTCTCTAGCTAATGTTATTTCGATCACTTATTTTCTTGCGCAGTTGTTTTTTAAATGGTGACGTTTTATCCAAGATAACCCCGAGATATCTTGGTTACCGTTGGTAGAGTAGCTTGTAAATACCTGGTTAAAAGATTGTCACAATGTCTTCCAAAGGTAAGATTTAGTTTAATATACGAGCATAGTTTGAGTTTGAGGAGATATATTTCTACAAGCGTTAACAAAATCTGTTCGACAAATGTGATACAACATATCTCATAGGGCATTAAACTATATCTTATACAACCCTTTTACTTCCACACCATACTTGAGCGAAGTACTGCATTTTTGTGTAAAATTTCAGATTTCTGGACTTTTTATAATGCATGGATCACGAAAATCTATATTACCCATTTTCTTCCGTCGGTCCTTTTGTTAGTTTTTTTGTAGTGTGTCTGTAAGGCCTTTGCCAATCTGTTAGTTTGTCGGTCTGTCTTTTGGTCTGTTGCCATGTTTTCACCCGCTTAGAAATCGCTTTAGCGATCTTAATCAAATTTGGAGCTCCATTGTTAGGTGTTTCTGCCTTTTTCGTTCTTTTTTTGTGTACTGAAATTAGGTAGTAATTGATAACTACGAACCGTTTTGTGAAATTATTGTTATTGTTAATGTTTGAGTTACTTTTTTTGGATGTGTCACCAAAACACCATTTAAGATTATCTAGGGATTTATGAACAATTTCGTAGCTCAATTTCTGGGCTGTAATGCAGACCCGATCAGAAAAATTAAGCTCCTTAAATTCGTGTATAGATGCATTAGTCCATTGCGAAAAACAAGCTCTATTAGACAAATGCAGTGGACATAAGGTGTTCCGTCGTTCAGTCGTTTGACCCTGTTGTCTAATATCTTTGCGTGGGCTATTATGGTGTGTACTGCCTTTTGTTGCGTTGGTCAGTTTTGCGGATCGTAAATATTTGCGTGTTCAATTTGTTGTATTACTTTTGGCGGTAATCCGGGATAAAGTATAGTATAAGTGCAAATTGATTTATTGACTTAAAACCTTGGACAGTTAAAATGTAATGTGTAAAAGTATAGCTGGAGTAAAACTGTGGTAAAGAATTCAGTTTGTTCATTTAAAACTCCCTTATCCTGAGCTGTTGCCTACATCCCTTTCCTTGGAGAAGTAGAATCCCAGGTAGGTGAAGCGTGAAATTCATGAATTTACAACAACTCCGTTGGATGTCAATGTGTATCTGTAATTGCTCATAAAGCATATAGTGCTGTACAAGAACTGAGTTATCTGAAATTAAAATAAATTCAATATTTTATATTGAGCAAGGGCATGTTTCACGAAAGTTACAAGTTACATATTCACTAGTAAAACTTAGTATTATTATAAGTGTTTCTTGAAAACAAAAGTCACAAGTTTAATAGTAACCAATAAATTTTCACTTATTCAGCAGTACAATTTTAAATATCCGCTCGGATCAGTATCACAGTATTTATATGTTACAACCTTACACTTGTCAAACCTATTCAAAGTTTTAACCCATACTAATAGCCAGGTGACCTTTATCGTGTGATATTATTATAACTATAAAACTGCTATTTTCCTTTGACTGTTTGGATCAAATTTTTATAAATCACAATGTGGAATTTATCATCTGATGAAGACCTCCCTATGGAATTGTATCAGGACCCAAGATGTCGAAGGTTTAGAGGAAGAAGAAGAGGGTATTTAGGGTTAGAAATGTGGATTTCAGTTGTAGGTTTAGATTCAATGAGAGATTTCCAATGAGATCTATAAAAATGGAATCGCTTTTTGAAGACATTACTGAGACGTGCAACCAAAAGGAGTGAGGTACTATCTGAAATAGTTATACTGTATGCAGCGCTTCATTGGTTAGATAATAGTGCCAGTATCATGGTATTGGTCACATAAGTGTATGGTTTTATTATAGAGGGTTTAGGAAATCAGCTTGATCGCAAGGACAGAAAACACTCGCCTTCCCGGAAGTGTAAGAGAGCTTGAGTCTTCTAATCACATGTCAAATGGACGCAACCACGTCCATCCGACATGTCATCACGGCCTGACCGGCTAAAACCCGTTCCCTCTTTCTTGCCTCTGATGCTATATCTCCATCTGCACCGGGCATCATCATCATCAAAGGCGAGTGTATGTAGAGTATTACATGAAGTTGTAAGCTATATTAAATTCGCACAAGTTGCTGACTAACCAAATGACATTCATGACATAGTGGTAAAATTTTCGAGAATAGCGGGAATGCCTTTGGTCATCGGATGTGTGGATGGAACACAAAATAGATGTGTCCACAGAGAATGAACAACAGTTTATGGACAGACATTAAAATAATTCAATAAATGTGATGAAGCACGTCTTTTGCAACTCGACCGCCTTAGCGGAGCTGACGAAGAAGTAGTTCGCGCTCAACCAAACCCTGACGGTAAGAGAAGAGTTCAAGCAGTGATTAATTTTCCGATGACATAATATCATTTCGATGCTGCCTTTTAAATATCCAAGTAGGAAAATGAAGAAAAATATAGAATAAATGTATCTGGAATCTAGTAGCTTCATAACAATATCTCTTGTACTTGACCCTGGTGCTTATTTGTTTCCTAACCTTTACGAACCATCGACCACCACCAATTTCAAACACTTATCAACCAACACTCAGTTTTTTGTTTAGCATTATTGTAACGTAGCTTGAAATGAAACTGCTAAAAATAAAATTAAAATATGGTATACTGAAATATTTGAAGACTATACACACAGTCTTTATTTTCAAATTTGATATAGTTTCCACTTCCAAGTCCCAGTTCCGTTGTTGAAACTGATAAGATGAGCTTGATAATACGTCACTTGTAACATTCGTGAAGCAGGCCGCAGGTGGTCAAATTGAGGTAGTGGTTTTAAACATAGAATTGATTAGTCGCCGTCACCATTTTCTTTATAACTGGGATATTCCTATTTCATCCTTGATCTAAATCTTCTAAATCACAACAAAATATCACTACAGTTCGCAAAAGTATGACCGAAAATCGGGAGAAGACGATTTGTGATTGTGTACAAGAATTGGACATTAAACAACCAGTCTTTGGCATATTGATTAAAGATTTTCTTTACACGCCTACAAAGTCCAATTTATTACCTCATCAGCATAATCTTTTGTCAACAGACCGATTTTGCGAAACCAATTTAACAATGAGGTCCATTTTCACCCTGATGATTTGATTAATCTATAAAACTGTTACATTTGGAGCTTATAAAATTGCGAGTAAAATTGACGGAATGTTCATCAAAAAATGTACGTTCAAACATATGTCACTGTTTATTGTGTATGGTGGCCCGGCGGTATAATTGTTCCATATTCCTCTAAAGATCTGGAAGGTAACGCATTAACGGTAAATACAGAACATTATCTTTCTATTGAAAGACAGTATGTTTTGCCTCCTTTAGCACATTTTGCTCTTGACGACATGTGATTTCAACAGGATGGTGTCTCATGCAAATTTTGTCCACAGGGTACTCATGTGACAGGGGAGTCATTTACAAGACATTTCTTCACGCATATGATCTCAGAACTGTGAGTATATAAATTTTTGCATAGAAAAACATGTTTTATTGAACTTTCCAATGTTGTGGTCTTATAAAAATACCTTGATGACATATCTAAATTAGTCCTTGAAATTAAGTTATTCCTGATATAGCTGATTATTTATATATAGCAAGATCTATCTGTATTTATTTTGCACTTACTTGAACCAAGAATGGAAAATCCAGGTTAACCAGCCCTACAGCATTTATTTTCATTTCATGCGTATTGGTCACTAGCATTAAATATATTCGTCGGTTTTGGACGTTCCAATAGTACCAAGGACATTCACATAATTTGTCATAGAACTCGATGGACTGAAACAAGACAAACAATAAATGTCATTAGTTTATGCTCTCTCTGTAGTTATTCATTGGTGACACGATATTTCACCAAAGATTGCATGAAATAAGATACTAAATAGTCCCTGTTATACGACTAGCGTATAAAAGCACGAACAACTTGTTTAAAAAAATACTATCTCTATATTCTAAACATAAAGCTTTCTCCATAATGTCATTACGAATTCACGAACCAACTCCAGAAGTAGCGCTTGGCAGCCCGGTATAGAGGAAGTTTTTGGTAGTACTTTTTAGATGATTCTGAAAATACCTAGACAGGATTGACCCCGCTAGTCTCTCTAAATAACTGTTTATTTTCACATCCATCTCCGAGGAATTTATCTCTTTAGCCAAATTGTATGAAAATGCTGTTTCTGGCTCTGCTCCAGTAAAGGCTTATATTTTATAAATTTATTCTATAAACTTTACAGCTTTTCTTAATCTTACTCTTATTGTTATGAAATTGATGTGTACTAGAACCATAGGTTAAATAAACAATTATACACACATTATTTTAGAAACGGGCAATCTTTGCCGATTCAATAGGAAACAAAAGCTATAACTAATAGCTGGTTAGCAGCAAATAAACAGCGAGCTGTACTTTTAGCTTTCAAGGTCGTTCAACCCCTTCTTCACGAAAATGTTACACTTTCGGCCATGAAACATGCACATAAGTAATGTTTAAAAATGTTTTAAATAGTTTTACTATTTATTGCGATTGCCATTTGTAACGCATGTATGACTGTTCGACATATTGATGCTGTATCTTCACATCATTTGGTGTCCTTCATGACACAATCCATCAATATCCTTAGGTAACTTTTCCCTGAAATGATCGCAAAAGCCAAGAAGTAAAATCTTGTCCCGTTTTTCATTAAAGACGGGTCAATGTTGAAATAAAATAAAGCAAGCTGTGTGTGAGGTATCAAAGAGCTTTTGCTTTTATTTGAAAAGTCCATGTATGTCATTACTTGTGGAATATTACATCGTTCATATGTCCACCGCGGCTTCTCACAAGGGCACAAATCCGGTCCAATTTTTGAATGACTCTGCCGCATAAATCGGGCTGCATTTGAGTCATGGCCTGGATTATGTTGCCTTAAAGGCTGTCGGTGGTTTCCGGCTTATTGCGACTTCATAAAACCCCACAAGAAGAAGTCCAGTGGGGTCAACTCGCACGATCTTGGTGGCCAATTCACTTCACCTCTGCACTCACGCAGAAGGTGATGTGTTTGGGAAAAGTACGGACTTGAGGTCTTTTTTCAAATTCTCGGAAGCCCAGACAGCGAACAAACGGCGTTCTCTGGTAGTCATCTTTGATTTCTTAGGAAATTTGGATTTTGTATGTATGTTGGCCTAAATCCCGGCGCAAAATTCGCCAGATTGAAATCTGCGAAATGCCAAGTTCTTGTGCATGACGAGTAATTGGCTGTCTCTGGGTCCTCCTGGACACTTTCGCGGACAGCGGCGATGCCTTCGACTGATCTGGAGCTCCTTTGACATACGGGTGTTGACTGATTGTTGACTGAATTGGTTGACTCAACTTTTGCAACCAAACGTTGTAAGCAACATAGCCGCCACAGCCTGCTAAGATCGACCCGTCCTAATTGAAAGACCCTTTAGTTCGTTTGGATATTTCTGCTGTGAGTTGGTTTCTTCCATCCGGATAGGTTTTCGTTTTCTTTGTTGGTCTGCTAGGTTTCTATAGGTAGGAGATTGAAAAAATACCGATTTGACTGAAAATTCGAAATAAATTGAAAACTAAAAAATTGATGCTGAAATTTTACATTTGATCACATAAAAAATAGGCATTCCCATTTGAAAAAGTCAGGGTACTCGTGATTAAAATTTTGTCTATGAATCCACTGATTTCTGCAAATACAAAAAAAATTCAAATTTGACTGTAAAACCTAAGCTGACGTATTTCGTTCTTAGTCACACCGCAGTCACAGCTTTCTAAGTTTTATAATCGCTACGATATTTATTTTTCTCGGATACCTTGTTACACTCTCGAAGGTTCACACTTACAGTATGTTTAGAAATGATATTGGGTTATGTAATATTAGGTTACTGACCTTATGACCAGATATTATAGCTCTGAATGAAATTTAGGGTCTTCATCGTTCACAAGGACAATATGATTTAGTAGTCTGTAAATCTGTAACTCATATGTAATAGGTTACCATCTATAAAATAGTTCTTAGGAATAAGTTATAAGTATGTTTCGGTGGCACATTTAGAACATCTTCGCTGTAGTCGCAGAGTCCTTCCTGCATTCCCTGAAACAGAAAAGTTCATTAGAAGTTGGCTTGGTCTTAATGATGGTAGATTTACATCATATTTTACATGGCATCCCCTTATTTATATCATACCTTAGATGATATGTTTTGTTTACATTTTCAACCTGGTTGAAAGTAAGGTTGGATTTACCTTGGCAGACACCTGTCGATCTGTCTTGTTCGACAGTGTTGACAGCAGTCAATTATGACTGATGACTGATAGATTTCCGCCAATTGTAGAAAAAGGAGGGTTTTTTCTTCTCCTTGTTGGAATTTTTCTGGAAGCTGGTTTAACGCATTTTGCGGATTTATTTCTGGACAAATTAACCAACTGTGTAAGAACTTTTAGGTTATTAGCCTGTTGGCAACCAAATTTTGGGATTCTGAAATCTGCTGAGTTCTTTACACAAAGGAAATTCTTTAAGGCCACCTCACATCCAAGGTCAGTATACAACCTCTATACACCATGCTTTATAACAGGCTTAAGGCCCTTTATTCTTCTCTATACGCGCTTTTACTAATATTCTGGCGGCTTATACATGTTTATTGTCTGCAGGCCTTTTTTATTTCATACACTTAATTCTACCTCTGCTTGATACGCTGCATGGCTTCTTACCTCATCGCAAGCTTGCCGTCTAGAGGCTACACCAGCATCATACCCTGCTTTGCTACCTTATTGCATGCCAGTCATCCCCCAGCTTGCATGAAACCCCTCACACCCTTGTTCATGCTTCGCACCCTAGTGCATGCTTCGCACCAACCATCACTCACCGTTCTAAGCCTGATGGACTCCAAGGAGTACTAGTGGAATCCAGGTGACATTAGTCCATAAGTTCTATTGATCAGACTACTTGCCCTCAGGACTATCTGAAACATACATATAGTTAAGATTTAAGTATAAGAATTATTTAAGCGTTTCATTTACCTGGTAGTTAGCAATGTTTAGGTTGTTCCATGCGTTAGATGGGCCCCATCTCTAGTATCGTAGTTCACTCTGGATGTTTTAGTGGTAATGCGCTGTAAACGCTCTTCAGTAAGGGCTTTGGTGTTGATATGTTTATGATAAGCCTTTATAAGGATTAGAGACCAGGAACGAACTGTAGTGATCTTTACTATACAGGTAGGTGTGAACCCTCGATGGTAACAAATCATGTAACTCATAATTATTCTCATCTCGCCTAAATCCCGGTAATATAGCATATTATTTTGACCTCTGAACATTTTGTTTTTGTGTTGGACACCCGCTAACCTTACTTTCTTGGCAAGTGACACAGAACAACAACCTAGGAACGTAGCAAGCATCACAAATCAATTCTTTCGCAGAACAAAGCCCATTCAACAGATAGAACCCGCGATATCCGTAGGTGTTGCTCACTTCACGAGCGCCACCTACGGGGTTGTCCGCAGTGCGGTAATTCAAAATTACTCTTTGCGTGACAAAAAAGTGGCGCCCAACGTGTTTATTTGTTGATGGGTAGCAAAAAAGTGGCGCCCAACGTGTTTATTTGTTGATGGGTAGCAAAAAAGTGGCGCCCAACGTGTTTATTTGTTGATGGGTAGCAAAAAAGTGGCGCCCAACGTATTTATTTGTTGATGGGTAGCAAAAAAGTAGCGCCCAACGATTTTATTTGTTTAGGAGTAGGAGAAATCTGACACCCGTTTTTTTTTATTTGTTGAAGGGTAGGAAAAAAATTGGCGGACATTTTTTTTTACAGTTTGTTAGATGTTTCAACATAAATCTACCACCCAACAGATTCGTTGTGCTATGCATTTGTGGCTTTTGAGTTATTAAAGGTGTCCATACACTCTTAGTATTTCAAAGTGATTAGGGTTGCAAGCAATAAGACAGTGACATAAATATATATACACTTTATTTACAGGTATATTACATTTTTTTCCAGAGTAGCCATACGCTTCCGCATTTGTGCGAGATATTGCTTGATTTTGTTGGTGTTTTTTCGCTGTTTTTTTTTCCTTATAGGAAGGGGTGGGGTTTGTATACATTGTTTCAATATGGAAGTTAACAGATTGCTAGGTGACGAGCTCACATATGAATTACAGATTAGGGGACTTCCCATAGGAAACACTGTAGGTGTTAAAAGAACCTTACTCTACGATGCAGTTAGAGCAGAGCGTTTAAATATAGCTCAACCCCCAAGGACATGTACTTTTCCTCCAGGTCCGGAATTACAGATTTGTGAGAGCAAGCTTGATGATCTTAAGAGGTCTATTGCTCATTTTGATCGCGATAACCGAGATAATGAATTTCGAAGGATTTCGAGTCGCTTAATTCACGTTTTGGAGAGGTTATCACGATTAGAGGTCACTCCAGACTTAGAAGCACGCAGGTCTTCGATGGTATCACACGCAACAGAGCTCATGGGTGAACTCAAATTGGTTTATCAGGACACGGTAGAAATAGATGCTGAAAGATCTCAGACTCACGAGCAAGAACACGCATCTTTATTGGACGCACCTATTGAACTATTACCAGAGGTTGTGCATCAGGTAGAACAACAAAATGCGGTGTCATTTGATCTGGTGGATATTCCAGCTTCAATTGATGAGTGTAGGAAAGGGTTTAGGGATTTGGATTTAGGAACTAAGGAGAACGCGAAAGAGAAAGGCACGTTGGTGGCTACTCAAGGACGACAGGTAAAGTGGCCTGATTACATGTCACAGGCTGCTTATTCCTCCGAGTCAGAGGGTAATGCAGGTTTCCTCCGACACACTCAAAGGGAAAGAGAGAATTCGAGTAATCTGTTTCCTCGTGTATATGTTCATCCGTCATATCCTCAGTCGGTTGGCGATGGACAAGTTGCCAATCCTGTTGCTAATAGCACCGTCGTTCTACCCAAAGAGCATAACTCTCCCTATCATACTTCCGCAACTGCACCGTCAGCCTATTCCTGCATTTCAAAATGTAACCCAGACATTTTCAGATGGAATGTTCGTTATAGTGGTCGTGGTAGTGTCACAGAGTTTCTTGAAAGGATAGAGGAACTAAGGGTTTCCAGAGGGGTTTCCAAGGAACGTTTGTTGCAGTCAGCTGCTGAGCTTTTTACGCAAGAAGCCTTGCTCTGGTACAGAACTTGTAGTTTTTCCTCGTGGGACGAACTGTGTACGCAACTAAGGCGCACATTTCAGCCCTTTGATTACGAATACTCCTTATGGGATGAAATTCGTCGTAGGACGCAAGGAGCGCAGGAGAGCGTCGTTAATTTTGTGGTGGTGATGAAGAGCCTGTTTCGCAAGTTGTCTCAACCTGTGGATGAACTTCAGATGATCAGCATCATCCAGCGTAACTTTTTACCCTATATACAGACTCAACTAGCTCTACATCCTTGTACTACGGTTTCACAGCTGATGGATGTAGCTAGGTCCATAGAGGAAGCTCAACTAAGAGCCCAAAAGTATCAGCCTCCTCCAACAAACATTCGAGGTCTTGTAGAGCCAGAGCTTCGATATCGAAAGCCTGATGGAGTGCACTTTCATGCAAATACCAAGGCGATGGTTTCTTCTATACCTCCTTCCCCGCCTGTCTCTTCGACACATGTTGAAGCTGTAACAACTGGGTCTCAGTGTTGGAATTGTGGTTCTCGAGAGCATAAGTTTAAAAGATGCCCGGAGCCTCGAAGGACATTCTGCTTCAAGTGCGGGAAAGAGGATGTAACGTATCCCCGTTGTCCAAATTGTCAAAAAAATGGACAAAGGAGCCGGACGTAGGCTGTAGTCTGGAAGCGCCTCCGCAAACAGCCATACTCGACTACGTAATCGCTCATGCGAAGGGAGACGAACGACCTTATCTCCAAATTCAGATTTTCGGTGTAAGCATTTTATCCTTATTAGATTCTGGGGCCAACCGTACTATTTTAGGGGGTCCAGGATGGAATCTTTTGAAGCATGTGTGTAAGCTAGAAGTTTCTCGTGTAGAATCTTGTTTTGTGGCTAATGGTCAACCTTGTTTAGTTTTAGGTTCAATATGTGTTCCAGTGCAGTTATTAGATAAGGTTAAGGTTATGGAAATTTTAGTTATCCCATCTTTACCTCATAAGTTAATCTTAGGAGTAGATTTCTGGAAACGTTGGAAAATTGTTCCAGATCTCTTTTCAGACGTTTGGTCTTTTCGGGTACCTCAGGTTGATGATGTCCATATTATGGGGATTTCAGATTTAGATCATTTAACTGAAGAACAAAGAAGTCAGTTGTTTGCAGTGGTGGACAAGGCTTTTGATCGTATGGGAACCAAGTTAGGTTGTACGGATCGAGTGCAGCATGTTATCAAAACCGAGTCACAGCCTATACGCCAAAGGTATTATCCCCTTTCTCCGGTTTTGCAGCGTCAAGTTAATGAAGAGCTTGACAAGTTACTTGCTAATGGTGTCGTTGAACCATCAAACTCTCCCTGGTCGTCTCCTATTATTCTCATTAAACAAGGCGAGAATAAGTATCGATTTGTGGTAGATTTCAGGAAGCTGAATCAAGTCACCACAAGAGACGCATATCCCTTACCTCTTGTCAACGCCATTTTGGATAAACTAAGAGACGCACATTTTCTCACTACCTTAGACATTAAGTCAGCCTACTTCCAAATTCCCTTATCGGAAGAGTCAAAACCCTTAACAGCTTTTGTCATCCCTGGTCGCGGTCTTTACCAGTTCAGACGTATGCCTATGGGCCTTCACAATGCCCCAGCCACTTGGCAACGGTTTATTGACACGGTCCTAGGAATGGATCTAGCTGACAACGTATTTGTGTACTTAGACGACATCATCATATGTACGTCGACCTATGAAAAGCACTTAGAAATTCTTTCTAAGGTACTTGATCGGTTGGTTAGTGCTGGACTCACTCTCAACAAAGAGAAGTGCCATTTTTGTAAGCCCGAATTGCGTTATCTTGGATACATGGTAGGACCCGCGGGACTGACCGTAGATCCAGAAAAAATCAAGGCGATCCTCGATATTCAGCCTCCAAAGACGGTCAAAGAAGTACGTCAATTTATAGGGCTCACTTCTTACTATCGCAAGTTTGTGCCGGAGTATTCGACTCTGACAGCCCCTTTGTGCAATCTGCTTCGAAAGAATCAAAAATTTGAGTGGACCATGGACTGCGAAAATGCCTTCCTTCAACTCAAGGAACGGCTTGTTTCTGCTCCTGTTCTCAGTCGCCCTGATTTCACCAAGCCTTTCATCATCCAGTGCGATGCCAGCAATTATGGGTTAGGAGCCTGTTTAACTCAACTTGATGATGAAGGAAATGAAGTGGTGATAGCATATTTAAGCCGATCATTAAATAAAAATGAAAGACGGTATTCCACGACAGAGAAGGAAGCTCTTTCAGTACTTCATGCTATCGAAAAGTTTCGACCATATGTCGAAGGCACTCATTTTGTTGTAGTGACGGACCACTACAGCTTAAAATGGCTAAATAATATAAAAGACCCTGTAGGTCGAATCGCAAGGTGGGCGGTTCGTCTTCAGCAGTATAGCTTTGACGTTGTTCATCGAAAAGGAAAGAACCATTTGGTCCCAGATGCACTTTCTAGAGCGGTGCCTATGGTTGATCTTGTTGATGTACGAACGACTACTCCCGATTTAGGTGCGAATACATCAGATAGGTGGTATCTGGCAATGGTAGATAAAGTACAACAGAATCCTGTACTTTACCCATTGTGGAGACTTGAAGGATCGAAGCTGTTCAAACGTTCAAATCGTCGTTACCCAGATCTCTTTGACGATCAAGAGATGTGGCTGGAAGTGATTCCTAAAGAGTATAGGATGGAGATTATAAGATCCAACCATGATCCTCCAACATGTGGGCATTTGGGAATATACAAGACCCATGCTCGAATTGCTGAAAAATATTACTGGCCTAAGTCACTCGCCGATGTTTCTAGGTATGTAAACCGGTGTTCGGTATGTCTTCAGACGAAACCGGAACAAAAGCCTCCTATCGGTCAATTGCTGAGTGCTTCTCCCACATTATCTAGGCCATGGCAGATGTTATATGTTGACACTGTCGGACCTTTGCCACGCTCAAGCCACGGATATTGTTATATTCTATCTGTGCTAGATGGATTCTCGAAGTTTGTGCTATTCTATCCTCTTCGTAGAGCCACAGCAGAATGTATTTCCAGAACTTTGGAAGAACAGGTCTTCATGATATTTGGAGTTCCTGCGAAAACTCTTACCGATAATGGTAAGGAGTTCAAGAACAAGATCTTTGCCCGACTCATGGACAAATATCACATTAAGCATTCTTTTACAGCTAACTACCACCCCCAAGCTAATGCGGTTGAACGATGCCACAGAGTATTGAAAACAGCGCTCACCGCGTATGTTCACGACAAAAATCGTGACTGGGCTAAGCTATTACCCCAGGTTGGTGCAGCAATGCGATCGTCCAAGCACGAGTCGATTGATCTAACCCCGAACTTCATCATTTTTGGGAGAGAAGTTCTCTTTCATGGAGACGACCAACGCCAGCTGAACGCTTCAGATTTTGATCCGCTAAAGCGCCATAATGCTTTACAAGTTGTATTCAAGGATGTCCAAGTTTGCCTCCGCCAAGCCTATGAGAGGAGTCGACGTCGCTATAAGCTGCGCCACAGACCGGATGTTTTCCAACTGGACCAACAGGTCTGGAAGAGGAACTACCTCCTGTCTGATGCAGCTAAAGGTCGCACGTCCAAGCTGTGTCTGAATTATGATGGTCCATACAAAATTACCAGAATTGTCTCCCCCTGGACATACGAACTTACCGACGATCAAGGGCGAACCAAGGGTATATGGTCTGCTCATGATCTTAAGGCTCATCCCCCTGATGACCCAATGACCGCGGATTAGTTTTATCTTTTTCGTATCGTTTTCTCATTTATTTTAATAATTTTTGATAGAGAGTTTTTCTCATAGAGATAAAAACTCTTCCCTGGAAAGGAGGGTGTTGTTACACTCTCGAAGGTTCACACTTACAGTATGTTTAGAAATGATATTGGGTTATGTAATATTAGGTTACTGACCTTATGACCAGATATTATAGCTCTGAATGAAATTTAGGGTCTTCATCGTTCACAAGGACAATATGATTTAGTAGTCTGTAAATCTGTAACTCATATGTAATAGGTTACCATCTATAAAATAGTTCTTAGGAATAAGTTATAAGTATGTTTCGGTGGCACCTTTAGAACATCTTCGCTGTAGTCGCAGAGTCCTTCCTGCATTCCCTGAAACAGAAAAGTTCATTAGAAGTTGGCTTGGTCTTAATGATGGTAGATTTACATCATATTTTACATGGCATCCCCTTATTTATATCATACCTTAGACAAGGAAAGAGAGAGGACGGAACGCGCGACTGACATTTTTGTTACCAAATGGCACCAAAAATGTACCAAAACGTCATTAAATTTACCTGTGGTATGTGATTCCTGGCTCCTTCCTGCTGCTGTGGCTTCTACAACCGTAAGCTGCACACCCTACCATTATGCACACCACAATATTTTGCAATGATTGGTCTTAAAAACGCTAAATATCATAAAAAATGTTTTGACAGCTGTCAAATAGCTATTCATTTTCGGTCACAGCTAATTCATATAGCATCAAACGGGCGTGCGGTATCCCCTCTCTTTCCTTATCTAAGTATCATACCTTAGATGATATGTTTTGTTTACATTTTCAACCTGGTTGAAAGTAAGGTTGGATTTACCTTGGCAGACACCTGTCGATCTGTCTTGTTCGACAGTGTTGACAGCAGTCAATTATGACTGATGACTGATAGATTTCCGCCAATTGTAGAAAAAGGAGGGTTTTTTCTTCTCCTTGTTGGAATTTTTCTGGAAGCTGGTTTAACGCATTTTGCGGATTTATTTCTGGACAAATTAACCAACTGTGTAAGAACTTTTAGGTTATTAGCCTGTTGGCAACCAAATTTTGGGATTCTGAAATCTGCTGAGTTCTTTACACAAAGGAAATTCTTTAAGGCCACCTCACATCCAAGGTCAGTATATAACCTCTATACACCATGCTTTATAACAGGCTTAAGGCCCTTTATTCTTCTCTATACGCGCTTTTACTAATATTCTGGCGGCTTATACATGTTTATTGTCTGCAGGCCTTTTTTATTTCATACACTTAATTCTACCTCTGCTTGATACGCTGCATGGCTTCTTACCTCATCGCAAGCTTGCCGTCTAGAGGCTACACCAGCATCATACCCTGCTTTGCTACCTTATTGCATGCCAGTCATCCCCCAGCTTGCATGAAACCCCTCACACCCTTGTTCATGCTTCGCACCCTAGTGCATGCTTCGCACCAACCATCACTCACCGTTCTAAGCCTGATGGACTCCAAGGAGTACTAGTGGAATCCAGGTGACATTAGTCCATAAGTTCTATTGATCAGACTACTTGCCCTCAGGACTATCTGAAACATACATATAGTTAAGATTTAAGTATAAGAATTATTTAAGCGTTTCATTTACCTGGTAGTTAGCAATGTTTAGGTTGTTCCATGCGTTAGATGGGCCCCATCTCTAGTATCGTAGTTCACTCTGGATGTTTTAGTGGTAATGCGCTGTAAACGCTCTTCAGTAAGGGCTTTGGTGTTGATATGTTTATGATAAGCCTTTATAAGGATTAGAGACCAGGAACGAACTGTAGTGATCTTTACTATACAGGTAGGTGTGAACCCTCGATGGTAACAAATCATGTAACTCATAATTATTCTCATCTCGCCTAAATCCCGGTAATATAGCATATTATTTTGACCTCTGAACATTTTGTTTTTGTGTTGGACACCCGCTAACCTTACTTTCTTGGCAAGTGACACAGAACAACAACCTAGGAACGTAGCAAGCATCACAAATCAATTCTTTCGCAGAACAAAGCCCATTCAACAGATAGAACCCGCGATATCCGTAGGTGTTGCTCACTTCACGAGCGCCACCTACGGGGTTGTCCGCAGTGCGGTAATTCAAAATTACTCTTTGCGTGACAACCTACTTACACCAAAAATGGTGGCTTACACATAAACGATTTATTTAAAGTCCCATATGTGATAGATAAAGCCACACCATATGCAATAATATACAGGGAATTTATTGAAAAAAAAAATGTAAATTTGATATAAATAAACGTCAAAATTTAAGTTAAAATATTTTAACGTTTTAGCCCTCAACGCTCCCTCCCTGCCATGCTCCACCGACAAGCTTCTGAAATATGTTTTATTTAGTAAGACTACTATATTCTGTCCAGTTTACGTTCAGCTATGCAGGTCAGCCTACCACTGAAGTAAATATACAAGGTGGGCCAATAATGAGTGGACGAATGATTTTGAGCTTACTAAACCGAATTTCAAAAACCTATCACTTGATTATGGGGCGGGATAAGGGAGCATCGAACACTATGCCTTAAAATATTTTCACTTTAATATTAACGTTTATACAGGGTGATTCATATCAAACTTAATTTTTTAATAGAACTCTTTTTTAATATTACATATTTGAATTCCTTGGTGAATTTAGTGCGACTTTATATATTGAACTTTAGAGGAATCGTTTAGGACCAAATCACCATTTTTGGCATAAGTAGCTATCAGAGAAAAATTGAATATCGCAGCAATTATAAAACTAAACGGCCGTAACTTTGCGGTGCGACTAAGCATAAAATGCGTCACCTTAGTTCAGACGGTTAAATTTGAATTATTTTTGTACTTTGAGAAATCAGTAGCAGTATTAAGGAAACTTCAATCACAATTAACTTAACTTTTTCAAGTGAGAATGCCTATTTTTGTTTATAGAATCAAATGTAAAATTTGATTACCTTTCTAACGATATAGCATTCTCAATATCAGTAATTTTTAGTTTTCATTTTATTTCAAATTTCCTGTCAAATCAGTGCTTTTCTATTTTCCTACGTATAAGCAACCTAGCAGGCCATGAGAAATAAACAAAAACCCGTTTAAATGGCAGTCACTAGCTAACAGTACAAAGATACAAACGAATAAGGGCAACGAGGCAAGATTATGATAATTCCTTACAACACATCATCTCTAACCCCAATAAACATTTTTGTATATATAATGTTTGTCGAAACTGTTATAGTACCTTTGTTTTATCTCCTTTGGTGATATATTATTAAGTAACGGAAATGTTCCTATCACCGTTATAAACCCCCTAAAGAGCTTAAATGTGACTTTTATAAACACTGCCTAAGTCATTGATTCAGTTACGCTATATACAATCAATTGATGTAACCAAAAGTAACGGATATGTTTTGGTGACAAGTACATAACTTGCTATGTAACCTTCAGAAATATAAAACAGTGGCGCTTTGTGTTTCGCTTACCACTATATCGGGCACTATATACTTTGCCTATAAAGGTATTAGAAACGTGTCACTGTTACTTCCTTCTGTCATTTGTCACCTGTCAGTCGTCCAAACAGACCAGTAGCGCCGGTGCGAATTATTTTTTACCATGAAGGTATATAAGTTTCTCCAAAAAAATGCAGGGGCTTCTCAAATAATCGATAATAATATACTTCAGGTTGAGACTTCAACATAATGTGTGATGTACAAGCTATTGCAACTAAATGCTGCAATGTACTAACTAAATGTTTTGTTAATAAATATTATAGTCGCAGATAAGTAAAATACAATTTTCAATCGATTTTGTAGAGATTAAACAAACAAATTTCTTCATGAATCACTACGGCCCATAGAATGAGTAACGATATATATTCTGGAAAACATAATATGACCTAAAGTTATTTTATATCTCCTTTGGTTTCAATAATATATAACCTTAGCCTCTCCGAAAAGTACACTATATAAATTAGAGTAACGGATGCTGTAACAGTGCATATAAGACCAATAACGAAGTCTTAAATACCTAGTTTTGAAAAAAGTTTCCAATATAAATACAGAATAGTATCGTTTCGTTGTACATATATATCAAGGTATTGCTTACTTCTGGGAAAATGGTATTTAACTGGCAATAGTTAGCATTTTGAAACTTACTTCTGGACAAAATAATATTGTACAACGTAGATATGCTCTTATTTGTGAAATACCTCAATAATTTTGATTAAAAACCCACATAGCACCGGATATTCTATGAATATTCTTTAAATCTCCTACATGTTCCATGAATATTCAGTAGAATCATAGAATATTCGTTATTTCTCTTGATTATTCTGGATTATTAAAATAATATTCTTTATAGAATATTATTATTTTATCCACTTAGGATAATCAGTGATTATTCGTTTAATGTCTGAATTATTCCAGAATATACCAGTAATATTCTTCATAGAATATTATTTGAATCATCTACTAAGAACAAGATATGTAGCTATTTTCTGAAGAATATTTAGTAATATTCGTAACAGAACTATTTTCTGTATGTAGGCAAATAATATTCAATATTCAATATGAGGCATTATTAATTTATATTTGCACCTTTTCTCAGTGAAATTAAAAAAAACTTTCATTTAGTTCTATTCGTTTTGCGTTCATCCTTCTAAATATACCTAATAAGTATTATGTCCAATTTTCAAAAGCTTATTAGTGATTTGGCCATTGGCAGCAATACGGTAAAGTGAGAGCATCTTATGGTGACTATGGTGTCGTTCATTCGTCAGTTGTCAATCTTGTCAGGTTGTCACTCTATTCTTCGCTTCAAGTGTTCTGTGCTTCACCTTGGATTTGTAATCAACATGTGATGCGGGCATTGGCGGGCATTTTAGCGATTCACGAGTTTTATTCGTGAAAGGCGTGCATTTATACCCAATTTTGTACAATAAAGTTGCTAGTTGTTATAAAGTGTGCGACAGTGTTCCAAATTATGGTCACCTACTATGGTGTATGGTTCATTATAAGATTATAAAATGTGAGTAGAATTTTGAGGTTAAATGCAACAGGTTTACACTGTGTTTACACTATATTTTAAACATCTTTAGACTAAGAGATGTCTAACCACTTAACTTTCGTGACCATCTGCCACTAGTAGGTGCTATTATTTTTGGAACAGTATCCACAATACCACGAAAATGTTTCCTATATGAGATAATTTAGACAAGATGTTCCTAGAATATTCAAAACCATTCTACTACGATTGTTCATGTAATATCCTTGCGGAATATTCGCCGGAATATTCTAGGAATATAGCGTGTTTTTCCCATTTCGAACTTTTAAAGAATATTCTGTAAATATTCTAATTATCCATAGAATTTTCTCAGAATGTTCATAATGTCCATAGTGAATGTGAACAGAATATTCTCATATCATCCAGTGCTATTTGGGAAGATGTTTTCATATCACAACTTTAACAACAAAAGTGCAGGTCAGACCCCGTCAGAGAAAACACAGATTCAACAAAAATACAATACAACAGAAATCCACAACATATCACATGCCATCTAAGTATTACTTACCGCATTGCTATACTCTTGTCCAGCCGCTATAAATGTCAGAAGTGCGTAGATAACAACAGAAATGCCAAAATTCATTTTTAGTTCTGTATTCGGTGGATTAATGCCCTGAAAATGCCGAATCATTAAATTTTTTGTGTGGGTGTGTGTATTTGTGATTTTTCTTTATACATACATATATGATGTATGTATGTACATGTATGATGTGTGATAACGTTTAAAATGGTTCTTTTTAGTTTAATTATATAATTTTGTGGTTGCAATACGCGAGAATGCATATCTATAGTAATAATGGAGATTTCCTGCTTGAAACTCAAAAACAAATGTCTAGAAAGCATGAACGAAACGAATTGTTTATCTGCAAATCATTATAAATAGCCAGTTTTTTAATGTCATATCTAGAGTGAGGAGAATTAAATGAACAAGGGTTATTTTTGGATCTGTGGTTAGCTTTGGTCCAATATTGTACGTCTCCTTTATAAGTCTGTTATTATGATGTGAAAAGGATATTTGATGCTATTTTACAACTGGAGTAAAGAAGTCAATTGGTAAAAGCATAATAATCCAAAAAGTAGCCTGAAAGACTTGGAAGCATATTCAGTGAATTACTGGCAGGATGAAATTATTAGTTGACGGCATAGTAGTGACAGAAGATCATAATTATGTAAGATTAACTCGCGGAGAGCACTTGGCGAATAAGTTGTTTCTGGACTATAACGTCTTAGATTAGTAATATTTAACAAATGTAGTGAATATAAAGGTACTTGTATGAAAAAATATTTTTGGATGACCATATGACTATTGATTTTTCCTTATCAAGTTGTTGTGGTGTAATGTCATTTTACAGAAATCTCTAGTTTCAAAGGTTAGTAGCTTAAACATTATGACTGATCTGTAATAGGTAAGTTTGTGTTTTACTAAAGTTAGTACTTAAACTTATTTTTCTAGTCACCGCGACTAGAAATGATGGCTGTTTTTCGTGGATGTCGGTCAATAATTTAAACTATATCCTTCTTCACGACGTTTTGGGTTTTTATACTTAAACCGACATCAGAAGAGTGTAGTTTAAATTATTGACCAAAATCTACAAAAAACAACTTAGACTTAATACGCAGAAACAGAATTACAAGATGTAGTTGGTAGTTGCATAAATAAAAGCTAACATAATTAAATAGCCAAAAATATTTGGGCTTTCTCTAGATACAAAACGGTACAATTTACAAGATATATTTTGTTAACTATTTTCACGTAAAATTTACGATATGTTAAAAATAGTTAGTTTGTAAGGTTTTCTGTTGCCTTCCTTAAAATAGTCACCTACCCCTCTCTCAACTAGCTCTGGTTAACTCGCATGTTTTACTAAATTAAAAATTATGTTTATAGATCAATCGTTACTATTTGTGAACTATTAATAAATAAATAAAAATAAGTAATCCACAACATACCGTAACAACGATGTAAAATATTATCAAAACGCTCGTTGCACCGGTTACTAGAGCAATTAGTATCATTGGGCTAACAAATTTGAAGAATTTTTCGAAGCCCCTAAAAAACATCAATCAACACATTGTTCACTTAAACTCAATGAACCATTAAGTTATTTTGTTTGAATAATACTATTTGAATCATTGAGAGTGGGCGAGGAAGTGTTTTTCGATTTTCGGCGCAGCTTCCTGCCAAAAAAGAATTGAATGCTGCAGAGGATAAAATATCTGCAAGCCAAATTGATGCGATTTCGGACCTCAAAATTACCGCTGAAACTATTACCAATAAGGCTGTTTTTATCTTTACATTCATTCACAACAAATTTTTACTGCCCGATTAAACACAATTTTGGCGGATACATCAAATGATCTCCGAGGAATTAGGTTTCCTAATTACGCGAAAAAATTAGCTTAATTTACCCTAGGCAGATTTTCCAGCTACGAAATTAATTTTGAATATCAGGTATTATTTTAAAAAATCTTATTTCTCGAAATTTGTGAATTACCATATGTTTACCAAACGCTAATGATACTTAATGCATGCTTGAATTAAAAAATGGGGGTTTTCACGTGACAAGCTTAACGCTGCTTGATATAATTATGCTCTTTCCTATCCTACATAGCTTTTGTGTAATTTTTATAAGATGTTTAGTTTTGCCAGGAGATATAAGAAACCAAATTTCGTCCTTTTCAACCACTGTATCTCCCAAGTAAATGTCTGCTTCACTGGATTCCGACTCATTAAGCCCGATCCGTCGCTAAAACTGTGGGGCTGGTGTGTAAACTCGCTTCTCATCCAATCTCGTCTCTGTAGGCATAATTAGTGAGAATCGATTATCTGTTTGAAGTATATTTGGCTCCTTCCATCATGATTGACAGTATCAGTATATTGCCCTACCGCTCTATTCTAGTGTGGCCAACTACCCATGCTCCTTCGTCACGCACTCTCAGATTGACACTACCTCCCCTTTAACTCAGAGGTGCAGTGGTGGCAAGTACAAAAGTACCTCCAGGGACAGCAGTAGGTATTCTCATTGCACCAGTTATTCCCAACGATGGCGCTGCTAGCCTATAGATAGTTGGGGCTTTAAATTAAAAAAAAAAGATAAATGGAAGGATCATTATATAAGTTTTATAACAGAACTATTTTAGTTTTATTTTTTTCGCAATAATTAAAAAGTTATATCATAAAATGGTTTTTGAATCCAGTACCACGCCGACAGCTCCCGAGCTTGTGTGACGTCACATTGTGGTCACGATATTCCTTTCACCAACGACGTCCTACTCCGACAGTAGATGTAGACTCTAGATTCCCAGCAAATCGTGAAAATACTTACTAGTGTATATTTGTTACAACATACAGTTGTAACAAATATACACTACATACAATACATACAATATATAGTGTATATTTGTTACAACATACAGTTGTAACAAATATACACTATATATGCAGTTTGCAGCTCGATACGAAGCCTACGATCGTAATAAAAATATCTTTTTGAAAGTTTGAAATTAGATTACAAATTCCAGTAAAGTACCTAAACAAATTTGTTTCGTTGAAGCAAGCTCTCGCGCAACGCCTTGGTGGCGCAGTGTTTAGAGTGTTAGACTGGCCATCTGTGTTCGATCGGCTGTTGGACCGAAACTCAGGCCTCAGGCAGTCTCCGTGGAACTCTTCTGTTTTTAAGCATGCTGATTACCTTGGATGCACTATGTACCTAGTGAGAATGCCTCAACTAAGCATCTATCCACGATTTAATTCAATGCTTTTATGAGGAAAGAGGTCTGATTTGTCTGAAAGACTTCGTTGGAGAGTACCTGCCTGGCTTGGGGATGAATGCTACTTTTGCTGCCCTCTAGGATGTCTGTAGTACTTCGAAACGCTGTAACAGTGTGTGACAACAGCGCTTCCAGATCCCTTTGCCGGTGTCTCTTGACACCCACTTAGCTTCAGGAAGCAGTCTGACATATTTTCCTAAGAAAGGCGAATCGACGAGCCTTCTCATATGTAGTTCATATGCTGTCCTATTTCTTAAATTAGCTAACAGTTTGCTTCTTCTCGCTTAGCTTGCAGCTTCATTAGTTTAGCGAACTCTCCGCAATAACTCTACGAGCTGATTTTTTTGTTGCTACGTAGCTCTCTTTTGAATTATCTCCTTACTTCTTAACAGGCATCCCGGGAGGCTTCGAAGAAGCGTCGACAAAAATGTGAACATGAAATATCCTACGAGCGCTATTTTACTGAAAAAGAACCATCTCTGGATGTGATTGTGGAGGATCTAATAATAAACTTGCAGGAAGATAGTGACAGTGATAATGCAGAGTTTGTAGAAAATCTAATTTCAGATTCGGAAAGTGATTCAGAGTAAAAGTGAACTTTTAGACACTTTAAGGTTACCTAATAATTATCTATGATTTGTCATCAACATTGAGGACCTTCCTTAGCAAAGCAAATCTTTTCCTAAGTTTAACTGTTTGCTCATAGTATATGCGCGTACACCTATACAGGTGCTCGTATTTGCTGTGACATCCATGAATTATCCTCAATTGTGGCCTCATCCAAAACATACCAACTGTTAGAGAGAGAAAAATTTTATCATCACGTGACTCTTTCCCGTTTCTTTTTACACTCCGTGGTTAGGTAGCTGTGTTCGCATGCAAGAACCTGACTTGTGACATCGATGTCACAGCAACTATAAAATTCATGTGTGTAACTTTCTGCTTCTGTATTTGTTGTAACATCTTTAAAGGGATGCCACAGCAAATACGGAATTGAAGTGTGTATAACGAGCTGCATAAAAGCTGTGTTAATAATATGACTTTAGACAATAACCACTTGTTTATTTTTGTAAATTTTATATCACTAGAGATGGAGCAATGAAATTCGGATTCTAGCAAATATCAAAATAAACTGCTGAAACCAGAAATAAAGTAAAGCTTTATTTAAAAACCGTACAACATACAACACAAAACAAACAGTCAAATCTATTTTCTAAGCAATCATTAGATCTAGTCTAACACTTTTTTCCTCTGCGACCTTTTTTTCGGGTCTCGGAGGGCTTTGTTTGGAGACACTTTATTGACTAGGGTATCGAACAACTAGGACAACTCGTCTATTAACATCTTTATCTCTTTATCCTGAAAATCTTATGTCATAATAAAGTTGTTACTTAGCAAAGTTGTAATGACATGACCTGCTTTAGCATCTCTCAACTAATTGCTGTAGAGTAAATAAAGATATTGTGCCAGTTCGGCCCTGTCCGCCATCTCGCGTTAGTCGCTCGAGCGATTGAATTCGCAAAAACGGGCCGACTTCCAGAAACCTGCTTGCTGTGGCCGCTAGCGTCGAGAACGCGGAGAGAACGTTCGAGAGCGGGCGACAGGCATTTTATAAGAAGGAGCAGCGCAACCGGACAGCAAAGGAAAGCTAAATTCAGATGCACACGACATCCGACGATACGACGGTACGAAACTGTCCCTATTGGTTGAAATATGTTGATTTGATATCATTTTGAATACTTCAACCAATAGGAACAGTTTCGTACAATCGTATCGTCGGATGTTGTGTGCATCTGAATTTAGCATTAAGCAGCGAGTCGCAATCCGTGGTCTACCAGTCGCGTGCGTAAAATAAATGTTCAGTGAAATAAAAAAGTTCGGCATATAATGACGGAAGGGGGCGAGGATCCAGATACCTTTATATTCGAATCACCTGAATTCGAGAGCGCCAAACAGCTCCAATCAAAAAACGAAGCAAGCTCCAAACAGATTACTGCTGTAGCAAAGAACATCGAAGAAAGGATTGGAGTCAGAATCGACATCTTAGAATCGATAATGGAGAAACAAAAAGAAGATCTGCGAGACAACATCCTGCGAATGCAGCTTCAAGCTGCAAGCGTAATCACACTAATTCGAAGCGGCCGCAAACGCTAATGGTTGGTTATCTGGTGAAAAGGCGACAGCACTGAGAAGCGAAGCTACAGTTGTGCTTCAGACGCTATCACTGACAGAACGAGGGGAGTACGTACAGCTAGTCAGACATCTGGACATGAGATTTGGTCAAGTCAGATTCGGTCACGACTTCCACGCTCAGCTGAAGAATCGCTCCCAACGATTAAACGAGACATTGCAAGAATTTGAAGCAGATGTGGCCTCCTTTGTTCCAATGATATTATTAGTGGATGGCCTGCGTGATGGCGAAATGCGTCAAGCTGTAGCTCTGGCACATTCGGAACCTCTGGTGGTCGCACTAGCCAGAGATTTAGAATATGAGGCTGTAGGTTGTGAAAAAGCAAGCCCGGCCCGAGTTCCGGAATGTGAAGGTGAGACAGAAGTGCTGTCACTAGTTGAGGAACTGCGGCGGGTAATTATCGAGGCCCGTCCTAAGAAGGAAAGAGAGATCCGATTCTGGAACTGCGGCGAGCTGGGTTATGTTAGAAGCCGCAGCAAGTTAGAGAAGAAGCCACTGTCGAAACCGGAAAAACTATGTCAGGTCGAAGACAAGAGGCAATCCTCAACCCGTGTCCAGAAGGCCGGAGGAAGAACTGCTCGTATGGCCTACGTTGGGCAGCAGATGAAAGACGCCATGACAAGAAGAACCACCGTGGTGGGTGATCTCTGGCAGCCTATCGAACTCCAGAAAGACCAAGAGGAGGATTCTTGCATGCAAATGATCAATCATCGAGTGGAAAAGGGAGGACCAACGACCAAGTTCTTCACCTAAAGTTTCACTTTACTCGCCCACAGTCAAGTCCTACTGGGCTCAGAGGGACACTCTGGTGATGGAGGATGGAATCCTGAAACCAATGGAGGACAAAGGAGGGACCAGAGAAAGAAGACAGACCGTGATGGTACTAAGGAGATTCGCAGCGGAACCAGTGGAGCTCATCTGGGCGTGGCCAAGATCCTGGAGAAGGTTCGGAAACGGTTCTACTAGTTTAGGTGCAAGGAAGACGTTAAGAAATGGTACAGGAATTGTACAGTTTGTGCCGCCAGCAATGGTCCAGAGAGATGTATGAAGGCTCCCACGCACCAATACGTCCCTTCGAGAGGATCGCTATCGACTACTAGCAAATGGGTCGAAGCTTATGCTCTGCCAAACCAGGAGGCCGCGGCTCTGGTTTAGGACTGGATTTGTCGTTTTGGAGTCCCGCTCGAGCTGCATTCGGACCAGGGAAGGAACTTCGGGTCTGCGCCCTTCCGGAACCTGTGCAAAGCTTTGGGGATTAGGAAAACTCGGACCACGGCGTTACATCCTCAGTCGGACGGCATGGTGGAGAGGATGAACAGAACGGTGAATTGCTATTTGGCTGAGGTTGTCTCGGACCGCCTACGAGACTGGGATAGCTGGCTTCATCTGTTCCTATTGGCGTACCGCTCGGCAGTTCATGATACCACGGGAGAGACACCGGCCAGTATTGTGTTTGGGCGAGAGCTCCGGCTAGGATATCATGTACGACCTCATGTTTGGCCGCAAATCAGGGGACGATGTGGCAGGCGAAGGCTACGTTGCCAACCTTCACAGAAGAATGGCCGAGGTCCATGAGTAAGTTTGGCGCAATACTCGCACCGCAAGCGATCGGATGAAGGTGACGTACGACGTAGGGTCCAGCGAAATAGCATACCAATCCGGAATCCTGGTCTGGCTGTATCAGAAAGACCGACACCTGTCACCGAAACTCCAGAGCTCCTGGGAGGGCCCGTATGAAGTCGTCAAAAAAATCATCGACGTAATCCATCGAATCCAGAATGCCAACAGTGGAAAACCCAATGTCGTGCACTTCAACAGATTGGCTCCATTTGCTGGAGATAATGCGGGCACGCAAGTAAGAGAACTTGAGCAACTCAACCCGGAGATGAGCTTCGAAGATTTCATTTCATGGTCACTCACACTCTAGATTTGACCCAAAACCAACAACATCAATAACAATCAGCGCCCATGTGAAACAAAATAAAAACGCTAAAATATGGGATTATCGTTACTATTATTACTATCGCTGCTAAAAGTAAGACCGTTTACCTATCTTTGGCTGAAATACGCGCTCTTCTCCAATGCTTCTTCCTTGGGCACCAAAGTGATGCTGATAGCAAAAGATACGTTTACACACTTTTACGCTCATAGTGAAATGTGTATTCTGTAGAGGGCGCTTCAGAACAGACTTTATAAATGATGTTACAATTCAGGATGAAACCTGTGTGCTACAAACCGAATTGTGACATCACATACACAATCGAGGAAAATAGTAAGCACTGAGCCTAGACCAACATCGACGAACTCATCGGCGGCGTTGCCAAATGATCGTCCCGAAACAGTAGAAAGGATGGATTTAAATGATAAATTAAGAGAGTTATCGCATGTATTGCTGTGACATCGGGGTGTAAGATGCCACAGCTAAGGCAGAGGTCACAGTCCACGATTATTCACGCACACGATGTCACAGCAAATGCAGTACATAAACACTGTGTTCCTATTTCTTTTCCGCCGAGTGCGTTCTCACTCTTTCGTGTGCGCAACCGGCGAAATTCTCAAGTCTCTTCCTATATTTGTCGAGTTGTATTTTACTACATTAGATTCTATAGTTACCCTATTATAATCATTGGGCCCAAATCTGTTACTTTCTCTTTGTTTAGTGACAATCTATTTTATGTCCATCATATATATAATATTTGAATTGTTTTCGGACTTAGTTTTTAAACATGCCCAAAAATGAGATTTCTATAAAACTCAGCAATGGTTCGCAGCATTTTCCGTTTGGAAAAATGAAACTTTATGACTAACCCTATACAGGGTGGCCAATTGGGTGACGATAATAATTTTTTTTTAGATAGCCCGTACCGAGACCCATCCAAAACACCCCCATGTATGTGTACCGATTATTGATAGTTTTCGAGTTATGATTTTTTTTTTGAAAACTTAGAGATTTTCCAGTTTTTCCAAGAAATCGTCAAAAACCAAAACAAGAATGCTTTTTCGCTTTTATTTTTTTCAGCAATTAGACTCAGTATTAAGCCTATTTTAATATCTAATAAAGAGAACCTGTACATCCGAACAAAAATTAAGTACATTTTGGACCCAAAGTTTGAAATATCTGTTTTTAGTCAGGAGACCAAAACCTTCAAAATAAAATTAAAAATACTTATGCCTGGTTCTGGAGCTCCAATCCAATCTTAGAAACTCTGCAAGACATTGCACTTTCGAAATAATAATGAAAAAATAGCACTTATGGGGCCATTTTGCGCCGTACGTGACTGTTAAAGGTAAAAAGGTGATAATTCACGAATTTCTAAAATGATTTAAAAAACTTTTATTTCACTTTATCATGACAAATTAAAGAAAAAAACTCATAACAACTAATAAACATGATAATCATTGATGTTTTAATCACTTTTGATAAAAAAAATTAATACCTGTCTTTTTGCTGTGTACTATTGAACTTGAACGGCTAAATTAAGTTGTATGGAAAGTTAACAAAGGAAAAACAACAACCTGACTTTTAATTCCATGGCGGAATTACCTGGGAAGCGTCATCGTAGCATACGCCATCCCTTTTACTTCCCACACCGATAGGTGAGGGGAGGATTGTGATCGTGAAAATTTTCGATTTTGAGATAATAGGTTTTTCGGGTGTTTTGTAATGTCTGCATCACGAAAATCCGCGTCACTCATTTCTGTCGTTCTGTCTGTCGGTCTGCCTGTCGGCCTGTCTGTCTGTACGCGTTTTTCTAGCCTCGTAATCTCAGTAACCGCTGCATGGACTGTGATGAAATTTGGGCAGCAATATGCTATGGGGTCTTAGTAGGAATATTTGATATTTTTGTTTTAATTACCCCGCCGCCGCGTTTTTTTGAGTGGGAATGGATTTAGGGTGTTCGAGGGGTGGGGTGTTGAAAAACTGAAAAACTTGTTGTATTCATGGTAGGCTGTCTACTGACCTATCAAGGAAGACCTAGCGATATAAATCACCATTTTAAGTCCATCCGAACATTGTCTTGCCTATTACCGAAAATTAATTAACACAACTGCGCTTCGCCGACATGAGCTCGCAAAAAGCTACTCTGAAAGAAAGGGATGGCGTATGCTACGACATCGCTTCCCAGGTAATTCTGCCATGAAATTGGAAGTCAGATTATTGTTTATTATTCCTTTCCTTTGTTAACTTTCCATACAACTTAATTTAGCAGAAGTTCAATAGTACATAGCAAAAACACTTCAAAAATCACAATTTGGGTTTTAGTTTTTTTATTAAAAGTCATCAAAACGTCAATGATTATTGGGTTTATTAGTTGTTACGAGTTTTTTTTTCTTTAATTTGTCATAATAAAGCAAAATAATAGTTTTTTAAATCATTTTGGATATTCGTGAATTATCACCTTTTTACCTTTAACACTCACGTACGGCGCAAAGTGTCCCCATAAGTGCTACTTTTTCATTATTATTGTGAAAGTGCAATGTCTTGCAAAGTTTTTAACATTAGCTTGAAGCTCCAAAACCAGGCATAAGTATTTTTAATCTTATTTTGAATGTTTTGGTCTCCTGACTAAAAACAGAAATTTCAAACTTTGCCCCCAAAATGTACTTGATTATTGTTTGGATGTACAGGTTCTCTTTATTGGATATTAAAATAAGCTTAATACTGAGTATAATTGCAGAAAAAAATAAAAGCCAAAAAGCATTCTTGTTTTTGTTTTTGACGATTTCTTGGAAAAACTGGAAAATCTCTAAGTTTTCAAAAAAAAATCATAACTCGAAAACTATCAATAATCGGTACACATACATGGGGGTGTTTTGGATAGGTCTCGGTACGGGCTATCTAAAAAAAAATTATTATCGTCACCCGATTGGCCACCCTGTATATTTAATTTTTTATTATTTAGATATCTTGTGTACTTTGCTCAATAACCGACGGTATCTGAACACTATAAATGTGTTTTCTTTGCTATCTTCAAAACTCGATAGCTTGGAAACGTTATGTTGGGCTTAGAACTTTGGTGCACCACAAGTTTGCGACCGATACTGTACAGTACAGTTTACTGCTTAGTAGAGACCTGAAAAGTATTTTTTTTTAAGGCTTTTCAAATTTTATCCTACTAACAATTTTCAATTTATTGAGAAACCTTTGTCTAAGTGTTCCTTTTTTTTACTTCCATGTGATCGGCATCGACTGGTCTGGTCACTAGTGTTCTTACATATTTTTAGCAACATGACTTGATTGATTGATTGATTGATTATTGCCTACAGGTTAGACTTCGAAATTCTTTTTTCTGTTTAGCCAATTACGCCAATCAAATTAGGATTTTTTCAGGAATTAATTCCCAGCAGGCTGGAAATCGTCTTAATACTTTATTGGGTCCTAGATAAGTGTAATCTGAGTTTGCACCATCACAGGTGGTGAGCTTAACTTTTGACAGCCCAAAAACTGTCAAATTTTGGCACTTTTTTTAGTTTTTTGGTTATAGTTGGAAAATGATACGTCGGACGGAAAATGTCATTCTGTGCGTTATTGAAAAGGACTAAATTTTACGTCGAATGACATCTAAAACTTTTAAGTGGGTTTAGCGGTAGAGCCTAAATCAATAGTTTTATAGCCTAAAAACTGCCAAATTTTTGCACGTTTTTTAGTTTTTTGGTTGTAGCTGGAAAATGACGCGTCGGACGGAAAATATCGTTCGGTGCAATATTAAAAAGGACTAAATTTTACGTCGAATTACATCTAAAACTTTTAAGTCGGTTCAGCAGCAGAGCCTAAATTAATAGTTAGAAGCCGTTAATTTTTTTTCATTTCGGTGCAAACTAACATTTTGCGGCTATCTAAGACTACATATCTTCAAAGCTGATACTCCTATTGGAAAAACTCATGGAATAAAAGATATAGTAAATATAATTTTACGTTATATAAAAACCCTAGTCTTTAAAATCGATCATTTTGACATAAAATATTTTGCATCAATTTAATTTGCTTTCACTTTACCCTTTTGGCTGGACTTACGGAAACACGCCGCCTCACATTTTTAAGATTGTATAATACTAGTAAGACTTTATATATCCAAATTTTATTCTGTATAGCTTAGCGGATCTTTAGCGGCATACACATCTGAGCGCACATGGCTTGAGAACAACCACATATGCTTGTGTGCTCAATGTATGTATCGGTTTTCGGCTACAAGCCGCATACACATCTGAGCGCACATGACTTGAGAACACACACATATGCAAATGTGGACGTCGTGTTTCAGAGCATGCGGGCTGACTCGCACGCGACTTTGAACGCGCATGGGTCGAAGTCAAATCTTGTGGGGCGAGTTGAGAACACACCCATGCGTTGTAAGAACTAAAACCTACACGTGACTTGAGAACACACACATTGAGCACGCACGCATAATATACAGGGTGAGTTTTTAATACCGGCCCGGTCGATGACTCCACTACTGTAGAAGATAGCGAAAAAAGATGTATATAAAAGTTGCAGCCACGGATATACTCCTTGCTCAGAAAATATTTAGATTTATACAGGGTGAACCATAACTACGTGGTGATGCAAACATTTTTTTCAAATGATACACCCTATATATTATTCCACAAATTCTACTAATAATTTCCGTTCTTCCAATATAGGGTATTGTTACATTATACAGGTTATTTCAAAAGGTATGGCCATTTTTATCTCCAAATCGCTGTCAAATGGACGTATTGTATATCACAAAAAGTGGTAAATCAAAAATCATTTTTTTACACGGATGGATAAAAAATATCATATAGTTTTAAAATCGGCTATAGAAAAAGACCACGACGCATATTCGTATACAGGGTGATGTAGAATGCAAAATCCAGATTTTATCTTTTTTTTCAAATGTAACCCCCAATATTTTATTACATCAAAGAATTTCTTTTAATATGCTCTTTCATTTTTGTATAGCACTTGTTGTACCTATGTCCATCAGTTTCCGAGATATTTCGATCTTTCGGTAAATTTAAAATATAGCTTCTATTTCTGTACTGAAATTTATTTATTTTGAGAAAGTACTATCGAATTTGTTTTTTATTTAACGAACAACTAAATTATAAGGTCATGAAAGTATTTGATGAAGTCAAAACCCTGAATCATCGAGATAATAAAGTCAAGTATTTAGTATGCTGAGAAAACAATTTTGTAGGCGTAATGAATAATTATCAAGCAGATTTATCAGATATGCTTTTAAAAATTGACGGTTTACATAACCTACTCAATAATTCCGTACTGTGAAAAACGAGCCTTAAAAATTAATTTTTTCATTGAGGATATTTAGGGGAATCTTTGATAAATTGCCTACTTGCCTCTAGAATATATCAACTATGAACAGCAGTATCAAGAACGGAGGAATTCTAAAACTGATGCTATTACTAACGGGGTTTTCTAACTGGTTTTGGTGCCAATTTTTGTCAATTTTATGTTAGGCACCCTGCACCAATTTATGAGATGCTCAGCTCAGCCGGGGGTTCTTCTATGCTGTGATCTCCCTCTACTGTCTTGTCCTCTGTTTGACAGTTGAAGGTTAGGGTGGAAATAGGGGTGCAAACAAGGGGTTCTCCCTGATACTAAAATGCTGAAATCAATGGATCACCTAACGGTTTATTATCGATTAAATATATATACAAAAATGGCAATAACGTTGCGAAGTACCTGTCTGGGAGAAAGGAGAGTGCCCCTGTCTCTTACAAGCTAGAATGCGTCAGTCGGTCATGACCGACACCTAAACGTTATCTAAATACACGACAGTGATTATGGATTGGGGCCCCGCTATCTTACGTTGCTATTCCACTACAATATCTATGTCTGGTAAGTATACTGTCTAATGGCAAAAGTTAAAAATAGCTAAACTAAATCCTATTTCCAGATGTTCTTCTAAAGAAGCAGTTACAGGATCTACAACTTATGCTATCTGCCACCTGTATTCCAAAGCACTATGTCCTGGGTCTTCTGGAAATACCTTATTTGCTGGTCGGCATGAAGCGAGGTAGCAAAGCATGCATACAATGATAGAGTGAAGCAGTCGTTCTAGCAAGTACCAAGCAGATAATTAGAGATGACATGCAAGCGAAAAAGTTGGACAGTTCTTAGGGTTGGCAGTTGGCGATGGGCTTCGACTCAGCCTAAAAAGCCGTTGGTGTTGAGCCTAAAAGCCTATGGTGTTGAGCCTAAAAAGCCTACAAGAGGAATATGTTAGATGCCTGGAAGCAAATAAGCAACACTTAAAGCAATAATTAGTCATGGCCACAGATGTGAACGAGCAATATAGAGAGAGCCATATGACCAATTCTCATGAAAGGAGGTTATGCACCTACCGTTGGTGTTGGGTGGCTTTAGAGTGTTTCCTTTGGAAGTTGTGTGAGGTGGATTTGATACGAATCCCACAGAAGTGGTCTACAGACACTGTAAATAGCAAATCCAATCCTACACAGTATATGTCTTCTCACTCAAATCCGCAAAATATGCGAAGTGACCACCTGGTCCAAGTGAAACAGAGAAGTGAAAAGGAAATGGCTTTTTCTCATGAAAATCGGCGCTAAACTCGCCTGTCATATGGTAATGAACTGTGGTGATTGAATTCTGTGGTACGACCTTGGTTCAACTGTCTACCAGGTACAAAGTGATAGATGTCAATCAGAAGAAAGACTAACCTCTCCTTCATCAACATGGACATGTAAACAATAGTATTGGAATGATGGAATGCCATGGTAAGTTCATGTGAATTTAATTAAATATAATATTGATATCTATGCCTTTCCAGATGACTGCAGCTATAGAAGACTGGAATACTTTGTAAATACAAACTGGACTAGCAGTGTACATACAATATGCTGAATAAATGGACTTAATACTATAAACGTATATGTGTGTTATTTACAATAAGCCTAAATCTGAGTAAGTATTTAATATACATATGTTGCATTTTAAACTAGGTTACCAAAGATAATGCTGGGCGATACTGCCATTTAAATAACATTCAAGCAAATACGTACTAGATATATTTTTGACACGTAACAACTCCCCCCTTTCCCAGAGAAAAGTGCACTTAGGTGGACTTTTATTTATTCTGAACTATCGTCATCAGGTGGGTGAGCTTTGAGATCGCTAGCGTGCCATAGGCCTATAGATCGATCCCTAGAATCTTTCAATTCATAAGACCATGGAGATAAAACCCTAGTTACTGTGAATGGACCTTCATACTTATGATTTAACGTGGCCGATAAACCTTTAGCCTTATTGGACAATGTGTATTTCCTCTTAAATACCTTTTGCCCAATCGTAAAACGCTCGTCTCGACGACGAAGGTTATAGCGAGCACGGCTAGTGACACTGGCTCTTTGCAAACGTTTAGCCACGTCAGCAAACACCTTCTTTAACATCGTGCAACGAGTTTCCATCTCATGTACCAAACTTTGTTTCGGAACATCTTTTGGAAGAGTTTCAACTCCCGAGAATTTAACTCTCCGTCCAAATACGACAAAGTTAGGGTCCAATTGAGTGATTTCATGCCGCGCCGAGCGAATTGCACAAGCCACTTTCTGAAGATACTTCTCCCATGAACGATGGTTCTCTTGAACATATGCGGACAGAATAGTCTTTACTACGCGGTGAGTACGCTCCACGGGATTCGCTTGGGCATGATAGTTAGCAATAAAACCTAATTGGATGTCATATGACTTGAGAAGATCTTGGAAGGGTTTTCCCTTGAACTGAGATCCATTGTCCATAATGACTTTACAAGGTGCTCCAAATAATAAGATAACCTGATCTTCAAATATTTGAGCCACTTTAGTAGAGGTAGCTGTCCGAAGTGGAAAGAAAAGTACGAATTTACTAAAAACGTCTACCATGGTAAGAATATACTGAAATCCAGAAGTGCTTCTAGGAAGAGGACCTACCAAATCTATACTGATTACTTCGAATGGACGAGTAGCTGTAGGACCGTGACTAAGCATAAGTCCAGCAGGAGCTTGTTGAATAGGCTTCGTTCTCAGACAAACATGGCAGTTTCTTACGTAACGAGCAATATCTTCCTTCATCTTGGGCCAATAGTATTTTGAAGCTAGGCGCGCAAACGTTTTCTGAACACCAAGATGTCCGAAAATAGGAGGATCATGATGAGCCGAGATTAAGTCTCGTCTTTCCTCTTTAGGAATCACACGCAGCCATCCATCGCTGTCATCTTCCAGATCAGGATACTGCAAAAATACTCGTTTGAAAACTTCACCATTCTCAAGTCTCCAAAGGGGATACTCCTCAGGTTTTTGAGTAATATTTGACACCAAACGATTATACCAGAGATCTTTAGACTTGGTCAAGAAATTATTTTCAGGAGTGGCAATAAGATCTAACACAGGCACTGAACGAGAGAGTGCATCAGGCACTGCATGCTCTTTACCTTTACGGTGCACGACATCAAAGTCATACTGTTGCAAACGAACAGCCCAACGTGCTATACGACCCACAGGATCTTTTATGCTCTGCAGCCACTTAAGACTGTAGTGGTCTGTGATTACTGTGAAACGCGTGCCTTCTATATAAGGTCTCAACTTCTCTATGGCGAACAAAACAGCCAGACATTCTTTCTCTGTGGTAGAGTATTTACGTTCTGCCTTGGTTAAGGAACGGGACAGGTAGCAAATTACCTTTTCGCCTTCCTCGGTGGGTTGGGTAAGAACAGCTCCTAAGCCCACATCACTTGCATCAGTTTGAATAACAAACGGCTTATCAAAATCAGGACAAGTGAGTACTGGTGATGCCACCAAGTGATCTTTCAACATCTTAAAAGACTGCTCACACTGATCTGTCCACAAGAACTTTTTACCTTTCTGTAACAGTTCACAGAGTGGCGCTACTACAGCAGAAAATTCTGGTACGAACCTGCGATACCAAGATGCGAGACCAAGGAAACGACGTACTTCCGTTACGCTGCGTGGAGTAGGAATCCTTAGCAAGGCTTCAACCTTTGCAGGGTCTACCATTAAACCTGAAGATCCAACAACATATCCCAAATAACGGAGTTCTGGTCTACAGAAATGACATTTGTCTTTATTGAGGGTCAGACCTGCTTTGGTCAGGCGATCAAGAACTTTCTGTAATACTTCCAGGTGCTTTTCAAAGGCATTCGTACAAATCACGATATCATCTAAATATACTAAGACATTCTGCTCCAAATCCATGCCAATTACTCTATCTATAAATCGTTGCCAGGTCGCAGGGGCATTGTGAAGACCCATAGGCATTCTCTTGAATTGAAACAGCCCACGACCAGGAATAACGAACGCGGTCATTGGTCTTGACGCTTCGGATAATGGAATCTGAAAATATGCTGACTTGATATCAAGAGTAGTCAAATATCTTGCATCCTTCAGTTTATCTAAGGTAGTTGTGAGGAACGGTATCGGATAAGAATCCTTTTCAGTAACCTTATTTAGTTGTCGGAAATCGACGACAAAGCGATATGTGCCATCACTCTTTCTAACCAAAAGAATTGGGGACGCCCATGGTGAACTCGATGGTTCCACCACATCATCTTCGATGAGCTTCTCTAATTCTGCATAGACGTGTTTCAACACCGCTGGGCTAACAGGATAGTGCCTCTGCTTAATCGGAGGAGAAGAAGTTTTTATGTGGTGTTCCACTAAGTGGGTACATCCGAGCTTGGTGCCCATAGCACGAAAACTTGCGGTCAGTAGATCGTCTAACCGTATTTTCTGTTCTACTGTTAGAGAATCTAATTCGGTGATGCCTAGAACCTGTACTTCAGAAGATTTTGGCTCCCGAAAGGACCATTCTCCAGAAAATAGATCGGGAACAATTTGCATTGCTCGCCAGAAATCTGTGCCTAAAATCAAGGTATGAGGCAAGGATGGTACTACAAGAACATCCAAGGACTTAACTTTCCCTTGTAAAACAAATGGCAAAGCGACAGATCCGATTACTTCACAATCCTGACCATTAGCTACAATACATTTCTTTGTGTCGCATCTATCAAGAGAACAGATAGGCTTCAAAAGCTTCCAACCTGGACCACCGACGACTGTCGAACTTGCTCCAGAATCAAGAAGTCCTAGTAAGCTATATCCCCAAACAGATACTGACAAATATGGACGCGTGTCATTTTTCGCATGAGACAATACATAGTCAAGAACGGCCGACGAGTTTACCACATAAGGGGATTCGCTGCGGCCTACCGCTGACCCCTCGGTCCGTTTTTTGTACACTCGGGACAAGTGCGACAGTTCACGCCAGATTTACCACACTTGAAACAGAAAACTCTCCGTGCTTCTGGACAATGGCGAAATTTGTGATTGGCCTGTAAACAATTCCAACAGGTTGGAGGTGATTTGGAGTTACCAGAGTTCGATTGCGATATAGGCCGTGATTCCGACGTACTCGCCAACGGGTCCAACAATGGCCTCGTATCACTTGTTGAGACTGCCGTCACGTTCTGCGAAGAGCTGGAGGGTACTCGACGATATGCCAATTCTGGCTCCACAAGATTTCGAACATTAGTGGGAGGAGGATGAAAATTCCGAACCCTTAAGTCCGTCTCCTCACTAGCACGAGCTAATCGGGTCAACTCCGAGATTGAGTCTATGGTTTGTAGTGCTAAGTCCTTTTGGATAGTTGGTAAAAGATTTCTTCGGATAAGGTTTACCCTCTTATCTTCCGGAGGAAGAGATGGAAGTCGTCGAAACATACTTTCCATGACTGCCACGAAACTAACAACGCGTTCTTGAGAACCTTGCGTTCTACGACGAATTTCTTCCCACAGTAAGTGCTCATAATCATAAGGTTGAAAATCTGCCTTAAGTTGTCGAGCTAAATCATCCCAAGATGTAAAATTATGTGTACGATACCATAATAATGCGTCTTGTGTAAACAATTCCGGTGCAGAGCGGAGTAGTTGCTCCTTGGATACTCCACGCGAGATTCGCAACTCCTCAACTCTCTCCAAAAAGTCATTCACACCAGAACGTCCATTGAAGTGCACCTTCCATCGTCCGACATCGACAAATCGAGTGCCTTCGCTAAACCGACTATCACATACAAATGCTTCGCCAGGATACGCTCGCCGTACGTCATTGGGTTGACTGTACCTTGGGTACTGTTCTGAGGACATAAGAGGAGCAAAGCCCACTGGATTATATCCACAGGGTATGGTGTTGATATCATCGTACCTAGGGTACAAATGAGGTAAATTTCCTCTCCAGAGTGATGCTGGAGGTTGTGAATACCTATCTCGATATGCATCTGCTCTTCGAGTGTCACATCGACTAAAAGCATCCGGCAATGGTGCTGATTTCCTATAAATAGCTTCAGCTACCCGTTTACCCTCGACTTCCGCTAAGGAACAGCTTGCGAGTTGTTCTTCTAGTCCTTCGTTGGGAGGTGGAACATCAACGAGGTCAAAAGATACCTCTTTGCCATGCTGAGAATTCCTATGCACAACTTCAGGGAGCAACAAGTTAGGAGCATCCAGTAAGGACATTTCCCTAGACTGTAACTGCTCGGGCGGAGGTCTCGTCATAGATTCCTCATTCTCCTTCGCCTGCTCAAAGACTATATTGAGTTCCCGTAATAACTGGACTGACTCATTATAAAGAAGAGATTTCCTTTCCTCTAGATCAGCATTAGGCTGTATGCGGGCCAATCTCTCCGAAACATGCAATAATCTGGAGTATATCCGCCTAAAATCGTTTTCCCTATTATCAGAATCAAAACTGACCACGTCTGCTCGCAGCTCACAAAGTTTTCTGGTACATATCTCCAATTCCACTTCCGCAGGTGCCACGGATTTTACTGGAAAGCTCTTCACCTTCATCTTCTCCATGCGCAATACATCTCTTAATAACATCCTTTTTTCCGCAACCGTATTTCCAATAGGCAAATCCCTCACCTGAAGCTCATACGTGAGTTCATCTCCTAATAACCGATTTTCCTCCATATTTCCTCACAGAATGACCTAATATTCAAGTTATCCAAGGATCTGACAAAACCAAGGGGTTGGGCGTTACGTAACTATATACAATTCCCCCCCTTACCTAATAGAAAGAGAAAAAAACAAACCTATACAAAGCTATACACCTCTGAGAAAGAAACGGCAAGTGTGTGTAACAACTACCCGTGCGGAACCTGATAAGTCCCTAAAGCATAAAAAAAATCCCTCTACGCTAGTAGACCCTATTGAAAGCTCTATCCACCAGCAGAATGTAAAACTGCTAAACAACAAACACATTCACCTACGCTAAACTAATAATCATTATTACTTACATTAACGAGTGTCCAAGTACTCTTGGCATTACCCTCGTAACAAATATCTTCCTTAAATAACACAAAACTACTAAGTAAGAAGCGTCTACACCGAATCTGCACGGAACCAAACATATATCAAAGGAACCAACCCAGAGCGTAAGCGGAACCAACTCTATCCGTCGTTCTGTGGTCGTTCGCACAAATCGCAAAATTCCTCAGTACCGAACCTTTGTGGTCTGTGGTACCAACATGAACAAGGAACCCACAGATCACACAACAGAAACAGATATTCGGAAATCGGAACAGAACAAATGACAAATGTAAATGTAACCTTTATGTCCTTCACCTCTTTACCTGTGCTGTGCCGTCACCACCTAAGAATTAAGAATAATTATTATGATAAACTATTCTCTGAGCCACTCGGCACTAACGACGTAACGGGACCTAGAGAATGAAATAAAAGGAATATACATAGATCAATAAAAAGCAAATCTCCACCCTTACGAACACAACATCCACTAGTTGAGGCGCCAATTTATTACTAACGTTGGGGCGCCAATTTATCACTATCGAGGTTTGCTAACTGGTTTTGGTGCCAATTTTTGTCAATTTTATGTTAGGCACCCTGCACCAATTTATGAGATGCTCAGCTCAGCCGGGGGTTCTTCTATGCCATGATACTACGACTTTAGAAGGTATGCTCACGCGCATGACGTCTTCCGTCTCGCTTCCACCTGTGACGTCAGCGTGTGACAAAAGTGTCATTTACTCAATGAAGTGTACTTGTTTAGTTTCAGGTTATAGCCGAATTTGCCGATTATTTTATTGAATTTACTGGTTTTGTAGTAAAGTTTGATAAACTATCAATTATTCTGGAGTTCAACGCATATTTGAACAATGGTTTATTGTACGGTTGTGGGTTGTTCCAACAATAATAATAAGAAAAGTAAAAACTATTCGTCACACTACCGCTACTTCAGCTTTCCCACTGCTGATGTAGTAGTAGTAGTAGTAGTAGTAGTGATGGGGAGGCGAAGCCAGGCAAGTAGGCCACCTTTGGCCCTTTTTGCCAACCCCACTGAACCAATCACTGAAAACACTAAAATTCTACACCCTAGAAAGCTCCTTGTCGAACCTACCAGACCTCCTGACGAAAGTCAGTATGTCCGACCATTTCGCTGAATATAGTGGCTCCTCCCCAAACTCCGTCGTGCCGAATATCTGCACCCTAAGGTTGCGATAAACTGCACATCTGCCCAGGAAGTGGAACGCTGTCTCGTCCTCCTCCCAGCATCTGGAGCAAATGGGGTCCCCTACCACTCTCATAAGTGACAGATGTCTATTCAGCCGGCAATGGCCAGTGAGAACCCCCACCAGAAGGTTGAGCGTCTCTCTGCCTTTACTCAAAAGCCATTGCGTTCGGCCCCTATCAGGGCCTGCTATGAATCTTTTGGCTTGCCTGCAGTCGTCTCTCTCTAACCAGGCTTTCGCCAGTTCCTTGTAGGCCCAGTTATCCAGGGCCACATTGACCTGGCGTCTGCTAATTCCCAGCATAGGTTCTGGGCCAATGCAGGGGCTGCTGGCCCCTATCCTAGCTAATCGGTCCGCTCTCTCGTTACCCGGTATACCAATATGTCCGGGGACCCACAGTAGGGTCACCTTCTTATGTCTGGCCAACTTCTGAAGGGCGGCAGAGCATTCTTGTGCCAGAGCTGATCTGGCCCTCGAAGCTGCCACCGCTTTCAGAGCTGATTGGCTGTCAGAGCATATATATATGCTCTGTTCAGAACACTTTTCGACTTCCGTCGAGTATGCCGCCATCAATATCGCATACACTTCCGCCTGGAAGACAGTCGTGCAGGTTCCCAGAGCGAAGCTCCGCCGCACTTCTTTACCCTCCAGACAGAAGCCCGCTCCCCCGGATCCTGACTCCTTTAAGAGCGATCCGTCAGTGAAGCATACGAGACTATTGGGCGGAAACTTGACTTTCCCTCTCATCCAGTCGTCTCTTTCCGGGATGACTAGTGAGAATCCATTATCTAAATTTAAGATGTCCTTAGCTTTTTCCACCCTGAATGACGATATCGGGATATTACTCTCCGCGAATCGCTCTATTCTGGTGTGGCCAACTAATGGTTCTCGTGCTACCCACGTTCCCCCGTCACGCATTCTCAGGCAGGCCGACATCGCCTCCCTCTTTATCCAGAGGTGCAGAGGCGGCAAGCCCAAGAGTACCTCCAGGGCAGCAGTGGGTGTTGTCCTCATGGCACCTGTTATGCTCACTGCTGCAAGCCTCTGAATCTTTGCGAGCTTGAGCTTAACAGAGACCTTCTCTACGCTCGGCCACCAGACCGAGCAGCCATACTGGATCCTAGATCTGACTACTGCCGTATATAGCCAGTTTAGAACCTTGGGTTTGAGGCCCCAGGTTCTGCCGACTACCCGACGCAACTGCCACATGGTAGCTATAGACTTTTTATACACATAGTCGATATGCTGTGCCCATGTGAGTTTATTATCAATTAACACCCCCAGGTACTTGACCTCCTGTGTTAGGGTCAGCGGTACACCGTGGAGAGTTGGGGCTTTAAAATCATCTATCTTCTTCCTGTGAGTGAATAGGACCAGCTCAGTCTTCACTGGGTTGATTGAGAGTCCTGATTCGCCACACCACCTGTCCAAAATGCTGCACGCCATCTGCATCCTATCGCAGACGACGCCCAGGAATCTACCAGAGACTAACACCAGGCCGTCGTCTGCGTAGGCCTGCGTGTAGAAGCCGGCCGAGCTAAGTCTCGTAAGGAGGCCATCCATAACAAGGCACCAGAGGCGGGGGGAGAGGCAGCTGCCCTGCGGGCAACCCCCACTCACCCCAACCTCCAGCTGAACCCCGCCTAATGTTGCACTAGCCTTGCGATTCTGAAGTGCTGATCTTACCCAGCAGACCAGAGTGGGTGGAACACCCCTGGTCTGAAGGGCGGTGCATATATTAGCTGTTCGTGCTTTATCAAAAGCTCCCTGTACGTCGAAGAATACTCCCAGAGCCACTTCTCTGTGAGAGAGGGCTCTTTCTACTTTTCCTACTATAGCATGCAGTGCCGTTTCCGTGGAGCGACCCTGCCTATAGGCATGCTGATTATCATGGAGGGGATAGGTGACGAGCGTTTCCTCTATCAAATATCTGTCCACGATCTTCTCCAATGCTTTCATAAGAAAGGAGGTAAGACTGATTGGTCTGTAAGACTTTGATAAAGAGTAGTCGATCTTCCCTGGTTTAGGGATGAACACTACTCTTGCTGCTTTCCAGGACGACGGTACGTATCCTAGCGCTAGCGAGCTCCGGAAAGCTGCCACGATATGTGGCAGCAACTCTTCTAGACCTCTTTGTAGTAGCGCGGGGAATATACCATCAGGTCCGGCTGATTTAAATGGACTAAACTCGTTTATTGCCCAGGAGACTGATCCGTCGGTTATCATCCTCTCGGCCAAGCCGGCGTCCCCTATCAAGGGAGCCGACTCAGCTTCTGGAGACAGTTCGCCGGACTCTCCCGGGAAATGCGAGTCGAGGAGGTATTGGAGAGATTCCTCCACCGATGTAGTCCATGTACCATCCTCTTTCTTGAATGAACTAATGGTTTGTCTCTTCTCGCAGCTGAGCAATTTCATTAGTCTGGCGGAGTCTGAAAGGGACTCCAATTCTCCACAGTAGTTCCGCCAGCTTGCTCTTTTGTTGCTGCGTAGCTCTTTTTTATACTTTCTTCTTGCCTCTCTAAAGGCATCCCAGGAGGCTTCATCGCCTCGCTTTGTAGCCCTGTTAAGAGCCCTCCTTGTGGCCCCTCGGAGTTTATTTAACGTCCCAGACCACCAGGGTACTCTCCCAGGAGCCACAGCCCTCAGTGGGCAAGATGCCTCAAGTGCAGTGCGGATAGTCTCCTCCAAATTGGAGACACCACGCTCCACTTCTTCTATTGTGTTATACCATCTAGCCGGTTCCCTAAGGTTCGCAGCCAGGGAGGCTTTGTAAGTCTCCCAGTCGGTCGCTCTAGGGTTCCGGCATTGGGCTACGTCGCTGTGTACTGAATCTATCTCAAATCTAATCATCCTGTGATCAGACAGAGATATATCATCTGTTACTCTCCAGTCTGTTACTAAACGAACCAGATCCGGCGAGGCTACCGTAATGTCGATAACCTCTTTCCTAATCCGATTCGCGAATGTGGCTTCTGTGCCTTTGTTTAGAATCTCTAAATTACAAGATGCTATGAACTCTAATAGGGCTTCGCCTCGACTGTTTATGTCTGAGCTACCCCATACTAAATGATGCGCATTAGCGTCCATTCCAATAAGGAGTGGCAGTCCATTGCTATTCGCGAAATCTATTATATTAACTAGGTCTGTAGTCGGGGGTAAACTCGCGATATCGTAAGGTAGATACACGCTGCCTACGACTATCTTAAACCTAGTGTCACTAACCTTGCATTCCAGTACGGCGACCGCCGCATCTCTGGTCCCTAGCTGAGGCAATGGCGTCACCTGCAGGTCCCTAGACGCGAGGATGGCCGCCCTGGGGGAGTCTAAGTTGGCTGACACAAGGCTGAAGGTACTGACCTCCAACCCGCGTATTTGCTTCCTGTAACAATATGGCTCCTGAATTAATATAATCTCTTTAGTCCTTCCAGCAACAATGGCCAGCAGTTCGGCTGCGGCATCGTTGCTGCGGTGGAGATTAATTTGACTTACCCGCAGCTGTGTCATGGTTCCTGCGGTATGCTGGGGAAGCATCGGCACGGCCTATTTTGCCTTTCCGGAGGCGCCCTTGCCACCAGATGGACCTTGCCAGGCACCCCTCCCACGAGCAGCCACCCTGTGGACAGCCACAGTGCAGAGCTCGTAGAAGAGAGACCAACCAGCCCGTTCTAGCAGCGTGGCCTCCTCCTTGCTAATCGAGAAGGTGATGACGTGATCACCCTCCCTTCCCTCGCTCATTGTCTCCAGATGCCTCCAATCTCTTATATTGAGATCAGGGTTCTGGAGACTAAGAGTCTTAATCAGCCGCTCTAAATTTGGCTGTCCCTGACTCTTGACCCGGACGCCCACCGTCACCGGCCATGGAGCGTCCACAGACCGTACAGGGCTGAAGACATGGTCTCCAATGTCCAGGGGGGGCAGTCGGTTCAGGAGCCAGTCCCGAGATGTCTCATCGTAGGCTGTGACTACGAACCAGCCCGTGTCATACAGCCCCGAGTTCAGGAAACGGAGGATAGGGGCTCCCTCTTCCTCCATTGCCTGTAGAGCTCTTCCTACGACGTAGGACCTAACTTGCTCCGCCTCGTCCGGGAGCACCAGTCCGTCAGGTCTGTCAGACCTTACGACGACCTGTAGCTCTCTACGGACTGCAGAGCTGTAAGAGGTCGGTTGCGATGACCCAGCAGCCGGCCGCAAAGACCCCCCGGCAGATTCCCTCAAAAGAGGGGATATGCCAGATGAAGTCGATGCCCCCTGCGCTGGCGGGTACTCGCCCCTGACCTTCTTATTCGCCCTCTCCGGCGGTGTCGTCAGGTCCTGTCGCGATCGCTTGGCACTTTCCGGTGGCCGTCCGACCGCTGCTGCCTTAGGGGCGCGGGCGCCCTGCGGCTGCGGATCTTGAGGCCCACCGGTGCCGCCTGTCTTGCCCTGGGCGCTGCTCGATCCTCCTCTCCCCCCTATCGCACCGCCGGGCGCCACTCTGGGGTTTGTTGCACCCCCGCGAAGCGCCCGCCCGGACCGCGAAGAGGTGTGAGGAGTCGCGGCCACAGGATCTCCTCTCTTTAATGCCGGCTCAGTTGGCAGCACGAAGGGCTGCTTATTCGCCGCCCGGTCCGCTGCCCTCTTCACCGGCCCTCTACTGTAAGAGGAAGCCAGCTTATGGCCCCCTCGGCTTGAGATGTAGATGGTACTTCCGGGACCCCTTTGTCGACCGAAGTTCCATCTAGAGTGACCGGGGGCTGCCGGGGCTGGAGATGTACTTGTCATCTCCGCCCCCACGGCTACCGCGCCGGCTGCTCTCTTCTTTTTCCTTTGCCTGCTCTTCCAGTTCCTCCTTGCTTTGCCCCGTAGGTGCGCCGGAACGAACCCCTCCTCGTCACTCGAGAGTGGAGGCCGAGATGTCGGACCAGCAGCACCAGCCGGTGACCGCAGGAGGTCATCTTCTTTATCTGAAGGGACACAGGGGGAGCTCCCGCTAATTATAGGCTCCTCCGTGCCCTCCATCTCAACAGTGGAGGTAAGGTCCTCCATTGGGGGTTGTGGGGTTGGGACTTGGGATGGGGGTGGGGATGGTGATTTGGGTGGCACATTAATCTTTTTTTCACTAGCTTGCATGTTCATTTTAATGTTTTCATGTTTGGTTTGGTGTGTAGGTGTGTGGGTGTGTGTGCGATGGTGTTAAGGTGTGTGTGTGTGATTGTGTGTGTGTGTGTGTGTGTGTGTGTGTTGTGTGTGCGGGTGTAGATGTGTGTGTGTGTGTGTGTGTGTGTGTTGTTGCGAGGCTCAAGGCACGGCCCCCGCACCCGCTCGCCGACCCCCCACCGCCGTCATTCCCCTCGGGAAAACCCGGCGGCCGCAGACGAAGCCCCCCGAAACGTGCAGCAGGGCCTTTGTCCAGGCGCCACCTGGCACTACTACACGCCCGAGATTATACACCGGCTGATGGAACAGCCCTCCAAACTGGCTAGGCCGGACGGGTTCCTGTACTAACCGGCGGCCCAGGAGTGCCAACCCTGGTTCCTTTCGTCGCTACCACTCCGGGAAGATCCCAGCCGGGGCAACAGTGGGGGAGTCGACGCGCAAGACAGGGACCGCACCTCAAGTCACGCGAGGTGAACCACTCAGACCGACGCGGAACAGAGGAGGTCATAGAGGAGTTGGCGAAGGGCGCCCTCACTCTAACACCACCATCATAGTACCGCGGCGTTCTGGGTAGATAAGCTGGGGTCTCAAGGGATTGCTACACCCAACATTTTACTTTATCCCTTTCCGTGGAAAGTGAAAAGGTAAAGATGCCCCTGGAGTTCCACATGATCCGCGGACAATATTTGCATATTGCCTTCCCAGGGGAAAGAGGAAGGCTCCGCTAGGCTTTCGCCGCAAAGAGCCATTTCTTCCATTTTCTCTAAATTTAGGCCCTGGGGTACCCTATCAGCCATTGGGACGCGACAGGTAGGTCGTGGACAAACCTCCGCCTAGAGTCTTCGCCGCAGGATTGGGGATTTAGGACGAGATCGTCCTTCCTCCTGTCCTCCTGCGGATGAAGTCTCGCGCGCTGCCACTGCTGATAAGAAAGTTTGCAAATTATGGGTGCAGAAATGTTATCAGAAGCACCCTTTTAAAATCGAAAATGCTCGGATATGTTCTGATCATTTTTCCGATGAAGATTTTTGCGAAAAAGAAAAACTTCTGCAACTGCCCAGGCAGAAATGGAAGTTGAAAAAAAACGCGGTTCCCTCGCTCAACTTAGCAAGACCTCCAAAGGTTGAGACCGCTAATAAGAAAAACCGAGATGAAAGAACGAAAAAAAGGAATTTAGTAAAAAATATACGTGACATGTAAGTAGTTATATATAGTAATTTTTTAGTGTGTGGCTTTAATAACTGATTATTATTTATACATAATTGTCATGTGTATGTTAAAGACTGTGGGCATTTTAGAGAAATGTGATTTGCTGTGAGTTATTATATACCTAATAGTAATCATTTTTGAATTGCTAGGCAAGAATACATGATTTAGGACTAACATGTAATGGTGAAGGCTTAGAAGGTGAAGCATCAGGAATTAGTAATAAGGATACAGGGAAGCTAGAGTGTATAAGTAATATTGACAAAAATATACAAACAACAAGGTACCTACAAGGAATATATCAATTTCTCATGAAAATTAACCTTTTAATATTCTTTTCAGTTCACAATTAGATTCAAAACTTCTAGAAGTAGTAAATAATCTCCAGAGAGAAAATTTACACCTAAAAGAACAGCTCCAATATGTGCAAGTAATTATGGCACGAGGAGTTTGTGGAAAATGGAAGCAACCCATATTTTATGACTATGACCGGAAAATGACAAAAAATCTCATTTTTAAAATCATTACAAAATTGGAAAGTATCGGGTACTCTGTATATGCCCTGAATTGTGACTTGGGTGGAAGTAATAGGGGCCTTTGGAGCTCTTTAAATATTTCTGAACAGATTACTAGTTTTGAAAATCCTGTCACTAAAAAACCAGTCCATGTATTTGCAGACACTCCTCACATGATCAAACTTCTGAGAAATCATTTTCTTGATAGTGGTTACCTAATAAATGGCAAATGTATAAATTCTAAACCAGTTGTAGATCTGTTACGTAGCACAGAAAAGCTGGATTTAAACATTGCCCATAAGCTTAATGAAGATCTGTTAGCAGTGAAAGGTAAGGTACAGATTTTTTGTGCACAATATTAATAATTATTAACTTACAAAACATTTCTGAATATGAGTTTTTTTAGGTGCACGACGGCAGAAAGTAAAATATGCTAAAAAGCTATTTTCCCACACAATTTCAAAGGCCATATCTAGAATGGGCATGCTTGGTCTTGATAATAGTGAGAACAACTGGTCTGAGTGTTCTGATTTTATAAAAATTGTAAATGACTGGTTTGATGTCTTCAACACTCAAATTCCTCATCCAGATTCAAGAAACCGAGTTAAAGGTACAATATTAAATGTTTTATTTGTTTAATGGTAGTTTAATATTGACAAAAATATTGCAGGTTATGGTTTGGCATTGACAGAACAAAACGAAATTTTGGAAAAAAATGAGTAACATGATGACAAACATGAGAAAAATGGGTTCTAACACACTTCTACCATTTCAAAAGGGAATCCTTGTTAGCATAAAGTCTTTACAAAAGCTTTTCCTAGATTTGAAAGAAGACTTTTCGATAGGATATTTATTAACATACAACCTCAATCAGGACCCTCTGGAGGGTTCATTTTCAATTATGAGGGCTATTGGAGGTTTGCATGATCATCCAAGTGCCTTACAATTTAAGTACCGTTTGCGCAACTACTTGGTGGGTCGAAATGATGAGGTCATATCACAATCTGCAAACATACAAGAACAAATTGATAGCCCACGTACTTCTACTTCTGCAGCTCAGAATGAATCCTCAAATTCACAGTTACCAGTGAGTCATAGCATCATAGTTATAGGTGGTCCAGGATAAATATATTTTTAAAGTTATGTATCATCTAAATTTCTAGGTTCTTACTGGAGAAATATTCAGTGTGCTGAATTTGTTATGTATCATCTAAATTTCTAGGTTCTTACTGGAGAAATATGCAGTGTGCTGAATTTGTTATGTATCATCTAAATTTCTAGGTTCTTATTGGAGGAATATTCAGTGTGCTAAATTTGCCCATCGAGAATGAGGATGAGGAAGAAACATCCGAAAGACGGGGCATTATAGATACTGATTTCGATGAATTGCGATGGGATGGTTTGGAAAGTTTGGCAGGTTTCATTGCATTTAAACTGAAAAATAAGGAGAAACTTGGTTATATCCCAGATTGCTCAGACACTTCTTTCACTTGGGTCAACCATTTGACAGAAGGTGGACTACAAAAACCTACCGATGAGTTCTTGGCAAAATGTAATGAGCTTGACCATATATTCTCCAACTACAATGGAAACGCCTTGAAAATTGAAAAAAACTATCTTGCGAATTTAAGCAAATTAGCAGAGAACGTAGATGTGACTGATGAAGCAAAGAGCTTGTTTTTAGATGCAAAATGTATTTCAGAATAAGAATTCTTAAAAGGGAATTAGAGAGACGTCGAATATCAGAAAACGTAAATTCACTAAGATTGTAAAATAGTATAAAGTAATAAGTATACAGGGTCCTGCGACGATGCATCCAACTTTCCTAGCGCCTTTCCTATTTGGAATAAAAAAAATGGAGTCAAGTTGATTGACTCAGTACTTCCCACATATAATAATGATTTTATTTTATTGTTTTCCCATTGCATGAAGCTGTAGTCTGAAATCCCTTGCAACTGAATCATCGCCCACCCTCCGGCAAAAAATCATCCAACACAAAAACTAAAATAGTTCCTTGCGTCTCCCTCCTTAGAAACTAGGACGACACAGTTCTGCATGATTCAACTGAGCAATACAAAGCGACCAGGACCCTCTAAACCCTCTGGAAGCGAGGTATGAGCTGTTTCTATATTTTTAGTTTTTTAATTATTGTTGCGCCGCCACTGAATGATTTTGCAGACACTGGCGCGTTTTCCACTCTCGCCGCGATAGTCAATTCTGTGTCGAGATTTCATTAAAATCAATTCAATAATTTTTGCTTTACGCAATATACATAAAACGAAATTAAGCATTACTCGTATATGTATACATCACATAACTCTAAGTCCCTTTGTTTCTGCAATAGGCAAGGAAATGCTCAGATGGATTTAAAGAAATTACACCGGTACGTATTTCTTCCATAGGTCAATGGACAAACTATTATGTATTATGAATACAACAAATCTTTCAGTTTTACAACCCCCACCCCCAACCAGCCCAATTTCACCCCCACCCAAAGAAAAGTAGAAAATGATCAGGAACCCCTAAAACGCCCAAAAACACGGTTTGAACTGTTTTTATATTTTTAGTTTTTTATTATTGCTGCGCCGCCACTGACACGATTTTTCTAAAATATACACGTTTTCCATCCTCGCCGCGGTAGTAATACTGTGACAAAGTTTCATTAAAATCGATTCCATAACTTTTACGTTACTCAATACAGAACGATCTAAAGTAATATTCCTATGTAGTTATCAGAAAAGCCCCTTGGTTTCTGGAATAGGCAAGGCAATGTTCGGATGGGCCTAAAAACGAGTATTATGCTGCTAGGTCTTTCTTTTACAGGTCAATGGATAACCTATTATGAGTACAACATATTTTTGAGGTTTACAACCCCCACCCCCCAAACCACCCCAATTTCACCCCCACCCAAAAAAAAGTAAAAAATAATCAGAAACCCCTAAAACGCCTAAAAACAAAGTTTGAGCTATTTTGACTTATGAAGAATTTGACCTTGAACGGTCAGTCAAGGTCAAATTGTGACATGCAAGGTATCTTGGGAAGTAGTGGTCACACAAAAAATGGTCAAGCGTAAGGTCGATTTTCTAGGTTATCCGATGATGACCTTGAAGGTCAAAGTCAAGGTCACCATCAAGGTCATAAGCGGATAGTCCGGAAAATCTCCCACGACCTTACCATTGACCATTTTTTGTGTGACCCCTACTTCCCAAGATACCCTGCATGTCACAATTTGACCTTGGCTAACCGTTCAAGGTCAAATTATTCAAGAGGTCAAGGTCATGATCTAGTCGTAATTTGCGTAATTTTCATTTTCGGTGTCAAAAATAGGGGTTTCTATTTAAGAAAATCAACTTGACCTTGAAGTGACCCTGAAGATCAAAGTCAAGGTCACTATCAAGGTCATCATCGGATAGGTCGGAAAAGCTCCTACGACTTTACCCTTGACCATTTTTTTGTGTGTCCCCCACTTCTCAAGATACCTTGCACTTCACAGTTTGACCTTGACCTAACCGTTCAAGGTCAAATTTTTCAAGGGGTCAAAGTCATAATCTGGTCGTAGAATTTTGCGTAATTTTCATTTCCGGTGTCAAAAATAGGGGTTTCTATTTAATAAAATCAACTTGACCTTGAAATGACCTTGAAGGTCAAGCTCAAGGTCACCATCAAGGTCACTATCGGATAGCTCGGAAAATTTCCTACGACTTTTCCCTTGACCATTTTTTTGTGTGGCCCCTACTTCCCAAGTTATTCATCCGGTCCGGGACTTTTTGAACACCCTGTATAAAAAATAAGAACGGTAATCAAAGGCCCCTGAATGGAGTATATAAAAATTCCACCCCCGTTCCGAGAAATTTTCCCACAAAAACATGGTTTCACTAGGCACTCCAATATCAATCTCGTATATGAAATTTCAAAAAAATACGTCCAGCCTGCTCTGGCTCTGTTCTTTTGCCACATTGTAATTTTTTTGAGTACATACAATCAAAGTTTTGTATCTGAAATTCAGTACGCTCAGAACTACTGCAAACGGTCTGGGTGTCGAGGAGTATCCATTCTTTGTATAACTATTTCACCAATCTTTTATTCAAATACAAAGCAATATGTATTGTTTATGTTATTGTGTGCATGAGGTATTTTCATTTTGTATGAATATTAAATATCTAAGACAGATATAACAAGAAACGAAATAAAACATTCAAAAATCAATGCTTTGGCGCCATATGCTTGTACACTTTTGTCACACAGTGACGTCATGCGCAGACCGGTTCGAAATCTGTCAGCCAAGTGATCATATCTGTCAGAGTCGTAGTATCATGTTCTATGCTGTGATCTCCCTCTACTGTCTTGTCCTCTGTTTGACAGTTGAAGGTTAGGGTGGAAATAGGGGTGCAAACAAGGGGTTCTCCCTGATACTAAAATGCTGAAATCAATGGATCACCTAACGGTTTATTATCGATTAAATATATATACAAAAATGGCAATAACGTTGCGAAGTACCTGTCTGGGAGAAAGGAGAGTGCAAGCTAGAATGCGTCAGTCGGTCATGACCGACACCTAAACGTTATCTAAATACACGACAGTGATTATGGATTGGGGCCCCGCTATCTTACGTTGCTATTCCACTACAATATCTATGTCTGGTAAGTATACTGTCTAATGGCAAAAGTTAAAAATAGCTAAACTAAATCCTATTTCCAGATGTTCTTCTAAAGAAGCAGTTACAGGATCTACAACTTATGCTATCTCCCACCTGTATTCCAAAGCACTATGTCCTGGGTCTTCTGGAAATACCTTATTTGCTGGTCGGCATGCAGCGAGGTAGCAAAGCATGCATACAATGATAGAGTGAAGCAGTCGTTCTAGCAAGTACCAAGCAGATAATTAGAGATGACATGCAAGCGAAAAAGTTGGACAGTTCTTAGGGTTGGCAGTTGGCGATGGGCTTCGACTCAGCCTAAAAAGCCGTTGGTGTTGAGCCTAAAAGCCTATGGTGTTGAGCCTAAAAAGCCTACAAGAGGAATATGTTAGATGCCTGGAAGCAAATAAGCAACACTTAAAGCAATAATTAGTCATGGCCACAGATGTGAACGAGCAATATAGAGAGAGCCATATGACCAATTCTCATGAAAGGAGGTTATGCGCCTACCGTTGGTGTTGGGTGGCTTTAGAGTGTTTCCTTTGGAAGTTGTGTGAGGTGGATTTGATACGAATCCCACAGAAGTGGTCTACAGACACTGTAAATAGCAAATCCAATCCTACACAGTATATGTCTTCTCACTCAAATCCGCAAAATATGCGAAGTGACCACCTGGTCCAAGTGAAACAGAGAAGTGAAAAGGAAATGGCTTTTTTTTCAGGTACAAAGTGATAGATGTCAATCAGAAGAAAGACTAACCTCTCCTTCATCAACATGGACATGTAAACAATAGTATTGGAATGATGGAATGCCATGGTAAGTTCATGTGAATTTAATTAAATATAATATTGATATCTTTGCCTTTCCAGATGACTGCAGCTATAGAAGACTGGAATACTTTGTAAATACAAACTGGACTAGCAGTGTACATACAATATGCTGAATAAATGGACTTAATACTATAAACGTATATGTGTGTTATTTACAATAAGCCTAAATCTGAGTAAGTATTTAATATACATATGTTACATTTTAAACTAGGTTACCAAAGATAATGCTCGGCGATACTGCCATTTAAATAACATTCAAGCAAATACGTACTAGATATATTTTTGACACGTAACAATGCGTTTGAAATATTAAAGAATCGTTTTATTTGTACCAAGTCGTTTAATATTTCATAGCCTACCTGATAGATCTGCTTGATAACTATGCATGACGTCTGTAAAATTGTTTCCTCAGCACACTTGACCTGTATTATCTCATTAATCCAGTGTTTTGACTTGATCAAGTACTATTATGGCCTTATATTTTAGTTGTTTGTTAACCCTTGACTGGTAACGTGCCGTCTGTGAGACTGCAAGCAATCTTAAATTCGACCCTACAACAAAACCTTACCGCATTTCTGGTAAATGACCTGATCTAATCTACCACCCGTTGGTATCCCTTTTATATCCCGTTTATCAATAAGTTTGCATAAACAACATTCCAGATATGCTTAGTTGTTAGTTTGGTTCAGTCTGCGAGACGGAACGTTACGGTTTACGTTATAATTTTTCTCAACGGGTAGTCATGGCAGGTCCGTCATTTTGCAAAATATTTTTATATGTGTATTGCTTTACTTATTATCAATCACAAAATATATAGATTTGAGTGTGGTCAAATTTTTTTTATTATCTTGGTCCTACAAATTTGTGCTGCTAATTTGTGTTCTAGTTAACAATTATCTTAATTTTTTTTTCTTTACATCACATGTTCTGCTACTTTATACAAAATTATTATTAAAGGATATATATCCAACAAAACTTCATGCATTTTTTCCAAAAAATAATTAGGAGAATTTGATTTTTTAAGCTTCAAAGGGGTTACAGTCTCACAGACTGCACGTTACCAGCTATGCCCCGAACTTGCACGTTACCGGTTAAGGGTTAAGCAAAAATAAAATAAAATAATATTTTCTTAAAGTAAATAAATTTTAGTAAAGAGAAGCTATATTTAAAATTTGCAGAAAAATCGAAATGTCTCAGAAACTAATGAACGCAGCCATAACAAGTGCTATACAAAGAAGAAAAAGAGCATATTAAAAGCAATTTTTTGGTATAATAAAATATTGGGGGTTATATTTAAAAGAAGAGAGAAAATCTAGATTTTGCATTCTACATCACCCTGTATACTAATATGCGTCCCGGGCATTTTTTATAGCCGATTTCAAAACTAGATGATATTTTTTATCAATCCGTGTAAAAAAATATGTTTGATTCGTTACTTTTTGATATACAGTACGTTCATTTGTCAACAATTTGGATATAAAAATGGTCATAACTTTTGAAATACGCTGTATAATGTAACAATTCCCTATATTGGAAGAACGGAAATCATTAGTAGAATTTGAATCAAGAATAATATATAGGGTGTCTCATTTAAAAAAATCCATGTTTGCATCACCACGCAGTTCTGGATCACCCTGTATAAATCAAAATATGTTCTGAGCAAGGAAAGGACCATATCCGTGGCTACAACCTTTATATTCAACTTTTTTCGCTATCCTCTATAGTAGTGGTGTTATCGACCGAGCGGGTACTAAAAACTTACCCTGTATGTGTGTTCCCAAGTCATGTGCACTCAGATGTATACGCGGCTCGAAGCCGAAAACCGACACGCGCATTGAGCACGCACGCATATGTGTGTGGTCTCAAGTAATGTGATTTTTAGATTTGTATTAAAAAAGATTAAGTTGTAATGTTTATCCAACATCTTTCACAAAAACGTATTATGTTATACTTCATTTAATATTGATTTTTGGTTAGTATATTTGGGATGATTTCAAAGGTAATTGAACACTTACATGTCTATCCTTTGCTGATATACATAGCACTTTAGCAAGTTTTTGAGAACATTTTTTTGATATCCAGTATTATTTAGCAAAGAAAGGGCACCATGGTCTATCATAAGCTGACTGCTTATGTGATCTACCAGAAGATAGTATTGGAAGATTGTCATTAAGATTAGATAGACAGGCCCACAGCTAAAGATAAAAGATGAAAATGCCATGGCTGAGACGTTGAAGTAGTACAGGACGTAAGACAATATTTTCAGAGTAGGATAGTTAGCGAATACGCGGCTGTAGTACTGCCTGAAATAATTAACAAAGCTATGGAGTGTACAGGTAAAGATATGAAAATATCCAAAATTACTTAAATACCTACGTACTAAAATAATTTTAGTTACACAGGTTGCTAAAAAAGGCTATCCATCAATGTTATTAGGATTTGAATAAACTACCATTATATTTATCTTTTTATGAAAATTCACAACATAACTCAAGAGGGGTATCTGGTATACATAGTGCAGTCCGGTATTATAAAATTTATTGGAACTTTAATAAAGATCAGGTTCATTTCTAAAATAAAAACGTTTCAGAAATCTCCATTTGTTAAAAATATGCTTCTTATTTTCGGCATCTTTAAAGCTTTAAAGCTTTCGTGTTTCAAACTAGATACACCGTATTCACTGCCGCAGATTGCTTATTATTTTAATAAACTTCAAATTGTATTATGGTATGCTTCTCTTATCTCTTTTAGTAATTTCATAAGCAAATCTAATAGTTATTGTTTCAAGCTATATCTGAATATGACATTAGTTACTGGGGAGTGCGACGGAGATTGCCTGCCTGCTCATTTTTTGCCTTATCCGGTCATACAATAAGTTTTAATTAAAGCTTTAATGAACACCTGTTTGGATGCTCTTCGACCAGTATATGTTTTGCCGAATTCCCATACTTAGTAAAAATTCGCGAAACTAGAACGGATGTGTCAATAACACTCCAATACAGTTTTTAAGTCAAATTGTTAACCAAAATTCATCAAAATAATACAGGGTGTTCTGTTATCAAAAGTATGTTCCTTATGTTCTGTAGATATTTATAAAATATAGAAATACTTCCAACATAACGGAATCAAGGTATAGTCTATTCATCTTAAAAAAAATCACTGATGTAATTCAATAATTGATCTGGTAAATAGCTGACTATACCAAGTACTGCAGTTGGGACCTACGTTTCATTGAAGGTTTTAGTTACTTTTTTTAGTGAGGGGGTTAGGTTAAGTTGCCAATAGTTGCCACTCAGTCTAAAGGCTTATTTTGCACCGCAGTCGAAGGGATCAGAGTCCCATCCCAAGTTCTTTAGTTCTTTGCGACCTTTGAGATACATTGGACTATGCTCTCATATCTTCCCTTCTGGTCTAGATTCAGACAGAAGTTCCTGCTTTTGCTCAAGACAGGATAGTCGAAGGTAACATGCTTAGCTGTCTCAGTGCCTCACCGCACTGCATAACGGATATGCCACTTCAATCCCCAGCTTTTGCAGGTGTGCATTGAAGGTTACTTGCGATGATATTTACCGCTATTTAGAAATAACTTTTAGATTGTGTAAAATTGAAATGATAAGAGAAATTCAAGGGGTTACGTCGCTGTACCCTTCTTAAAGTCAACCTACTAAGAGGTTAAATGACGATCTGTATTTTCAGATAAAGGTCCAAACTTTAGGCATAGGTATAGTTATCTCAATAGTAAGTGACATTGATTTACTCGCCATATCTGTACAAAAATATCTAGGGTAGTCCATTCTAATTTCAACAACTTTCACGTCTAACCTTTCTTAGCACCCTGAATGAATAAAAATGATTTTGTATGATCCTGAAGAACCTACATATACGTCATATAGAGCGCCAGACCCTGTATAAGGAGATATATTGAAGGAAAACAGAAAGCTAAAAATTTCCTAGACTTACAACTAACGTATCATGTTCCAAAATAAAAAAAATGTTAATTTTTAAATGCATATAGACCACGATAGAGTACTTTTGTATGTTCTTCTGTAGACTGTGTTCCAAGAAATATTTTGACAAAATATGTTTTATTATTAATAAATGAGCAATGTATGAAATTGAAAGGTGTGACTGTCTACCAGCAAGAATTTTTTAGAGTGGAAGAAAGACAAATTTGCGCTTCGTTGTCGAATAATGAACATAACTTAATATTTGGAGTTAAAATAGTTTACTAATATTTTGATTACTTATGTAGTTTTTTGAAGTGCAGATTATCTTAAACACTACAGGTTGGCGTTCTTTATAATTATTCACCATCAGTTAATATTTTGTTGTCTATTGCTTTTGCTTAGTGTACCACAGGATTGCTTGTAACTTATAGGTACAAGTAGACTGACAAAAATTTAATTTCTGATTTGAAATCGGATTCGCCGTTATTTAGATTGTACAGTTTCTTGTAGAGTAAGTTTTGCTTAAGAAAAGGATGTACGTACTCGTAGTACTGCCCGCTAGATTAGGTTCTGATGAATGTAAATTTATTTTTGCGATATCAACCTGAAATCAAATTAAGCAATTTTCTCTTTTTCTGATGACTACGCAGTACACCTCCACTCCGCAACGATTCCCAAAAATTACAATATCTGTATTACTCACTAAATTATCGAAATTTGACTACAATCAAATGAATACTTCTTATAGATAGCCACACAAAACGGTAAATAGCCTATTCAAATACCACAGTGAGCTAAGAAAATTGTCTAGTAGTCTAATCACGTATGAATACAAAGTGACTCAAAAGGGTGTGATGAATATTTGTGTTTTTAGAGCGCCCTAATCGTCAATTTATTTTCACATTTTTCTTAAAACCTCTTACATTCTTCTTTTATTTTTTTTATATATCCAGATCTGATGTTTAATTTTTTACTTGGAAGCACCATTGCTTTACAAAATAAAAATCGATAAACCGAGACGAACGTGCTCTATATACAAAAGATAAAAAACAATTGAAACAATTTAAATTTACCGTATGTGACGGAGAGTTCAAAAAGCATGTATTTTTAAGATTTGGATCTTTTAAGAATGGAAATTAATTTTTCTGATGGATCTAACAAAACCCTTCAACCTTTGTTAGATGTGTGATATCCCTGTATTTAGTATTTTTTTGATTTAGGTATATTAATGTTTTTCAATTGAACTGATAGCTTTTGACCTCTTTTTCTATTGACTGCTTGGGTATAAAAGATAATTATGATTTTAATATGGTTTGGATTAATTAATTAATTAATTATTACATTAATGTAGTATGTGTCCAAAGGTTGGCCGATTACATGATTACAGACGACTAACATTTTCAACATAATTTCCTTCACCATTTTTAGGATAAAGGGAGTAACTTTCGCACAGATCCTGTATGCTGCCTTCCATATTTGCTGGTGTTGCAGTGCGATTTACGAAAACACGACCTTTAATGTATCCCTACAAAAAGAAATCCAATTGTGTGAATCACAACGTCGAGGGGGCCATTGAAATAATTCACCCCTACCAATTCCTTTCCCCTTTGCCCCGGCAGTTATGTCAATATTCGTGTCAACGTCATCAACTTCTTCAAGGGCACCAAGTGCAGTTCGTTTTGCAGAAAAGTTAGATCTGCCTGTTAATGGTTTCATGGAAAAAACTCAATGACTCGAAAGCTCCGAAGCCAAATTTGATTGGCGGGTGCAGAGTAATGCATATAGAGGTCAGCTGTTCTGCTACTACGAAAAGTGACTTCAACCGAAAATATTCTTTTTTATAAAAAGAAATTACATCGCCCTCGATATCTCCATCCATAATATTGCATTGCAGTTTATTCTCCACTGAAAATGTCTTGATGGAGTTTTATATAAAATGGATGATACGTGATACCGTGGTACGATACTAAATATCAAAATTCAAGTTTAAATATGTAACAACATAGATAGAAAGGGTAATGAATTGTAATCACCGTCCGAACATAGATTAAAAAATAGGGTGTTCCATCTGAAAAACGCATGCTATGCTCGTCACACTTCGTTGAACCAACTATTTTATTCGAGGTTTTTCCTAATTCCTCCCAATATTGAGATAACAGACTTTGAACTAACATTGACACACCCTGTGCAGTTTTTGCCTCAGAGTTCAAAATTTCTATAGTCTAGTCAATTAGCCCCCTATCCCCATGACTACATTGAATGCCTCATTGCGCCGCTAAATAGCGCTCAGTTATAGAAAAAACTATATTTTAAGAAGGTTTGTTTGTGGTGTTGGACCTGTCGTAGGATATTTTTCATTATACCCCGTATAATATGCTAAAAAAAAGTCTTTGAACCATACCTGAAGAAAATGTAGTTATCTTCTTCTGAGGTTAAGGGTGAAAGAGTCACATAATGTACTGACATTAAGAGGATAAACAAAGAAATGCACTGGATGTTGGCATACAATCGTCGTCTGGAGAGTCTCTGGGCTAGTGCAGAATTAGTGAGATCAATTACTGGTCGATAATAAATGTTCATGGCGTCAAAAGCTGCTTTTAGTTTTTCTCGAAAGCAGAAAAAAATTAATAACACTGCACAATCCTGAAATAAGAATAAGGTTGTACATGGTATCATTATTAGTGCGTAATTCTCAAATATCCTACAAGGTATACCTAGTAGAAACAAAATTCAAATGTGTTATTTGATTGCTTAGATACATAAAATATTTTGCTTTATCCGGGGAATAACAGAGAGGCAGAGTGATAATCAATTTATATTTTGTGTTGAATCCTCAACCTTTTCTTGCCTTATTTAGTTTTCATCCTTGTCTTATACCTGATACTAAGATATTTTTGTTATTGGTTGGGACATTATCAAGTTACAATTGATTATCAGAAAATTTCTGGTTTTACAAGCTGATAAATAATACGCAAAGATCAACTTATTGCTTAGAATGATCTTAAGATTATTGTTTAGATCATTATAAGGTAGCGAGCATGAGTTTGGACGTTATGACCTATGTGTATACCGTTCAAATGTAAGGTACAATAAAGGTGCTACCAGAAAATGCCAGACAGAAAAACGCCTGCCAGCGAGATTTGAACCCGCGAGATCCGGAATTCTAGTCCGATGCTCTACCAGCTGAGCCATGGCGGTCATGGCAGCCCAGCCTGAAAAGCGCCGACCAGTTACGCCGTATCCTCACGCCAACTGACCTATTAACTGCCGCCACCTTCTGGTAGGACGGAGCGGCTTGTATCTGTGTCATTGAAGGAGATCTGTTGGATCAGTAACAATCGCCCAACCCAGATGTCAGTTGGTCCAACCAGCACAGACACCTCTGTGTAGGGATTGACTAGATTTGGCCAGAAAAGACTGAGGCAGTAATTCTACGAGGATATAGGAAAACGAGGACGGGCGTGAACTTCCAGCTCAGAGGCAAAATGATACCCCCAGTAAGTCCGTCAGGTACTTGGTAGTCTATATAAGCAACGAGAGGTGCTTCTCAGACCACATTAAAAAGTCTACCCAGAAGGCAAATGCCAGAAAAGCAATGTCCTCTAGACTGAGGACGAATATTGGGGGACTCAGCAGTACAAAAAGAGCAGGTACTTCTGGAATCGTCCAGTCTATTATCCTTCACGGAGCTCCAATTTGGCACAGGGCACTCAAAAGGAAAAACATCAGCAGGAGCTGGACAGGATGCAAAGGAAGTCACTGCTGAGGGTAGCCAGTGCCTACCGCACAGTTTTCAGTAATGCCTTGCAAGTGGTGACAGGTATACCACCCTTGCATCTGCTAGCTGAAGAGAGAAGAGACAGCTGCGCCTCACAAGGAGACGCAGAGACGAGGCGGAATGAGAAGTGGCAGCAGATGTAGTCTTAAATGACAGATGTCGGAAGGAAGACTGATACTATCAGTAGGAGAATGGATTAACTGCGAGCGCAGGACTACCTGCTATTGCCAGATGCAGGGTCTAACGGCACAAGGCCAGTTCCGCGTATATCGGAAAAGGGAAGGAAAAGCTATCAACGACCAGTGCCGCCATTGCGGACAGATCGACACTGCGGAACATACGCTCTTCGAGTGTGAGAGGTGGCTCACATACAGACAAGAAGCCTGTGCAAACCTACCTGAAAATCTTAAAGCAGATAACACGGTGAGACTGATAATCTCCCATAAAGTCTATTGCAAGACCGTCCACTACATGTGAAGAAAATTCTGAGCGCCAAAGGAAGCGAAGAACTTAGATGCGATAATTAAACCGCAAGATCATCGATCTGAGACAGCATTACACTCACGATGTTACTTCGCTCAACGAAGGTTCCGTGAGTGGTAGGAGGGCTTGGAGGTAAGAAAAGAGGGAACGGATTATAACCGGTCGGGTCGTGGAACCTTATTTGTTTTCCCATTTATCGAGATGTTGAGCTATTCGTAGTCTTGGGATTCTAATCCTAGTTATATGTAGCAATGTAAACGATGTCAAATGACTGTTCAATATATTTTGTCTCATATGTGCAGCAAAGGGAAGATAACCCAACAGCTTAACATGACTACTTACGTATTGATATATCATACATCCAATAATGTAAGGCAGCATCTTGAGCCAGCTACTTACAAATATTGCTTCTCCACACATCAGCAAAATAGACCCGTTCCAGTAAACCACAGCTGTTATTCCAACCCTCGTAAGGAATTGTCTGTATTTGAGTAAAAACTGCAATAGGTAGCCGATTGCCAAGTATTCATCTGAAATAATTCAGAATCAGTCTACATTAGAGACTAAAGTCAAGTTACGGAAAAACACTTCGATAGTAAGTCCTATAATGTGGTTTGAAGGACCACTGTTGGTGTGACTAATGAAATATTGGCCCAGTAGGCACTCCCGCCAAGTTTGATAATCAATTTTAACTCTGTATGATCAAATTTGCTATTTCAGTTGACTTTGGGTTCCCGGTTAATTATGACTATTAGAATTTTCATTACTTTGTTTTTTTTTGCTTTTATATGCATAATTGGCTCTTTTTCAAACCACTGTAATCACAGACAATTTATTATGCAGTTTTGGTGAACGATCAAAGAATATTTTGCCGCAGCCGCGTAATAGGCATCAACTTACGTGCCTAATACATGTAATCGTCGAGGCATTGGACATTTTGACGTAATAAGCAGCGACGTTGCGGATTCCACATATTAAGCAAAATTTGGGATGGACGGCTTCACATAGTCTTTTAAAATAGGCACAGACTATACCAACTGCCTGAAAGACTATTAGACAGATTCAATTAATCTGCTGGTATACTGATAAAAGATATAATTTTCACGAATCCAGCGACAGCAACCTTATCCCTGCTAATTAGATAAGTACTAAATAAAATGATTCATATCAATATCTAGAGTATGAGTAATAATTTAAGCCAAATTGGGGTTTTACTAAAATGCCATGGTATTGACATACTAGCTCCATCGGGCCACCATGTGATGGATTGTGATAATTTAGAAAATCCACATAGTTGGTTACGATAGTTCCTCATTTTTATAGATATTTTCACAAAAACAGCGGCTCAGTGATAAATAATAAGCATAGTCCGAACTGCAGGAGTATAAATAAACTCGAAAACTTATCTACTGAAGGTAGTATAAAAGTTCTGGGACTATCTTAAGTATGAGCTTGGAAGAATTGCCACAATTAACAACACCTAATGTCATGTTACTAATTGAAACTTCAACAGAAATCATCGCGGACGTAAGTAAATTATCTCACTATGTTATATTATGTAGCGATTTTAATACTAACTTGGAAAATGGACATGGCACAATGTTGCTACGGGATGAAATCGTTTAATCTTGAAACCAAAACCAATGAGCCAACTCCTGTATTCCTATATCAAAATGGGCATGTAAGCTTAACAGCAAATGATTAGCTGACAATCAATTATCTTAATGACGCTAGTAGAATTATCAATCCAGCATTGTCAGATCATTTTGGACTCTTGCTGGAACTCTCCTGTATGACTCAAATACCTAGTTTTACTAACACAATGGGCATCGAGGCTGACCATAAAAAAATGAGACATTCAAGTTTTGCATTGATTCCATCGCATGGTGCCTTGATATCAGTTGTCCAATGACGACCATTACTAGGACAGTATCTGAATGTGACCCTGCTCACCAAGTCAGTGACTGGATAATAAGGAGATCTTGACTCAAGGTGAGTATATGAAAGATCTATATTGGCTAATGATAACTACCCCTCTGACGAAATAGGAAAGGTTTTCTCTCGAGAAAAGCAGTGCTACAAAAAAGACATATAGTGAATGCTAGAAAAACTATGTTATGCTAAGAAAATCGAAGAATTTCAAAATAAATCCATCTAAATTTGTATAATCGTTAATAAGAAAGTTGGTAAAACAAAAAAGGTAACTGTAAAAAAATAATTTGAATGTGAGTGGTTCCAAAGTCAAAGGTGAGCAATCGATAGCAAATGCTTTCCTACTTAGAACAAGGTAAGTTACAAGTGAATTTGAGAAATGCCCGGTCCTGGATTAAGCATATATCTCTTGGAATACCTCAGGACTTTGTTTTAGGATCTCTGTTGAAAGGAAAAGATAATTGAGTATAGTACTAAACTTAGGTAGTAGCTATTTTTTTGGGATGGTAATGTTTGCAGAGTTACATAGTTCAAGGCTTCACAATTTTAACATAAGAATTATCCAGATCTGCTTAATTACCCTTAGTTTAATGAAGTATTAAACAAAAAGATATAGGATATCTAAATCTGAATCATAACGAATAACTTAGGGTGCGGTTGCCCATATTGAACCAAATTTTTAAAAATTGTCCGTACATTTGTGCCACTAAAAAAATAAAATGAATAGATAATACAAAACAAATATTTCAACCTCGAGGAATATTGTAGCATGAGTTATTTTTTTATTTGTTGACAACAAAAGGAAAGCAAAATTAAGATGGTGTTGCAAATGGTTCATTCTAGGCAACCAGGTGATCAAATTGAATCGTGGTAGCTAAAATTGAACCTGCGCTCAGATCCTAATAAAGTAGGGATAATACTCTCAGAAAAACAAATTAAACTGAAATAATGTCAAACATACTTTTTTCTAATAATTGTGTAAGAAAATTCTGTACTGCAAGAGATGAACACTTGAGTATTTTATTTTTTGGGCCAGCACCAACACATTTCCAGTGAAACCAAGTATGGCAGTGTAGGCACTGAATCATTTCAACTTGGTCTTCAGTCTTGCGTTCAGTACAGAACCACAGAAGATTAGGTTCAGGAGCATTAGAAATTTAGAATGGCCTTAATTGGGGGTTCAATTAGAGGTTTCTTAAGTGATTCAGTATGAGCAAGCACCTAGCTCCAAAATCAAGGTTAACTCCATATTTAAATAAGTTTTTGACAATGCTATCGTTAGGTAGCGCTATCAAACACTGCTATCTTCGAAACAAATTATAAAATTGAAAGAACAAACCTACATTGTTTTAGTGAGATTTGAAGCCTTCGCCAAGTTTATAAAATATTACTTTGCGCGTGGTCGGAATCTTCAACACTTCACAGATCTGTATTAAGTTGTCCCAATCTAAATATCAACTGAGTCGCAAAAAGGTTCAAAGGTGTGGTGTCGAATACCCTGTGGCAACAGTGCCAAGTTTTACGGGAAGTAACAAAAACGACAAAAGTTCAATTTGGGAGACAGTCCAATAAAGGCAACCGCACCCTACATATTAATAAAACAAGGTATACATGTTTGTAGAAATAACTTTAGATGTGTATCGTATCAAGGCTCCTACGCTGTGTATACGGAGTTGTTGAATAATGCGTACCGATTGACATGTTACAAAAATGGCTAATACAGGGTCCGGCACAAACGATGGACATTTTCGAATCGGCTAGGTCGAGAGAGGTTTTTAGCATTTTGTAAATTGTATAGAGTGTCGTACCGAAAGAGCCCGCAAGGCCCGCAGTGCGGGGGGGCCCGGGCATCCGGGGAGCCCCCGCTTAACCTCGACTACCTCGAGCAAGCTTTTTACATAGTAATAACTATAATTTCATTTCACTTCATTTATTTTTAACAAGTGGCGGAATATGCCTGTAGGTACCCCATAATATTCTATAATCAAATTAAATATATTTTGCCTTATCAGTACCTATTTTATGGCAAAATTTGACAACACGACAACGTGGTCGAACATAGACTCCAGCACAAGTGCTGACGTTACAGCTCGTTCACACGATGCGGTCAAATCACGGTTTCGGTAATTTTAACGAGTAACGCAAACCGAATGATATCTTCACACGGAAAACTGTTGTAAACACTTCGCATGCATACACATTGCCACTAATCACCTATTAGGTTTTATTCGGTTCTTGGAGGCAACATGCGACCGAAACGACGAAATTGCCTTCGACTCACCGTGTGAACACTGAACACGTCCAATCAAATGTACGTGCCACTGCACTACACGGAAAAAAGACCATTCGGTAAAATAGCTGAATCGGTGTCATATGAACGGGCTCTTAAGCGGTCTACAGACGTTGATACGTGCTGCGATGCAGGCATCGACTCCTATGCTTCACGATGCAAGTAGCAGCGTGTGTAGTACTAGTACTGAATTACGTATTTGGTATCAGTTGCGGCTTGCAGCGAGGCAGAGTCTGGAATCCCATTTTGGTCGGTGAGCTATGACGCCGAGTCGGTGACGCTGACGCAGGTTTCAAGTGTTTCAACGTGTATAGTATTGAGTCTATGCAAAGTAATAACTCCACCCTACTATCCTTGTGTTGCATGAAACGCGCAAAAAATATCAAGTCAATTCCGATATCGTGACAGGCTTCGGTGTAAGTAGGAACTTATGCAAGTTTCATGAAACCTTGAGTCGATGCCTGCATCGCCGCATGCATCAACGTGTATAGGCCGCTTTAGACATTACCGGTTACACTGACGTGACATATATCTGTGCCGTTAATCGATGTATAATCATATTGTACGTAAGGTCTATGAATTCATCATCTTAAAAACCTCGGAAGAAAAAAATCAAATTATAGAGTTGAGGTCACACGAAATGTTTTCTGTATATAAACCGATTTGAAATGTCAACGTAGACAGTAGTTTCGTTTTCACCCTGTGTAGGCAGTATATTTTTTTATGTAGAGGGGCCCCGTGGAAAAAATTGCCGGAGGCCCCCGAAGATGTTGGCACGCCACTGATTGTATAACCAGTTCACATTGGTGGAGCTGTGAACTTTTGAGTAGCACGTATTAACGTACGATAGTTTTGTCCGAAATAAAGTCTATCACGCCTGTACAGCTCGAGTTTCGTCGCCGCTTCAACATTAATCGAAATCGAGCTTTTCCTACTAGAAACACCATCCTTCATTAAGTTGAGCACTTTGCGCCCGTGGATCAACAAAAGAACGCCAGGAGCTCCACGGCCAGTTCGAAGCCCTTAAAATGTGGAACATGTTCGGCAAGCCCTTTCGTCGCGGTCCAACTCGATATTTTGGGCAACATGCTGCTGAACTTCGCTTAAGTTAGCGTTTGGACTACGTTCAACGAATTAACTTCGCATCTAAGATGCAAACAATTATCGAGCAAAACCTCATTTTGTTCATGAGTGCTGAAGTGCGCGTTCTCACCGTCCACGCTTCCATGATGTCAACTGGTAACAAAATGCTAGAAACTCACAAGTTGAACGGCTCCCCCACCACCTCTTTCGCCCTGATTGGGGAAGGGCACTAGTCATTTCAAAAACGTCCGACCTTTCTGCGGGTGAAAGATATCTCCAGTTATGCCGTATTATTTTTGTCTCAATTAAATCTTAGAAAAAACAGGAATCAAGCTAATTGACTCAGTACTTTCCACACATAACGGTGATATCATTTTATTATTTTCTCATTGCATGAGAGTCTGAGATTCCTTTGCAACCAAATCATTATCCGCCTGTCCTCAAAGCAAAAACATCCAACACAGAAACTTCTTGCATCTCTGTAGGAACGATGACGACACAGTTTTTATTCTGCAAGCTTCAACTGGATAAAATGTAACGATCAGCATCCCCCAAACTGCTTAAAAACGAAGTTTGAGCTATTTTCATATTTTTAGTTCTTTTACGATTGCTGCTCCGCTGCTCACACGATTTCTAGAAACCATATACGCATTTTCCAATCTCGCCACGGTATTAATACTGTGTCGAAATTTCATTAAAATCAATTCCAGGTTACACAATACAGAACGATCTAAAACAATGCTCGTATGTATGAGTATACATCAGAAAAACAATCGATTGGTTTCTGTAATTAATAGGCAAAGCAATGTTCCGAGCGACCTAAAAAAGTGTATTATGCCTCTAGGTGCTTTTTTCGCAGATCGATGGACAGCCTATTATCAATACTAAAGCTTTTTCAATTTTACAATCCCCTATCCCCTAACTACACCAATTTCACCCCCACCCAAAAAAAAAGTAGCAAATGATCTGGAACCCCTAAACGCCTAAAAACGAAGTTTGAGCTGTTTTCATATTTTTTGTTTTTTATTATTGCTGTGCCGCCACTGACTCGACTTCTAAGAATCATATGTTTTTCGATCCTCGCTAAGGTATTAATAATGTGTCAAAATTTCATTAAAATCAATTCAATAATTACCTCGTTATACATTACAGAACGCTCTAAGGCAAGACTCATGTATCTATATGTTACGGTTAAAGCGTTTACTTGTTTACTGATAGTTTATACACTAGCTGGATACTATATAAATTATCCAAATATCTCGTTATTTTGATGGAAAATCATATTTCAACTAAAATAGCTATGAATATTGGTTGGTTTGTATACTATCCAGCAAGCTTACAAACTATATAAGATATACCGCTAAAGTATAGACCACAAAGGTATCACACATATTAACTAGTGTTTCTGATCAGTTTACAGACTATCTACATCATTTGGATAAGGTATGCACCTAATATCTCTAGTAATACATAATAACCAACTTTTTGGTATATACAGGGTGTCCCAGAAATAACACGCCAGAGTGACATGGAAGGTAGATTGGCATTAGATCATTCAGATAACGTCAACATGACCTTAGTAAAAGTTTTCTAGTTTTCGAGATATTGGCACTTTTAAGGTTTTTTAAAAAATTCCTACTTTTACTCCTTTTGTTGACTGGTATGGCTATAAGGATTTGCGGACTTATTATCTTTTTTTTCCCGGGCTACTATTAATAGTTGGTTGAGACAACAGAGTATTGATTTTATTGATAACAATTTTTAAGAAGATGCAGGTTGTGTAAAGAGTGGGTGGTGAACATTTTGAAAATCTATTATAGTGACTAAATATCAATGGAAATAAAAAACAGCTTTATATTTCATTCATTATTTTGATGCCTACAACGAATTAAAAAGGACAATGTATCTAGGCGTTTTAGACGTAGAAGTATTCCGACTTCTGTGTCAAAACTTGGGGCTATTCAATTTTAGTAAAAAGAACCTATAAATGTTATACTATTTTTGAAAGAGCATTAAGTAGGTTGGTTTTTAAGAGTATTTGCTGATTCAGTTTGGTTCATTCGTTGTCATTGTCATAGTAATCAGTTAAACCTTGGTTAAGGTTCTCGCATTGACAGAAAATCTAAGAATTCGGTTGTTTTTGTAACATACCGTGATAGTTTTCAATGAAATCACTCTGTTGGCTCAACCAACTATCAATAGTAGTCCGAAAAAAAAAGATTATAAGTTCGCAAATCCTTATAGCCATATCAGTCAACAAAAGGAGCAAAAGTAGGAATTTTTTGAAAAACCTTAAAAGTGGCAATATCTCGAAAACTAGAAAACTTATACTAAGGTCATATCGATGTGATCTGATTGATCTAAAGCCAATCGACCTTCCATGGCACTCTGGCGTGTTATTTCTGGGACACCCTGTATATACACGGATTTCTACGGCGGTCGCCGCTTCTCCGTACCCAGCCTTCAAACTTCTGTCATAACACATATATTCTTGTAAATCTCTAGCTTCCATTGCTTCGTTGATATCATCCCTCCAACTTCTTCTAGGTCTTCCTCCTTTTTTTCGTTCCGGTGGTATCCATTCCAGTACTCTTCTTGGCCATCTTTCCTCCCTCATTCTTTTTGTATGTCCGAACCATTTCAGTTGCTTCTTCTCAACTTCGTCTATGATATCTCTATCAAGGTCCATGTCCCTTCTGATAACTTCATTTCTGACTCTTTCGATTCTTGACCGTCTACAACTTCTCCGCATAAAATCCATTTCAGTCGCCCGTAATTTTCTTCTGTTGTCCTTGGTTACATCCCAACTTTCCGACCCATATGTAATTACACTTTTTACTATTGTATTGTATATTTTCTTTTTTGTATGTTTTCTAATGTTTCTTTCCCACAATATTGAGTTTAGTGCTCCAATGGCCTGTCTGCCTTTACGTATCCTTTCTTGAATTTCGTCATTACTTGTTCCTCGTTTATTAAATATTACACCTAAGTATATACATTTCTCTACTCCCTTTATTTGTTCCTTTTCTAACTCTAATGTATTGCATGTGTTATTTCCTACTATAAGGTATTCACATTTGTCGAAATTTATTTTTAATCCTGCTCGTTCATATTCCTCCTGTAATTTTCTCACCATGTAATTTAAGTCTTGTTCATCTTCCGCTATTACTACTTGATCATCGGCGAAGTATAACGAATGTAGTTTATTTTCTCCCACTTGTAGTCCCATATTTTTACATTTTCTAGTCCATTCTTGTAATGATTGATCTAAATAAATCTTAAACAATGTCGGTGAGAGACAACATCCTTGTCTCAATCCTTTTATGTTCGAAATGGTTCTGTTACTTGAGTTCCAATTTTTATTGATGCGGAGTTTTGTTTATAATACATTTGGATAGCTCTTATTAGTGTGGGTCTTATTTCTAACTTTTGCAATTTCCCTCATAATTGTGATACTGGAACACTATGATAAGCCTTTTCTAGATCTATAAGCGCTATATGAGTTTCTCTGTCTCGTTGAGATTTTTTTCCATTATAAGTTTTAAGGTAAAGATATTGTCTATTGTGGATCTTCCAGTTCTAAAACCTGCTTGTTCTTCGGGTTGTTTATTGCAAATGTCTTCTTCAATAAAATTTCTCAGAATCCTAGAATAAATTCTTCCTATAGTTGGTATTACCGCTATCCCTCGATAGATCTTATGGTCGTTTTTCACGCCTTTTTTGTGAATAGTTGATATAAAAGCGGTTCTCCATTCTATTGGCGTTTCTTCTCCATTTAGACATCGTTGATACAATGTAGTCAACATTTCGAGGAGTTTCTCTGGTCCATATTTAATGAACTCCGGATATATGTTTCCTGGTCCAGGAGATCTTCTCAATTTAGTATGCTCTATTGCTTCTTTAACTTGTTCTGTTTCTAAATTTATGTAAGGTGTTTCTTCCAATAAAAGTGGTTCCTGTAAATATTTTTCCCGTTTTTCTTCCAATAATTCCTTGAAGTGATTGACCCATTCTTTACTTGTGATACTTCCTATATATGGTCCTCCTTGCTTTCTTGATGTTCGTATGGTCTTAATGGTCTTCCATGCTTCCGAACTTCTTGTTCCTCCTATATATTGTTCTAAATATTCGCACCTCTTCTCCCATGCTTGGTTCTTTTTCTCTTCTTGAATAATCAATGCAGCGGTTACTGAGACTGCGAGACTAGAAGAACGCGACAGACAGACCGACCTAGAGTCAGACCGAGAGACAGACAGCCAGACAGACAGGCCGACAGACTGACGGAAATGAGTGACGTGGGTTTTCGTTATGTAGACATCATAAAACGCCCTATCGGCGTGGGAAATAAAAGGTCGTACGTGAAAAGGATAATATGATGAAAAGGCCTGTCAACTTTTCCTCTAAGCTGAAGTGTAACTTTAATTTTAAAACCTAAAGAACTTGAAAAGTGCATGATGGGGTCACGCGTGCTATTAAGAAGTAGTTTTAGCACCATTAAAAAACTTATTTAACGGTAATTGTCAAGTACTTATTAACATTTCTCGTACTATATTCATAAAGTATCAGCATTCGTCACCTGTTTCTAAACCCAGCCAGTTCCGCAGCGTATAAATGTCGAACTTCATCATGCGCCTTCTGTACAGCTTTGAAGGTAAATGGTAATTGTGAACTTACTTCTGTACCAAGGTCTTGCTTTAGTCAATTTATAATATGTTTTAGTATCGATAAAACAAATTCACTGTTCAATAATGCAATAATGATATAGCTTTCTTGTATAAATGATTCATTATTAGTAAGGATGGCGTACAAATACTTATTTAATTATGTATGACCCAAAGAACATATGTCTGATCAAATGAATTTAGAGTTCGGAAATTTTGATACAACAACCAAAAAAATAAGTTAATAAAAATAAAAGGTAGTACCTAAATGTATCACAAAGTGCAATTTATTTTAACTGCAAGAAGATTCTGAAATGTGGAAATGCACAATATAGATCTTTACAGACTTAGTTTTTACTGCTACAAATATCCAACTCACGTAGACTATTGACTAATGTTAATACCTACATATTAGTGAACTGTGAGGCAATCGTATAGGAAGCAGGTATTCTGGAAATGAGGGAACAATGCGTAATTCGTGGAGGTACGTTAAAGCAGTAGAAGAAACTTCATTGCGCAGATTCTACTTCTACAACAGAAGGGTAGCAAACAAAAAAGTGTTCTGAGAAAAATAGTTCGTATAGTTTGAGATTAGCCCAACTACCAGATTTTATTCTATTCTTCTTCAGGCAGCTGTTTTAGCGGCTTCCACGTATTTGCTACCCTCAAGGTAACTTCTTTAGAAGTTTCCTTGAGGGTGTACACGGTTAGTTGCCTTAGGACCGGTTTCTCAATGTCCAGTTAAATATTTATCTGCAAGATAACAGCAACTGTTAGATAAATTGTTTATACAATTGAAGGCTAAACTTACGAAGTCACGTAAATCTTATCTGGCAGTTGTATCCATAGCAACGCTATCTGGCAGATACCTATCTGACACTTTAACTGGACATTGAGAAACCGGCCCTCACAAATGTAAGGCAACTAACCGTGCGTCGGAGCCTATTAACAACGTCTGCGCCGTAGCGCAATAATTACGTATAATTATTACCAAAATTGGGCATATATCCGAGGTCGCCATACAGTTATATTTATAAAAGGGGTGTACAGGACTTAGAAAGAGAACGACCTACGTCATATTTGCGTAAAATCAGCTGCTGTCATCAGTGATTAGGTTATTAAAAATGTCATCCAGTATGGGGTCAATAAAATAAATAAAAAAATATTAACTAAAAATATATTTGAGAAATTATTTAATAGAATAGATAAAAAAATTTGAACAGCAATCACGAACACATTGGAAATAAAATCTAATATTTGGTCATTTGACCATGTTTTTCCATAACTTTATTCAATCTATTTGGCATTGAGTGGATTATATTTGAAATTGCATTGGCATCAAGTTTCTCCCAGCATTATGGTGTGAGTGAATAGGACTATTTCAGTCTTAGATGGATTGATTCGCCACACCACTTGTCCAGAGTAGTGCAGGTCAGTAGTATAGATATGCCGATTCTGATCCTCCCGAGGTCATTTGAAGGTCATTTAAATGGGGTGTGGATAACCTTGAGATATGACGTGGGCTTTTCTTATAGGTGCCGATTCTGATCCTCCTTGAAGGTCATTTTGTAACGTTGTGTTTTCAAATGTGATCGTATCTGAAGGGCTTGTTTCAGTGGGGTGTTGGGTAACCTTGAGTTTTTTCGGTTTACATTGTGCCTATGACATTGGTTGTTTGTGTAACCTTGAGTTTTTTTTGTGTTAGTGTATAGCTGCTTATTTTGAACGTCCTTGAATGTGACTATTGACTGGATAACCTTGAGATTTGACGTGGTGGATAACCTAGAGATTTGACGTGAGGCCAATTGCAATCCTCCCTGAAGGTCACTGAGATAGGGTGTGGATAGCCTTGAGATCAGTTGTATAATTTTCTTATGAGGCTTGATAGTGATGCTCCCTTAAAGTCATTCAACTGGGGTGGGAATAGCCTTGAGCTTGGCCTCACAGAAGAACGTGTTCTGCTAACGTCAGACCTTGCCACCATAAGCAAGCAACCGGAGGTGGGGGTACGATGCCCTTGAGGATCTAGCTATAAATCGAGGAGGTTCGAGCATCGATGCTACAGTTGCCTGACTCACAGTGACTAACATATACTCTAATAAAATGCATACATGTAGTGATTGTGGTAAACATTTTACGCGTTCGGACAATTTGCGTCGGCATAAGAGAAATATTTGCAGTGTGAATCCCACAAATGGACCACAAGCTAAAAAAATTAAATTGGATAGTACACCTCCGAATATGATATGTCCTTGCTGCAATGTTTCGCTTCCGAACAATCGAATGGCTCCTCACGCAAGGACATTACAACATAGAACAAATTCATCGATCCCGATCAGTGATGGTGTAAGACTTATTAAAAGTGCATCCAAATGTAGAATTTCCAGCTATAGATTTAGCACATCAGAATTGTACACCGACTTTAAAGAGTTCTTCGAAAATATTAAGCCAAATACGCTAGATGTAATAGAAGAGAAACTTCGAGTGCACAGAGCTCTGAAGGTGAACATGGAAGTATTCGGAAAGTACGTATTACAGACGAGTGATGTAGCAGATATCAAATCCTTCAATACGGTTAATAAAGTAATAGACGAAAGCACAGAGCTGTCTGATGTTTATCAACAATTTGCTTATGAAATTACATCCCAGTCATCTGAGTTTGAGGAGAAGGATTCCGGTATGTTAAATATTTAGAGAAGTAATCCAGTTGAAAGTAATTCTTATCCCAGTTTTTTTCAGTAGAAGAGGTTTCTTCGGATTTTGGGATAAATTAATGCAAGAGGTTTTTTAACTCAAAGAGCCGACGTTTCGGCGTTTATTTTACGCCTTCTTCAGGGCTAAAATTCATACGAAGACGAAAAATATATAAGTAAAACATAGAGTGCAAAAACGATGAGTAAAAACGTTGACAATTCAGTCTAACAGACAAATTTAAAATTTTTTGAAATTTTACCCAAAGTTAAAATTAAAATATAAAAGATTTTAACATTTAAAAAGTTAACCCGGCAAAAACAATCAAAATAAAGAGCCGGTACATTGCCAAAAGATATAAAAGTTAAAAATATAATACAGTTTTCCACTAGAATGTTAAAATACACTAAAATGTAGAGCATACATCCCTCAGAGTAACAACTGAACATAGAGGTAGTAAACAACTGATTCTAATAGGCCAATATCTTTTCTTACGTTGTCATATTGACCACCAGATACGGCAATCATAATTGTTTACTATCGTCTTAATTGTGTAGTATCCAGAAATATTCCATTCTACGTTAAAAAACACGGTATTTTGAGGGTTCAGGAATGATTACAGCAAATTCGTTAGATATGTTGACCTCTATTGCGTTACTGTATGTTTCTTCATCATAAACGTAAATTCTGTCTTACCTAAATTTTGAAGAGCTGGCAACGCCTATACATGGTAACCTCCGACTGTCAAACGTTTGTTTTGGTTTGCGTCTTTTATGCTTGGTTAGTAAAACCGAATTCGCTATTTGTTGGTAACTGTAGTGAAGCTTTACGGACTTGCTGTGCTATATTCGAGTGTAGTTTAACAGTTTTTCGAGATGGGACAGTGCAGAGCAGTGTTTGTAACATGGGTTGCATTGGAAGAATTTTCAGGTTAGTTGGCAATGTTTGGGGGCTGAAGTGTCAAAGATGATGGCTTTGAGCACGCCATGCTGAAGTGGTTTGTTTACTACCTCTATGTTCAGTTATTACTCTGAGATACATCCTTACCTATCGAGCACACCCCTAAAGCAACAAGGAATAACATATCCCTTTGTGTCAATAAACAACAAAAAACATTCCAGAAGATTGATAAAAACAATCGTAGATGCCGTTTCGTCAATACACCTTTTATTGATATATGCTGCTGTACACTGAAGACAGTTTGAGAAAATATGAATATTTTATACTTACATGTATACTATTTAATGAATATACCAGGTTCAGTCATAAAGTCAACCAATTCTTTGATTACGTTCTTTTTAATTTAATGTAATTAGTAATCATAATTTATTGATTACTAATTACATTAAATTAAAAAGAACGTAATCAAAGAATTGGTTGACTTTATGACTGAACCTGGTATATTCATTAAATAGTATACATGTAAGTATAAAATATTCATATTTTCTCAAACTGTCTTCAGTGTACAGCAGCATATATCAATAAAAGGTGTATTGACGAAACGGCATCTACGATTGTTTTTATCAATCTTCTGGAATGTTTTTTGTTGTTTATTGACACAAAGGGATATGTTATTCGCTTTAGGGGTGTGCTCGATAGGTAAGGATGTATGCTCTACATTTTAGTGTATTTTAACATTCTAGTGGAAGACTGTATTATATTTTTAACTTTTATATCTTTTGGCAATGTACCGGCTCTTTATTTTGATTGTTTTTGCCGAGTTAACTTTTTAAATGTTCAAATCTTTTATATCTTAATTGTAACTTTGTGTAAAATTTTAAAAAATTTTAAATTTGTCTGTTAGACTGAATTGTCAACGTTTTTACACATCGTTTTGGCACTCTATGTTTTACTTATATATTTTTCATCTTCGTATGAATTTTAGCCCTGAAGAAGGCGTAAAATAAACGCCGAAACGTCGGCTCTTTGAGTTAAAAAACCTCTTGCATTAATTTATCCCAAAATCCGAAGAAACCTCTTCTATTTAGAGAAGTGCATAAATTGACATAGTAACCTTTGCTGTTTTTTTTTTCAGGGTGGGCGATTGAATGTATCCTTTATGCTGAAGTGAACATTAACAAGTTTTCACCATTGGGTGGATCATCTTATATAAAGTTCCCATACTTTATAGAGAAGAAGAAGGCAATGATAAATGTGCGAAATCAAGACCAGTGTTGTTTCGCTTGGGCCGTCACATCAGCGCTACTACCAGCAAGCACCCGAGTAGTGGAAGTGTCGTCCTACCCGCATTTTTCAGCCATTTTGAATGTCCATGGTATGAACTTTCCCGTTACTCTTAAAGATATCTCATTGTTCGAGAGAAATAATAATATCTCTATAAATGTGTATGGGATTGAAAAAATAATCAAAGATGGTAACGTCACATATGAAATAGTTGGTCCATTGAGATATGCTCAGAAGAAATTAGCTTTACATGTCAATCTGCTCTATTTAACGGATGATAAAGGGAATGGTCACTATTGTTGGATAAGAGATCTTTCGCGATTAGTTGCAAATCAGTTAAGTTCAAACGGACATAAGTGGTACTTTTGTGACGGTTGTTTGTTATATTTTTCAACTAAGGCATATCTAGGTATTCACCAAAGGAACGATTGCAATCATATATTCACAATAACACCCACAGAGAAACTACGAACTGATAAGTTTGGTAATCAGGTTCCAGAAACATACTTAAATTCGAGAATTTTGAAAAGCAAATGCCGGTCCCCTTTGTGGTGTATGCGGATTCTGAGTCATTATTAAAACCAATCGATAGTTGTGAACCCAACCCAGAATATTCGTATACAAACGAAACCCACACACATGAACCATATTCATTTTCATATTTTATTAAATCTTCATTTGATTCTGACTTATCCAAATTCGTCTTGTATCGAGGTAAAGACGCGGCGAAAGAATTCGTGACAAGGCTAGAAGCTAATCTTAAAGAACTATATTTCAAATATTTGAAAGATGTAACTCCCATGATCCCTTTAACGCCGGAAGAGCAGATTGAGTTTGACACTTCAACGAAATGTAACATCTGTGAGAGGCCATTTTCAGGATCCGATATTAAAGTTCGCGATCACTGCCACATAACTGGTAAAGTTAGATTTGGGGCTGCACATTCGAAATGTAATTTAAATTTCAAATTACCAAATTTTATACCAATTATAACGCACAATTTAAGTGGGTACGATTGTCACCTATTTATCAAACAACTATCTTCTCATGGAGATAAGATAGACGTGGTATCCCAGAATAAGGAAAAATACATTTCATTTACAAAAAGTCTGTATGTGCATGACTATGTGGACCGAACGGGTAGAATAAGGAGGAAGTTTTTACAAATGAGATTTATCGATAGTTGTCGTTTTCTACCTGGATCTTTGCAAGCATTATCAGACAGTTTGACTAATAGGGATTTTCTTGAGAGTAAAAAGTATTTTTCAGATCCTAGAGTTTTTAATTTAATTAGACGGAAAGGTGTATTTCCTTACAATTATGTGGATGATGTAAAGAAACTGGACCAGGAATATTTACCATCAAAGGCAGAGTTTTATGATAAGTTAAATGAGAAAGATATATCTGAGGAGGAATACGCGAGGGCAATAACTGTATGGAGAACGTTTAACTGTAGGAATCTGGGTGAATATTCTGATATTTATTTACGGACTGATGTTCTTCTCTTGTGTGATGTCTTTGAAAGGTTCAGGAGAAATAGTATGAATATTTACAAATTGGATCCAGCACACTACTACACAACCCCTGGATTGTCTTGGGATGCGATGTTAAAGTATACCAAAATTAGCCTCGAGCTCCTTACGGACATAGATATGATTGGGTTCTTTAAGAATGGTATTCGCGGGGGGATAAGTCAATGCAGCGATAGAATGCACGAAGCAAATAATAAATATTTACCAAATTATGATCCATCTAAAGAGTCAACATTTATATCATATCTCGACGCCACGAATCTTTACGGGCATGCTATGTCATCACCTCTTCCAACTGGGGGTTTCAAATGGATGGGGGATTCGGAAATATCTACATTCGATTTAGAAAATGCCAAAATAGACGGTGAGAATAGCTGTGTCTTGGAGGTTGATGTGCGATGTCCTGAAGGGTTACACGATTCACATAGCGACCTTCCGTTTTTGGTGGAAAGTATTATCCCACCAAACGCCAAGACAATGATTCCGAAACTAATCCCAAATCTGTACGACAAGAAAAAATATATTGTACATTATCGCGTCCTTCAACAAGCTGTAAGGTATGGTTTGCAAGTAACCAAGGTTCACAGGATCCTTAAGTTCAAACAATCGTTCTGGTTGAAGGAGTATATCGATCTCAATACGACAATGCGTAATAAAGCAAATAATAAATTTGAAAGGGACTTCTATAAGCTTCTAAACAATGCAATCTTTGGAAAAACTATGGAAAATGTAGATAATAGAAGAGATATAAAGTTGGTCACACATTGGGAAAATCATCGTAATAGCATCGGTGTGGGAGCACTAGTAGCTCGTCCAAATTTCAAGAGTTGTTCTATATTTAACGAAAATCTTGCAGCTATCCATTTAGGAAAAGTTAGAGTACATTATTTCAAGCCAATATACGTGGGATTCTGTATACTAGACATATCTAAAATAGTAATGTATGATTTTTTTATGGTTTTCTTAAAAAGCAGTTCAACGATAAAGTATCTATGCTTTACTGTGATACAGATTCGCAAATTTTGAAAACTCATACAGACGACTTCTATGAATTTATGAGAAATAATATCAGCGAGTTTGATACTTCAAATTATAAACAAAACAATGAGTTCAAAATTCCAGTCAATGACTCTATTCTGGGTAAAATGAAAGACGAATTTCCAGAAGACCCTATAATAAGTTTTTACGGAACAGGTGCGAAAGCATACTATATCAAGTCAGTTAAGGGAGAAATGAAAAAAGCAAAGGGTGTTAAAAAAGCAGTAATACAAAATCAGTTATGTGGTAATGATTATAAGCATATAATAGAGAATGGTGGTCTGATTTTAAGAAAAATGAATACATTCAAAAGTAGGTTGCATGATGTATATACAGAAGTCAAAAATAAAGTAGCTTTAGCATACAACGATGATAAAAGGTTTATAATTCCAAATACAACAAAAACTTTACCCTGGGGGCACTCTGACATTGAATTTTACCAAACAGACCCCACAACGAATGTAAAATATGCTATCGATGCTATTAATGAGATGACAACGCGCGAAGCTCCTGAAGATGGTAATTTAGATCTACTTATACAATTAATGTTAGCCGAAGCTTCTAGATATTAGATTTAAGTTACTGTACGCTTGTAAAGTAGGATAGTATTGAATAAATGCTTGAAGAATAAAGTTGGCCATTTTATTTCAACTTTTGCGCCTAAACTGACACTACTCATCACCAACATCATATTCAGTGGCAAACGACATGACTACAGTTGTTGCAGATATTCAAGGATATCATATCGAATCAAAATTTGTTCTAAAAGAGGTAGCATTTAAGAAAGATGGAATATTGTACCATTACATTGTTAAACCTATGGTTCACTTCAGTAGACTGAACGTGAAAGACCAGATAACTGTTAAGTTTGTGGAAAAGTATAATCATGGTATTAGATACAAAGCAGGAAATACAGATGCTAACCAAATAATGAAAATAATCAAGCATCACGTTAACAACGGTGATATAGTCTTTCTGAAGGGCCATCAAAAATATATCTATCTACTCAAATCTGTTGCTGAGCTGAGCTTAGAAAACATGGAGATAGTGAATTTGGAGACCGACAATGATATCCAGGGAGTCTTGTTCGAACACTGGTAGTGTACGGTCGTGTTAACCCGCAAAGTGATAATAACACAATAACGCACCATCAGCGAACAGTGAGTACAGACCAGCGTGTTGAGTAAGTAGGTGATACCAATCAATAGTAATAGATAGCAGGTAATCCAGCGATACTAGGAATTTGATCACAAAATTCCAAGGCACAAAAACGAACAACAACCGCATCGCCTACACAAAACAGTGGCGCACGAAGACATGCGGATTTCGCTGGAAATCACCAACGATTGAATCATGGCAGCAGTAGCTACACCTACCCCACTAAACCAGATCCATACAGCACAGTCGTATTCTGATGCAATAAATCAACCAGCTTCTTTCAAATACCCTAGTAAGGAACAGGCGATAATATTTAATACGATCGAAGGAACTAAACTTCAAGATTATCTGCTAAAATTGGGTCCTATCGTTAACCCCAAGAATATAGTATTCTGCTCAAGAATCTCAAATAGTAGAATCTGCATATATCTTTCTAGCAAAGATATAGTCGATCGCTTCCTAGAGACTCCTGGTGAAATAGTAGTACAAGGTGAAACAATACGAGCTCGCCGCTTGGTTTCACCAGCTGACAGACTAGTGATTTCTAACGTCTCTCCCACTATACCTCATGCAATACTGAAAGAAAATCTAGAAAAAATTGGCATACAACTAATATCTCCTATAACATTTCTGAAAATCGGAGCCCCTCTCCCGGAATACAGTCACATCCTTAGCTTCAGACGACAAGCGTATATTGCGCCACCAGAGCCTACCGAAATCCCTGAATCATTAGAAATCAACCACGAAGGCCTCCTGTATCGTGTGTTTCTATCACTTGATAGCCAAAGATGCTTCAAGTGCAAGTTATCAGGCCATATTGCCTCTCGATGCCCCTCCACTCAAACAGCACATACAACAGAACATGAAAATAGCCCAAGTGACAGAACACCTAGTGAAGACACATTACCAAACATCAACACGGAAGCAAGTCACAACCAGAGTCCAGATTTAACAGACCGGACGCATCAGCTCAGTACTGAACAGCCATCAAGTTCCAATAACTCCTCATCTACTAAACGAAACGTATCAGAAATTTTAACGCCAACACCAGAAAACGAACCTACTGCGATTACACTCAAAAATACCCCATTCATAGTACCCAAAACGACTTCGAAGAAACAAAAATCTGAAAAACACGATGCAGCACACATAGACGAAAATGTAATACAGCCCTTAAAACAATATGTCAACAATAGTGCAACACAGTTTATTCTCAACGGAGATCAACTGAAAAGCCTCTTAGAGAGCGTGCATGGGACAAAAGACCTTATAAGTACAGTCAATGAGTATACAACAGATATAAAGGCCCTGATTGATATGTTACTCACAGTATATCCTCACATAACTGATAAATCTATTAAAAATCGATGTACACGATTGAGGAAGAAACTAGAACGGTACACAGATAACAACCTAAATGACACCTTAAGCGATACGTCGTCCATGGACTCTTCGTTTTAATAACAATATTAATTTTCGCATTTCTACTCCAGTGGAACATAAATGGATATTACGTCCATTTAAACATGCTTAAAAAACTGATTGCTGAATATACGTCTGAGATTATATGCATACAAGAGACTCACTTCCACTCAAACAAAACTCATACACCTAAAGGATACACAGGATTCTTTAGAAACCGAGAGCATACTACAGCAAGCGGCGGGGTCGCTATCTATATAAAAAGCGAACTGATAGCTGAAGAAATAAACCTCACAACTAACTTAGAAGCGGTAGCAGTTACGCTCAGTTCCCCAGAAAGAGTCAGTATTTGTAATATATACATCCCACCAAACTACCACCTTGAAGACAATGAAATTGATGAACTCTTACTCCAGATTCCAGCTCCAAGGATTATATTGGGAGATCTGAATGCTCATAGCTTTAGTTGGGGTTCACACAAAAATGACACGCGAGGTAACATCATAAAAGACTGCATCGACGCAAATAACCTAAGCCTGCTGAATGATGGTAGCAACACTAGGTACGATGCAGCTTCTGGTAGATTTTCCACAATAGATTTAACTCTGTCGACTCCAAACCTCATGACACATCTGAGTTGGAAAACCGCCGATGACCTTTTTGGTAGTGACCACTATCCACTTATTATAGAGAATTCAAAATACGCCAATTCTGACAACACAAGAACGGCACCAAAATGGAAAATCAAATGTGCAGATTGGGAACTTTTCTCGAATTACATAGCAAATAACATCGACAAAGCTGATACTCTTGCTGATGTAAACTCTACCGTTGGCTTTTTCAATCAACTTATAACAGACGCCGCACATCTTGCTATTGGTAAGACCCAACACTTGCATAAACACAATCCCGTCCCCTGGTGGAACCACGACTGCGAAACAGCAATAAAAGCCAGCAAGCAAGCCCTCAATAAACTGAAAAGGCACAGAACACCACCCAATATTTTGAATTTCCAACAAAAAAGAGCATACGCAAGATTAACAATAAATAGAAGTCAGAAAACTTCATGGCGTAATTTTGTCAAAAATATTGACAGCTCTACCCCGCTCTCTACAATGTGGAAGAAAATAAAAAGTATATCGGGAGCCAAATCTTACACCAAAATTAGAGCAATAAAGGACAACGGAATTGTATACACCAAAGACGAAGAGATTGCAGACGTATTATCAAGAACGTATCACCAGAAGGCATCCAACAACAGCTACAATACCAATTTTCTACAGCAGAAACTCCAGACAGAAGCAGTGCCCATAACTATCAATAACGATAATAACAATCCTGTTAACTCACCTATCACACAAACAGAACTAGAGCAGTCTTTGAAAGACCTGAAGGACACATCAGCTGGACCTGATGATATACCATCTACATTCCTGAAGCATCTACCAGATGTAGCAAAAGAACACCTTTTGCGGATATTCAACATCATATACACAGAACATATTTTCCCTGACATATGGAGACAATCAATTACAATACCCATACTGAAACCTAAAAAATCACCACTTCAACCAGACTCTTATAGACCGATCTCTTTAACCTGTGCGATGTGCAAGCTTCTCGAAAAAATCATCAACAAAAGGCTACTTTGGAGCTTGGAAAACAAGAACATCCTAGTTGAGGAGCAAGCGGGATTTAGACCCAACAGATCCACGCTACAGAATATAGTGGACCTTGAAAGCCACATCCACGAGGCTTTACAGAATCGACAACATTGCATCGCTATTTACTTCGACATAAATAGAGCATTCGATACTATATGGAGACACAACATAATGTTAAAACTTCAGAGTTTGGGCTACGACGGCAATGTTCTAGCTTATGTATCTAATTTCTTGGCAGACAGAACATTTCAAGTACGAACTAATGGGGTGTTATCTCAACCAAGAACTCAAGATAACGGAATTCCCCAAGGATCTATCATCAGTCCTACTCTATTCCTTGTAGGTATGAACGACATCTTAGAAACTATGCAGAAACCAATACAAGCACGTCTATACGCAGATGACATGATCATATATTTAAAAGGCAGAAATATACATACCAGCGCAAACCTGTTGCAATCACAGTTAAATAAGCTAGAACTCTGGTGTCAACGATCTGGACTTTTCTTTTCGCCTGAAAAGACAAACAGCATAATCTTCTCCAAGAAAACAGTACACCAGCCGGTGCTAAAACTTCAAGAAACTCCCATAAATTACACAAATGAAATCAAATTTCTCGGACTTATATTCGATCACCATCTAACCTGGAAACAGCATATTAAAGAACTCATTGAATCATGTCAGAAACGTATGAATGTACTAAAGTGTCTATCAAATAAGCACTGGGGAGCCGAGGGCAAAACACTTCTAAGTGTATACAGGCATTTGGTACGATCAAAAATCGACTATGGTTGTATTGTATATACTTCAGCCAAACGTTCTATTCTCAAGCAGTTAGATAATATCCATCATGCAGCATTACGCCTTATCCTAGGAGCATACAGAACCACACCAACAGATAGCCTTTACTGCGAATCCGGCGAAGCACCTTTAGACTTAAGAAGGCAAATTCTCAGTGTATCGTTTGCAGCTAAATGTGCAGCTAACCCAAACTTACCCTCCCATAAGTACAACTACACAACTATACAAAACAACCATAGAGAAACTGCTACACGAAATAAATCTTTCCACCAAAGGGTTCAATCGTACATGTGCTATTTAAATATAGGACGATTGCCTATCTCTTTCCCCATCAACACATCGACAATTCCCCCCTGGACAATCAAATCACCCTCCATAAACCTAGAAATGACACGCTTCAATAAACATGATACCCCCAATGAAGTAATAGTTCAGAATTTCTACCACATTATTCGTCAATACCCTGACCACGAGCAGATATATACCGATGCAGCTAAAATCGACGGAAGACTTGGCGCAGCTGCCATAACATCCACCTATGATATCACAGTGAGATTGCCGGATAGTGGAACTGTATTCACTGGAGAACTGTATGCTATCATGGAAGCTATTAAACATATTGAAAACCAGAATGGCAAAAAATGGATAATAGTGTCAGACTCCCTGAACTCTCTCCGTATTCTCAAGAAAATATATATAAAAAACCCTCTAGCAAACGCCATCAAAGAAAACCTACATAGTCTGTCAGCTCAAAACACCATTATCACTTTCCTATGGATACCTTCACACACAAACATAAGCGGGAACGAAGAAGCAGATCGAAAAGCGAAACTGGCCGCAGACTTGAACATTTCAAACAGCTACAAACTACCTATCACAGATGTCATAGCCTACCTCTCCAACAAAGCTTTAAATACATGGAACAATAACTGGCAAAGGAAAACATCCAAACTTCTACAACTGAAGTCTTCCCTGGGACCATGGCAACCAGTAAGTGGCAGCAGAAGAGCGCAAACAATAGTGACCCGTCTTCGTCTAGGACACACAAGACTAACACACGGACACCTGTTTAACCGTCAACCGCCACCGAAGTGTAGTTTTTGTGATGAAAGACTAACAGTGAAACACTTTCTAGTGCAGTGCCCCGCGTATGAACAGAACAGACATATACATAACCTCAACAACTCCATAACAGACGTACTTGGACCTTATTGCAAGACACACAATCTAATCAAATACTTGAAATCAATTAATGTACTCCATCAGTTGTAACTTATATATTGACATAATCCACCGCTAATAACCCATGTGGTCGATGCGGTTTTTCTGTAAATAAAAAAAAAATGATATCCAGCTTAACGTGAACTTGAACAGAGAATCCATATGTGATGATGTAATAAGGTGTAATTATCACTCCCAAAACAGAAACGGTAGGTGTGCCTTGAGTGTTTGCACGATGATTGATTTGTGGATAAGGAGATACCGTTCAACCATCAAAGAGCAGAAAGGAAATCTTCATTTACTACAAGACGACCAATATTTTTGAATTCCAAGTTACATTACTAATGTTGTTTTGTTGAATAGGTTGTATTAGTATTCCAATATATTCATCAGAAAAATATCAGACTGTTTCAGTTAATACATTCCACGATACATGCCAAAGTGTATAGGGTGGCTCATATTGAAGTTTTGTTAGCAAAATTAATTCTCGAAGTAGTGGGCGGATACCTCTATCCCACTCTTCCTTCTAACCAACCAAAAATGGGGAGAGGGCGATCAGTAAGCGATTAGGGTAGGAGTTTAAGGCATAAAACTGCTGGTTGGAACCAGGAGAGGTCATTCTGTTTAGCTTTCGAGAACAGACAAGCAGCTACAGCCACCTTCCAGCAACAAGCGACTAATTCGAAGATGTCTGCAAAGATGAATGTAAGTATAAATAATTTGGGTATAATTTGAGTGACTGCTCTGCCAACTGATGGCAATGATATACGTTTCTAAGCGTTTTTTTCTTTTATTGTTACAGATGACCACCGATGCCCTGTACCATTCCGACGATGACGACTTCCAACCTTCACCAGCTAAGCGACCAGCACCGCAACCATCCGCCTCCGTGGCGGGGCCAAGCCCGACCACTAGGAAAAGGACGGCGCCGGTGAAGGTAACGACTGGCACAAAACGCCAGAAGAAGGACGGTAGCGCTTCCGAAAATAAATTGGTTGCGAAGCAATCAAAGCCTCTGAGGAAGACGAAGGAAAGCCTACCGTCGACTTCGATGCCGCAAAAGAAGCGAAAAGAGGGTGTTAGAATGAAGTCGTGTAAGTCAGCATACAAGACTTACGCGGCTCAATACCAACAATATGAGCCCTTCCTTTTCACTTCAGTTGCTGCACCGGAGTCGACAGTGGATTTCTCGTTTCTTAACGAGGCCCCGATTACGACGGATCCAAGTTGTTTTCGCAAGTCACCTATCCGGGTGTTGGCTGGACTTGGGGAGCCTGGTGTGGTGTCGTCGTCGATAACTCCACCGGAACGGTGTCAAGCAAAAATTGTGGTGCATGAAAATTTGCTAGTCACCGCTCCAGTAGAATTATCAACGAAGGCACCTTCAGAGCCCGATGAAGGACCGTCAACCCCGGAGCGGTATCGTACACCCTCACCGACGCCATCCCATAAGCTGCCAGCTACACCGAGGACACCGAAGATACTAGCGACCGAACCGTCCCAGGAGTCGCTAGCATCTTCGGCATCTAAGGAGAGCGGCAGCTCTAGCAGTAGTGGTTGTAGTGGTAGTAGTAGTAGTAGTAGTAGCAGCAGTAGCAGTGAGAAAGTGGCTACTACGAATGAAACCACTATGCTTGGCCCACTAGAGTCCTTCTATGCTGGCCAACTGCAAAAGGTCGAAAGGGACCTGCAGAAGGCGGAGGCGGACAAGATGGAGTTGTCCGAAGAAGTGCAGTCGCTGCAGACGCTCGTTGACTTAAAACGAAGCGTCGTCGAGGAAAGGCAGCGACTGCAGGAGCGTCTCCAGCAGTTGGACCAGCGTTTGGCAGAGATCGATGGTGCGGTGCAAGCTGGCGAACATATGAAGGAACGGGAGCGGATCGTTGGGGAAAGGGTAGCGCGGCTGAAAGGAAAAAAGGAAAAACTGGTGGGACGGATGGCTACGGTCATAGCTTATAAAGATGACCCTATCTGTCTGTCCCAATCCCAGTAGTTTTTTTATGTATATATTTTTTCCTTTGTTTTTCCTTTGTTAACTTGTAGATATTTAGAGTTAGTTGTATGTATGTATATATTTTTCCATTTAGAATTAGCATTATGTATTTATTTTATTTAGTTTGATATTTTTCATAGTTAATAAATTAAAATGTATATTTGTGGAAAAATAAAACAAAAAAAAAACAATTTAGATTTAAAAAAAAATTTGTAAAAAAATGTTGAAGTTTAGGTATTTATTTGTATATAGGGGTTAGTGATTTGTGTACATTTTTATATAATAGTAGTAATGTGCAAATGTATTTTTATGTATATCTTATAATTGAGAAAATATATAAAAAAGTTTTAGTTGATGAAAAAATATTTGTGAAAAAAAATGTCTTTAAATTTTGTATTCATTTGTATGTAGGTGTTAGATATTTGTGTAAATTTTTCTAGAATAGTAGTAATATGCAAATGTTGATCATAATAACTTTTATGTATCTTATAATTCAAAAATAAAGTAATTGAAATAGATATATATCGATTCTGAAATCTAGTTTATTTCTGATTAATAAATGAGATAAAAATAAGCAAAAAAAATTGTTTATGAAAAAAAAAATATTTGTGAAAAAAGGTTCGTAAGTATTTGACAAAAACAAATAGGTTAGTTTATGAAAAATATTTGTGAGAAAAATTATAGGTTGGTTTCTAAGACAACAGGATAGTGCATAGTCTCCAATTACACATAGTGCTTACTGGGTCGTGCTAAGTTTCGGTAAAGGTGGAGGTTAGGTCGACTGCTGCGCCGTCGACTAACATCGACACGGGCGGTGGGTCGACGGCGGAGCCGTTATCTCGCCGCGCATACAAAGGCTCGGCGGAGGCCCATTTTGACGCATTTTGAGGGGCAAATGTGATCTTCAAGGGTCCTTCAAAACGGTAGCTTTTTCAGAAAAAAGACTGAAAAAAAAAACGTTAGAAGCATGAAAAAATCGAGATAGACAAAATTGTAAGACTGATAAAAAAGTACACCACTAAATAAAATTTTTAGAAAGATCATTCATTGGTGAAGCCGCCCACACTCGATGAATTTTTTTTCTGTCACGGTGGTAAGGTTTTTGAATAAAGTACGATTTAAAAAAAACAAGTTTATTGGTTGATACAAACAAAAAATCTCTTTATAATTCACAAAAATAGCGCCTCATATCTCCTCCTCGCTATCTACAGGAAAAGGTAATTCCACTCTCTGGTTTTCTGGACCATCCGGACGATCAGGATCATCATCGTCGCTGTTATCAGATGAGCTGTCAATTGTTAACAGCAGGAACCCCAGTGGCTGTCTTGTGGAGTCGCACGGTCCATCGTCCATCGGTGACCTCGCCACCGCCCAATGTGATTGGTCGGGTAACACACCATCTGGAACCGCAGTCTCGATACTCCATATGCTGGAGTTATCATTGTCGTCATCTAACCAAGACGTGGAGTCGCAAGGTCCGTTTGACTCTGTAGTCATTTCGCTGCTAAATGTGTTAATTCGTCACTTGATTGTACAGTATGATTTTCATTGACAAGAACTCTCGTTTTTACGTTTCTAGTTCCCCACACTAAAGCCCCCTCCATACCTCCTCCCCTCTTCATCTATACATCTTTAGAAGTAAATTTGGTGTGTTATTGGATGGAACGTCGATGGCATTGGTGGGTGGGTACTATATATGCGTGCCTCAAACCAACACACAATAATCTCACAAACGCTCAAGGCGCATTTACCGTTTCTGTTAGCACACTGGCACTCATGCTTCATACTATTTTCAAGTATCACCAATTACTAAGTTACTGAGCGCTTATTGATAGAACAAGTAATTGTATTATTATATGAGGGGATGGATATAGAAAGGAAAAAATATTGCTTCTTTTTTATTTCATTCATTATTTATTTTATTCAAGATGAACATTACTTTATACATCGAAAAAAGATAAAACAGTTTCTTTTTCTTCATTCAATTTTGTCCTTTTCTGTTCAGATTTCATACTAAGAGTATCTATTCTCTTCTGACAATCATCTAACTGTCGCTTCCTTTTATTTCTGCACTCCATGACACGTTTTCTTTCTTCATCTAACTGCTTTATTCTTTCATCATCCGCTGCCTGGGCTGCCTGAAGCTTGTCACAATGGGCCATCTCCTCTGCCAATTTCTTTTCTGCACTTATTATTTCAGCTTTACTTCGCTGAATACTACTTCTCAACGCATCCCTCTTCTCATCGAAGTCGTTCATTGGAGGTTGCTTCGATTTAAGTAGTGTTTCTCTTAAAATATTGCTAACTGGTTTGGATGCTGCCTGTTTCGACTTTCTCACTGCTGGCACTGTTGACGCTGTACCCGTTGATGTTCTCGCTCCATCTCCAACTACTGGCGGCATCGATGCTGCACTTGTTGATGCTATCGCTGCATCTGTTGATGCTCTTGGTACATCCATATCTATTTCTACCACCGCATTAGCATCCTCCGCGATTCTCCGGTCTGGCTGCTCCACATGAATAAACTCGTGAAGTTCATCCTGGACTTCTACTGCCAACTGTGTAAACTGCACCCCGTCACTCTGCAGTTCCTCCAGAATGGCTTGCAAGCAATCGCCACTAATAGCGTCTTCGTTCTTTGTTGGTTGGTTGGACATGATGATGTACGTAATATGTAGTGTTTTCTACGGAACAGTATGATTCTTTGAAGACTGTAGAACTGATAAACCATGGAAAGTAGACTTGTATTTATACAGAAAACACTCTACACGACAGTAGTAAAATCTAAGAGGGGGAACATTGAAATACCGATATGGGTGGTGTACGTGCAGCTGTTTAACGATGTACACTTTAATAGACCAATGAGAGGACTGGTTGAAATGTATCACAACCAATAAGCGTTTATGGGCGGATTCACTTACAGTTCGGTCAATAACGATGTCCGTTAGAAGTCGCCGATATCGATGCTACATGGCAGTAGTAAAATCTGAGAGGGGACCATTGAAATATCAATATGGGTGGTGTAAGTGCAGCTGTTTAACGATGTACACTGTAATAGACCAATGAGAGGACTGGTTGAAATGTATCACAACCAATAAGCGTTTACGGGCGGATTCACTCACAGTTCGGTCAATCACGATGCGCGTTGGAAGTGGCTGATATCGATGCGCGCATGCGTTGTCGGAGCGTATAGCGAAATGTTCTCTATTTCCACTAATAATCTTACGTACACCAGCTGGCAAGTAGGCGGATCTTCTTTTTTTTTGCTTTCTTTAACGAAATACACTGATGGGGGAAGACAGTGGAGGAGGGAGGCTTACCTACCTGGAACTGTATAAATATGATGGTGAAATGAGAGTTCTTCAGTGCAGTTCTGCTACCGCTACTACTACTACTATACTACCGCTACTACTACTATTTTGAAATGGAGTATTCGAGGAAGTTGATCCCCTGCCCCTACAATGGTGAACATGAGGTGCGGCGTGGGACAATTGGGGACCATTTGCTGGTTTGCCGTTTCCGGGGTTGTGGTCCGGTGAATTGGCCACAATATATTGCTACCTATCTAAGTAAAGGTAAGTTTTCTCATTTCACTATATATCCCTACACGAGCAAGCTATCAAATGACAACTAGTTTATAACAGAATAATCCAAAAGTTACAGTTGTTCTACAAAATATCTCTTTATTTGCAGAGCCATCCACCCAGCCAGGAAGCCATAAGGAAGCCGAGGCCAGCAACCCCACCACGCCACCGCAGGACCCATCGAAGTACGGACTAGTGCAATGTCCGCGTGTTGCAGCGCATTGGGTCAAACCTACGTCGATGGGAATGCACCTCCTGCGGTGTGCCAAGAACTTGCTGCCTACCAAGAACGTGCCTACCACGCCACCACAGCATCACCTCGCAAGCCGGAGAGATGTGGAGGTTCAGCCTGAAGGTACATAGTTCGTTTCTGCGACAAAAACTTTTTTCTTTTTTCATATATCTTGCACATCTTTATCCTAGAAGTCACAGAAAATTGATCTCTACTAAACATCATTGTATTAATTTTGCACTGATACAATCATATTGTATAACTCTAAATTTTAAATAAATCAAGCCACACAAAAATTCTTCAGTACATCCACATAGATTTTCAACCTTCTGAATCTTACCCACATTCACATAAATTACAAAACCATATTTTCTATTGTTTCAGAAAACTGGGATAATGATGATTATCCCACGTATAGGCCGAATCTCCAGAACAGAGAAGTAATCCGGGATCCTCCCTCTTGCCTCTCCAAGAGGGAGAGAAAGCTGTTGAGGAGAAGCGAGGTGGTGCACTTCAACAATATAAATAAATAATTTTTATCTTAGGTTAGGTGTATTTTATGTATTAGAGATTAGGGTAGAATTAAATAATAAAAGTAAATTGAAAAAGCTACTATTTTATTTCCAAAAGTATCGAAACAAATATACACATTGAAATTATTACTGCTAAACATAGTCTGCGCTCCGTCATATCAATCATCACAGTACATCTGCTGCGTCTATCCAGGAATTCTTGTTCTTTTGGAAACCTAACCATTTTACAAAGAGCTTGTTTCCTCTCCTTTTTAAGACTTTTTCAATCAAATACTCATTTGGAAACTGTGTTTTTCTTAGCTCAGCTTCATAGAAACAACCGCTTATTGGTCGCCGATCCATATCTTCTAGCATATATGTGACCGGATCTGTAATATTAACTTTGCGTATTTTGAAGAGCTCCGTGGAATAATTCAGAGTGTAACCTTTATCAAATACACCTTTATATCTGCTTATTCTCACAACGTCTCCAAGATTAAGTTTGCTTTTGCCAGCAACCTTTGGATTGCGATACGCACTCAATCGAGTGTGAACATTAATTTCAATAGGGGCCAATCCAGTTGTTCGATGTATTCTATTGTTATATACGTTAGTGATATCATCCAAAATAGTGATCCATGTGTAACTTCCTCTTGCGGAAAATTCTTTGAATAGAAGGTGCTTCAGCGAACGGATAGCCCTTTCAGCAGTTGCGGCCTTCTTTGTACTGTATGTGGAATAATGGTTAATTCCATACTTGTTCATGAGAGAAGAAAATTTTCTGTTGTAAAATTCGGTTCCATTATCTGTTTGTAGATTAATTGGATAATATCCTGCGTCCCTTATGATATCGCCCATTGCTGTCGTTACCGTTACCATATCTTTCTTCCTGATTGGTCTACACCATAGGAACTTAGAATAGCAGTCAATGACTACCAATATGTATCTACAGGGTTATTCACGTTATTCGACACGGAGCATTATGGCTAAAGCATTTGATAAAAAACAAAATAATAATTTGGGATGATTAGAGACCGACAAAGGCTACATTTTAAAAATATTTTCATGTTATACAGGGTGTCCCAAAAACATGAAATGTATCAAAGTTATGTTTTTTTAAATGAAACACCCCATATATTATTGCATATTCAGATTCCTTGGTGAATTCTAGTGTGACTTTATGTATCATACATGGTACCTAAAGCGACCCGTTAATGTGTAAATCACCATTTTCGTTATAAGTAGATATCAGGAAAAAATTGAATATCGCAGAGATTACAAAATATGGAAGGCTGTGACTTTGCCGTATTACTAAGCATAAAATGCGTCAGCCTTGATGAGACTGTCAAATTTAAATTACGTTTATGCTTGGAGAAATCGGTCGATGAATTAAGGAAACTTCGATCAGCGATAACTTGATTTTTTCAAATGGGAATGCCTAATTTTTTTTATACGGTTAAAAGTAGAATTTGATGGCCTTTCTAATGATACAAGGTTGTGCATATCAATCTCTGGTAGTTTTCATTTAATTTTAAATTTTCAAACAAATCGGCGTTTTTCAATTTGCCTACCTATAACCAACGTAGCAGGCCATGGAATATAAACAAAAACCTGTTCACGTAGAAGAAAACAACTAACTTAGCTGAAAAATACACACGAACTAGACTAAAGGGACAAGATTATAAAAATTACTCACAACAAACAAAGTCTAACCAGAAACAACGGCGGTAACATATCTTTGGTCAAAGAGAAGCTGGAGTATGGCAGAAATGGATTTTTTCACGGCCTACTAGCTACTGCAATGTACTAGAGATTGGCAATTTCCAAAGCCATTAAAAATTTTGAAATAAAGTAAAAACTACTGGAGAATGTTGTAAGCAGTTTATTATTTTCATAATAAAATTTCACATTTAACGATATAAAAAAGTCAATTCTGTCAAAACTCAAGTCAAAAGTACCTCTGACTGGAGTTCTGAAAATTCTTCAGTACCTATTAGCAAGGTCGCAGAAAATGAAGGATGAATTAAAATTTGTTCAAATTATAAAACATAACTTAAATGGCAGAAAATTTAAATCTGATTTGTCAGTATTCCTTTCTTGCAATATTGCTAATAGATATTGAAAAATAGAAGGTCTCCAGTCAGAGGTATCGACGCAAATTAGTACTTTTTTACACCATTACATACGATTGATAGTTGCGTGCTGGAGCAACAGTCGCTGGTTGTTTCTGTTTCATATGAGGGTTTTTGAATGCATTGGAAATTTTTAACCTCTAGTAAATTGCGGTAGCCAGTAGACAGTAAAAATATCTATTACTGCCATATTCCAGCTTCTCTTTGACCTTACAGATGTTATCGCAGTTGTTTCTGGGAGAGTTGATTTGTTGTAAGGAATTTTTCTAATCTTGTCCCTTTAGTCTAGTTAGTGTGTATTTTTCTGCTAAGTTAGCTATTTTCTTCTACCTGAACAGATTTTTGTTTATATTTCATGGCCTGCTACGTTGCTTATAGGTAGGAAAATTGAAAATCGCCGATTTGTTTGAAAATTTAAAGTTAAATGAAAACTACGAGAGATTGATATTCACAACCTTATATCATTAGAAAGTTTATCAAATTCTACGTTTAACCGCATAAAAAGAATTAGGCATTCCTATTTGAAAAAATCAAGTTATCGCTGATCGAAGTTTCCTTAATTCATCGACCGATTTCTCCAAGCATAAACGTAATTTAAATTTGACAGTCTCATCAAAGCTGACGCATTTTATGCTTAGTAATACGGCAAAGTCACAGCCTTCCATATTTTGTAATCTCTGCGATATTCAATTTTTTCCTGATATCTACTTATACCGAAAATGGTGATTTACACATTAACGGTTCACTTTAGGTACCATGTATGATACATAAAGTCACACTAAAATTCACCAAGAAATCCGAATATGCAATAATATATGGGGTATTCCATTTAAAAAAACATAACTTTGATACATTTCGTGTTTTTGGGACACCCTGTATAACATGAAAATATTTTTAAAATGTAGCCTTTATGAGTCTCTATCCAGCCCAAATTATTATTTTCTTTTTTATCAAATACTTTAGCCATAATGCTCCGTGTCGAATAACGTGAATAACCCTGTATATCCATTATTTTCTTTATGGAAAGCATTTCTGCTAAATCAGCTTGCCATAAGTCAGCGAAACCTTTTATGATAGTTTTTCGACGGCGAAAGTTCTTCCGAACTGCCCTGTGTAACTCTTCTGCTATGCCACGTTTTGTTGCGCTGTTAACTGACATATCTACACGTAGAGGTCTGACTCGGGTGATTGTAGAACAGAAACTGATCATTAATCATGAAAAAATCTACTGATCTATGGTCTGAGTTGATTTAAAGTGTAGCCTGCAAGCCACGCTGGTAAAACAGGGCCACCTTCAACATCGAATTCCCTTTTGACTTCACTAGCTAATTTCTGGCAAAAATTATATAGAACCTCTAGTTGCTCTAAAATGGATATCAAATTGGTTGTTAATACATCAATCTTTTTCTCAAGGCCATCACTCAATTCTAGCGTTTTGCTATTCACCATACTTTCAAGCATATCAGTGATACTTTTTAGTTTTTTTTCAACATACTTTATATGAACAGAGTCATTTTCATCTGTAGTATCACCAACATTCTTTAACTGCTTTCCATTGATATCATAATTTCCAGTTTGTGTAAGTTTCAAATCAATACCTGGAATACCACGTACAGTTGTATGCTTAGAACTGCGACGACCAAACTTATCTATCGTATTGTGCATCGCTATGAAAGCGTTATACTATTAGTGGGATCTTTCAACTTGCAAATATATACCCCAAAATTAGCGTATTACGCCCTCTTCACGCAATTCTTCTATTATAGATAAAATTTCGTTATCGTGGTTTGTGTGACCAGCTGATTTTGAGCTGTATAGCAATTTGAATCGATCAATCAGCTCGTTGATGTCGTTCCAATACACAAAGTCGCGTTTATTAGTGTTAAATATCTTATACTTAGGTATCTTCATTTGTGTATGTCCCCTACCAACTCTGGCTCTCACATGCATGGGGGATGATGTAGATAGGATATTAAATAATTTATTGAAATACTCAGATCCGTCGACATTGTAAATATTAAGAGGTGTGTAATCTTTGCGAAGTACATTAGTTAGATTCAATATGGACCTGAATGTGTGTAGAGTTTTCGAGTCGGAGTTTCGTGTATCTCCTACAAACATCATATCTAGTAAGTGTGGGGATATTTTGAATTTACTAGTCTTATCACCCGATGATAAATGATCCGCCTTATCATCAAATTCCACTTCATGTACACCCATTAACAGCTTCTGTGATTGTGGGTCGATCCTTACATTATAAACACTTCCATAGGCCGGATGTCCTGCTCTCAAATTATCTATATGACTTTTCAACACCTCAGCAACTGCCTCTCTATCCACACTTGAATTAGCTGTAGATACATACTGAGTAACTGAATCTCTTTCCCTCTCATTAATTGATGATGGTGTATCAGGTAACTCCTTTATTGGTGTTATACCGAAAAAAGCAGCGGAAGTCAAATCTTCGAATCTCGGCTCTTTTGGTGTGCTAGTAGAGGGAAGGGTTTGATTTGGATATGTAGATGGTGGTTTTTTAGGAGTGCTCGTAGGACCAACATTTTGAATTGGCTGTTTCGGTAGCGTAGGATTCGATGCATTTGCTATTGTCTTCAACTGTTTTGTAATAGGCTCATATATCTGTTCCAATGAAGTGTTACCGATTTCGCGAGCTTTCCTTACATAGTTGAATTTTCTCCGCACTGACTCTGTTGCATTAACTAATTCTTTTTTTAGAGCTACCTCATCATTGCTCTGTTGTTGTTTCATTCTGGTATATGTAATGTTGCCACTGTGATGTATGCTGATTGCAGTCTCACATTCAATTGATGATATTATTAGTCTTGCAGTGGATTTATGAAGCTATCGAATCCCTTCCGGTACCTACCGTTTCTTATTTCTCTATCTTTGTCGATAACTAGGAATCCATATTTATCCCTCCAACATATTGCACACATATCTTGAAATTGCTTAAAAGTTACATCGGGAGCCACATGGTCAGAGAAAACATGTGATAAATTTGTATTATCGACCTTAAACAAAACTATCAGGTTTGCGTTGCCTCTAATCACTCTTTTCGGTACCCAACTGTAACTTTGCATACAGTAAAAGCAATCCACATCTTTGTGTCGCCCCATACTGAAGTATTCTCGTATAGCATTTTGATTCTCACATATCACATCATCAAAGATAAAAACTGAGTTTGGTTTGGCTTCTGATGGTGGTGGAACTTCGGAATTATTAGCAAATGCATAATATCCTAGTCCATCTATCGAACTCATTACTTTTTCAATGAATGCGTACTTGGGTTGGTTGAGCGATTTTGAAAAAATATATAAGTTCTCAAAAAACAGCCCATTCGGATGTAACAGGAGAGATACCAGTACATTGGTTTTTCCACAGTTTGATGGTCCAACTATAATACATCGAATTGTTGATGGTAGTAGTACCCCATGTCGACGACGAGAAGTATTATTTTCCGGATCAGTAACATTGACATCTATATTGCTAATGTCTAATTCCTGGTCCTGTTTTGTCACCTTCATCGTTCAACGACTTGACCATATATAAGCTGCAGTTGTTTATATGTGTTTTATTCAAATGCCGCTACTTCTTGAGAGAAGGTGTAGCAGCATCTCCAAAACTGGTGGTGGAATTGTTAATAAGTTGATAAATAAGCTGCCATTCGAAGCACATTTGCCTTTTTATCAGTATTGCGGCCCGGATACTCGATTGGAAGAAAGGATCGCACTAGGCCAAAAAGGAATAAATAGATTAGACGCGGCCTGCTTACAACACGACCTTGCATACCGCAAATCCGATTTAGCTACAAGACATAAAGCTGACTACCAACTTGAGCAAGAAGCTTGGAAACGAGTCAAATCAGCTGACGCGAACCTTGGAGAAAAAGCAGCTTCTTGGTTAATTACAAATATTATGAAGGTGAAACGACGCACTGGAATGGGTCTTGCAACACTACGTGGACGGAATAAGAGGAAATGCATGCGTGAAAAATCGAGGAAATTAGTAGGTGTAAAACATCGTGCAGGAATGGGATATGCATCACGACGACGAGGGCAGAATAAAAATAATATACGTAGGAAAATGAGGAAGGCTATGAAGAAGGTGCACTTTGGTTCAGGAATACTAAACAGAGTTCGCAAAAATATGAAACATTTTTCGAACCACAAGCAAGATAACAGTGTGCTAAGAAAAGCAACATCTGCTGCATTATTAGCTACCCGGCAGTATATCAAGTCCATTGGGGGCAAACGGCATATTCGTCTTCCGCGAGTTATACCTATCCCCAAAGTAGGTGGAATTCTTCCTTTGATTCCAATTTTTGCCGGTCTCTCAGCATTAGGTAATCTCGCTGGGGGTATTGCAAATATTGTTAGGTCCTCTAAAGCAGTTAATTCAGCACGACAAAGGAATACAACTGATTCAACATCTACTTCTGGTATAAATAAAATTGGAAACGGTATATATTTGAAACCATACCGCAAAGGGTTGGGTTTGTTTGTTAAACCTAGGACTTCAAAAAACTTTTAAAAACCCTACCCCAACGACCGCTTACAGATAATGACCTTGTGTATTACGCTAAAAAGCTAGAAATACCATATTTCAGAGGGATTTTTATGCGCGATGATCTGCCTAAGCAAGGTCCACTGAGGAATGAGTCAGCCATCATTAATTTAGACAGCAAGAGTGGGGATGGGTCACACTGGGTTTCATATATAAAACGCGGAGTGGTGGTATATTATTATGACAGTTTCGGCAACCTACCGCCAACCAGCGAACTGGTGAAATATTTCCTCAAAAAATCTAAGAAGATTCAGATCCTGTATAATCACAGACGACAGCAGAACTTCAATACCTTTTGGTGCGGGCACCTGTGTCTACGATTTCTTTCTGAAGAGAAGCAGAAATCTGTGAAAAATGGATCGTGAAACACTTAAAAAGATGAGCAATTCCCTTAAAGCATTTTCAAGAGAAAGAAGCCTGTTGAACATGACACAAGAAGAACTTGCCCACATACCCAAGGAAGTACTGATGGTATGTACACCTAACGAAATAGCACTTGTATGGAACAAACTGCCATTGCATTTGAAGGAAGATGTGGATATACAACGATTCCAGTTCTGTTGGGAGCACTATAATACACACCAGAACGGAGATGAAGCAGACGGGCCGCCACCAAGAAAAATATTTTGTTGTTACTGTAATTTGCAAGATATCTCTATGACAAGCAGTAATGAGTCAAACAAGTGTTGTAATCAATAAAATTTTGAATATATAAAAGTGTTATTTTTTTGTATCACCGCAGTCATGTCTTATACATTTACATTGACGGGTTATGACAGTGTGCTGTCTGCTAGTTTTTATCCGCCAATAGAGCTGGATACCAATGCGCAGTATGGATTGAGGCTAATAGGTTTTTACTCCTACAACTCAATATTCAATGTTCATGAGGGTAATAATCTAATTGTGTTTAAACAACCTTCAGATGATTCTCAGATGAATATTACATGTATTCCACCAGGCACCTACGAAATCGATGAACTCAACATATATCTACAAAACATAATAAAGTCCATAGTTCGATACAAACATAATGTTACAACTGACGAGCTGTTTTGTCTGAAGGCCAACAACAATACAATGAAATGTGAATTATATTCAATATATGATGTTGATTTATCTTTCCCTAACTCAATTGCATCTTTCATTGGATTTGAGCCGGAGGTTTTCGAATGCAACAAAAAACATATATCAACCTTACCAATTAATATAACGACAGTCAGACTAATAAAGGTCGACTGCGGATTGATATCTGGCGCCTACCACAATGGAAGTGAAATGCACACTCTGTATGAATTCGACATACACGTTGAGCCTGGATTCAAATTAACAAAGGAGCCACAGAATGTAATATATATGAGCGTTATGCCTAGTGGTCGTCAGTTTATCGATAACATCACACTGAAAATTTTGGATGACGAGGGAAATCTGATTAACTTCCGTGGTGAAAAAATGATCGTTAAATTGGAATTGCGTCGGTTAGCTTGAGCAAACTCCACAATTGGATAGGATGGGTTTTCTATACAACATAGGTGCACAACAATTGAAAAAAGTCGATAAAGCCCTTACAAACAACCATAAAATACGAAGAACACATAGGAATAACCTTATTCGTCATTCGTCAGCTGCCAAAGGCACAACGTCGAAGCTATCACTACAAAATCGTAAGTTTCTGGAGTCTATAGGACTAAAGCTAACTGAAAAATATGGTTCTGCACGTATCAAGTGAGAAGCTGGATGTTTTTGAGGAACCGATTTTGGATCACTCCTTAGCAAGTTTACATGAATACACATACGAGCCGTATGGTTCACCATATTTCAAGAATTCTGACATTGTTCATATACCAATCAACTTCCAAGATCTCATTTTAAATATTGCTGACAGTTAAATTTTCATCGAAGGAACGTTTACTCCAAGTGATGCCACGAAGTCCTGCTATCTATCTAACAATGCTCTGTCTTTTCTGTTTGATGAAATTTCTCTACATATGGGTGGTGAAAAAGTTGTCATTGTACGAAATCCTGGAATAACGTCAACAATGAAAACAATGATCTCTCATGGTAAAAGTGCCGCCCATTCACTATTATGTACAGGATGGGGCTTAAATGAAGACAATTCAGCGATATGGGATTCAACTAGTAAGGTCTTCAGTGGTAGAATACCTCTAAAACATATAATGGGATTTGCTGAGGACTATAAAAAAGGAATTCTAAACATAAAACAAGAGCTTGTATTAGTCATTGCAAGATCCTTTAAGAACTGCTTTGTCGGTGAATGTGATGCAGAGCTATCAATATCAAAGATTGAATGGAAAGTCCAACAGATTGTTCCTGAAGACCGATACAAGGTCAAACTTCTACAGAGACTGAACAAAAGCAGTTTGAGTTCAAGGATTAAGGTGGCATTTCGCTCTTGGGATTTGTATGAACTACCATCACTTCGCTCAACATCAACAGACGTCTGGGCAATTCGAACAACCAACAAGCTAGAGAGGCCTTTGTTTGTTATCGTTGGATTTCAAGACTCAAAATTAGCAGAAAATCCTAAGAAGGACATCACTAAGTTCATTCATGCCAACATAAACTCGATTCGATTGAAGCTGAATAACCAGGTATACCCATATGAAAGGTGGAACCTGGATTTTGAGAAGAAGCTAAACACTGCGGCTTACTATGCATTTGAGAGCTTCCAAAGTGCGTATTACAACAAGGGAATGGCAGAACCATTATTCAATATTAAGGAGTTCAATGATAACCCACTATTTGTAATCGACAGCAGTCATCAACCTGATAACCTTCAGCTGTCAACTGTGGATATATCGTTGGAATTTGAAACCAGAAAATCTTCTTTCCCAGCTAACACTAAAGTGTATGCATTAGTCATTCACGATTCTTGTATTAGTTACAACGCTTTTGATGGATCTATTCAGAATGGACTTATTCATTCATATTAAATGTATTTTGATTTTTATTATAGCTGTCATGGCAAAAATAAAACACTTTTAATACATTTGTTTTTTTATTTATGCATAAATGATACAGAAGTGAGCAGGATGCGTACAAACGTCAATCTTTATCTACGAAACTATATTTGGTAATTATATGTTGAGGTAAATATTCCTCTATTGCATACAAAAATGGTTTGAGTTCATTACTAATCATTCCATCACATAGTTGATCGATGGTACATTCTTCACGTAAATATTGTCTGCATAACTTTTCCCCTTCTTCATATTTCCTTATTAGCATCCTCTTCCGTTCGACCTCTTCATCATCCCAGCAGATACTCAAGTCATAGACCGTGGAATGTTCCTCATCGAAAATCAAATCTACCAATTGACATGCAATTCTCTGGATGGCTGTACGTAGATCTTTTGCTTCGGGCCACCCCATTGCTGAATACTGCATCCACATTGTATAATGGGAATGAAAAGTTAGTCTGCTTCTGAAACAAACAGAACGTCTAATACCAACTAAGTGCAAATAAATGTTTTTATCTCGAATTTACCTTCTACATATCGCGGGTCCAATACATGGGAGTAACCATTATATTATTTATACCCAACACAATCTGTACTACCTCATCATCAAATATATTATTGTTGAATATAATCAAATTTCATCAAACATTTGGAGCGCGCGCCTGGTGTTTTAGATGAACTTTGACCAATATATGTTAGTGAATATTTATTTTGAGATTCATTTATCTTTTTAATCACTGCTTCAGACATATGCTCCGATACTCTTTTAGGTAACCATACTTTGAACTCATTAGCATCATCTTCTAATAGTGTTGCTACTAGACATTCATCAAATTTTGATTTGACGGGTGACAGATTCTTAATTGTATGGGCTTTGTTTACAGTTAGTGAAGATAAAGTTCTGAACAGTATTTTGTTATCGAGTTCACAGTTGATTTTATTGTTAATTTCATGCAATTCAGAGGTAGCGACAGAGATTGTTTAAAGAAAAAACAAATAATGTTACTGTTGGATAAATAATATAAAAAGGGTGCTCACCAAGTTATATCTGTACACAATATACTTCGGGACTATACTCTGATCGTCTCTCGACTTTTACTGATCACTAGCCCGTTATTACACTATTTATACAGATACCATCAAGGTCAAAATACGTCACCGTGCATTCTTCTCAAAACTATCAAGCCTCGTAAGAAAATCATACAACTGATCTCAAGGCTATCCACACCCTATCTGAGTGACCTTCAGGGAGGATTGCAATTGGCCCCACGTCAAATCTCGAGGTTATCCACCACGTCAAATCTCAAGGTTATCCAGTCAGTAGTCACATTCAAGGACGTTCAAAATAAGCAGCTATACACTAACACAAAAAAAACTCAAGGTTACACAAACAACCAATTCAAACACTAACAACAAATATTTCAAAATCGTTATCTATAGGCACATTGTAAACCGAAAAAACTCAAGGTTACCCAACACCCCACTGAAACAAGCCCTTCAGATACGATCACATTTGAAAACACAACGTTACAAAATGACCTTCAGGGAGGATCAGAATCGGCACCTATAAGAAAAGCCCACGTCACATCTCAAGGTTATCCACACCCCATTTAAATGACCTTCAAATGACCTCGGGAGGATCAGAATCGGCATATCTATACTACTCAGGTCGTCTGCTTCCTATCGCAGACGACGCCCACTAATTTAACAGAGACTAGCATCAGGCCATCGTCAGCGTAGGCCTGCGTATAGAAACCGGCCGAGCAAAGTTCCTAAAGGAGACTGTCCATAACAACGCACCAGATGTGGAAGGAGAAGCAGCTGCCCGGAGGACAGCCCCCGCTCACCCCAACCTCCAGCTGAACCTCGCCTAATGTTGCACAAGCCTTGCGATTCTTAAGTGCTCAACTCACCCAGAAGACCAAAGCGGGTGGAGCACCCCTGACCTGAAGGGCAGCGCATATGTTCGCTGATCGTACTTTATCGAAAGTTCCCTGTACATCAAAGAATACTCCCAGATCCACCTCTCTGTGACAGAGGGCTTTTTCCACTTTTCCTACTATAGCGTGCAGGGCCGTTTCCGTGGAGTGGGACTGTCTGTAGGCATGATGATTGTCGCGGATGGGATAAGTAGTGAGGATTTCCTCCACCATGTATCTGTCCACAATCTTCTCCAATGCTTTCATGAGAAAGGAGGTAAGACTAATTGGTCTATAAGTCGATCTTCCCTGGTTTAGGGATTAAACACTACTCTTGCTGCTTTTCATGACGACGGTGCATACCCTAGCGCTATGGATCTGCGGCAGCAAGTCTTCCAGCCCTCTTTGCAACAGCGCAGGAAATATACCACCAGTTCCGGCTGATTTAAATGGACTGAACTCGTTTATAGCCCAGGAGACTGATCCGTCGGTTATCATCCTCTCAGCCAAACCAGCATTCTCAATTGAGGACGCTGATTCAACTTCCGGAGACAGTCCGCCAGATTCACCCGGGAAATGCGAGTCGAGACGCATTGGAGAGATTCATCCGTTGATGTAGTCCATGTACCGTCCTCTTTTTTAAAAGAACTAACGGTTTGTCTCTTCTCGCAGCTGAGCAATTTTATTAGTCTGACGGATTCTGAAAGGGACTCCAACTCTTCGCAGTAGTTCCGTCAGCTTGCTCCTTTGTTGCTGCGAAGCTCTTTCTTGTACTTTTTCCTGGCCTCTCTAAAGGCATCCCAGGAGGCTTCATGGCCCCTCTTTGTTGCCTTGTTAAGAGCCCTCCTTGTGACCCCACGGAGTTTATTTAGCGAGCCAGACCACCAGGGTACTCTCCCAGGAGTCACAGCTCTAAGTGGGCAAAATGCCTCAAATGCAGGGCGGATAGTCTCCTCCATGTTGGAGACACCACGCTCCAGTTCTTCCTTTGTGTTAAAAGTGCCCAGCCAGTCTCCCAAAGTTTAGCAGCCAAGGAGGCCTTGTAAGCCTCCCAAACGGTTGCTCTAGGGTTCCGGCACTGAGCTACCTCGCTGTGCACTGAATCTATCTCGAATTTGATCATAAGATGATCAGACAGAGATATGTCATCTGTTACTCTCCAATGTACTATTACGCGAACCAGGTCCGGAGAAGCTACCGTGATATCGATAACCTCTTTCCGAATCCTATTCGCGAATGTGGCTTCGGTGCCTTTATTGAGGATCTCTAAATTGCCTGAAGCGATAACTCCAGTAGGGCTTCGCCTCGACTATTTATGTCCGAGCTGCCCCATACTAAGGGATGCACATTGGCGTCCATTCCTAGGAGGAGTGGCAGTCGATTGCTATTCGCAAAATCCACTATATTAACTAGGTCGGTGATCGGGCGTAGATTCGCGATATCGTACGGAAGATACACGCTGCCTACGAATATCTTAAACCTAGTGTCACTAACCTTGAGTTCCAGAACAGCGACCGCTGCGTCTCTGGTGTCTAGCTGGGGCAGCGGCGTCACCTGTAGGTCCCTGGACGCAAGGATGGCCGCCCTGGGGGAGTCTTTATTGCCCGACGCAAGGCTAAAGGTACTGGCTTCCAGCCCACGTATCTGCTTCCTGTAACAATAGGCTCTTGAATCAATACTCAATCTCTTTACTCCTTCCAGCAACAATGGCCAGCAGTTCGGCTGCGGCATCGCTGCTGCGGTGAAGATTGACTTGAGTTACCCGCAGCTGTGTCACTATTCCTGCGTTGTGCTGGGGAAGCGTCGGCAGAGCCTATCTCGCCTCCCCGACTGCCCCGGAGGGGCTCTTGCTACCAGGCAAAGCCTGCCCGGCCCCCCTTCCACGAGCTGCTAAACTATGAACAGCCACAGTGCAGAGCTCATAAAAGAGGGTCCAGTTAGCCCGTTCTAGCAACGTGGCTTCCTCCTGGCTAATCGAGAAAGTGATATAAAAAGTTAAATAGAAGTACCTAGTAGTTTAAAAAAACTAAAACAGAAAAGTTAAAGATGAATAATGAACGAAAAATGCTAGTATCATTGTGGAAAAAGCGTGGGCGCTTTATGCCACATTATTCGTGAATTGAGCTCCCCACGCTTTTTCACAATAGCACTAGTATTTTCGTTCATTATTGTTTTAAGTCTATTGTTAACTTTTCGGTTCGAGGTTCTTTAAAGACGTGTTTTTTTAGTTTTTTTAAACTATACTCCTTGAATATATTACTTGTACAATTCCTAATGGTTAGCTTATAACCAAGGCATAGGCGGACATGAAGTCATATAATGTTTGCCTATCTGAGCATCATAATATAATTTCCTTCAATACATCAGAATCACTATGAGTAATTATCCTGCACCATCAACGCATATCTATCAGCAGTCTTCTCTATAGCGGCCCACAGACGTTCCTGAAATTCTCGGAGAAAAACTGGCCTCAAGGATTATCGGAGCGTATGTGGAGGTTCGCCGGACTGTACAGGCCGCCGGATGTGGAATTGAAAAGCCATTCGAGCGCCTGCGCAGGCCGTCTTTTGATGCCATGCTTGCTAGAACTGAACTGAACTGGAAGGTCTCCTGAGCGTCTGTGAAGGAGGGTGTATTCAGGCCAAGGTGCAAGGAAAGGGCCTTCAGGCCAGGACGTGCAGTTTTTCCTCTGAAGGTTTCCGGAGCGTCTGTGGGTCAACTCTAATTTATACCGGTATTTTGGAAACACTATTTTCTGAGCGATGATGTTTCATTCACCACACAATGACATTTTTATTAATCGAAAACGGTACACCACGAACAGCCAGAATGTGTAGGAGGTACTAAGTCAATCAACTTGACTACGTTTTTGTGCATTTTTGTACTATTCTCCTTTGGTGTTAAAATCAGTGGTCTGAAAAAAATTACCGTTATTCATCCGTATTTCCATGCAACTCAAAGTAACGCTTGCTCTTTTTTTGGCGTAAAATTGAAATGCAGAATATATAATATCGGTCATGCGGCTGACCTCGATATCATATAATTTTCAGGGCCGTCCTTTCGGCGTTATAAAACGACAACAGTATGCGAGATTTATGTAAATGGGGAGACATATCGTAAAAAGGCAATTAAACTCAGCTCTGGAATGCAAATGATATTATTCCAACCCGCTTTTTATAGTCGATTACCGAGGCTGGAATAGTCCAGTCGGAGGTACTAGTTCAGAATTTTCAGATACCAGATTTGTTACATTACGAAAGTACGGAATTAGAGACATTTAAAAAATAATTTTGAAAGATCTATTACCGGCTTTTATAGCCAGTATAGTCAGTGGCGTATTTAGGCCAGCTTCTAGGTAATTCCAGAAATGGTCCATTTATCGGGGTGTATAGCTAAATGTTCGGAGGTATTGTATTTTTTTCAGGTAGCTGTATGCCAATAGCTTTCAGTTTGCTTCGTGTTTGTAAGGAATTTCTGATGTAATGAAAAATTTCCACATTTCCAACTATACAGGGTGTTTTAAAAGTTAGGACTTTCCTCTTCACAGGCAACTTCCTTTTAAATGACAAAGCTAATGTACGTTAATCATATAAGTTGGAGCCAAAAATATTACTAGGTAAACCAACTAAGAGAAATCACTGTAAATTATTTTCAAGTTCCTTAAGTGGCCGCTAGGAGGCGTCACTATTATTCTCTTAGCCTAATGATATTTTTGACCAGTTATATGGTTAACAGTTACCGAGATATTGCCGGGGTCCATTCTTAGTATCGATGAATCAACAGCAGAATTTGGAAAAAAGTGTTAGGAAATACTTACTATTAGTTTGGTGCGAAGCTTTAAGTTACGGTTCGAAGTTCGCGCCACGAGACTGAAAAATGCAAGATTTCTTCTTGAATTTGGACCATTCGAGGTTGTCTAGGTCTTCCACCATGACGAGATAAAAAAAATGGACGGAATGCAGGGTAAATACGGTCAGGGAATCGATCAGCATACACTCGCAAAGTCTTACCACATTCACCGTACACTAAAATCATGTCCACCAGCGCATTATAGTTATAACGGTTGCATCTTTTTTGTTGTTTTTAAAGTCCGATATAACACGACAACAAATCGAGAGACATCGAACGCACGCTGCTACGTACATATATGCTCTGTAGTAAACAGTGTTTTTTGTGTCTGTTTTGATCCAATCGCTCAGGGACGGAATTAGGAACAAGGATTTCAGTATCGGTCAATATCTTGATATCCCCAAATATTCCGTTATAATATAACATATATAACTAGTAAAAATCACTCCTAACTCCTTTAACGAGTACTATATACCCTATGAAGAAAAGTCCCAACTCAGGAAACACCCTGTATAATAGTCAATGTTTCTAAGTATAATGGAAATGGGAAGACCGTGCATGTATAGAGGGTTTGTGCATGCGTACCATTGAGCTAACCCACCCCCTGCCAGTTTCAAATAAAATACTTAAAATTCACAGTAATCGGTGCATCGATTCTTTGGAGTGCAGTATGATGAGGGATCTTGATAGGGTAATGGTGTTTTATTTACGAAAATCAATACAAGCGGAGTAATCGGCAAACAAATAGACTCAATTATTATTTTTTATACATTCTTTGTTATATTTCATATGGCTTTAAAAAAAGGTTAAGTTGAAAAACACCGACTAGCTGTCACTTCGCCTATTTACTTATGAGGCAAATAAAGTCCTTTTATTTATATTTATTTATTTATTTAAATTGGATTAATCCCCACATATTACGCTTATACCATTTTATCTTATTATTAAACTATAATCTGAGATCCTTCTGCAACCAAATCATCGCCTGCCCGCCATAGCAAAGTTTACGGAATAAATATAAGTTGGATCACTCTCCGTCGGCACTTTGAACATCTCACATCAAAGCGATGCCGCGGCCGCACGCGCCAATTAGTTTTTGCGTTGGTTTTTGCCCAAGTACGAGGGTCTTTTCGCGGGGACTTGCTAACGCCAGTGTTCTACGTATATACGAGGGTCATTGAAAGACTATGTATTGACAGCCGATTTAGACATACAAATACAAATATAACGTTTATTCTACTAATACACTAGGTAACTAAAGTAAAGTAAAACTATTACTAATGAATCTCAAATGATTTCACATATTGTAGCTGTTTCGTAGATACGTAAAAATTGGTTCAAAGGTGCTGAAGTATTTTTACCTTAATGTTTTGTTTATTTGGCATATTTTTGAGACCACAGCTTATAAAATTTATGGTATAATATAGGAACTCGTATGTACAATTTTAAAAGATAATGATGTGGAAATACTTTACATGGATGTGAATAAATATTATTGACATTTTGCTTTTCAGTGTCATTCCAATTGCTACTGTAGAAACTAAATTGTTAAAGTTATCAATAAAAATATTTCCGAGCTCTAAAATATAATTCAGAATTACTCTAGGTGGTATGGTAAGACCACCGAATGAATATTTTGTCTCACTATACGCTTTTAGCGTGATACAATCCTTTAAGTACCTGTAGGCCTGTAGGCCTCGAATTAATCACTTTAGACGTGTGCTGGTTTTTTGGAATTGTTTTATCGGGTGGAACACAGAAAGGCACTAATGTACAGGGTGTCCCATTAATAATTCTGAATCGGACGTCACGTGACCAAAAACAAATACCTCATTGGATATAGAATTCTCTACTACTGCCCAGTTCCGACCTATTGCGTGTCCTAATCGTCGTGAAACATGTATTTATATCCTTTATATTTGAAGGTTTACCACAAAATAAGGATGGATATGATTGTCATTTTCCATCCGTTACTAAATTTAATTGATAAAATCAAACTTCTGAAAATATTATCCATTTCCTGCAAACAAATCCGAGATAACAAAATCCGATATTTTTGAGACACTGTATACGCTTCGCGTTACACACGTTCAACCACTACTTTGCGCCGCCCCGTATCTCCCGGCTGACGTCGGTACACTGCTACCGGTGGACCGGGGAGACGGGGCAAGGGGCAGGCTGTTTTGATATTTTTGCGGAGTGATCCAACTTATATGTATTCCGTAAACTTTGGCCATAGGGGCCCGGACCACACAATTTTTGTTCTGCAATCTTCAACTGGTACACTTAACACATGGCATGCCGATATTTAAAAACAGATTATATTACCAGTATCAATCTTTAAAGGGCAGTGAAAATTGTTGTATACAGGGTTATTCACGTTATTCGACACGGAGCGTTATGGCTAAAGTATTTGATAAAGAAGAAAATAATAATTTCGGATGGATAGAGGCCCATCTACATTTCAAAAAGATTTTCATGTTATACAGGGTGTCCCAAAAACACGAAATGTATCAAAATTATGTTTTTTTTAAATAGAACACTCCATATATTATTGCATATTCAGATTCCTTGGTGAATTCTAGTGTGACCTTATGTATCACACATGGGACCTAAAGCGAACCGTTTAGGTGTAAATCACAATTTTCGGTATAAGTAGATATCAGGAAAAAATTGAATATCGCAGAGATTATAAAATATGAAAGGCTGTGACTTCGCCGTATCACTAAGCATAAAATGGTACAGCTTCGGTGAGACTGTCAAATTTGAATTACATTTATGCTTGGAGAAATCGGTCGATTAATTAAGGAAACTTCGATCAGCGATAACTTGATTTTTTCAAATGGGAATGCCTAATTTTCTTATACGGTTAAACGTAGAATTTGATAACCTTTCTAATAATATAGGTTATATCAATCTCTGGTAGTTTTCATTCAATTTTAAATTTTCAAACAAATCAGCGATTTTCAATTTTCCTACCTATAAGCAACGTAGCAGGCCATGAAATGTAAACAAAAACCTGTTCAGGTAGAAGAAAACAACTAACTTAGCTGAAAAATACACACTAACTAGACTAAAGGGACAAGATTATAAAAATTCCTTACAACAAATCAACTCTCCCAGAAACAACTGCGATAACATCTCTAAAGTGAAAAAGAAGCTGGAGTATGGCAGTAATAGACACTTTTTACAAGACAATTAAAAACCCTGATATGAATCGAAAACAACCAGCGACTGTTGCTCCAGCACGCAACTATCAATCATATGTAATGGTGTAAAAAAGTACAAATTTGCGTCGAAATCGATACCTCTGACTGGAGCCCTTCTATTTTTCAATATCTATTAGCAATATTACGAAAAAGGAATACTGACAAATCAGATTTAAATTTTGTGCCATGTAAGTTATGTTTTATAATTTGAACAAATTTTAATTCATTCCTCATTTTCTGCGATCTTGCTAACAGGTACTGAAGAATTTTCAGAATTCCTGTCAGAGGTACTTTTGACTTGGGCTTTGACAGAATTGCATACTTTTTTTATATCATTAAATGCGAAATTTGATTATGGAAATAATTAACTGCTTACAACATTATCTATTAGTTTTTATTTTATTTTGAAATTTTTAATGGTTATGGAAGTTGCCAATTTCTAGTACATTGCAGTAGCCAGTAGGCCGTGAAAAAATCCATTTCTGCCATACTCCAGCTTCTCTTCGACCAAATATATGTTACCGCCGTTGTTTCTGGTTAGACTTTGTTTGTTGTGAGTAATTTTTATAATCCTGTCTTTTCAGTCTCGTTAGTGTGTATTTTTCAGCTAAGTTAGTTGTTTTCTTCTACCTGAACAGGTTTTTGTTTATATTTCGTTGCCCTCTACGTTGCTTATGGGCAGGAAAATTGAAAATCGCCGATTTTTTTGAAAATTTAAAATTACAGGAAAACTACCAGAGACCACAACCTTATATCATTAGAAAGGCTATCAAATTCTACGTTTAACCGTATAGAAAAAATTAGGCATTCCTATTTGAAAAAATCAAGTTATCGCTGATCGAAGTTTCCTTAATTAATCGACCGATTTCTCCAAGCATGAACATAATTCAAATTTGACAGTCTCACCAAAGCTGACGCATTTTATGCTTAGTAATGCGGCAAAGTCACAGTCTTCCATATTTTATAATCTCTGCGATATCCAATTTTTTCCTGATATCTACTTATACCAAAAATGGTGACTTACACCTAAACGGTTCGCTTTAGGCCCCATAAAGTCGCTCTAGAGTTCACCAAGGAATTCACCAAGGAATCGGAATATGCAATAATATACGGGGTGTTCCATTTTAAAAAACATAGCTTTGATACATTTCGTGTTTTTGGGACACCCTGTATAACATGAAAATATTTTTAAAATGTAGCCTTTATGGGTCTCTATTCATCCGAAATTATTATTTTCTCCTTTATCAAATACTTTAGCCATAATGCTCCGTGTCGAATAACGTGAATAACCCTGTAGATAGAGATAAATTAAAACAAAAAAATATTTTCGAAAAGCCTAAAAAAATCTTTCATTTAAATGATCTAAAAAGAAGAAAATAAAATGTTCCTTCAAAATGGTAACTGTCAACGTATAGCCTCATTATACGCAATTTATATGAATCCAAAAGCTTGTTGCGTGGTTTACGTAAGTACCTACAAATATTTATTTAAACTGATTTTAACACAATTAAACTTAGCAGATTGAGTTAGTCAATTGAATAGGTACTAGTTCATTTACACAAGTAAATCCCGCGTCAAGCTTTTATGATCATATAAATTGTGTATAATGAGAGCATAAGTTGATAGTTAACATTTTAAAAGAATATTTCATTTTCTTCTTTTTAGAGCATTTAGATAAAAGCTTTTATTTGAAAGCTTTTTTTGTTTATAATTTGTTTTTTACTTCTAAGTTATAAACCATACTATAGGAAAGCATAGAAAACTTCAAAACTCCGCCATATTGGATTAAGACTGATGTCAAAATATTTCTTTAATTATTCTTGGCTCTTATTTGATATCCATATTGTACAAGTGCATAAAAATGACTATTCCGCCATCTTGGATGGTCCGCCACATTGGATTTAGAATAACGTTACATTATTCTTCGAGTTACTTTTAACAAGCCCTTTCATTTGATACCCATATTGTAGAAGAGTTAAAACATAGCTATTCCGCCATCTCAGATGGTCCGGATAGCCTACTTCCAATATGTTGGTGTTTTAATTGGAGATCAAGACAAGCAGTGGGCTCCCCATGTGTGCTGTGTTAGTTGTAGCGTGTCATTGGTACAGTGGATGAATGCAAAGAGGAAAAGCACACCTTTTGCATTCCCTGCGTATCATTTGGACGATTGCTATTTTTGCCTGACAAAGACTGAAGGATATTCCAAGCAAAGCAACCAAGGGAAGCAAAAGTTCGACTATCTAAATTTGCAGTCTGCAATACAACCTGTTCCTCATAATGCAGATTTACCCACCTTTAGATCCACAAAATGTTGTTTTGGAAGATACTGAAGACAAAAAATCATCAGGCAGCTCCGAAGTTACAGTGCACCGACCCTAGATTTACTCCAGGTCCCAGTTCCGGTAAGCCACATTTCGTTGTTCAAAGTGAGTTGAATGATTTGGGGTAATCAAAGCAACAGTCAGAAATTCTTGTTACGCGACTTAAGGAATGGAACTTATTAGCCAAGGAAACGAGAAAAAACGTACTACAGAAAAAACATGCTACGTTTTCTGCATTCTACAGTATAGAAAATTCGTTGTGTGCGTCTACTGATATTGATGGTTTAATACACAAACTTAATATTGGGCACTCCCCCTGTGGCGCTTATTTATAGATTCGTCTAAGTACTGTTTGAAAGCTGTGTTATTGCTCAATGGAAATTTGAAACCCTCTATGCCAGTTGCCCATTCAATGATGATGAAAGAATCTTGTGAAAATATGCGCACTCTTTTGGATAAAATAAACTTCAGCAGGTATAGTTGGCAGTTATGTAACGACTCTGGTCAAAGTCAAGACGTGTTCGAAAAGTGTTCTCTAAAGGTGGGTATTCACTTGCAACAAAACAGTTCGAACGAACCAAACGCGCCGCGAGCTCCAAACAATTTGCAACAAACATTTTTTTCGGACGCGCTCTGAGCAACCTGCAACAAAACATTTTGCGTGGAGCGTTCCGCCTATTTAGCGGTGTTCGCTGCTTTCCCACCAGTAATCAGTCCGTTCTCTAAATGAACGCATCTGATATTACCATAGTCGCTGGTGCTTTTTTTAATTATAGAGGCATTAGCGGGTAATAAAAAACAGAAACAAAGGAAACAACAAAAAATGTAGGCAAGACGCCTCTTTTTGCGCCGTCAAAATATGGCCTTACTTAGTGATTTCGATTATATGCATATGAAAAATTGTACAAGAATGGCTGCAGTGGATTTCGAGAATTTAATATGCTTAGTAGGTCCTAGAATAGCCTATAAATATACGGTATTTCGAAAGCCAATTCCTGTACAAGATCGTCTGGCTGTTACACTGCGCTTTTTAGCTATTAGGGATTCGTACAGTAGTCTACAATATTCATTTAAAATTTGGAAACAACGAATTGGCGTTATAATTATTGAAACCTGCAGCGCACTTGTACAAGAGCTTAAGAATAAAATAAATACTCATACCTACCCACCTTCGGTGTGCAGGCACATTACGAATTTTATTCTGTTCCTGTTTATTTTAATTCGTTTTTATTGTGCGTGTTGTGTGAAGTTATATTTTAAAAACCGTTAGTAGTGTCGTATCTTTCCAGTATTTTTACCTAGTTAAACTCTGATGATTATTACCATACAAACGATGAAAACTTCGTTTTTCTGTTGCCTGAGGATGACGTAATATAAGTCGAAACGTTGCAGATAGGAAAATAAGGAGTTTTTGTTTAAATGACCTTACCCTACAAAAAAATAACTGAACTTTATCACAGTAGGTCAAAAAAACATTTACAAACCGATAAAATAAAGGTATGTATAAATTTATGGTTCTTTATTATCCCATAAAATAGACTGCCTTTCAAACTCGTCAATTAGCTGCAGACACTTTTCTCTGCTCCACTCCATAGCTAGGCATAAAAATATCAACAAACACGACGAACGTCCAAAACTGCCGTGTTGCCCGTATTCACCGAACATCGCCGAATGAATAAAATCTCTTTGTGCAAGTCCCGTTTACCGACAAACCTCCGAAAATGTTTTGCGCGTTCTGTTCTGTTTGGCGCAACGTACTGAGTAGACGAATTTGATGCAGTGCGCGTGGCGGGTTGGGTTCGTTCGGAGTGTTTTGTTACAAGTGCACCTTTATATACCGGGTGTCCCAGAATTTCCTTGACACGTGATATTTTCGTAACGAAAAACGGTTCAAGCAAAAACTGAGTGGTACTTTTGAAGGTACTATAGGGTCTATCATACCATGCATTCAAAACATTTTTTTTGTACGTCAACCCCTAAAACTCACCCCCAACTTTTTTTTTCAAATAGCACCCCATAAGTTTTCCTACATAAATGATATCCCCATTTTATTTAAAATCTTGTGGTACCTTCAATTTTATATGCAAACTTATTTTTTCCGTAAAATCATAAGGCAAATGAAATGATAATTTGTTTGACGCCTGATATTTTTGTAACAAAAACCGATAAAAAAGAAAAGTAAGTAGGTTTTTCAAGGGTAGTGAATGACCTATCATTCCTTGCTTATGAACCATTTTATTCTTACTTAAACCCCTGGAATCCACCTCTAGCTAGTTCTTTCAAATTTCAATCCACAAATTTGCCTGGAAAAATAAATTCTTTACTTGAATTTAATTATCCTAGTGCCTTACTTTTTATGCCCCTACTGCATTTTATTATAATTGTGGCGCCCGTGTGCGGGGCACACCCTGCACACGGGGTTGGCGCGGCCCGATGTATCCATAAAACTTTTTCAAGTTTTTGCACTTAGTTTTGGAAAACAATTTTGAAAAATTGTAAAAAATTGAAGGGCGCAAATGTTGTCATTGGAGTTGTGCTCACCCTAGAAGAACTCCAAGGACAAATAGTTTTGCGACAACACCTTAAAAAAGCAACAGAGGTATCCTCTCGACAGAGCTTAAGTTAAAATTGAGTGAAAGGCTTGTTATTTCTAGAGTTTCTTATTGTGGTTGTGTTTATGGCCCGGCAATCGTAAATTAGGATTCAGGTCGTCTCCAAAAAATTCAACACTCATGTTTGAGGTTTCCGTACGGTATTACTAAATATCTTGCCTTTGAAGATATGCTAGGACCAATAACAACATGCATATGTTTACCACAAAGCGCAATATTAAGCAGTTATTGAAGGCGTGATGCAACAAGGCACTAATAATTCCTGGCCGTATTTGACATCTAAGCATGCGCACTAAGACGAAAATACTGCCTGGCAGTAATAAAGTTAGTGCCTGCCACTATTTATGAACCCCTTGTGTCGCGGCACTGGCAAGGCACTATTTTGACATATGATTCTATTCGTTGTCTTGAGACACGGTATTTAATACTGTATACAGGGTTATTCACGTTATTCGACACGGAGCACTATGGCTAAAGTATTTGATGAAAAAGAAAGTATTAATTTCGGATGGATAGAGACCCATAAAAGCTACATTTTAAAAATATTTTCATGTTATACAGGGTGTCCCAAAAACAAGAAATGTATCAAAGTTATGTTTTTTTTAATGGAACACCCCATATATTATTGCATATTCAGATTCCTTGGTGAATTCTAGTGTGACTTTATGTATCATACATGGGACTTAAAGCGAACCGTTTAGGTGTAAATCACCATTTTCGGTATAAGCAGATATCGGGAAAAAATTGAATATCGCAGTGATTATAAAATTTCTAAGGCTGTGACTTTGCCGTATTACTAAGCATAAAATTCGTCAGCTTTGATGACACTATCAAATTTAAATTACGTTTATGCTTGGAGAAATCGGTCGATTAATTAAGGAAACTTCGATCAGCGATAACTGGATTTTTTCCAATGGGAATGCCTAATTTTTTTTAAACGGTTAATGATATAAGGTTGTGAATATCAATCTCTGGTAGTTTTCATTTAATTTCAAATTTTTAAACAAATCGGCGTTTTTCAATTTTCCTACCTATAAGCAACGTAGCAGGCCATGAAATATAAACAAAAACCTGTTCAGGTAGAAGAAAACAACTAACTTAGCAGAAAAATACACACGAACTAGACTAAAGGGACAAGATTATAAAAATTACTCACAACAATCAAAGTCCAACCAGAAACAACGGCGGTAACATATCTTTGGTCAAAGAGAAGCTGGAGTATCGCAGAAATGGATTTTTTCACGGCCTACTAGCTTCTGCAATGTACTAGAGATTGGCAATTTACAAAATCATTAAAAGTTATGAAATGAAACGAAAACTACTAGACAATGTTGTTGGCAGTGTATCATTTTCATAATAAAATTTAACATTTAATGATGCAGTCGTGAGTGAGCGCTCGGCAAAGGCAGACCTCTTTTTGTCGAAACCGAGTAGTGAACAAAAAGCGATTTGTGTCGCGCAGTGTATTGTACAGGTAAAACTCGTCGCATATTTACTATCAAGTAAAGGATATGGGAGAAAATTCGGGCGGCTTGGAAGAGCCGCCCCCTGAGGTAAGTACAGATAAAAACATAAACAATGAAGAGATTGATCTAACAAGGTATGACTTTAATAATAAATATACGTCAGCAGATGCTGGACCCTTTTTTGTTTATATCGAACATAAATTAAAAAACGTCGGAAGATTGTTTCCCATAAGAGTTGGTCACTATCTCCAACAAATATCTGATTTTAGAAAAGATATTATGGATATCAATTCATTAGGAAAAAATAGAGTAAAGGTGATATTTAAAAATTTTCATATTGCGAACACACTTATAAACCATCCATGTATTGTAGACAAAGATTTAATAGCGTACATACCCACATTTTTTACACAAAAGAAAGGAGTAATTAAACTCGTGGACACGTATTTCACAGAGGAGTATTTGAAACAAAACATAACTTCCACAGTAAAGGTCACAGAAGTTAAACGCATGAAACGGAAAAAGTCAAATTCCGACGGTACAGTGGAGTATGTAAACAGACAAATGATAGTGGTTACTTTTTTGGGAAACAGACTTCCTGAGTCCATAATAATAAACATGTGCAAATTCCCAGTTGAACCATACGTTTATCCAGTAGTGCAATGTTTCAACTGTTTAAGATATGGACATGGTGCAAAAATGTGTAAAGGTAAACGCCGCTGTCGGGGTTGCGGTGGTGATCATGAGGAACAGACGTGTACAACAGGCACATACTGTATTCACTGTGATTGCCAGGATCACTCGACAACTTCCAGACTTTGCCCAGCATACAAAAAACAATTAAATATAAAAAAAGTTATGGCTAACAAAAATATTTCTTTCAAAGAGGCTGAGACTCTAGTACAAAACCCATCATACGACAAAATTGTAACCAATAATAGGTTTGATATTCTAGACAACTTAAATAACTTTCCCGAACTGCCCACAAGCAACACCTCAACCAACACATTCATAAAAAGACCCAAACGTCAAAACATCATAACAGAAAACACTTCCAGGAAACGGAAAGCATCGTCTCCCCCTACCACCCCCACTGCCTCAAACCCAAACCCTATACCACGTAGTACTAATAGAAATAAACCTACCAACTCAAGCATACTGCCTAACCCATATAGAGATGAACTTATTGAATTTAAAGAAAAAATTATAAATCAAATAACTATCTTAGTAAATTCTTTAAAAGATAACCCTAAGTTAGTCAATCAAATCCAACCCGAAGAAATAATTGCAAAAATGATGGATGTTTCAGATAAAATGGACTATATAGAACTTAGTGACGACTCATCATATTAAAATGCTTATACTCCAATGGAATGCTAGGTCAATCATACCAAAGAAGGGTGACCTTTTGCATTTTTTAACAGAGCATCAAGCTGATGTAATAACATTGTCGGAAACATGGCTCAAGCCAAATCAGGTATTTAACCTCAAGGGATATAACATTGTAAAGAATTGTAGAATGGATGGTTACGGCGGAGTCGCTATTTTAATAAAACAAAATTTAGTTTTCACGGAAATTGCATTTAATTCAGATGGATACAACAGTAACATTGAAATATGCGGTATAAGAATATGCGACTTAGGTATAAATATAATTTCAATATATAAACCTCCTGATAAAAAAATATCACGACTTGAGTGGGAAACTCTATTCAATAATTTCCCCACGTCTAACACTATCATCTGTGGTGATTTCAACGCACATCACTCTTTGTGGGGATGTGCGAGTGATAGTGAACAAGGAACCACCTTAGCAGATTCACTGGATGGCACCTGTTTTATCGTTATAAACGATGGCAGTCCCACAAGAATACAAACTCCAGTAAATGCTCCATCAGCAATAGACTTAACTGTAGTATCGACTAATCTAGTCGATAAAGTAAATTGGTCAGTAAAAAATGACTCCATGGGTTCTGATCACTTACCCATATTAATCAGCCTTTTGACTGAGAAGAATGTATTTCCTATCAACCCAACTACTAGATGGAATAATGATAAAGCAAACTGGGAAATATATCAAGAAAGTATTAGGAATATCCTACCAAGTGTGGACTGTACAAACAACTCTGGTAAATTCATGGCCCTATTTCATGCAATCAATACCGCTGCTGATGAAGCTATGCCCATCAAAAGACCTTTTCAACCTAAAACTATGCAACCTGTCTGGTGGGATGACGAGTGCTCTGAAATTGCGGACTTGCGTAAAATGGCTCTTAGACACTACAAACTATTGTCTAATTACGACAACTACTTACAATACAGAAATTTAGAGGCAAAAGCTAAACTAATTTTTAATAAAAAAAAGCGTAATAGCTGGAAAAATTTCGTTAACAGGCTCAATAAAAACACTCCGCCATCTGAGATTTGGAAACATATGAAAAAAATAAAAAATTCATCAGTACAGCATAAAAAACTATCTTATCTAACGAAATAATTAACAAACTATTGGACTTTTTCGCACCTTGTTCTGTATCGCGCCAAATTTTTCGGAAAATTAGTGTAATACAAAGAAGTAACTGTGGTGAAATCGGTAAACCATTTTCCTTTGATGAGCTAGAAATTGCATTAAAAAGCACAAACAACACAGCTCCGGGATTGGACAGTTTTACATATCAAATGATCAGGTGTTTGCCAAATTGCGCTAAAATCATAATTTTAGACGTCTTTAATGACTGGTGGATGAAGGAAGACTTTGTGGAAAACATGAAGGAGATAGTGTTATGTCTTATCCAAAAACCAAATAGAGACCCTGAGCTCGTGGAGGCTTACCGACCTATCTCCTTGATGTCTTGCATAACAAAGACCTTCGAGAGGATGATTAAAGCTCGTCTAGAGTGGTTCTTGGAGTATTACGCCCGCTTGCCAAGTACACAGTATGGCTTTAGGAAAGGTTGCGGTACGATAGATGCTGTCACTCATTTGGTTATGGATATCTACAACAGCTTTTCTAGCAAAAAATACGTAGCCTGTCTATTCTTAGATATCAAAGGAGCTTACAATGACGTTAAACTGGATGTCCTTTACTGTAAATTAAAGCGCTTGGGTATTAGCGAAGCTGTTGCCAGATGTATTTTAGCCCTATACACAGACCGAAGAATATTCATTCGAGATCATAACAATGACTTACATGGTCCACGTATTGCCAGAGACGGTATTCCACAGGGATCAACACTTTCTCCTACCCTGTTTAACATATATACTGCTGAGTTGCATGACATGTTTGACGATGACTGTAATATTGTGCAATACGCAGATGATATATGTATATACACCATCCATAATTCGATAGACCAGTGTATCAGAAAATTGGAGTGCGTAGTGGATGTGGTTCAAAACTGGCTTATGGAGTTGGGACTCAGTATGTCTGCAGAAAAATCTGCTATCGTGTTCTTCACACGACGCAGATTAAATAATGTGGGCACTGAGCTGAAATTACGAGACATCATCTTCCGAGTGTCTGACCACATCAAATACTTGGGAGTAGTGCTCGATTCGAAATTGCTGTGGACGAAACACATTCACTACGTGAAAAGACGTTGCGAGAACGGTTTAAATATGCTCCGTTACGTCACCAAATTTAAGTGGGGTGCTGACCCCTATATTGCACTCCTCTTCTATAAATCATACATAAGGTCTATCTTGGATTATGGATGCGTGCTTTACGGTTCTTCATCGAAAAGCAATTTAATTATAATAGATAGAATACAATATAAAGCTATACGCACTTGTATAGGGGCAATGAAGTCATCTCCATGTCCTGCTTTACTAGCAGAGTCCAATGAACCGCCCTTGCATATTAGACGGCAATACCTGGCCCAAAAGCTTATTATCAAATATAGATCATTTAACCCAATATTAATAAAAAAAATATGCTCATTTAGCATAAATGACCTCAGTCATCCATATTGGAGATTCAAGAAATCACCTATTCTGGCGACATCCTTCACTGATACCAGCGAATTTCAACAGTACATAAATACCACAGCAAAATATCCATTATTTGAACATCCGTTTAACGTCAGAATAGCTAAATGTGATGTGCTGTACCCGCCCTATACAGAAAACAACCTTTTAGATGTCTCCATACTGCGTACAGCGTTGCTCAATTCAAGGGTGGATATGCAGGTTTATACTGACGGCTCCAAAAATCTGACCAGAACGGGATTTGCATATTACATCCCTGATCCTTTGTATATGTATCAATGTAGAATCCCGGATTTTTGCTCAATTTTTACAGCAGAAGCTGCAGCGATCAAGGCAGCTCTACAATGGATAATGTCGAATATTGATTGTCCCACAAAGGTGGCTATAATGTCAGACTCCCAGTCAGTACTTAAGTGTATAGAAGGTCCAGCTATTAGACACTATAATAATGCTGTAATTCTTGAAATAAGATCCATTTTATGCAGGTTAGCGGAAAAGCATATCGTCATAACCTTTTTTTGGGCAAAAGCTCATATAGGTATACAGGGTAACGAAATAGTTGACCAGGCAGCTAAGAATGCCTGTCAAATAGAAACCATCTCTGAAGGCTTTATATTACCCAGTGACATAACATCTTTCTTCAAACGTGATATATTTAAAAAGTGGAAGGAGGAATGGAGCTCTTACTGCAACCTCTCAGTAAATCACTACACAAAAATTAATCCATCTGTACCTGTGAGGTCTCCTCACATATTTGAATATCAGGTCGACAGGTTCTACTCCTCTACGATCACGAGATTGAGACTCAACCATGGCAGATTCAAAGCTCATTTGTATAAAATTGGGATAGAGAACTCCCCAAATTGTATCTGTGATGGCGCCAGCATAGCCGACTTGAATCACATATTCTTCGCATGCGAAAATAATAAAATATTCATTAACAGCCTTATTAACAGATTAATCTTGGAAGACAATATCTACCCACCCTTCAATATATCAAATCTCCTAGCTTTAAAAAGAAAATCCATACATGATAAAATTGTTCAATTCATCATATTAACAAAAACCCTAATCTAAGATGAAGAGCCAAAGAAAACATCTATGACGTAATAAATTACATACTAAATTTCTGTGGCTAATGGACTATGTCTGAGGCCAACCCCTCCCTCCAAAAAAAAAAAAAACATTTAATGATGTCAAAACTCAAGTCAAAAGTACCTCTGACTGGAGTTCTGAAAATTCTTCAGTACCTATTAGCAAGATCGCACAAAATAAAGAATGAATTAAAATTTGTTCAAATTATAAAACATAACTTAAATGGCAGAAAATTTAAATCTGATTTGTCAGTATTCCTTTTTTGCAATATTGCTAATAGATATTGAAAAATAGAAGGGCCCCAGCCAGAGGTATCGACTTCGACGCAAATTACTACTTCTTTACACCATCAAATATGATTGATAATTGCATGCCGGAGCAACAGTCGCTGTTTGCTGCCATACTCCAGCTTCTCTTTGACCTTAGAGATGTTATCGCAGTTGTTTCTGGGAGAGTTGATTTGTTGTAAGGAATTTTTATCATCTTGTCTCTTAATTCTATTGCGTCTGTATCTTTTTTCTAAGTTACTTGTTTTCTTCCATCTTAATTAATATGTTTTTGTTAAATTTCGTGGCCTGCTACGTTGCTTATAGGTAGGAGAATTGAAAAACGCCGATTTGTTTGGAGGTTTAAAATTAAATGAAAACTACCAGAGATTGATATTCACAACTTTATATCATTAGAAAGGTTATCAAGTTCTACGTTTAACCGTATAAAACATTTGAAAAAATCAAGTTATCGCTAATCGAAGTTTCCTTAATTAATCGACCGATTTCTCCAAGCATAAACGTTATTTAAATTTGACAGTTCCTGATATGTACTTATACCGAAAATGGTGATTTACACCTAAACGGTTCGCTTTAAGTCCCATGTATGATACATAAAGTCACACTAGAATTCACCAAGGAATCTGAATATGCAATAATATATGGGGTGTTCCATTAAAAAAAACAACTTTGATACATTTCGTGTTTTTGGGACACCCTGTATAACATGAAAATATTTTTAAAATGTAGCCTTTATGGGTTTCTATCCATCCGAAATTATGATTTTCTTTCTTATCAAATACTTTAGTCATAATGCCATAATGTCCAGGTCGAATAACGTGAATAACCCTGTAGATGTGACTGGTGAACATAACCATAATGTTTTGAGAACTAGGACTAATTTTTATTTGTGTACTCAACAAATAAGTATATTGATGATTGATGATGATTATAGGATTAAAAATATACCATAAAAATGGGTGAAAGCAGGTCAATAATAGCTTTTAAAAGTTTTTATTGTTGCTGTGTGATTGTAATAAAAAATAAAACCGAAGTTCCGTCTCTTTTTAGATTGGAATTAAATCCGCGCTTGACAGAACGCATCAATAACTCTGTTTCAGAACAATTTTAAGGTCAGGCACTGCCTGTCACTATTAGTGGATGGCACTATTTCAATAACTCCCTATTAAGTCCATTTTTGTACCTACATTATACAGGGTGGCCAATCGGGTGACGATAATAATTTTTTTTAGATAGCCCGTACCGAGACCTGTTCAAAACACTCCCATGTATGTGTACCGATTATTGATAGTTTTCGAGTTATGATTTTTTTTTGAAAAATTAGAGATTTTCCAGTTTTTTCAAGAAATCGTCAAAAACAAAAACAAGAATGCTTTTTGGCTTTTATTTTTTTCTGCAATTATACTCAGTATTAAGCCTATTTTAATATCCAATAAAGAGAACCTGTACATTCGAACAACAATTAAGTACATTTTGGGCCCAAAGTTTGAAATCTCTGTTTTTAGTCAGGAGATCAAAACCTTCAAAATAAAATTAAAAATACTTATGCCTGGTTCTGGAGCTTCAAACTAATCAAAATAAACTTTGCAAGACATTGCATTTTCGAAATAATAATGAAAAAGTAGCACATATGGGGACATTTCGCGCCGTACGTGAGTGTTAAAGGTAAAAAGGTGATAATTCACGAATTTCCTAAATGATTTAAAAAAACTATTATTTTGCTTTATTATGAAAATTTAAAGAAAAAAAACTCGTAACAACTAATAAACCCGATAATCATTGATGTTTAGATAACTTTTAATAAAAAAACTAATACCAAGTTGTGATTTTTGAAGTGTTTTTGCTATGTACTATTGAACTTCTGCTAAATTAAGTTGTATGGAAAGTTAACAAAGGAAAGGAATAATAAAACAATAATGGGACTTCCAATTTCATGGCAGAATTACCTGGCAGAATTACGCCGTCCCTTTCTTTCAAAGTAGCTTTTTGCGAGCTCATGTCGGCGAAGCGCAGTTGTGTCAATTAATTTTCGGTAATAGGCAAGGCAATGTTCGGATGGACCTAAAAAGGTGATTTATATCGCTAGGTGTTCCTTGACAGGTCTGTAGACATTCTATCATGAATACAATGAATGAATATATAAGGACCAGAGGCTATCCAGCACGGAATGTGACTGGTGCATAGGCCACACGATGAGCCCTTTTGCGCCTCTATCCGCGCTAGTTCCTAAGACCTGCCCTTTTGGCAAAGGCAAGTACATTCTTAGGTCCTATCCGTTTTATATCTATTGGTTCCAAGGTTCTTGAGCCCAGCATAGTCTGCCTGTGATAACCCAGGGTTTCACAGCGACACAAGATGTGTGCCGAGGATTCTTCCTCTTCACCACACCACGTGCACGTTGGGTCGTTGACCTCCCTCATCACGAACAAGTGACGCCTGAAGGTGTTGTGACCCGTTAGTAGGCCTACTAGCAATCTCAAGTTACTCCTATCCAGAGAAAAGACAAAATCGTCCTATTCTCTCTGCAGGCCCTGCTAATAGTTCCCGAGCTTGACGGAGATGACCAGAGATGTTGTTCCATCTCAGAGAGTGTTGATTCTGGATCCACTCTCCAGTTTGCAGATAGTCCTAAGGCTGGTACCGGGCTCACAAAACCGTTGCCGGATCCCATCCTGGCCAGATAATCCGCCATTTCGTTACCCTTTACCACAGCGTGCCCAGGTACCCACATCAGTAATACCTTGTGTTTAGCTGAGATGTCGTCAAGAGCCCTCCTGCACTCCAGGACCAGTCCCGATGTTATTTTCCAAGCACTCAGTGCTTTGATGGCTGCCTGACTGTCAGAGCAGATAGTAATCCGCCTTCTAGACCCGAATACAACAAGTTTTTCAGTTTTTCAACCCCCCCCCCCCCCCACCCAAAAAAACGCAGAAAATGATCAAGAACCTCTAAAACGCCTAAAAACGAAGTTTGAGGAATATTTGAAATTTTTGTTTTAATTACTCCGCCGCCCATGTACCGATGTCCAAAATTATAGCAGCATTACCTACTAAGACCCCACAGCATATTGCTGCCCAAATTTCATCACAGTCCACGCAGCGGTTACTGAGATTACGAGGCTAGAAAAATGCGTACAGACAGACAGACCGACAGGCAAAACGCCGGAAATTAGTGACGCGGATTTTCGTTATGTAGACATTATAAAACGCCCAAAAAACCTAATATCTCAAAATCGAAAAATTTCACGATCACAATCCTCCCCTCACCTATCGGTGTGGGAAGTAAAAGGATGGCGTATGCTACGATAACGCTTCCCAGGTAATTCCGCCATGGAATTAAAAGTCAGATTGTTGTTTTATTATTCCTTTCCTTTGTTAACTTTCCTTACAACTTAATTTAGCAGAAGTTCAATAGTACACTGCAAAAAGCACAGGTATTATTTTTTTTATTAAAAATGATTAAAGCATCAATGATTATCGTGTTTATTAGTTGTTATGAGTTTTTTTTCTTTAATTTGTCATAATAAAGTAAAATAATAGTTTTTTAAATCATTTTGGAAATTCGTGAATTATCACCTTTTTACCTTTAACAGTCACGTACGGGGCAACATGCCCCATAAGTGCTATTTTTTCATTATTATTTCGAAAGCGCAATGTCTTGCAGAGTTTTTAAAATTAGATTGGAGCTCCAGAACCAGGCATAAGTATTTTTAATTTTATTTTGAAGGTTTTGGTCTCCTGACTAAAAACAGAGATTTCAAACTTTGGGCCTAAAAAGTACTTAATTATTGTTCGGATGTACAGGTTCTCCTTATTGGATATCAAAATAGGCTTAATACTGAGTATAATTGCAGAAAAAAATGTGAGCCAAAAAACATTCTTATTTTTGTTTTTGACGAGTTCTTGGAAAAACTGGAAAATCTCTAAGTTTTCAAAAAAAAAATCATAACTGGAAACTATCAATAATCGGTAGATATACATGGGGGTGTTTTGGATAGGTCTCGGTACGGGCTATCTAAAAAAAATTATTATCGTTACCCGATTGGCCACCCTGTATATACACACGACTTTGAAACGCACTTACTCATACCGAAAGTCAAAGTTTATCAATTTGCAGATGACTTCGCCATCAGCATACAATGTAAGGAAATTTCTCAAACACCTAGTTAATGAACACAGTTATTTGTAAAGCAGATAAGTGGTTTAATGAAAATGGGTGCACATTTACGAGAGCGAGGTACGATCCACCCAATACAGTTAGTCTAGCAGGATACCCTTTCAACTACCAAAAGTCCGTAAAGTATGTTCCTAGATATGAAGCTAAATTGGAAGGAACATATAACATACACGATTAAAAAAGCAGAAAATGTCATGAACATCCTAAAGGCATTTAGTCACCAGAAATGAGGTACCGATCCAAATATCTGTTTACTCTTTTATAGAACATTAATTCGCTCTATATTGGACTACAACTGCATACATTATGGCAATGCATCTAAATCCCATCTTAAGAAAATCGAAAAAATTAAGAACAAATGTCTAAGAATCAGTATTGGTTACCTTCATGTCATGGAAGTAGAATATGTAGAGCAACCTTTACACCTGCGAAGAGAGATGTTGAGCGACAGAGTTGTAAACAAACTGGTTCGTATTGACCATCTAAGCCCTTTACACTCTCTGTTTATTATATCTCTGACCAACAGGTACTGGTAATACAAAGAGTTACCATAGCTACCAATGGATACTACCCCTGCCAGAACATATTTACAGAAACAAAATACATATTCCATATATTCGGCGAACTACACTCTACCAAAGATAGTCTATACATCTTATGCCTTGCCTTCCAGAGGTGAAATATTTAAGAACAGTTCACATGCAAGTTTGAGCTATTTTTATATTTTTAGTTTTTTATTATTGCTGCGCCGCCACTGTGCCACTGACACGATTTTTAAAAACCATACGCATTTTTCATCCTCGCCACGGTAATAATACTGTGTCTAAATTTCATTAAAATCAACTCCATAATTTCCAGGTTACTAAATTCAGAACGAAAAGCAATACCTACTCGTATGTATGCATCAGACAATTCTAAGTCCTTTGATTTCTGTAATAGGCATGGCAATGTTCGGATGGACCTAAAAAAGGGTATTATGCCGCTAGGTCCTTCTTTCATAGGTCAACGGAAATGAATAGAACAAATTTTTGAGTTTCACAACCCCCCTCTAACCACCCCAATTTCACCACCACCAAAAAAAAAGTAAAAAATGATCAGGAACCCCTAAAATGCCTAAGAACGAAGTTTGAAGGATATTTAACTTTTTTGTATTTTGCTATTTACTCCGCCGCCCCTACACCGATTTTCGAAATTATAGCAGCATTACCTACCACGACCTCACAGCATATCGGTACCTAAAGATAGATAGATAGATAGACAGACAGACAACGGACCGACAGACCGACAGACCGACAGACAGACCGACGGAAATGAGTGACGTGGATTTTCGTTATGCAGACATCATAAAACGACCAAAAAGCGTATTATCTCAAAATCTAAAATTTTCACGATCACGATACTCCCCTCACTTATCGGTGTGGGAAGTAAAAATGGCGGTGTTTTTCGACCACCTTATCAGAGTTCGCATCCTACATCGACTCGTTTTGACCACTCCAAAAAATCAGTAGAAAATCTAAGATACGAACACACAGACCAGCGGAAATCAGTGTCAGATGTTTGTGTGTAGACATCACAAAACCTCCAAAAACGTATTGTCTGATAATCGGAAATGTTTGCGATTGCAAAATGCATTTAAAATACGGATTATACACTATCTGTAAACAGTACCCTCTACAGAGTAATATATGAACTATACAGCTCGGAGCAGAATCGGGAAATCAATAATCTATCTCAGTTAACTATTCCAGTGAACGATACGCCTTCAGTAATAGGGGTATAGATGTCATAACGGTTCAGACTGCACTGGTGGTGAAGTATGCCATTATCAGAGCTATCAGCTTATGGAAGATAGAAGGCACACAAGTGACCAAAAGGTGGTGCGACATGTTCGGTATTTCAATATAGTTTATTTTCCGTATAGATTAATTACCTTATAAGTTTCGAAAATAGATATGCATTTTTGCTTCTTTTTGTAGAATATATCTACCTGTATAGTGGCCTAGTAGTCTGAGATAGATCAATAGTCTGAGTATATATACCGCCACTTTATAAATATTTTCTCACGGCTAGCATTTGTCTTCATACGATGGGCGAATATCTGCCCAAAGTTATAATACCCCATGCTGAACATGCCTTGCGATATCCTCAGATAATCATTTCATGAAATCACCTGGCCAGAGATAATACTCCCTCCTGGCCCTTGCAGCTTGCAGCTATTACATAATACATAGAAATCGACTATGTGGCTCTGCTGAGGCGCTGAGGACCAATTGACTAAACATAATAAGTATACTCACTCTCTAGCACGAAGACGTTTCCTCAGCTACAGCTGCTGGAAAATGGCTCTAGTATTTGTTTAGAGCGATCCAACCTCCTGAGCTTGGAGTATTGCTTGCATTTCTGGGCGCTGCTACCCTACTGTCCTCTGCATAATCGATGCAGACTAAGTAAGTTAAAAGAAATTAAAAAAGGTTGTATATAAATGCTCTAAAAAGAAGAAAATAAAATGTTTCCTTTAAAATTATAACTATCAACTTATAGCCTCATATTATACAGAATCTTTATGATCATAAAAGCTTGTCGCGTGATTTACTTGTATACGTAAACTATATAGTAACTAGGTATTTAATTGAGTAGCTTAATCTCTTAAGTTTAATTGTTTTATAATTTCAGTTTAATTAAATACTTATACGTAGGTGCTTACACAAACCTCGCGACAAGCTTTTATGATCTTATAAATTCTGTATAATGAGGCTATAAGTTGATAGTTAAAATTTTAAAGGAAAAATTTTATTTTCTTCTTTTTAGAGGATTTAAATAAAAGCTTTTTTTTTAGTTGTCGCAGTAGTAATCCGGGATATACCGGTGGCGCGCGAAATAAATGTACTGTGACATAAATTAGTGGAGTGAAGGACAAATATAAATTAGTGTAGTGACTCAGTGACTTTAAATAAATTGGACTGTTAAGTATTAGGTTAAGCGTAGTGTATATAGTTAGTGCAGATAAATAGTTAAATCCGTACCTAAGTGTTTTCTTGTCCAATCGAACTAAAGACTTGTGACAGTGGTGTCAGGTGTGGGGTAGACTGATTGATTGGGCAACGTGGTACGGACGGTTAAGTGAATAAACTGTCAAAATGGTGAAATTCAGTTAACTGAAGGTTACAGACTTAAGGAGAGAGCTCGACGAACGCGGTGCCGATAGCAGCGGGCTGAATGCCGTTCTCCAGGATCGACTCCGGCAAATAATGATTGAAGAGGGCGAGGATCCGGATACCTTCGAATTTGAATCACCTGGATTCGAGTGGTCCAAGAAGCTCGAACCAAAAATCGAAGCAAGCGCCAAACAGTCGGAATCTGCCCAGAAGATGACGATTGCTGCTTTAGAAAAGAAGGTCGGAGAAAGAATTGGAGCCAGAATCGACATCTTAGAATCCAAAACGGAGAAACAAAAAGAAGATCTGCGAGACACCATCCGACGCCTGGACTCAGAGATGGACAAGCTGCGAATGAAGCTTCAGGCTGCAAGCGTAACCACACCAAGTGACCTGAAGACAGGAGATTGGTACAAGCCGAGATTGAATCCTCCTCAGTATGATGGGAAAACATACTGGGAGAATTATCTCCTCCAGTTTGAAGCGGCCGCAAACGCAAATGGTAGGAGAAAGCTTTGACGTTAGCACTGAGAGGCGAAGCTACGGATGTGCTTCAGACACTATCACCAGCAGAACGAGGGGACTACGAACAGCTAGTCAGACATCCAGAAATGAGGTTTGGCCAAGCCAGATTCGGTCACGTTTTCCATGCTCAGCTGCAGAATCGCTCCCAACGACCAAACAAGACACTGAAAGAATTTGAAGCAGATATAGCCCGCTTGGTTCGACTGGCATATCCGACGGCTCCGAAGGATCTAATGGAGCGATTAGCTGTGGAAGCATTTGTGGGTGGTCTTCGTGATACCGAAATGCATCAAGCTGTAGCCCTCGCACATTCGGAACGTCCGCTGGATGCACTAGCCAAGCTTTAGAATTTGAGGCTGTGAAAAAGACCTACCAGCGCCAGGCCCGAGTTCAAAAGTGTGAAGGTGGGACAGATGTGGCGGCCCTAGTTGAGGAACTGCGGCGGGTTATTGGTGAGGCCCATCCCAAGAAGAAAGGAGATCCGATGCTGGAACTGCGGTGAGGCGGGTCATGACAGAAGCCACTGCAAGGAGGAGACGAAGCCACTACCAACGCCGAAAAACTAAGTCGGGGCAAAGAGAAGAGGTAATGCTCCACCCGCGTCCGGAAGACCTCAAGAAGAACTGCTCGTGTGGCCTACGTTGGGAAGCAGGAGAGGAGTGCTACGGGAGGGTCCGCAAGTATCTTTGGGGAAGCCGACCTACAGCTCCGGTTTGGAAACACCAAGATCATACATCGAGTTTTGGTAGCCGACATCGAGAACGAGGTGATAGTTGGAATGGACATCATGGACACCTATGGATTCCAACTGGACCTGAGACATGGTACACTGCTAGTCCAAGAGGAAGAGGTAGTCCTCCACCAACGTCAAGAAGAGGCTGTCCAGGTGGTGCCCTCAGAAGAAACTGTCATCCCAGAAAGATGCGATGTGGTAATTGAAGCCTGCCTGATTGGTGGCGCTGATCGAGGGAGCATCATGTTGTTCGAACCTAAACCGGATGACGAGCTGATTGGCCGTGGCATCGCCATTGGAAAATGCCTGGTACGACCTAATGATGCAGTTCCGGTGAGGTTGCTGAACTCGAATGGCTTTCCGGTACACCTCAAGAAAGGAACACCACTGGGACAGCTGGCTCCATCTGTTCCTATTGGCGTATCGCTCGGCATTCCATGAAACCACGGGAGAGACACCGGCCAGTATTGTGTTTGGACGAGAGCTTCGGCTACCCTGTGACCTCATGTTTGGCTGTAAACCAGGGGACGATGTGGCAGGCGAAGATTACGTTGCCAACCTTCACAGAAGAATGGACGAGGCCCGTGAGAAAGTTCGGCATAATATTCGCACCGCAAGCGATCACATAAAGATGAAGTACGACGTAGGGTCCAGCAAAACAGCATACCAATCCGGAGACCTGGTCTGGCTGTACAACCCTCAGAAACGCCGTGGCTTGTCACCGAAGCTCCAGAGTTCATGGGAGGGCCCGTATGAGGTCATCAGGACGATCAACGACGACTACGTCGATAGTCGATAGATTACTATCGAATCAAGAAGGTCAACAGTGAAAAACCTAGAGTTGTACACTTCAACAGGTTGGCTCCATTTGCTGGAAATAATAAGGAGGCGCAAGTTAGAGAACTTGAGCAACTCCACCCAGAGCTGAACTTCGAGGATTTTATGGCCACTCACACTGGTACAGCGAAGGCTAGGTTTGGCGTGACTCGTGAGGAACATCGAGATTTCTTCACGGTGCCGGATGAGTACGCGTTGGCTCATTGTGTCGCAAGAGATCTTCGGATATCCCGAGGGATTGCCAGTGAATTCCAACATCTGTTTGGCCAAGTCGACGAGCTGAAGAGACAGGGTGGACGAGTCGGACAAGTGCTGGAGTTACGAAGTGACCAGAAGCGACTCTACTACTTGATTTCTAAGGAAAAGTTCTATGGGAAACCAATGCACCGAGCTGTATGGGAGACACTCCTGAACCTCAGAGGGAAGCTGCTAACCGCAAATGTTTTGAAACTGGCGATCTCTAAGCTAGCTTGCGAACGGGACGCCCGGATTGGCGGATTATCCTAAACATACTAGAAGTCCTCTTCAGGTTCACGGGAATCGAAATTCTGGTCTGCAGCTGGAACGCGAGAGGACCGACAGAACACATAACCGTGAATTACTTCTTTTACCAAACTTCTGGCTGCAAGAAGGGCGTTCTGTGTCCATTCAGACATGAACGTTTCGGGAACGAAACGGCCTTAAGGAGGGGGCAGTGTGCCGGTCCGGCCCTGTCCCTTTCTAGAAAAGCGGCCTCGAACGTTGGAGAAGCTTCCCAGAACGCCGGTAGCGCCGCGAAGGATCGCGGCGGCGGCAGGCATCTAATATAAGGCGCATGGGAGTTCACAGTTAACGAAGTAATCAGCAGTCGTAATCCGCGATATATCGGTGACGCGCGAAATGTGAAGTGAATCTGAATTAACATGTTTTTGTTATATTTCATGACCTGTTACGTTGCTTATAGCTAGGAAAATTGAAAAACGCCGATTTGTTTGAAAATCTAAAATTAAATGAAAACTACCAGAGATTGATATCTACAACCTTATATCATTAGAAAGGTTATCAAATTCTACGGTTAACCGGATAAAAAGAATAGGTATTCCCATTTGAAAAAATCAAGTTATTGCTGATCGAAGTTTCCTTAATTAATCGAAATTTCTCCAAGCATAAACGTAATTTAAATTTGACAGTCTCATCAAAGCTGACGCATTTTATGCTTAGTAATACGACAAAGTCACAGCCTTCCAAATTTTATAATCTCTGTGATATTCAATTTTTTCCTGATATCTACTTATATCGAAAATGGTGATTTACACCTAAACGGCTCGCTTTAAGTCCCATGTATGATACATGAAGTCACACTGGAATTCACCAAGGAATCTGAATATGCAATAATATACGGGGCGTTCCATTTAAAAAAACATAACTTTGATACATTTCGCGTTTTTGGTTTTTGGGACACTCTATATAACATAAAAATATTTTTAAAATGTAGCCTTTATGGGGGTCTCTATCCATCCGAAGTTATTATTTCCTTTTTTATCAAATACTTTAGCCATAATGCTCCGTGTCGAATAACGTGAATAACCCTGTATATAGTTAGTGCAAATAAATAGTTAAATCCTTACCAAAGTGTTTTCTTGCCCAATCGAACTAAAGACTTGTAACAATACATTGCAAGTTAAATAAATGCTTTTAAAATAGCAATTCGACTAATGGGTGACACCAGCTTGACTCGCCAGCTCCAGCCACATTCTAACCACCATAATGTTCTAATGGTAGTCCCAACGAGGCCTGTTCCCTGCAGTCTGCAGCGTATTATCCCAAAACGATCATACTTTGTTCACAGTGTGTTCAGGGCAGGCAACGAACGGTTGGCGTGTTCAAAGCCCGGATTAGGGAACTTCATACGTATCCTCTTCATAACACTTGCGGGTGTCTTATAATTAGGACATTCCTTCATGTTTGCTTAGCTATACGAAAAAAACCGCAGCTCATACAATACGGGAACCCTAAATTGTTCCTGGTAGGGAACAAGGAACGTAAGTGCAAGGTCAGATATTTAATACTGGAGGGGCCTGGGTCATAACCATTGACGTCTTACCCAACAGACCTGAAATCTTAACATTAACCCTTAACTGGGACATTGCTTGCTGTAACATTGATGGTGACGTTGAGTCTCGTGAGTCTCATAGACACCTTGACAAGATTTTTTTAATATTAACGGTAAATGTTATTTTTTAGGTTTTTATTTTTTTACAGTAAAGCTCGTGCTGTTGTTCACATTTCAAAGCTTTATTGGAAATCATACATGTTTTGGGAACTCTAAATAAAACAAATAACAAATAAAAATATTTCTGCATATGAATCAAGTTCTCGTATGCATATAGAAAATTCTAAGTTCCATAGTTTCGGTAATAGGCAAGGCAATGTTTGGATGGATTAGATATAAAGATATAGATATAAAGGTGATTTAATATGACGCTAGATCATCTTTCACACAGGACGATGGACATCCTATTATGACTACAACAAAATTTTCAGTTTTTCAACCCCCCACCCCCCAACTAGGTACCCCAATTTCACCCCCACCCAAAAACATAGAAAATGATCAGGAACCTCTAAAACACTTAAAAAAGAAGTTTGAGCTGTTTTTATATATTTAGCTTTTTTATTATTTCTGCGCCGCCACTGGTAGGATTTATAAAAACCATACGCATTTTCCATCCTCGCTCATTAAAATAAATTCAACAGTTTCCTCGTTGCACAATACGGAACGATCTAAATCAATACTCATATGTTTACACCAGAAAAAGTTCCAAGTCCTTTGGTTTCTGTAATAGGCAGGGCAATGTTCGGATGGACCAAAAAAAGTTATTTATATCGCTAGGTCTTCCTTCACATGTCAGTGGACAGTCTATCATGAACGTAACAAATTTTTTACAGTCCCCCACACCCCTACCACCTCAAATTTCACCCCATCCAAAAAAAAAAGTAGAAAATGACCAGGAACACCTAAAACGCCTAAGAACGAAGTTTGGGGATATTTGAAATTTTTCGTTTTTTGCTAGTTTTTGCTCTGTCGCCCATGCACCGATTTTCAAAGTTATAGCCGCATTACCTACTACGACCCCACAGCATGTCCTGTCCAAATTTCATCACAATCCGTGCAGCGGTTACCGAGATTATGAGGCTAGAAAAAACCGTACAGACAGACAGACAGACGGACAGACAGACCGACGGAAATGAGTGACGTGGATTTTCGTTATGTATACATCATAAAACGCACAAAAAACCTTTTATCTCATAATCAGAATTTTCCACGCATTTTCACAATACTCCCCTCACCTACCGGTGTGGGCCAATCGCTATTATGGTCCTAATCTAACTTTATAGATCTTCTGATGTAAGATCTCATGATTACCAACTTATTTAGGAAGTTAGCTCCCAAAAAACAAAAGCTACCACCTTGGACAGCTGCCAATCTCAATGTAACTTATTAATTGACTGTTATCGAACTTTTTTTTTCATTTTGAATAAGTCTATACAGAGGAAGCCGAAACATTAATTAAAAGTTGCGAGTGACCAATCAGTGTGGGAAAAAATTTGATTTATGTCTTGTTTGTCGAATTGTTTTGTTATATTATCCTTATTTTGTGCGTCAAAGAACTATTCTGACCTAATTTGAAAAACTTTTGGTTATATTTTTTTCTTTAGAGCTATTTATATATTAGGTTTATTCAGAATCAAACACAGTTTTGTCAAAAAAATTATTGACAAGAAATTCAACGCAAATAAATATTAAATCTTGGCTAAAAAGTGAATATTAAAACGACTCTTTCTTTTATATAATGAATTTTCTTCCCCAAGTAGATTTAATACATAGTCACCCCTCATTGCTGTTCTGAATCCATCGAATTTTAAGAAACACCTGGTGGAAGTGGTATAGTAGCTTCTTCACGATGTAAAGCTGGTGCTCTGGTGGATGGAAAATCAGGATAAGCAATTATTCTCCGCAATATTCTTACGGTTAGATTTTCTTTTTGTTAGTTTTTAGGTCGATAACACAGAAATATCAATCTGAAATGTGACTGGAATGTCTAGAATATGGAAGGGGCCTACCAAAGAGCATTTCTCTTGTTGCACCTCTGCACTCTAGAGTGGATTTGCAGCTGCCACAAATAACATTCGACGATCAATTTTTGTCTTGGTTGGAAACACGCATACCTAAATAAGACTTATAGGCGTTCCATAACTTCGTATTTCTGACAACATCAAATTTTGCTTGATTTTTACTTCCCACACCGGTAGGTGAGGGGAGTATTGTGACTGCCAATATTTTCGATTTTGAGATAATACACATGTTGGGCATTTCATGACGTCTACATAACGAAAATCCACGTCACTCATTTCCGTCGATCTGTCTGTCTGTCTGTCGCGGTCTGTCGGTCTTTCGGTCTGTCTGTTTGCACGTTGTAGAGCTTGTTGCACAAACCCTGTCCATTCCATTTGAGAAGAAGAGAAGGGACATGTATAGCTCCCAATCAACGCGTTTCTTTGGAGGAGATTCCTCCTCCAAAGTATTCCCATCACCAACACCAAAAGTACAGGAAGATGATCGCTTGAGATTTTGTACATGACACAAGAAGTTATACTGTATCTACAGCTTCTAGATATTGCAAAATCATTTACATCTGCTGCTTGAAGATGATTGGATGGATAGTGTGTAGGCTCCTCAGTGCTGTCACCATACATTAACGTGGTGCTATGTATGAGACACGCATTTCGAACTACATGGTTATACAGCCGAATTCCACTAGTAGAATTTAGTCTGGAATGCCATGCTCGATGTTTGCAGTTGAAGGTTCCTGCCACGATAAGAGGACCCGAGTAGTCCGAAAGGACTTTCCAAGTCCGCCTCACGTAGCCTGGCACCACACCTGACATACACCGATGTGATCTTCAACGGAATGCCTCTTACCATATTTACCACCACAGAAACTGCCTCGATGGTTTGCATTTCGGATTTTTTGCTTCTGTGATTATCAATATCACGCTTGATCAGCACTGCCAAACCGCCACCCATTAATTATTCAGTCTATCAGTGCGAATTCCCGGATTAAGTAATGTTTCCTGCAGCCGAGCCACGTCGATGCGTTCGCCCAAAAGAACTTGGGAGTATTCCTCAGACCCAAACAATTTCAAAAATGAATTTTGATATAAGCAGGCTGTCTACCATTGTACCTAGACATTTATCGGAAAGGTCGCCGGCAAAGCCTATATGGCACTTATTAGGTGACTAATTAGCTTGTGTAAATCGTACTCGGAAAATCGACGGGTCTAGGAGGCGGATTACTATCTGCTGTGACAGTCAGGCAGCCATCAAAGCACTGACTGCTTGGAAAATAACGTCGGGACTGGTCCTGGAGTGCAGGAGTGCAGGACGGCTCTTGACGACATCTCAGCTAAACACAAGGTATCACTGATGTGGGTACCTGGGACGCTGGGGTAAAGGGCAACCACATGGCGGATCATCTGGCTAGGATGGGATCCGGCAACAGTTTTGTGGGCCCGGAACCAGCCTTAGGACTATCTGCAAACTTGATTAGGAAAACAACTGGAGAGTGGATCCAGAATCAACACTCTCTGAGATGGAACAACATCTCTGGCCATCTCCGTCAAGCTCGGGAACTATTAGCAGGGCCTGCAGAGAGAATGGGACGATTTTGTCTCTCTCTGGATAGGAGTAACTTGAGATTGCTAGTAGGCCTATTAACGGGTCACAACACCTTCAGGCGTCACCTGTTCGTGATGAGGGTGGTCAACGACCCAACGTGCACGTGGTGTGGTGAAGAGGAAGAATCCTCGGCACACATCTTGTGTCGCTGTGAAACCCTGGGTTATCACAGGCAGACTATGCTGGGCTCAAGAACCTTGGAACCAATAGAGATAAAATGGATAGGACCTAAGAATGTACTTGCCTTTGCTAAAAGGGCAGGTCTTAGGAATTAGCGCGGATAGAGGCGCAAAAGGGCCCATCGTGTGGCCTATGCACATTCTGTGCTGGATAGCCTCTGGTCCTTATTCATCCAATGGACTAATTATCTGCTGTAAGGACTTGAGCGCCGTTGCCAAGTCCACGCTTTCAGCGGTCGAAGGTGAGCTCGATGTAGGGGTAGCCAAAGTTGCAACTTGGGCTGCATTCGCCTTTCTGCGATGACCTGTAAATTATTCCTCCTAGGAGTAAATCTACAGGTGAGACCATTTGCCGGATGGTCCCCACCATAGTTTGCACTTTTGCGCACCTCTTGTCCTGTTGGAGGGCACAGATGTGTCATGTGGTCCTGGGCACATTTCAGATACTTTGGGGGAGCAGTACAATACGACTGAGCGTGTCCATATCTCTAACAGCGGTAACACTGTCCTATCAAACGAGAGTTCTTCTGTACCTCAACACTGATCGACAGTCCCAAAAGTTCATGTTCATAAAAAAGTGTTAGGATTTATCTGTCTATGTTTCTCTTGGAAGGAAGAGGAAATGTATGGTGAGGAATATTCTCCTCTTTAAAAAGACTAATCATCTTCCGATAGTCGTCCTCGCTTTTGGGTAAAATGCGTACGTATCCCAGCATCAACCGCTATGCCAAGGTTAATAAAAGGATAGTTAATAGAGTGTCATCTCGTCGCATCCCTTAATACAATAGGAGTTACCCGGCCTTGGCGAGCTTGTTGAGCCTGTGTATCAATGGTAGCTTGAGACGGCGAAGCAGCGATGTTGCTGCCAGCCGATGATGCAGCTGGTGATAGTAATATAGGCGTTTCAGCCTATTTTGACGTTGGGGCTTGTACATCCATTGGTTGGCTAGCAGAAGTAGAAGGAACGGACTCAGGCCGTATTTGGTTTACTGACGACGCGCTATTTGAGGATCCGTCGGAAAGGCGGAAATTCGTCGATTTTTCTAACTGTTCGCTTCTGCGTCGTCGTCGGGCAGTAGTGAAATCACCATCCTGTATGTGATCGTCGATCTCGGTATGTAAATTACTACACCTTTCAATTTTAATTTTCAACTGGCGAGTTGGAAAATTAACTTGACCGTTTTTAAATATCACTTGACGCTTTAGAAACTACAGCTGGAAAAGCTGTAGTGGGGCTGTCATGTCTACGCTTTGACATTTGGAGCAACTGTCATTATTAGGTTATTAGGCATGTATTTATTAAGTAGATTATTAGTTTAAAAATCTGGGCATTTAGTGGCTCAACGCAGTCCGTCAGTGGTTTGATCTGCAGTGCTGGTCCTTGATCCTTAATTTGCGCTACCAGGTCTGCAATAATCCGATGTAGCTTCTCCTGCAGCTCTGTTCCATCGCTACCACTGCATTTCTGAGTTTGTTTTTGCGGGAACGAACGTGAATATAGGAATATATTCACCCCCAAGAAGACGGGCCAATGAAGTCAAGCAATCATCGACAAACGAACGATAGGAACAGGCAGAGGAGCAATACAGAAGCTGTAATAGTCACTGCGAAAGACATGAATTACTTGCAGCTGCTGAGGAAGGTCAAAGAGGAGGCGAAGAAAAGCGACCTCCAGATGACTGTTCAAACCATCAGACAAACGAAAAATGGAGAACTATTGCTCACGGTTCCGAAGACGGGTGGGGGAGCTGAGAAACTAAGAGACGCGATTGGAAAACTTCCAATAGAAGGAATCCACACCAGGCATTCAGGGAGGATTGCCCTACATGTGCGAGGCATAGATGGTGCTACCTCCGGAGCAGAGGTGGAAAGCACGCTTCGCGAGATAGTTAACGGCGGAAGCGACGACTTACAGGTAAAAGCCTTGAGGCCTACAAGAAATGGCAATCAGGTAGCCACTGTCCTCGCTTCAAGGAAACTTGCTGATGAATTGATCAATAAGGGTCGTTTCAAACTAGGGATCGTGATGTGCACGGTCCAGGAAAGAGTCTCTATCAAAAAGTGCAGAAAGTGCTGTGGCGTCGGGCACAAAGTCAGCACATGGAGGGGAGAAAATAGGCAGAATTTATGCCTAAATTGCGGCAAGACGGGGCACAAGAAGGCCGAATGCAAAAGCCCGGCATTCTGCCCAATATATGCTGTCGAAGGACACAGACCAGGTTCTTTTGCCTGCCCTGCATACAAAAAGGCATTAAAAGCCAAACAAAAGAGGAAAACGCGGACGAAACCTCTGGAGTCCGTAGCGACCGAAGGCGATCTCTCGGACTGCGAGGTAGAAACTATGGAACAGTAAATGGAGACGATACTTCAAGCTTACTTAAACAGGTCACGTGCATCGCATGACATGGCTCATGCGCTGGTCATGGAGAAGAACATTGACCTAATATTAGTATCGGAGCCAAATCGGAAAATCTGCAGTCAATCCAGGTGGTACACCGACAATAACAACGACGTAGCGGGGTATATTCGAAATAGGAATATCGTCGTAACTTTGATGGTTAGTGGAGATGGCTATATAAGCCTAAACCTCGATAAACTGAAGATCTTCTGTTGTTACTGCTTTCCAAATATAAGTATGGAGACATACGAAAAGTATATGCAGGCGCTCTGGGACGATGTAGCTACGGCGGTCCGAGACGTTCTTGTTCTTGGCGATTTAAATGCTAAAGCTGCAGATTGGGGTCACCAACCACAGATAAAAGGGGGAGAGTCCTTTGCGAGTGGATAGCGGCGAGGGACATGGTAGTGTTGAATGATGGCTTGCTGCCTACCTTCTGCAGAAGAGATTCGTGTTCGTTCGTCGACGTCACTCTAGCATCGCAGGAGGTAGCTAAGTACATTCAAAGGTGGAAGGTCTTGGAAGACGAAACTTTGAGTGACCATAGGTACATCTATGTTGAGATGGTCATGAAACTCAAAATTAAAAGGAGATCAACGGAGCGCCACACGCCTTTCGTTCTTGTCAGTAAATTCCAAGAGGCACTTACCCGTAGGCTTGAGTCCTTACATACCATGGACAGCGTCACTGAACAGCGGTACACGAGGCTGATACAAGCCGATTTGAAAGAAAGTACCATAAAAAGGGGTGCAAAGACCGCTAAGGTACCGTACTGGTGGAACTCTGAAATCGAATCTGCTAGGGCGGACTGCCTTCAAGTACGGCGTAAGCTGTCACGCACAAGACGTGGAAACCACCAGCCTCAAGCAGCCATAAATGGAGGACGCCGCCGAGAAGAAGCTGATAAAAGGTCTGATCTGTACCTCAAAATCCACACACTGGAAAGAACTATGCGAAGACTTAGAACATGACATCTGGGGTGAAGGGTACAAGTTGGTCACCAAAAGGATGATCAAGCAATCGTCACCGTGTATATTAAGTAACGACAGAAGGGTAAAGATAGTGAGAGAGCTCTTCCCAAGTATTTCAGAAGCTTGGGAGACGGACAGCATCGAAAAGAATCCGGAGATCTTTACGGTGGAAGAGATTAAGGCGACTGCGGGGAAGATGAAAAATGGTAAAGGTCCTGGGCCAGATGGTGTCCCTCCGGAGGCCATCAAGGTGATAGCATCTACAGCACCACAGCTGCTATCCGGTCTATACAACCACCTTCTGAGTACGCAAACCGAACCAAAGGCGTGGAAAAGGGCAAACGTGGTATTGCTTAGCAAGATCGGAAATCCGTCAGAGCTTTCCCCTTCATACAGGCCAAATTGCCTGCTAGATACCATCGGAAAGCTGCACGAAATCCTGATAAGGCAGAGGCTCGAGAAAGAGATCGAAAAGGCAGGAGGACTCTCGCCATGCCAATTCGGTTTCCGCTCGGGGAGTTCCACCATCGATGCCCTGGAAACGGTAACAAGGATTGCGGAAGATACCTAGAAGAAATGGTGTGCGTTGGTGACGCTGGATGTCCGCAATGCTTTTAATACAGCCTCGTGGAGCATGATTATGGAGGAACTAGGAAAGCTGAAGATTTCAAAATACCTAAGGAATCTTATAAGCAGCTACCTAGACTCCAGATCAATTTGCATTGTCGGAACCGCAATATCTATGACAACAGCGGTGCCTCAAGGATCTGCTTTAGGGCCGCTACTCTGGAATATCCTGTATGATGGGGTGCTGAAGCTTTCGCTGCCCAGCGGCGTAAAGGGGGTAGCATACGGCGGCGATCTCGCACTAGTTATCGTGGCAAATGAACAGGCAGAGCTGGTTCATAAAGCCAATGCATCCCTGTGCAAGGTTGACAGGTGGATGTGCGATCACAAGCTTAAGTTAGCTCCTGAGAAAATAGAGGCAGTTATAATGCGCGGCCCAAGGAGCAGGAGAGCTAACGTGGTCTTCCAACTAAAGGGGGTGCAGGTCCCACCAAGCAAGTCCATAGTGTACCTCGGAGTCACACTGGATAACGAGAGGTGTTATGGAGAACACCTTGAACGAGTAGTGACAAAGGCTGAGAAGAAGGCGGCTATACTGTCGCGATTGATGCCAAATGTAGGAGGGCCCAGTAGCAACAAAAGAGCACTACTGTGCCAGGTTGTACAGTCGGTCGTCCTACACGGAGCTCCTGTGTGGTGTAAAGCCAGGAAAAGGAAAAAGGTATCAGAAGGTCTTAGACAGCTTGCAAAGAAAGTCTTTGCTGAGGGTGGCCAGTGCTTATTGCACGGTACCTACAGGAGCCTTCCAAGTTATAACGACGGTACCACCATTATACTTGCTGGCCGAAGAGAGGACACTGATCCGCCATGGTCAAGCAGGCAATGCCATAAGCCGCACTGAGGCTAAAAGGCTGACAGCAAGTCAGTGGCAAAGCATATGGAACGAGACCACTGATGTCGGACAGTGGACGAAACGACTAATAGCGTCGATAAAAGAATGGGCGGAATGCAGTCATCGGCAGACGTCCTATTTCCTAACGCAGGCACTGTCTGGACACGGGCCTTTTCGAGTGTGTAGGAAACATATAGGACGGGTGATGGACGAAAGATGCTTGCACTGCGAGGCGGAAGATACGGCCGAGCATGCCCTGTTTCTGTGCGATCGATGGGGGGGCGTACAGAGAGGAGGCAAGTCAAAAACTGGATGGGGAGCTGACTCCAGAGACTATGGGCCCGCTGATGTTGTCCGGCGTAGAGGCATGGAACATCATACATGAGATGGTCAGCAAAATACTCTCTGTAAAGGAGAAAGAGGAGCGGCTTCAAGGATAAATGAGGGTTGGAAGTTATTCATACATGTGTTTTAATCATTACCTCATCTTGCACTGCGAAGAATATCGTTCACGATGATGCCCGGTGCAGATGGAGATATAACATCAGAGGTAAGGAAGAGGGAGCGGGTTTTAGCCGGTCTGGCCGTGATGGCATGTCGGATGGACGTGGTTGCGTCCATTGGACATGTGATCAGAGGACTCAAGCTGGTTCAACGTCGGGCGGGCAGACTCTCTCATACTTCCGGGTGTGTGAGTGTTTTCTGTCCTTGCGATCAAGCCTAAACCCTCTATAATAAAAAAACACTGCATTTCTCCATAGCTGTCACTGTTGACTTCTCCATCTGGTGCCGTGTGTATTCTAATCTTTGCTGCTGGGTCTCATGCGGGTCGATATTTGCATTGCCTCCATTTGTGGCCGTGGAGGGGTCACTAAGTCCTCCTACTCATCCTCCATATTGATTGCTGCTCTTAGCTCAAATAATTCAGTAAAATTTGACAGACTCAATTCTGACACTTCGTATCAGTTGACGTCTTAGACGTCACTAAACAAATAAATGTTATGTCACTTAACCAGGAGCATGGCGTACTACGATTTGTATAACAAAAATTCAGATAAATAAATACCATGTTACATAGTGAATTGACTCCATTTCTTTTTTCCACTTTTTTGGCGATAATAAGTATAGCGATTCTGGGCCTAATTTTTTTCAACGAATAACAATTTCAGCCACAGCTCAATAAAATTTGATTTCGGTTAATTATTGATGAACATTATCGACATCATGTCTGATTAAACCATTGCGATATTATTTTCATGTAGACATGACTTGAACAACTCAGTGGCAATAAAGCGACAACAAACTGTTAGGCAGAAATTTCTATAATTAGTTATAATCCTGAATGGCTTTGTAAATTCGAAGTCGATTTAACGTTTCATGGTTTCCGTACTGCACCATAATTATGCGTCATAGATTTAACGATTTATATGTTTGTTGTTTACGCAAATACTGACTAGGTGTCCATAATAGTTAATTGAATATTGGGAACATTATGTGTTTGTATTTTAAAGCTAATTATACAATATAATGTCCTTTAAAAAAATGGAGTCAAGTTGATTGACTCAGTATAGACAGTAAAAAAAGTGTTTTACGCCAGTAGGTATTCCTTTCACAGGTCACTGAACAGCCTATTATGAATACAACAAATTTTTTGATCGCTTTTATATTTTTAGTTTTTATATTACTGCTGCGTCACCACGGTAATAATACTGCGTCTAAATGTCATTAAAATAATAATAATACACACAACAATACCAGAAATATCTGATACACTCAAACAAAAACTTGCAGTCTACGCAGCTCGACTACGCAGATACAATGAATCAAACGACAGAAGGGACGCTAATCACCTTTTTCAAAAAAGTGAAAAACGATTATACCAAAAGATAACAACCGACAACCAGATAACTGCAATAGAACTTCCTAGTAAACAAGAGTTAACTGAGTTTTGGGGAAGCCTATGGTCAGAACCCAAAACACATAATGAGAACGCTCCATGGATCAGACAGGAAGAGGAAAAACATCAACATATAGCGGAACAGGGAAACGTTATTCTTACGCCAGAGGAAATAGCTGAAACAATAAAGCATACTCACAACTGGAAGTGTCCAGGCGTGGATAATACACAAAATTTTTGGTACAAGCAGTTCAGCTCAGTATACGAAGTGCTCACAGACCAAATTAATAAAGCCATACTCCAACCGAATAGGCTTCCCAAATTCCTCACGCAAGGAATAACGTATATAAAACCCAAAAACGCAAACACCAAGAACCCTGCCAACTATCGCCCAATCACATGTCTTCCCACCTTGTACAAGATCATCACCGCAACAATATGCAGAAGAATTGAACAACACCTCACGGAACACAGCATCCTGACTGAAGAACAAAAAGGATGTAGAAAACAAAGCCAAGGATGCAAGGAACAGCTTATAATTGATAGTGTGATCATGGAGCAAACCAGAAAAGAACACAGGAACCTTCATACCTGTTTCATCGACTATAAAAAAGCTTTCGACTCTGTACCCCATAGCTGGCTGACAAAAACTCTTCAAATATATAAAATCAACCCAGTGCTTCGTCAGTTTCTTATAAGAACGATGGAGACATGGCGAACAAATATACACCTCCAAACTGAGGACGGTCATATCCAAACGGATGAGCTACATATACGTCGTGGTATCTTTCAGGGTGACTCTCTCAGTTCACTATGGTTCTGCCTCTGTCTCAATCCGCTTTCCAACACACTTAACAGCACAAACTGTGGTTTCACCATCAGGTACCAGAAAGCAAATCAACACAAAATCAATCATCTTCTCTACATGGATGATGTAAAACTATACGCCGCCACAGAAGTGCAACTGAGAGAATTACTCAGAATAACAGAAGTTTGTACGTCAAATATCAAGATGAAATTTGGCATGAGTAAATGCAAGGTGCTTCACATCAATAGAGGCCAATGGAAAAACTATCCCGAACAGGAAGTAGTAACTGGCCAGGCGCTAGACAACATGGACAAGGATGAAACGTACAAGTACCTGGGTATCAATCAAAACGTTAAGATAGACCACACAAAAATCAAATTACAACTAACGCAAGAGTTTAAAGACCGCCTTATTAGACTGTTAAAAACGAAACTAAATTCTAGAAATCTTACAAAAGCTATTAACACATTTGCTATACCAATCCTAACATATTCATTTGGCATTATCAAGTGGTCGCACACTGACATAGAAAACATCCATATACTCATCCGAACAGAACTCACAAAACACAGAATGTCACATCCCAACGCATGCAAGGAAAGGCTCACTATAGACAGAAAACAAGGGGGCAGAGGAATTATAGATATACAGTCACTTCATGCAAAACAAATAAAATCACTCAGACATTTTTTTCACAGTAAACAAACAAACTTACATAAAGCAATAGTAAAAGCAGACAAAAACTACACACCACTCGCTCTTTCTTGTTCAGGCCACGCAGCAGACGCACACAACCACATACAAGCACAACAAGAAAAAATAAACACCTGGTCGCAGAAGGCACTCCACGGCAAACATACATACCGTGTTTTTTTTTTCCTCTGGGAGCCGTCAGCACTTAAGCCTATTGGCCTATTGTACTATGACTTCCCAGAGGGGGGACGGTGCACGGCCAGCACCGTTGGAATGATTACACTATCATCATCCCGGACGGTCCGACGGGGGTCACCCGTCCGGTCCTTCCAGTCGATCATCCAAAGTGCTGGCCGCGTAAGATGCTCCGCTCAGCGCTCGTGTGGGCGACACCAACACGGTCGAAACTGAATGCCCTGTGTATATACAGTCACCCACCCAAGCGCTAACCGCGCACAAGGCTGCTGCTGCCCCACTATCGAAGGCAGACGCTGTTCATCGCGCAGCCACGTGGGTCCCCTAGATACCGTGTTACACAAGACCACATTAATGAAAAGCAGTCATACACCTGGCTGCAGGATGGCCAGCTCTTTCCGGAAACGGAAGGTTTTATGCTTGCTATCCAGGACCAAGTGACCGCGACACGAAATTACAAGAAGTACGTAATTAAAGATCCATCTATCTCTGATGATAATTGCAGAAAATGCCACCAACAGAAGGAAACAATAGAACACATAACTAGTGGATGCAAAACTCTCGCTGGAACTGAGTATACAGCCAGACATAACTCTGCAGCCAAAGTCATACACCAAGCACTAGCCACAACAAACAAGCTGATTGAAAACACAGATCCATATTATAACTACACACGGACCTCAGTACGTGAGAACAATCAATTCAAACTATACTGGGACATTGAAGTACACACAGACAAAACCATCCCAGCAAATAGGCCAGATATAGTTTTCCAGTCAAAGACAGACAAAGTGACCTACTTAATAGATATTGCGATTCCCAATGATATGAACATCCAAAACACCTACGCTGGGAAGATATCTAAATGCACCGATCTCGCCACAGAAATAAAACGACTATGGAAACAAAACAAAATTGTCATTGTCGCCCTCATTATGTCGGTCTCAGGCCTTACTCCAAATACATGTACGCCACACCTGCAACAATTGGGCCTGGATGAAAAGTTACATAAAACCTTCCAAAAGTCTGTAATCCTCAAGACCTGCAGCATTGTACGGTCCTTCCTGAATTCAGAATAATAATAGGTCAGGTGTTGACTAGGCACAGCCCGTCAATACTTGTTACTACCGCAACCATGCGAGACAAAATAAGAAATGCAGAATAATAATAATAATAGGTCTTTATTTTCCAACAATCAAAAGAAAAAAAAATACGTAATGTAGAGAATAGTAAAAAAGATGCTGGAAAAAAGCCGAAGATCAGGTGGCAGTACCGGTGAGGGCACTACCTCTGTATTTAATCTTGAGCCAAAAAAAAAACTATATTTATCATTTCACTGACACTCACCACCACCCTTATTATAAAATACCAAAAGTTAGAAATACCTGTGCAGCTTGCTTCCAACGAGATTAAATTCCCTGCATAGGTGATACAAAGGACATAATTACAAATAAACAAGAATAATTAAGATGAAAAGACAAGGAAAACAATGCCATGCGTGAGAAAAGGTATTGCCATGCTTTATAGGTTTTTGAAGGAGAGAAAAAAAAGTTTAGCCATTTCTTAAAAGGTCAAATTTCAATTTTCGTTTAAAGCCTTCTATACTGAGCTGAGTCATCTCTGCTGGTAATTCATTGTAGATTTTTCCAACTTGGTACGAGAATGACCTTTTGAACTGCTCAGTGCGATGTTTAGGTGTTGCGATGTTGTGTTTTGTCCTTACATTTATACTATGGATGTGTTGCGAAAAACGATTTTTTTGAAAAGATATTTTGTCTCCTTATTACATAAAACTTTATGATACAAACTTGCACAGTGTAAAAATCCGTTTTGCCATATTTAACCACCCGGTTTCCTTTAACTTATGTGATATATGTTGGTTCCGTCTTATACTCCCAATTAGACGCAAACAAGCATTTTGTACAAATTGAATTCATCGAGTATCATTTGAATCAATGCAAGGGCCATACAATGTATCACAAAAATTAAATTTTGATAGAACGAGAGCCTCACATATATTTCTCTTTACCTCTCTTGACAGAAAATATCTGGACTGAAAAATAATTTTTAGGTTCGCATAGGCATTTCTGATACAGTGATTTATATGTGACTTATACCGTAACTCAGTATCAATGATAACTCCCAAGTTTCTTGCACTTTCAGACGGACAGATTCCTTCTCCACCTCCCAGTAAACACTCATACGTTAATTAAACGTTGTTTAATCCGTGACACCTTTTCATTTTTACGTTACTTTTTTACGTACAATCAACTTTAAAATGTCGCGGTTTCTAACGTTACAAGTTACGTGTAAATATACGTCTCATTGCGGTTTTAAAAAAGCAATAATTTTACGTTTAAAAATGTTCAATATGTAACCCTTTTCGAAAACGTTAAATAGTCATGTATTTGCAACGTTAATAGGATATTATTTTTTTCCCAATTAAAACACTATTCTTAGGTGGTATTTGAATTACTATTAATAGTGCTTATAATTTTAAAGGATGTCATAAATAAAACACAACAAATGTTCGTTTTTCAATGTATTTATTGAACTGTCATTGATAAGTGACTACATCAAATTATAAGACCGATTATAAAAGAAATATAAACAACGGAACGTAAAATTTTTGTTTCGTCATAGTAGCTTGTTTTTTTACTTATCTTTGTACTCGACGTTCCGAGAGAATCTTAAAATATGGCATAATTGACAATTACCTAAAAGTAGGAAATTTTCGTTAAATCTGGAACAACCCTACCTATTTATTTTTTATTACTACCTCCAGATATCCAGCATTAATAAAAATTAGGAAATCACAATTTCAATTTTGCGTTAAACCGAATCATTATGAACACGTGAAAATAAAACGTAAAATAAAACAATACGGTTTTATTGTATGGAATAAAATTTAAAAAAGCCAAAATGATAATCAGGAAGCAAGATAATTACATCGCTACTATTTTGAAACAGATACAGGTACTTCTTTAATTGAGTAGAAAAATCAGATTTCCGTGAACAAACGCAGGCCACCAACGAAGTGTAATAGGATCATTTGGATATCGGAGGTCCGCAGCAAAATTTTGACATTAGGAACATTCGCATTTTCATCTCAGCAAATTCGTTAGTCATGTAGATGTACTTACCAAACGCAAGACCTGTATAAATAGCTGAGAACACTTGTTGACTCTACAACAACACGGGTGAAAATGGCCGCCGCCAGTACCGATGTCACGATATACACGCATCGCACAGCCTGGAAGTGACGCTGGTTGTTTCGGACCAATCAAATTGCTCCGTTCAGAAACTACGTCAATATAACGTTGGATCTGAACAAGCAATGCACGTTATTTTTATCTGTTATAATAACGGTTTGTATAGTGCATAGAGGGTTAGCAAAATAATGTAATTTTTTGTTGTTTAGATACTTGACTAGATTTTGCTCCTAATTTAAAAATGAAAAACTTTTGAAGAGCCAGTTGCACATGTGATTAATAAAATGATTTAGCCAAACGTTACTTCAACGTTGAAACTCTTTGAATTGCAGAATGATTATGAATCAGAACGTTATTTTAACGTCTGAATACATCATTTTTGGCACACTTTATTTGTGGAGTACACAATGTTATTCTAACGTGAAAATGAGCCACCGTAGAATTGTGTATTTCTTCTTCTTCTTAGGACGCCGTCTCCTTACGAAGGTTGGCGATCCAAATGGCTATTGTTGCACGGGAAACCGCAGCTCTGAAAATTTCAATAGATGTCTGCCCGAACCATCTGCGCAAATCTCTAAGCCATGAATTTTGTCTACGGCCAACTGATCTTTTACCCTCGATCTTCCCTTCTATTATCAGGCGGAGAATCTCATATCGTTCACCTCTCATGATATGTCCCAGATATTGAAGTTTTCTCTCCTTGACTGTTGTGAGGAGTTCTTTTTGTTTGCCCATCTGCAGCATAACATCTACGTTCGTCTTGTGTTCGGTCCACGATATTCGCAGCATTCGCCTGTAGGCATACATTTCGAATGCTTCAATCTTCTTCTCTGTGGCTGCATCAATGGTCCAGCTTTCGCATCCGTATAGGAGAACAGGGAAGATGTAGCAGCGGAGTATTCTGATCCGGATTTCCAGGCTAAGGTTTCGATTTGCTCATGTTATTGAGACATTTCCGCGCTTGTGCAATAGGGTCGTTCAGTGAAATTCCAATAACCATATTTATGCACATTTTCATGAAGTATTACTTACATATAACATACAAAAAAAATTTCAACTTAATTGGATGAGAATTGAAAAAGTTACGCGCCTTCAAAGATTAAAATATTTCATGCGCTCAAAATTCATCGTTGTGACGTCATTAGGTCTGTTGGCGAGCCCAGACCGGCTGGCGGCTGTACAGCGACAGCGCCTAGCATACGTTTGTAATACGTTCAACTAGTAGTAAGTGCTTTGGTTGACGCTATCTTTTATTTGATCGGGTGGTTTTCTGATAGAAAAAAATGTGTGATACGGATTTTGTTAAGGCCGATTCCTCTAATATGCCGGAAGTAGATGTTTTTATTTAGTTTGTAGTACATGTAATTTTCAACATCTTCCTCCAACTAAAACAAAATATACAAGATTAAGATACACATTTCAAACAGGGATATTGTATAAGCTAAATACCCAGGATTTTCTACCCAAAATAAGTGCAGAAAAATGAGACAAAAGAACTAGATAATATATATAAAACAATTTTTTCTACATAATTAAAATACATATGAATGTTGGGTACATCAAAGGACTGAAAACTGTCTTTCACATCTTCCATATATCAATAAGAATTGATTTTTACAATGCTTTTATAATTGTTATATGATTAGGTCAGTATTTGGATTAAAAAAATCTATTTGTATCTCTTACGTTTTAGTGTAGGTACCAGTAACAGCAAAATCTGCGAACAACTGACATCAATATATCTTTAGAATGGCATTGACAAATGCTTGAAAACTTTTTTTTAATTTCAGACGTAATCCCACAATACACTTTCCGATTTCATAACCGGGCGGTTTCTTTATAATAATACAATTCACGATTCAAGTAGTTATGAAAATACTATTAAAATGGTCCTCACAGCAATGCTTTGTTGACTTATCGCTTACAAATTCATTCCTACGCATAGCTCTCTGCCACAACTTCCTGATTTTTATATTTCGTGGCAAACTAATACAAATTTTATCAGGAGTGGTCACTGTCGTATTTTTACAGTGGGGAACTATACAATATTTATAATTTTTCTTCTTCCGTCTTCCTTCCATTATTATACTCCGTATCAACGAATTCGAATATGTTGGTAAGTATCCCGTGTCGATGAAACAATTAAACAAATTATACAATAGACGCGTATGCAGTTCACAACGCTTGCCTAGCGAGTAGCATTACTCATTAGCCGCAGCGTTACTATTTATCGAGCACCCGTGGCTGGGACGCGGCGCCGAGCCGGCCGGTCGGAAAGGTTTAATGACGTCACAGCCGCATACTCGCAAGTGCCGCGCGTTTCAAATTTGCACCACTTTGGTAATTTATTTGAATATGAAAGCGAGCTCAGAAAATTCTGAAATTTTGCACAGCTACTAAATTCAACACGCTCTTTTAGAATATGCAATAAAAAAAAATTGCTGAACGAGCCCATTCTCGCTCTAATTTCGATTTTTGGGTCACATTGCTGGTTGACGAGTGCGCCCAGGTATTTTAGAGATGACACTTGGGCTATGGGCTCTCCATGGAGCCTTAGAGTAGTTGGTCTTGGTGTTTTTGAGAATACCAATAGTTTGGTCTGAGACGTGTTCATATAAAGGCCGAAGTTTTCGCTATGTTCTACAATGAGGTCCATAAGGGATTGAAGTTCTGATATACTACTGGCTATTACCATGGTATCGTCTGCGTAACGGAGATTATTTATGATGTTTCCATTGATCTTTATACCTGCAGTTGTATCCTCTAGGGCTTCGTTGAATATTGCTTCCGAGTAGAGGTTAAACAGTAGAGGAGACAGCACACATCCTTGTCGCACACCTCTTCTTATTGCTATTTCCTCTGATGTGATTTTGACTGTTGCTGTTTGGTGCCAATACAGTCCGCTTATAATCTTTAGATCTTGAGCATCTATCCCGGTTGATTTTAGGATGCTGATCATTTTTTGGTGTGACACACAGTCAAAAGCTTTTTTGTAATCAATAAAACATGCGAATAAATCGACATTCATGTCTCTGCATCTCTGAGCCAGCACGTTCAACGAGAAAAGAGCTTCTCGCGTTCCCGTTCCGTTCCTAAAACCAAATTGAGAACGATCAACTAGGTACTCACACTTTTTATAAATACGTGTATGAATGATTCGCAGGAATATCTTCAAGGCGTGGGACATCAAGCTAATCATTCGGTATTCGTCACATTGTGATGCGTTGTTCTTCTTTGGTAAAGTGACAAAAGTGAATCTCAGCCATTCTGTGGGTATTTTTCCGACTTTGTACATTCGATTAAATATTGTAGTAATGAGATTTAGACCCACTCCGTCCTCGGCAGCCACTAATTTAAAGGTTTCCGCATGCACATTGTCCGGACCAACAGCTCTTCCGTTCTTTTGAAGCTTGATTGCATGTTTAACCTCTTCTTTGGTGATTTCAGGACCCATCTCATTGATTTCGTCTATATCTGGGGGTACGTCTGGTCTCATGTCATTAAAAAGATTTTCGGTATATTCTTTCCACCGTTTGAGTTTCTCATCTACTCCTATAAGTATTTCGTTGTTGGAACCTCTTAATATTCCCCTGTGACTTTTCTGCTGCCTGCCTGTAAGCTCCTTGATATTTTTGTGTAAGTTAAAGAGATCATGTTTCTCCTGGAGGGTTTCTATTTCCGCGTATTTGCTCGCGAGCCATGTTTCTTTGGCTTCTCTGCATTTCGCACGAATAAGCCTATTGATTTCGTCATATTTAACTGTATTTTTGTGTTTTTGTTCTCTTGTGTATTTAATTAAACGTTATTATGACGCTTTAATAAAACGATATATATTTACACCAAAAACAAACCGTTGACATTCTAACGTAAACGTTTTATCAACCTTTCACACGTTTAAATTACGTTTAACCAACGTATATGTGTTTGCTGGGCTACATTTATTTTTATGGTATTCGTACACGATAGGCGTGCTTTTTTGGGTCCAAATACCAGGACAGAAGTTTTTCTCGGGTTGATGATAAGAGAATGACTTGTGCACCATTTTTGAAGATCTGTTATTTCTGAATTGATGATATCTACAGCTTCATGACAGGGGGAAATGAGAAATAGAGCTGCGTATCATCAGCATAAAGATGATGTTTACATCTATTTAGGCAGCTCATTATATTTGATGTGTACAGGGTAAAAAGCAAGGGACCTAGAATTGATCCTTGCGCTACCCCTGAGGCTACTGCCAGTGGGGACGGCGTAACTGTATCTATCTTGACACACCTCGTTCGCTGTGTGAGATAATTACTAAAAAAGTTTATAACACTAGGAGAAAAGTTGAGAGATTCAAGAATGGCTAACATGATTGGAAAGCTAATAGTGCCGAAGGCCTTTGTAAAGTCCAAAAGTACTACAACTGTAATACGACCACTGTCTGTTTCGCTGAATATATCATCCGTTATTTGAACTAGTGCAGTTTTGCAGTTATGATAAGGCCTAAACCCAGACTGATATGTCGGTAATATATTGTTTTTAGTTACATACTTTCGTATTTGTGCTTCCACAGCCTTTTCCAGAATCTTGGACAAGAGTGGCAGAATGCTTATAGGTCGCATATCATTATAATCTGTGGGATCAGGTTTTTTTGGTATAGGTTTCACTATAGAGATTTTCCAAGAGTCTGGGAAGGTAGAAGTACTCAAACACTGATTGATAATATGAGTTAACAGCGGTATGATATTTGGGCAACACTGGAGTACCATTTTAAGGTTTATCCTGTCCGCACCCATAGCATTTGATTTCAGATTGTAGAGAAGTTTTTGTACTTCAAAATCATCGACCATTTGGAAGCTAAATGATTCTTGATTTAAATTTTTATTAATGTAGTAATTTACTGTATCATGACTAGCTGGCAGTTGAGGGATAGATTCTGAAAAATATTTGTTTAGTTGCTCAGAATTTTTCAATGTGTTGGGGATGTCAAGAAGCTTTTTACCCAAATTCACAAAATGCATGTCGCGCCAGATATAACTCACTCCTTTTGTTCGTAGTTGATACTCAAAGTAAGCTTTCTTTTCGTTCTTACACATCAATGTGGTGTAATTTTTTAACATTTTGAAATAAGCATGATGGTTAAGATTTCTTGTGCGTTTCCATCTGGTCTTTGCTTTATTTCTGAGAAAAATGAGAAGGCGCAAGTTATCTGTCAACCAGGGTGCATAGGGTTTGGACACTTTAATGGTTTTATATGGAGCATGTGCGTCAAACAACTGTACGATTTGATCATTCAGAAATATAATTTTTTCATTTATATCCGGAATATTTTTTAAATTTTCGAAAGGTATTGCCTCTGGATCAGAGAGAAAATTTTGTGAATTAAAGTTTTTAAAGTCCCTGACCTTCAAAGAACAATAAACTAAATCATGATCTGATATGTTATCGACAGAAATCACACCAGACGATTGTACACAGTTGCGGTCGGATGCCAATATTAAGTCTATAAGAGTCTGACTTGACAAAGTGACTCGTGTTGACTCATTAATAAGTTGAAAAAGATCCAAGGCTTCAAAGGAAGCTTGGATTTTTTTACATTGTGTGGATTCAGCCTTCAGTAGATCAACATTCAGATTACCGAGGCAAAAAACCGCATTGGATCTGGACGACAGATATTCTATGGACTGCTCTAGGGAATCCAAATATGTACTAAATAAAAAATTTGGAGGCCGATATGTTACGCATATACCAACTTTTTCTTTCCTAACCTTCAGTATGATAGATAGTTGTTCAATATTGACATCCGATTCCAATCTGTCATAGGTTATGTTTGACTTCAAATAAATACAGACTCCTCTACCTCTGTTAAAAAATCGGTCATTTCTTATTAAAGTATATCTAGGAATATCAAGCATATTGTTGCTCACTGCTGGAGTTAACCAGGTCTCGCTAAGACAAAGAACATCATATTCTTTATCTAGAATAAGCTGTTTAAGCAAAGCGAATTTGGGTACTAGTGACCTTACATTCAAGTGAGCAATTAAAATGTTGCTGTCCTGCATTTAGAATTTAAGCATTCAAAAAATAAGGCTAACGCATAAATATATATACAACAAATAGATTCTCAACGAGCAGAACAGAATAGCAGCACAGTATTATGTTAATAATAAAAAAAGTAGTTGAAGAAATTTTACTCACAATTTGCGGACGACAGTAAACTCTCCTGGTATAAAAACAGCGTAATTATGTTTTAATTCATTTTGCGTTTATATGGATTTTGCGAAAAATAGATAAAAATAAAAAAAATATTAACTGGTTATTTTTTTCCACTCTTAGTTTTGGGGTTGTAGTGCACTTTTGGTCTTTTTCGTTTATGCTCAATAGTTTTTGTATTTTGCGGCGCGTGCTTCTACCGTGGCTGCGTCTTCTTCACTTTGGCAATCTTCACCTCCAGATGAGTGACCTTCTATGTTTTCCTCAAGTTTCTGCAATTCCTCTATAGTGTACAGATGGTCCTCAACTTCTAAGCAACTTCCTTTGATTTTAGCAGGCAGTTTTTGCTGCTTTGCCTGTTTTAAGTGGTAAACCAGTCTTTTTTGCTTCTGTCTCTCTTCATACGAGATATCATGAGCTATTGCTATGCCCGTTCCTTTCAATTTCTGGACACTATTGAACAAGTCTTGTTTCGTGAGAAATGAAACAAATTCTACTATTATAGGAGAACAATCGTTATTGTTGTCAACTTTGAAAATGTTATTTATGTCCCTGTTTGTGATTGTCACACCCAGAAGAGTTTGAGTTGTTTCTTTAAATGTTTATAGTCGAAGAGATTTATCTTTGACAGAAAGGCCAAAAACCACAATGTTATTCCTTCGTATCTTTCTTTCTAATGAAGAGACTTTCGACTGTAGTTTAGCCACTTGATCGTTGACATCCGTCAAACTAGCCTTTATTTGCTGAAGGCTGCCATTCAGTTCTTTTTTTATTCCAATTGTTTGCTGTGTATTAGCCGTTTGAATGAGTTTCAGCAGTTCTGCGGAGGACAAGTCTCTTACAGGAACTGAATTGTCTTCATTCATGTCGAATTTACATGTGTTTCTCTGACAAAACGATACACTTTTTGTCTGCAAGCAATTCTCGACCTTACAGCAGTGATAATAAATGAATCGCTAATTAAGACGCCTTATTAAATATTTGCACTATTCACAACACTAGCAGCTGCTCAGGGACGCCTTTTTTAACTTGTTGGTTGAAAATCACGAATGTTTACTGTCCCTTTCTCAGAGAACTGAGATTAATTTCATGACACGTATGACGAGAGGTGCTACCGTGTTGACGACGCTACTCTGCTTCTCAAATCAATTCAATCATTTGCCCGTTACACAATACAGAACGACCTAAAGCAATACTCATATGTATACTGAATTTCCCTGACACGTGATCTTCTCGTAACAAAAAAGTGTTGAAACAAAAGCTGAGTGGAATATTTGACAGTACTACACGGTCTGTCATAATACCATGCTTTCGTAACATTTTTTTTGCACTTCAACCCTTGCAACTTACCCCCAACTTTGTTTTCTCAAATAGCACCTAATAGTTTTTCCTACACAAAATAAGTCTTTATTTTATTTAAAATGTCATAAGCATAAAATAAATAAAATAAAGATTTGTTTGAGGCATAATATTTTCGTAAGAAAAACCGATAAAAAATAAAACTAAGTGGGTCTTTCAAGGGTACCGAATGACCTATCATACCATGCTTTCGAAACATTTTTTTACTTCAACCCCTAAAACTTACCCCCTATTTTTCTACAAATAGCATCTCACAGTTCTTCCTACGTTAGTGAGGTCATTATTTAATTTAAAACCTAGTAGTGGCTTTGACGTCATACCCAAACCAACTTTTTGGTTAACATTAACATTAACATAACATAAATAATATGAGGATTTGAGGCGAATATTTTCGTAATAAAAAAGCATAAAAAACGCATTTGTTTTCAAAAGCATGTATTGTAGGTCATTCAGTACCCTTAAAAACCCAATTGGTTTTATTTTCAATCGTTTTTTTTGCGCCAAGCAAATTCTTATTTTATTTATGTTATGCTTGTTATTTTACGAAAAAAATAAGTTTGCATATGAAATCAAAGATAGTACAAAGATTTTAAATAATATAAGGACTTAATTTGTTTATAAAAAACTATTTAATGCTATTTGAAAAACAAAAGATGAGGGTGAGTTTTAAGGGTTGAAGTAAAAAAAATGTTTTAAAACCATGGTATGACAGTCCCTATAGTACTTTCAAAAATTCCACTATGTTTTCGTTTGAACTCTTTTTTGTTACGAGAACATCACGTGTCAAGGAAATTCAGGCACACCCTGTATATCTACTGGTCCTTGGTTTCTGTAATAGGCAAGGCAATGTTTGGATGGTCCTAAAAAAGGGTGTTACGCCGCCGCCAAGTGAATAGACAACCTATTGTGAATATAACATATTTTTCAGTCTTACGATCCCTCATCCCTCCACCACCTCAATTTCACCCCTAAAATGCCTAAAAACGATGTCTGAATTTTTTGGTTTTTTGCTAATTAGTCCACTGTCCATGCACCAATTTTCAAAATCATAGCAGCATTACCTAGTACAACCCCCGCAGCGTATCGCTACCCAAATTTCATCACAATCCACGCAGCGGTTACTGAGATTACTAGGCTAGAAGAACGCCAACAGACAGGCAGACAGGCCGACAGACAGACCAAGAGACCCGCAGACCGACGAAAATGGGTAACGTGGATTTTTGTTATGTACATATGGTAAAAATCTCAAATCGAAAATTTTCGCCTTCACAATACTCCTCTCAGCCTCTCACCTACCAGTATGAGAAGTAGAAATCTCGTCTTAGTTATTTGAGTTGATAGTTCGCATCAATCTAATAAAATTTTTTGTGATTTTACGTTTGGAGTGCATAAGTGATACGGTTATAAATATAATAAAACAGTATAATATCATAAAATGATAACATAATAGAAATTAGCTATTTACGTATTACTCTACATAGTAGCAAAATGAATATTTTTCCTAGACTCAATATTCACACATCGTGCGACAAAAGGCTTGTTTCTTATTTAAAACATTGTTTATAATAGGCTGAACTTAATGGTGCAAATTATTAGCTTTAGAATAACCCAGAAAAATATCGACTGCCTTAAACATATTAGTTCCCCAAGTAAAAACCCCATTCAGAAGGTCAGTACAAAAATTATCAGTTTTGATTTTCTATACTACTACCATTCCTCGGAATTTCCTTAAAGGATTTAATCGACGGGTATTACCTATATTACAAACACTAAATTCCAATGGAAATTGTTTACAATAAAAAATTAATTAACACACTTCTGATGAAATGACGTACGATAGGATGAGCACGTTTATCTGAGTCACCCTGTTTGGACTTTGATCTTCCATGCGCGCATGCTTTTTTTAAACCGTTAACATAATTGGACTTCAGCTCCTTTTAGTTGGAAAATATACCGTAAATATACATAAAATACTATAAAATAAAGCTAAACTAACTTCAAAACACGACTGTGTGCTATGGAACATGAAAAACAGTTTATATTGTAAACATACGCTCTCGCATACGCTTAAGACTACCTTTACGTGGCGTGATATGCCAGATCACCAGTACCTATGGACAGTATCTAGTGTCTGACCGAAGCTACTTTTTACGGCCGAAACCGAAACCGAATTTCGGCCTCCGTCTCAGTTTCGGCCGAAACCGAAACATCCATACAACGTCAGTAATTTTTTCATGGATATAAAAATGAATAACGTATCATCAGCGTTATCACATCTTATTTCAAATAAATTATCTATACTTTTTGAAGTAAGAAGTTAATCCGAACCAAATATCAACTATTCCATATTTATATTATATATTTTATCTACTAAATAACATTCCAAACCTTGGTCATTCTTTATGACACTGTTATCAATTAGCTGCCTTAAAAATAAATTTCAGAAGCACCTACGTACTAAGTATTTTCGAAAGTAAGGAGTTTTCTCTGAATTTAGGAAGCTGTTGTGAGCTTCATTAAGCTACAGCTATTGCTGGTTATCAGAATTTATAACTGAACAATCTAATATTGTAATATTGTAAGCGAGAAACAATAATCTATCAACTTTCTTTGCAAATTGCTTCTTCAGTCTGAATGAATTTGACTAGTAGCATTGTTCAGTGAAAACAGTCGTCGGTAAGGCAGACGTGATTTTTAGGGGAACCTTTCTCAAAGAAAGACTGAAATTCTATTAAGAGTAATATCTGCGTTCCTTTGCAACCTTGGCTCCGATAAGTAGGCTTCATAACTTGTGATATCTACTCAGTTAAATGACATTTCTTCGCTTGAAGATTAATGCTCCGAAGGCGTCCGATCGCAGCGCGAAATCTATCGAATTTAATTTCGGTTTGGCCGAAACTAGGCCGAAACAGAAACCGAATGTTCGGTCGGACACTAACAGTATCTGTAGTAGCAGTAGTAGCTGCGGGGCGGCGCCTGGCAAGTAGGCGCCAGTAGGCCCTATTTATCATCCCTCCTATCCCTCAGCCACCTCTGCATGCCTCGCTCTCCCTGCCAAATCTTCTCGACCTTTTAACAAACGCCAGTATGTAGACCTAGCTTAGAGAGTGTAGTTCCTCTGTCTGGAGTCTACCGGATTCAAAGATCTCGTATCTCAGCCCTCCTAGCAGCTCACGTTTAGCAAGGTAGGCTATTTAATCGGCTTCCTCACAGCCCATACAAAGGGAGTCTTCTTCAGTTATATCAACAGTGTTAGATGCCACCTGAGCTTGCAGTACCCCGACAGAATAGCCACGAGACTTCTGACTGCCGATTGGCCTTGATTCCGTAGCCATGCTGATCTAAATGTGTTTAGCCCGTCTATCAAACCCTTGGCTTGATTGCATCCCTCACTTTGCCTCCACCATTCATGTATGGTATCATTCGCCCACTTCTTGACAGCTGACCTACCTACCTTACCTACAGACTACTTAATCCTGTAGCGAGCTCCGGGCCAACAAATTGTCCTCTGGTGCCGAGTTTGGTAAGCTTATCGGCTTCCTCATTACCAAGAACCCACGTACGACCCGGGACCACATCAAAGTAACTTCCTTCAGCGGCGGAGTCAGAATAAGCTTCTAATTCAAAATCAAACAGAGGCGTACCACTTTTACTTCCCACACCGATAAGTGAGGGGAGTATTGTGATCGCGAATATTTTCAATTTTGAGATAACACGCTTTTTGGGCGTTTTATGATGTCTACATAACGAAAATCCATGTCACTCATTTCCGTCGGTCTGTCGGTCTGTTGGTCTGTCAGGCTGTCTGTCTGTCTGCCTGTCTGTCTGTGCGCGTTTTTCTAGCCTCGTAATCTCAGTAACCGCTACATGGATTGTGATAAAATTTGGGCAGCGATATGCTGGGGGCTCGTAGTAGGTAATTTTCTTATAATTTTGAAAATCGGTAAAGGGGCGCCGGAGTAATTAGCAAAAAACGAAAAAAAACTAAATATCCCTCAAAATTCGTTTTTAGGTATTTTAGGGGTTCCTGATCATTTTCTACCTTTTTTGGGTGGAGGTGAAATTGGGGTGGTTGAGGGGTGGGAGGTTGTAAATCTCAAAAATGTGTTGTACTCATAATAGGCTATCCATTGACCTGTGAAAGAAAGACCTAGCGGCATAATACTCTTTTTTAGGCCCATCCGAACATTGCCTTGCCATTGCCTTTCTGATAAATACATAGGAATATTGCTTCAGATCGTTCTGTATTGAGTAACGTAAGTTATGGAATGGATTTTAATGAAACTTTGTCACAGTATTATTATTGCAGCGATGATGGAAAACACGTATGTTCTGGAAAAATCGAGTCAGTGGCGGCGCAGAAATAATAAAAAATCATAAAGAAATAAAAACGCCTCAAACTTTGTTTTTAGACGTTTTAGGGATTCCTGATCATTTTCTACTTTTTTTGGGTAGGGGTGAATTTCGGGTGATTGGGGGGTGGTTGGAAAACTGAAAAATTTGTTGTAATCATAATGGGCTGTCCATTGACCTGTGAATGAGAAACCTAGCGGCATAACACACTTTTTTAGGTCCATTTCAACATTGCCTTGCACAGTATAGAAACCAAGGGACTTTGGGGAATTTGTGATGTATACAGACATACGAGTATTGTTTTAGATCGTTCTGTATTGCGTAACGCAATTATTCAATTGCTTTTGACACAATATTACCACCGCGGCGAGGATGGAAAACGTGTATGTTTTGGAAAAATCGTGTCAACGGCGGCGCAGCAATAATAAAAAACTAAAAATATAAAAACAGTTCAAACCTTGTTTTTAGGCGTTTTTGGGGTTCCTGATCATTTCCTACGTTTTATTTGGGTAGGGGTGAAATTGGGGTGGCTGGGGGGTGGGGGGTTGTAAAAGGTTTGTTGTATTCATAATAGTTTGTCCATTGGCCTATGGAAGAAATACGTACCGGCGTATTTTGTGAACATTTCCTTGCCTATTACAGAAACCAAGGGACTTAGAGTTTTGTGATGTATACATATACGAGTATTGCTTAATTTCGTTGTATGTTTGTAGCAAAAATTATTAAATTGATTTTAATGAAATTTCGACACAGAAGTGACTATCGCGGCGAGAGTGGAAAACGCGCCAGTGTCTGAAAAATCATGTCAGTGGTTGCGTAACAATAATTAAAAAACTAAAAATATAAAAATAGCTCACACTTCGCTTTTAGATGGTTTAGAGGCTCCTGATCGTTTTGCATCGTTCAGTTGAGGCATGCAAAATGAAAACTGTGGCATCCTAGTCAGGGCCGTATATAAGGGGGGGTTTGAACCCCCCAAATCCCCCCATGAGTATTCCCATGAATGAAATAACTACTAAAATAATACAAAATAATAATAATCAAGGATGCTTTCTCCAAGCTTAGTGATTTATTTTACTACTAACCAATCCCTCGGCGCTCATAACACATTAGCAGCGATACAATTTATACAGATTCGAAGCAAATTAAGACATTACATATTCTTTTATACGTGAACCCCCCCCCTAAAATCACCATGAACCCCCTCCATGGTCATCGCCTAGTTACGGCCCTGGTCCTAGTTTCTAAGGAGGGAGACGCAAGAAACTATTTACGAGAGTTTTTGTGTTGGACGTTTTTTTGCGAGCGGGTGGCCGATGATTTGGTTGCAAGGGGATTTCAGACTATAGCTTGCAATGGGAAAACAATAAAACGAAATCATTATTATGTGTGGGAAGTACTGAGTCAATCAACTTGACCCTTGGTACATGGCCACAATATACTAAGTTTCATAGAGGAAACTAAAGCGTTAGGTACCAAAGTTATTACAAAAAGTATTTTTTTATTAGAACTTTAACACCCTGTAGCTCGAAAGCTATGACAGTTAGGACATACATTCATATAAAGTTTTCTACTCAAAACAACCCAGGGAATCGCCCTCTAAAAATTTTGTACATCAATATGAAACATCCTGTATGTTCTCCATGATTCCTGTTAATTCATTATCCTATGGTAAAACCATCCATAAATGAAGTCATGGGTCCTTCTTACAGCTCATTACTCTTGTACCTTTCTAACTCTCTATAAGATTTTGCAGCTTTTGACATAAATATTATGACTTGTATAAATAGAAAGTTGAATGGAGGCGAACGTCGGCGTCGCGCGTCGGTCGTGCCGCAGCGACGCCGACGCCGAAGCAAAGCGGTAGTCGCTGGCAATCAGACATCGCGCAGCACGGCGCGGGGCGTCCATCGGCTTACATCATCCTCTTTATATAACCCGCCGAGCAGAGAATGGCGCAGCTTCGTTCCACACGTTACCTCACAAACTGCATGGCATGTGGCAGATGAGATGTAAGGTCATGCGCAGTTCAGCAGCATAGACTTTCAGTCATTAGCGATGGAGAACAACTATCGATGGCCGCGACTATCGATATTTGTGCTAAAACTATCTGAAATAAGCAATAGATTTAGATTGCTTCTTAAAACTCTGTTGATGCTAAACGGGAGTTAAGAATTGTTGTGACTTGGACGTATTAAAAGCAATGGCAAAAAACTCTCTAAATGCTTGAATGAACTTGCACCTTAAGTAAATGCCAACAGATTTGGTGTCTGTGTGCTAATCTTTATTTTCGGTGTTGGTTAAGCGACAATGTTCGAGATATTTCAAAATTTCTAGATTAATTCACTCCTCGATCTCGTTTATGGTTATAAATACATAGATATTCTATATGTGTGTGGGGTTAAATACTAATATTAAATCTTTTAAGATTGTGTTTCTATTCTTGAGTAATCGACTCATAAATACGACCAACATTGGTCTTCAGTCTCTATTACATCTGTGACTAATTATATTGCATTTTCATATACAGGGCGAGTCCTAAGTTCATTCTTAGCAGCACTAATAACAGTAATACCAAAGTTTACGGAATAAATATAAGTTGGATCACTCTCCGTCGGCACTTTGAAGATCTCACATCAAAGCGATGCCGCGGCCGCACGCGCCAGTGAGTTTTTGCGTTGGTTTTTGCCCAAGTACGAGGGTCTTTTAGCGGGGACTTGCTAACGCCAGGGTTTTACGTATATACGAGCGTCATTGAAAGACTATGTATTGACAGCCGATTTAGACATACAAATACAAATATAACGTTTATTTTGCTAATACACTAGGTAACTAAAGTAAAGTAAAACCATTACTAATGAATCTCAAATGATTTCACATATTGTAGCTGTCTCGTAGATACGTAAAAATTGGTTCAAAGGTGCTGAAGTATTTTTACCTTTTTACCGTTTTGTTTATTTGGCATATTTCTGAGACCACAGCTTATAAAATTTATGGTATAATATATAGGAACTCGTATGTACAGTTTTAGAAGATAATGATGTGGAAATGCTTCACATGGATGTCAATAAATATTATTGACATTTTGCTTTTCAGTATCATTCCAATTGCTACTGTAGAAACTAAATTGTTAAAGTTATCAATAAAAATATTTCCGAGCTCTAAAATATAATTCAGAATGTCTCTAGGTGGTATGGTAAGACCACCGAATGAATATTTTGTCTCACTATACGCTTTTAGCGTGATACAATCCTTTAAGTACCTGTAGGCCTGTAGGCCTCGAATTAATCACTTTAGACGTGTGCTGATTTGTTGGAATTGTTTTATCGGGTGGAACACAGAACGGCACAAATGTACAGGGTGTCCCATTATTAATTTTGAATCGGACGTCACGTGACCAAAAACAAATACCTCATTGGATATGTAATTCTCTACTACTGCCCAGTTTCGACCTATTGCGTGTCCTAATCGTCGTGAAACATGTATTTATATCCTCTATATTTCAAGGTTCACCACAAACTAAGGATGGATATGATTGTCATTTTCCATCCGTTAATAAATTTAATTGATAAAATCAAACTTCTGAAAATATTATCCATTTCCTGCAAACAAATCCGATATAACAAAATCCGATATTTTTGAGACACTGTATACACTTCGCGTTACACACGTTCAACCACTACTTTGCGTCGCCCCGTATCTCCCGGCTGACGTCGGTACACTGCTACCGGTGGACCGGGGAGACGGGGCAAGGGGCAGGCTGTTTTGATATTTTTGCGGAGTGATCCAATTTATATTTATTCCGTAAACTTTTCCGTAAACTTTGGTAATACCTACCTCATCAGCACAGATTCTATGACTACCCTGCAATCTATTAAAGACAGTCAATGAAAGCATCCACTGGTTCGAAAAATTATCGAACAACGTAATGGGCTCGCCCGAAAGGCAAAAATGATTATTTTTATTTGGGCCCCAGGGGGTCCAAACATTGCCGGTAAAGAACAAGCAGATTCAGCAGCCCGAAGCGCCATCTATGATGGAATTTCTGTAAACATAGTTGCCCCCGACGATCTTAAATCTTTATCTAAGATACGTCTGATGCAAGTTTGGCAGAGTCAATGGGTGCAAACAACTAGGCACTTACGGAACTTGCAACCAACCATTATAAAATGGAAGTACCCGCCAGGATTGAATAGACGAGAGCAAGTCAGTTTAACAAGAACAGGCTGGCATCTGGACGGGATGTATGTAACTCTAGTATCTCGGGAACGCGCGAATGACTACGCTCGAATCCACTCGCGCGTAAATCGCTTTATCTGGACAGGCTCTTAGACACACCCGTTTAACCACATCCCACCTTCTCCTCGGACCTAGGCCAATCCTATGTTTAGAATGTCCATGTACTCTAACAATTAAGCACGGTATTCTGACCTGTCCAAAATATGATATTATCCGATCACAATGCTCGATACCAAGTACTTTTTAAGGATGTTTTACAAATACACAAGCCACTAAAAACCTATTATGCTTCCTAAAAACTATAAATCTCGATCTCAAAATGCAGAATTGAAATAAACCCCCCTTTCATTTATTTATGTTCCCTACTGCTCCTGAATATCCATATCCATGTGAACCCGAAAATACACACATGTGTAAACCGAGAACTTTGAAACAAAATGATATACGGCTAATAACCTTGGATGTTGATGCCATGAAGTAACGGGAAGAATCATACTTTTTTCAAACCATGTATAGAAGTCGTTAAAATAAACAACTTCTTCAAATAACTTTTTCCAGAAAACTGAAAAATAAGCGAGGTACAGAATAACAAAGGTATATCATGCCTTGTGTATCAAGACGTACCTAGTCTGTTTATGGTTAGTTTTTTGTCCGGATTTTTGTCAAATCGATAGGCATTGTACGACTGTACGTGACAGATAATCCGGTAGTCACTTTTTGTTTATCGTTGTTAATTTTAACTGGTAAATCCTAAAAGTGCCAAATTATTGTGAAACAACTTTTAGAATTTCCAATTTAAAATTAACTATGATTGTCTGAAAGTGACTAGTACACTAATTGACACGTACAATGCCTGATCGATACGACAAAAATCCGAGCAAAAAGTAAACATAACAGACTAGGTACGTCTTGATACACAAGCCCAGATTTACTTTTTTGGTTCTGTGCCTCGCTTATTTTTCAGTTTTTGGAAAAGGGTGATTTGAAAAAGTTGCTTACTTTAACGACTTCTATACACAGTTTAAAAGTATCAGCTTGGGACTCACCCAGTATATTAGGTTCTCACGAGCTTTCAAGACTGTTTTCAGACCGTTTCTGTGCCTCGCTTATTTTTCAGTTTTTGGAAAAGGGTGATTTGAAAAAGTTGCTTACTTTAACGACTTCTATACACAGTTTAAAAGTATCAGCTTGGGACTCACCCAGTATATTAGGTTCTCACGAGCTTTCAAGACTGTTTTCAGACCGTTTTGGGATTTTGGATTGTAGATGTTTCCACGATAGGTTTCCAAACGCTTTTCGAAACGCATTCAAAACGTTTTCAACTGACACTCTTGAAAAGTGCCATTTCCTAGTTTTATAACCTATGTTGTTATACCAATACGCACTGAGTGTTGACATGTTCGTCTTAAATTTGAGTGCAAACATAAAAATGTTTCGTTTGAAATTTCAAACAAACTTCAACAAACATAAAATAGTAACATTAGACAGCAACGCTCTGCGCATGGTCCATTTCGAAACGTTTTGAAAGCGACAGCAGGTGTTTCTACTAGCTTTGAATCTCGATACTTCCCAAAAATTAGCGAATCAAGAATGTTAGGGTGGAGTTATTTTTAAAATTAGTGCGTAATTATTTGCTTGACGAATAAAATAGGTAAGTTTTGCCAACACCAGTTTTTTTAGCAGTAGTTGGGGCACTCTTTATCCCCCATAAACGAACAAGAAAATCAAAAAGGGAATGGTCCAAAAGATGGTTTATACGTAGGAAGCATTATTCAAGAGCCAATATATTAAAAGAGCTGAAAGTACATGTCGAGTTAGCGGACTATAGATTTCGTCTTTACATCGACGTAATACCATATATGTTGAAACCTGCATCAGCGTCACCAACCAAAACGGGATTGCAGACTCTGGATCACTGCAAGCCGCAACTGATGCTATACGTGATTCAGTACTACACACGCTGCTACTAGCATACATCATGAAACGTAGAAGTCGATGCCTGCATCGCAGCATGCATCAACGTCTGTAGGCCGCTTAAAGTGCAGCCATATTGCTCCTCTAAACAAACTTGTGAAACGCTTGCAGGAACATAGTTAGCATATTGGATTGGTCGGACGGCGGCAGTGGCAGCGCACGGCTCTCTCTTCGATCCCATCCAATCGCCGAAGTAGTGACCTTAGCTACCGCTACGCGCGTTGTAACGCCGTGTTTGTAACCCAGTTAGCTAGATTTCGCGCGACGCAGACCAAAATAGAGAGATCGACTGGTGTTTCGCAATTGAGCGATTTCTCGTTCTTCGTATTTGTGATTATTAGTTAGTTGCGTTAGTGATTAGTAGCTGTCACCAGAATGCCCAAGTACCAGGACCCACCACCGTACGGCCCACCACCAGCTGCTCCCCCTAGCTATGCGCAAGCCGTTGGGGGTGTACCACCCTCTAGTCCTTATGTTCCAAACCACTCACGTAAGTTGTGAAAAGGATTTGAAATGCTTAAATAGAAGAACACGTAATTCGTCTAACTTAACAAAAATTACGATTCATATATACAGGGTGTCCGTAAATTTACTTGACACGTATGATATTTTCGTAACAAAGAAATGTTTAAACGAAAACTGATTGGAATGTTTGAAAATTCTACAGGGTCTATCATACCATGCTTTAAAAAAATTTCTGCACTTCAACCCTTAAAACTCATCCCCAACTTTTTTTTTCAAATAGCGCCTAATAATTTTTCCTACACAAGTTAGATCCTCATTTTATTTAAAATCCTATAGAACCTTTGATTTTGTACATAAACCTATTTCTTTTCTAAAGTCATACGCATAAAATAAATAAAATGAGGCGTAATATTTTCGTAAGAAAAAAAAAGAATAAAAAAGGAAACTAAGTGGACCTTTCAAGGGTACCGAATAACCTATCATACCATGCTTTCGATTTTTTTTTACTTCAACCCCTAAAACTTACCCCCTACTTTTTTCCAAATAGCACTCCACAGCTTTTCCTACATTAAGGAGGTCATTATTTTATTTAATATTTTGTAGTGCCTTTGACTACATACACAAACCTTTTTTTTCGTAAAATAATTAAGATAAGGTAAATAAAATGAGTATCTGTTTGAGGCGTACTATTCTCTTAATAAAAAAGCATAAAAAAGTCATTTGTTTTCGAAAGCATGTATTATATGTCATTCATCGGTACCCTTAAAAAGCAAATTAGTTTTATTTTTACCCGTCTTCTTGCTTCAAGCAAGTTCTTATTTTATTTATGTTATGTTATGATTTTACGAAGAAAATAAATTAGCGTATAAAATCAAAGGTATTGCAAGGTTTTAAATAATTTAGAGATTTGATTTGTGTAGAAAAAAACTATATGGTGCTTTTTGAAAAACAACAGTTGAGGCTGAGTTTTAAGGGTTGAAGTACAAAAAAAATTTTAAAAGCATGGTATGATAGACTACAAATTCCACTCAGATTTTATGTTGAACTTTATTTTGTTACGAGAATATCACGTGTCAAGGAAATTCAGGGACATCCAGTATACCTCTGCAGTGAGCTGGCCAGTGGCGTGCCATAATGGCCCGTGGTGCAGCCTCGACTACCCCGAGCAAGCTTTCTGCATAGTAAAAACTGTAAAAATTATACTTATTTTATAGCGGCTGAATATGTCTTTAACTCATAACTTTCCATAATCAAATTAAATATCAATACAGTATCAAAACGACTAGAACAAGTGGCCACATTGCCACATTACACTGATACGATGCGTATCTGTGCCATTAATCGATGTATAATCCTATTTTATGTACGGTCTATGAATTCGTATTCTTCAAAAGCTCGAACGAAAAAAATCAATATACAAAGTTGAGGGCACACAAATTTTTCTCTATTTATAAACCGATTTGAAATTTCACCGTAGACAGTAGTTTCGTTTTCACCCAGTATAGACAGTATAATTTTCCAAGTAAAGGAGGCCCCGTGAAAAAAATTGCGGGGGGGGGGCCCGAAGACCTTGGCACGCTACTGGAGCTGGCCCACTGAGTAAAGACCAATGGTTAAAAAAACGGGAAGGAATATTATAATACAATATTTCCCACACCGTGGCCATTGTAATCGTGAAAATTTTTGAAATTGGGACAATTTGTTTTATGGACGTTTTATAATGCATGTAGCACAAACATTTATGTTACTTATTTCCGTTGGGTTGGGATGTTCCCCGTAATCTCAATAACCGATTCAACGATTTTGATAAAATTTGGGGTGCTATATACTGCCAGGACGTGGTAGGTAAATCTGTTAGACTTTCAAAAATCCATGCGTTGATGCGAATAATAGGCAAAAAACGTAAAATATCAAAATTGCTCTAAAGTGCCTGAAAGTTTTCCAATCTCTAGGGGAGGGGTGAAATTGAACTGATTGGAGAATATGGCGGGGTAAAACTCCAAAATTTTGCTAAAATTTTTTATGCAACGTGATATGGTATCAGCAAAAACAAGTATCCTCAGAATCGCCCTAAACTGCGTATTTAGGCATCCCATAACAACCTAGTTTATCTATACATTTTTTTCCACATTGTAAAACGACAGAACTTGATAGGATCCGATGGCGCGTTATGGCTTAAAAATAAACAATATGGGTTACTATCCGTGATGAAAACAGGATTTGATTGTGCAAGTAGACACTGTATTTTCATAGAATCGGACACCTCAATGTATTCGAAATTTCAGCTTTCTTGAGGTGCTGGTTCCAAGAAGGAATCCACTCAACTACAGACCAATAGTTCTGCTTTCGATAAAGAAGAAATGCTTCAATCGAGACTCTCGATTAGGGTATTTCAGAAGCTATCGCTTTGAGAGCTTCTGAAATGTCCTATACTTCATCGCTCAATCAACGACAAGCAATATTAATTTGGCCTGGCTTAGAGCCTGGCCACATCTCCACGTCACGACGTCGTCAACGTGGAACGGTGTGGTGTCGCTGCAGGGTACCGTTGCCACGACGTGCTAGTGACGGTACGGCCGTGGAACGCCACGTCGAACGTCGTCGCCGACGTGTGGCTAGAAGGCCCAATTTTATCAACAGGCGCATTTTAACGAAGGCTTTGACCAATCCGAGCAGCCCATTCAGAAGCATGTTGAAAGGTGAGGATGCCCTTGGATCCTGCCCATCTTATATCCTCAGGTTCAAGAATCCTGGAACGTAGTATGGTCTGCCTGTGATACCTGTGATACGAATATATTTTCAATGGTCTCATAGAAAAAGGTCTAATGGCGTCAAATCATTAGATCTAGCAGGGCATTCTATAGGCCCTCTTCGCTCAATCCATTTACCTGGAATCGCATCGTCTAGCCATTGCCGAACCGGAAGAACATAGTGAGGAGGAGCGCCCGCCTGGCTGGAAACACATTTGAGCCTCATCAAGTATAGGGTTTCCATCTTCTTCGATTTGGTTTTAAATGATTTCAGTGATGAGCGGATCCAAGATATCCAAATAAATGGCTCCATTTAAATTTCCGTTAATAAACAATGGCCCAATTACTTTGTTTCCCAAAATGCCTGCCCATACATTCATTTTTTGGGAGTACGGGGTACGCCCTTCTACAAAAGCATGAGGATTTTTATTGCTCCAATATCTGCAGTTACGCTTATTAACAAATCCAGTTAGATGAAATATGCATAGGTACATCAGTGAAGCAAATATTCTTCTCCTTCGTTTCAATTTGTTGCAGCTCGTACACTGTCCAGTGGGTTATTATTATTATTTTCAACAAAAAGGTGCAGCCCAGGCTGCGACCCAGCTGCTGTTCCACTACCCAGTGAGTACTCCTCACTTCGTGAGGTGAGCAATCACAGAGAGTGCGAATCCTACGCCCTAGGTAGACGAAGGGATCCAAGGAATACTGCCTTCAGCATTCTGGCGGCTAAGATACGAGCCACCGCACACCGGCATTTTATGCAATGCAGATAGCTGCGTTTCTCGAAAATAAATCGATCGATTCAAAAAACAAAATAAAAGGCTTCGACATACCTTTAAAACAAGCTACTACTCGATACCTCTTGTCATTTAAAATTCTTAAGGGGATGACCCTGGGGAGAAGGGGCACAAGGGGTGAAGTAGTTTTAGACAAAAAAGTTCTGCCTCTTGACAAATATTTGACGTGTCTCGGCGTATTTTATTTTAATCAGTGGTTTTCCATAAATCCGTAGTGGGAAGTTTCCAAATGAACACGTTGTATAATACTTTATATCATATATATTTTAATATGCGCTATATGGTACCAGAATCGATTCCACCATTAAAGATTGCAATTCCAGTTACTAATACGTACATTTCACGTAAGAAGATAACAGTGACGTCATAGTTACATAGGTGCACTGTGTACGCATAATCAGCTGGCCGGCTGTCATGCAGTAACGTGGGCTACGTTGATTTGCGGAACGTCATTTGATAATCGTTTGTGTGCGAGTTATCTTGTGCGGCTTGTTTTTGATTTTGTGTGGTTTTACGATTTATCTAAGTCAAATGTGTCCCAATACATATGTACCAAAATCAATTGACTTGAGGTTGTTTTCAATGGTGTTCTCCATCAGCCAGTATTAGCAGTTTTTACCGATTTTTGCTGCACTGAATACCTCCTTCAGCCTGATCTATATTTTCGAACGATTTGGTATTTCAGATTATTGTATGGCAAAACATCATCTACAGGATGTGGAACAACTTTTATTATTTACGCATCAGCGTGCAGTATATTATTTTGAAGGTTTGTTTACAACTGCAGTTATTAGTGTGTTAACATCCTGATTGCATTAGGAAGTTGTCGGTCTATAAAACGCCTCCTCAAACACCATTATATTCCAGATTTTGAACCAGAAGCGTATTTGTCCGCATTCAAGTATGGCTGTGGGAAATCTCGCCGAGGATTATACACGTGTAATACGTGCTCCAAGATTATGCAATGAAGTTAAAAATAAATGTTTCTATTATCCAATAGTGACAACATTAGTATACCTAGTTCTCAGAATAAACCAGTGATCCCATAATCACAGAAGTAGAATAAGTCTCGGAATAAGCCTCTTACTGTAGATTAAGTTCCCGTACTTCCAGGAATCAGTTAAACTTGTATACTTGTATCATTCGAATTATTTGATATACGGGTGTGGCTTGATTAATCCGTGACTTTTTGAATTTTCCGCGCATTAGCTGTCATCTGCTATTTAATTTCTATTTGATATCCATGTAAAAAAAGTAAATACTGAAGCTAAAAAAAGGTTTGCTAAATACATGTGATACTGGGGGGGGGGGGGGAGGTAGAGGGTACAAGGAGGTGAAGTAGTTTTTGAATTAAAGGTTGTCTTTCTTGACGAATCTTTCGCGTGTCTCGCTGTGTTTTCTTTTAATCAGTGGTTTTCGATAAATGGTGGACAGTTTTCAAATGAACACCCTGTATATTAAACATATGTTGTAGCGCAGGACGTACTAGATTACCAGTAAAGAGAATGACCGCTACGACGATGCATAAAGATGCATAGGTAAAGACATGTTTTAACTAAATTTAAATGTAGTATAGCGTATTTATCCAATACTGCATACTTTTATGAACTAAATAAATAAGACATTAAGTGGCATTAAGTATTTATAAATAAAATAAAACTAGACGTAAAAGAAGGAAATATGACTGATTAGTAGTAAAATTGAGTATATCATTCGAAGACTTTATTAATTCAAAGCAGCATACAATTTTTAATTTTTGATATTTAAAATAAATTAAGAGATAAAGAAACGCCCTTACTTTTTTCACCGAATTCTTTACACTGCTGAATTTCCAATGATGACACAATACAGGGTACTGTCTTCGTAGTGGCGTTAGCTGTATACAAGATGTGTGCTAATAAATACAAATAGGAATATAGTAATGTTTTATGGAGACTTTTCAAACATCAATAAGGTGTACTGAAATTGAAAATGCGTTCCGTTAGTATTTCGCATAGTACTTCTTGTCATCTGATCTTTCTACAGCTTCCTAATAAATATTCGACTACTGTAGCCAAACATTTTGAAGACGCATAGAGAAATGTCGTTGAATATCTTGACTCGGTACTTCCCACACATTATCGATAATAAAAAATAAAAAAATTGGGGCTACCAAACTCCCTACCCTTTACCTTCCCAATTTAACTACCTACTTGCAGACACTATTTGCTATGAATGATCTAATGTTTCTGGACACGTCTGCGTACGATGTCCAGACTTGAGTAGCGATGAGACGGGTTAACTGGAAAAGCAGCACTGAAAGTAGTTTTCCGAAAAATGAAAAAACCAGATGTCGTGATTAGGGGCGTAAATAAGCATTTACGAATGGGGCACTGATTTTGTAAATTCATATAGACCAGCACTGTATGCAGCGATGCACGGTGAGGATGTCCTAATACGTAGTATTTTTCAAGTTATGGATTATGGATGACATATTTTTACAATATGCCTTACAAGGTTCGGCCAGGTCGGTAAATATGGAACAACGCATGCGTCTTCTTTGTAAGATAAGGGGTATAGAAAAATAGATCTTTGATTTTTTCTCATGCTGGTCACCTCAATTTCATCCCCTTGTGAAAAAAATTATTAATGATCTGGTACACTTAAAATGCGTAAAAACGAAATTTGAGCGATTCTGAGGATTTTTGTCATTTTAATAATTACTCCGCCGCCAATGCAACGACTTCCAAAAATATAGCTGCAGTACCTACTATAATTGATCCTACATTATGTCACAGCCCAAATATCGTCCAAATTGGTGTACCAGTTACGGAGATTACGAGATTGTAAGAACATAGGGTACTTTCCTGAATTTTGATATGAGAAGAAGTCCATAGATACATCTGCAAAGACAATGTTTGTATAGGTCTGTCAGGTACATATTTTCAGGGTACTGACAGTTCTTTGTGAATAAAAAAATATCTGGCGTTGCAGCTCTGAACATCCATGTTTTCAATTTACTCCGTGCTGGTGAAACTCATAAAACGTCTAAAACGACGTTCCTAGCAATTCCGGTACCGGTGCATCGATTTTCAAAGATAAAATACAACTACCTGGTAGCATATCACTCATCATCAAAATCGGTGCAGCAGTTACTTATATCAAGCTGGTAAAAAAATTGCGACGGACAGACAGACCGACATACAGACAAGCAGACAGGCAGATATATCGATGGAAGTGAGTGATATAGGTCTTTGTGACGTACGTGCTATTTGGAAACAAAAAGTTGGGGCTGCGCCTATCGGGGATGACGTACAAAAAAATATTTTCAATGCATGGAATGATAGACCCTATAGTACCTCCATAATTACAACTCAGTTCTTGCGTGAACCGTTTTTTGTTATGAAAATATCACGTGTCAAGAAAATTCTGGAATACCCGATATATGCCTGTCAAGAATGTCATATTATATGAAAATAAAACAAGTGATAGGTACTGAGCATTCCTTCATTTGTAGCCAATTATTGATTTAGCAGTGTATGTTGCATTATGACGTAGTTTTATCATTCTTCGACCATAAAAAGTGTACTGTACAATAATTAGCCTCATAATGGGTGAAATCGGACGATGCCTTGAAACACTTAGCTAATGCAAATCTCTGTAGTAAACTATACTGAAATAATCTACAACTACAATCTACAACTACGAACTATCGCTCTGTGCCATACAAATTAAGTGATGTAGTAGTCATCCAAATACATATTTGATATGTGAAACACGCATACAAATCTATAAACTATGTAATATTAATGAGAGGCATCATCTGCTATTTTAGTATTGTTTTGATGCTTCGTATATTGAACAATTTGAAAAGTATACGCGGTGGTCCACTTATAGTGGCCTCCCGTACCATAGATTTGTTGGATGTTTTATGATTCCTACATCATTAGTCCATATCACTATTATCGGTGGATTTGACGGTCAGTTTGTCAGTCAGTCTGCCGGTTAGTCTGTCGGAGTGTCTGTAGATGGATTTGTCTTTTGGCCTGTTTATCGACCTGTTTATCGGTTTATCCATCGGACTATCTGTGAGCATATGAATACATACAATTTTTCATTGTTGTCAGTAAACACTGTATACATGAAAGGAATAATTTAATTTTAGCATAAAGGATTGATCCTACGGATCCTCTGGATTAATTCATTGTTTGCTACATCGTTCTAAAAATTTGATACAAGTAAATTGGTTTACCAATTAACATATATTTCTTTCAATTACTATCATTGCTGATACTCAACTATTCCATAAACTTATGTACAGTCCATTGCGCGTAAGAAGATAACAGTGATGCCATATAGTTACATAGATGCGCTGTGTACGCATAATCAGCTGTTCAGCTGCCATGCAGTAAGTAGCCTGGGTTAGATTGATTTGCTGAACATCGTTTGGTAATAATTATTTGTGTGCAGTTGGTTTTCGATTTCGTGTGGTTTTCGTTTAGAGAATTTTGTAAAACGCTAGTTTATTATGTGGATTCCGGTAATACTACCTCAGATGTTTAGACTCTATGCTGGTTTTCAAAAAAGCTCCCAAAAATTGGGTTTTAGGTCAGCGTAAGATATGAAAGAAGGAAACACGTACTTAATGAAATAGTTAGTTTAACGTTCTCGCAATTGTAGTTGAAGATCCGCTTAGCAGTGGTACAGAAGAAATTAGTCGCTATTTGGGCATTGGTCAAACATCTATAAACATCAAGCACTTGAAAGACGACTTTGAAAACAGAATGAACATTTCTTTAAGTGGGGTCGTGCTTGAGTCCATGAAGCTACTCCTCTTTAATAGTGTGTTGTTTACAAATGGAGCTACATTTCTTATAAAATACAGCTTCACCGTTATTATTAACGGCCATGTAAACTGGCATAATTCACATTTTGATACCGATGTAAATCCAAATTTTTAGAGGCTTATTGACAACCAGTCTGGAAGCATTTGGGGTGGTATTATTGGAAACCGCATAATAAACTAACGTTTTCAAAATTTTCTAAATAAAAATTAGGAAAACCTGCTGGAAAATTGACCACTGGAGTTTTTGAGAATAATGTGGTTACAGTTGGATAGAGCGAATGCACATTTTACTATTAAAAGCCGAAACACTTTGAGTGAAAGGTTTCCTGGCAATTGTTCCGTCTGCGAGCCACGGCATCTACGATTTTTCCAATTCCTACGCGAGCCATTACGGTATAATTACAAAATCGGGCATTTCTTGAAAACCATCAAAGATAGAACTAGATATGCATATTCAAAAGTGAAAGAGAATTTAATTTCGCATCCACTGATGTGTAACTATCCTATTTGAAGAAAAAAGTTTTCAACGTTTTAAACTTTTCAAATTAGTAAAATTGCTGGTCTATTGACATAATGTGCCCGTGTGGGGGCGAGTTAGAATATCTCCCATCGTATATCCTGCATGTCATAAAAGGCGACTAAAAGGAACCAAACTACTGTCGGTATAAGCAGTAACCTCTTCCCAACCAACAGCTTTGAGTGGATGAGTTGAGAAGAGTCATGACATCTTCCTGTCCTTGGGGTGAGAAATTGCCCCTAAAGGCGGATGAACCAGTGCATACCTCTGGTCAATGGCATGAGGATGCAGAAAGCAAATGGCAAACTACTGCATTAAAGATATTTCAAGAGAAACTCGTAAAATGAGTACATCTTACGAGTTCACAACATGTCTGTTAGGACATTGTGACTATGATGATGATGACTGATATACATAATGTGCTTTTGAAACAATGATCTTACTGAAACATAAGTATGTTTCCTTCTGGTTTTAATACCGCATAAACTACGGCTAACAAACTGGATCTAAAAATCGACGCTGAATTCAAAAACCTAATAATATACAGGGTGTTCTATTTAAAATAGGGAAGTTCATACCTACTTCTGGTGTATCCGGATATCCGCCAACTTTGAAATTATTTTTTACAAGTAGACGATTTGAAAAGAAAGGTTTTTCATCCAAGCCATTTTCTTCTAATTAAAACGGTAAGTCCGCTAGACCGCGAGCTTATTGGACCACCCTATATAATTGAATCTTTAACTGCCGATGATTTGAGAGTGGTTAATTAAAAATCATCCATTATATTGATCTCAAACGTCAACCGTTTCTGCAATTGTGGATAAAATCTGATTGAGTCACTCAAACAGCAACTGAAGGGGGCACACCAGTTCCTACAATCATGAGTGATTGAGACATTCAAAACAGCAGCAGCTCTAAGGCCCGATTTTATCAACAGGCGCATTTTAACAAAGACTTTGAATAATCAGAGCAGATGCATGTTCTTGAATGGGCTGCTCTGATTGGTCAAAGCCTTTGTTAAAATGCGTCTGTTGATAAAATCGGGCCTAAATGTCACCAGTCAGTCACTGAAATAGCAGCAAAATAGGGCCGAAGACGCCAACCGTTCCTATAATCCTGAGTAAAATCTGATTGAGGGAGGCAAACATCAGCAGCTAAATGGGGCTTACCAGTTTCTACAATCATGAGTAAAATCTGATTGAGATACGCAAACAGCAGCTAAACGGGGCAAACGGGTTTCTATAATCATGAGTAAAATCCGATTTAGACACTCAAACAGCAGCTAAATGGGGCTTACCAGTTTCTACAATCATGAGTAAAATCTGATTGAGACACGCAAACAGCAGCAGCTAAATATCACCAGTTTCTACAATCATGAGTAAAATCTGATTGAGGCACTGAAATATTAGCTAAATGGGGTCAAGAACGCCAACCGTTTCTACAATCATGAGTAAAGTCTGATTGAGGCACTGAAACAACAGCTAAAACAGCAGCTAAATGGGGCCATAAACGCCACCAGTTTCTATAATCGCGAGTAAAATCTGATTGAGAAATTATCGAAAATGGAAAGTAGGAAATTATGGGAACAAGAAGAAAATGTGATTTCAATTCCCTTTGAAGTAGTAAAAAGAATGAAGAGCCGTCCTACCAGTGAAGTACTTAAACATGAGTAACATCTGGTTAACAATCTCTGTTCATCACGTCATGTGGTGAAATCTCGTTCACACACATTGAAGACAAACCAAGTATCGCTTTCTCCAGTCCGCCAATTTTATCTCCTTTCAGATGACAGTGATTCAAAAAGTTATAGCAGCTACTAACACTAACGATATAAACACATCCGGGTAAGCAACCAGTTCGCATTACATGGTTTTTCAAAACAAATGCGGAAAATTGAAAGGAGAGAGTCCTTGGTCAAAATAATGGTTGGTTGTTTTATGAACGTTGGATCAAAAGTTAATCAGTAGGTTTATATCGTGCCACAAACATGGTAGAAAAATAATGTTTTAATTTTTCTACCTTAAAAACAAAAAGAAATAAAATTTTATGGAACTATTATAGAAACACACATATTTGTTGTGTTATTTACTGTTTGTGAGTTTCTATCCGAAGCTATGATAGCACCGTTAAGAACATGCGCCCAAAAAACCTTTGAGGCCGTGTGGGATGATACTTCTGGATGCTCAATTGCTAAAGGATTACTAGTGAGACTGTAGGGAAATACTACCTGTCCATGCCCAGGTAACACTTGCTGTTAGTAGACAATGTCAGCTAAGGAAACACCTCTACATTATGAGGTTAAAAGTGATATATTGCTCTACATGGGATGCGAACACCAAGTTGAGCATCTCATCTGTGCGATTTTTCAGCTGCCTTATTAATGAGAACACAAAATAGGGAGACTGATCCTGCATCCCGTGAAGGTCAACCCATTGTACCGCAACTTAGTGCGGAGGCGCTGTTAGCATCGCTTCCTAAACCGAAGACTACAAAGATCCTGAAATATTTCCAGAACTTGCAGTACTTATTGCAGTCTTATTCATCTAATGGTTTAGACAAATTTCTACTGAGCATAAAAACGTTGTTAGCGGAAGAGAACGGAACTGAGCGAAAAAAGAAAGGGTGATCCATCTACGTCATACCGCAAATTGAAAGGTCTTCCGGGGGCAATCTAACAGCAAAATATCAGCCAAAAATTACAAAAAAAACAAAGCAAAGATTCACCTTGAATCTTGAGGCACTTAACATCTCTCTTAGCTGCCGACATTTTAAATTATCATATCCAAAAAATGATATATGGCCAATATTGACAACAGACGCTTACTTCGTCTTACATACTTGCATAGGAAATATTTAAATTTCTTTAGTTTGAAATATATATGCATTCACTTTCATGCCTTTGGGGTTGCCTACTGCGCCTTCCATTTCCAAGAAAATCTTTAAACCTATTATTATCCATTTAAGGGCACTAAGGTTTCTTTCTGTACTTTACCTAGAATATGTTCAATTTTTTGGCAAAAACAAAACAAAACTGCTATACTAATCTTAATTATTTGATGCAACTTCTTGCATCCCTAAGGTTCTATATAAAAGAAAGTCAGAACCTAAACAGTAAGGGAAGCTTCTAGGATTTGCATTTAGTATGAGTACTAATGATATGTCCGTATCATCAGAAAAATCCTAGAAAATCAATAAGAAACAAAAGAAAATATACTATAAAAATTAGAGATTTTGCCAGGTTCATAGTCATCCTAGTGTCAGTATGTCCAGCCATTTCATATAGGTGGTCTGACATTAAAAAGCTTGAACACCAAAATGAATAGTGCTATGATGGTCATAATTTTGTATTCTAAAAGTAATGACGTACACTAAGCTAGGTGTACTCTTTTACATGAAAATGTCAGTGCCGATATGGCTTCAAGATTTTTTTGGCACTATCCAAATCGATTTATTTGCTTCCAATCGGAACAAAAAATGGTCCAGTGGTTGTCTCTGTGCACCTAGGTTCTCAATCTTCCGTTATAGACGCGTTAACTGGGAAAATATATTTTTCAAACCCATTCTCACATTTCTCGCTTCTATCGAGGTTAAAAGAAGAAAATCATAGCTGAGAAGGCACGAATCGCAGCCTATCCGTTATAGAAAACGTAGCCTTGGTTTTCAGTATTGGAAAGCCTACAAATAGCAAACCGCATACATTTTTTAACGATAAGTCACTATTACTCCCACCTTACAGGAAACCTCATCCTCTGTTGAAGAACCTTATCCTGCATCCATACTAAAATAATATGCTGACTTTACCAGAACTTTAAGTGAAATGATCAACTTAATTACGTCCAAAAAACATCACTGTCACATCACAAACTGTATCCAAAAAGGGTTAATGCTGAGAGTTAGGACACATCTGTATTTAATTCACATTTTATTTACTTCTTTTATATTGAAAGATCAAAAAACTCTGCAAGAACAGGTTAAATCCAAACGTTTTTTTTTGTAATATACAGTAGTTTAAAACATGACACTAACCAATTTTGTAATATGAACTTTGTATAGCTGTGCACACAGTACGCCACCTTCTATACTCCCTCAAAGTTCCTTCAGGCAGTTTTCTTTCCCTCCCGAAAAGTTTACTCCAGTGGACATAACCGAAACTTGCATTGAACCCTTCATTTATACTGTTATTCAAATTCGAATTTGCGAAACAATTGTTACGCCTCTTACTGTACGCAATGTCAGCTGCCACGTTGGACTTTACTTGTTCTTGCACAATATGAAACGAACTAAACCTTTTTCATTTTTGGTGTGAAATTGAATTTGTTGAATAGTAACAAATAGCTTGTATATGGAATAATGTCATCTGCATGTAAAGAGTTAAGTAATGACCCCTTTTTGTGCACCCATATGACGAAGTATGAGTATGACGAAGATTATTTGCCGGCAAACGCCAAGTCTAACCTCAAAATATGGCCCAATACAAAAATACAGCGAAAGTCATTAGAAAAAATGTTTTAGGGAACTATGTTTTATGATAAATTTATGAAGTAAAAGATACTTATTTAAATCTACATTTTATTTGCTTCTGTGAATTGAAAGATCAAAAAACTGTACAAGAACAGGTTAAGTCCAAAAGTTTTTTTTTGTATTATACAGTAATTTGAAACGTGACACTAACCAACTTTGTAAGATGAACTTCGTATAGATGTGCATATGCCACAATCAAAACCTTCTCTACTCCTTCAAAGTTCCTTCAGGCAGTGTTTCTTCCCTCCTGAAAAATTTACTCCAGTGGAGTTTACTTGCATTGGACGCTTCAATTATACTATTACTCAAATTCGAATTGACAAAACAATTGTTACGCCTCTTACTGTAAGCAATATCATCCGCCACTGACGCCACTGTTATCTTTCTTCTTACGTGAAATGGACTGCAAATATGAATTTGATATTCCAACCCTAATTCTTCAACAAACTTTCTGAAGATCTAAAACAGATAACGAAGTTTAACTTATTCAAAACAAAAGTTAAAACATTTATTCAGGATAATCAATATAACTCCCCGATCGCTTTGTTCACTTGTTTCATATAATTAGGTAAAATACATACACTTGTTTAAATTTTGTTATATTTTTTTGAATATTTAATCGCTAAAAAAAGGTATATAATTGATAGTGGTTATTCTATACAATGGGAACGAGTGATGCAGTTGTTATAAAACAGACTTCCGAGCCTAACGTAACGGCTGTATCAGTTAAATTCTCACTTTCATATAAGGACGTTTATATAATGTCATTAAATAACATATTTTTGTATGGTTTGTATGTACTTGTGTTTATATGAACAATAAATGGAATAAATGGAAATGGATATGGCTCATGTGAAGTTAATTTTAGAGAGACATTTGAACTTGTATTTGTTAGAATCTAAAGATATTCCTTTTCACATCTTGATAAGTAGTTAGTAGCTAGGTAAGGGAACTTGCTATCTTTGAAAGGTATGTTCATAATTTTGGCTGTTTTGATACTGTTCTCCATACCTATACCTAAAGTTTTATTCAGATAACCTCTACCTTTATCTGCCAATGGACGGTAAGCTTGGTAAGACATCCAATTGATAAACCTATTCATATAAAAAAAAGATTCGCATCTAGCCGCCTTAAAAAATATATTCTCAAGTTTCGCTTACATCTTTCATTTCTTATCTTGGGAAATGATAGTAAAAAGCTTTACGAATCTTGCAAGATAGAAGGGACTTGTTTACCAAAAGATTAGTTCAGAATTACGCCAAATCTCGAATATTCACGACATTGAAACCAATTACAATAAATCAAATTATCGTTTGTTTTCATTGTATGGGTTATATAAATATGTTTGTTTTGGCAGATGTGTAAGAATTATTGAATGAAAATAATCTTAAATACCAACTCAGTCGTACTAGAATCCATTGGCGGCTGGTGAGGTAGTGCCACAATGCCATGGCACTACCTTAATTTTTGACAAAAACATATTTATCTGTCTTAAACTTTTCTTATTCTATGTTAGTTTCCAACGACTTTTTCTGTTTCATATGAAATGGCAATAGTGCCTCAGCGCATAAATGCTTGCACCAGGCAACACGTGGCATCGTGGCAACTCACACGATGAGAGCTGACGACGCGACGCGGCCGTGCCGTTTCTTATAAGGCACAAACAGAGTGAGAGAAATCTTATCACAAACGCTATGAGATAACGCTATGCTGGACGTTTGGATAGATTTGAAATACGAAAGTCCGTAGTAGATCGTGCCAGGCACATTACCCATATTTCCATTCATGGTTCACTATTACTTCCCACACCGATAGGTGAGGGGAGTATTGTGATCGCGAAAATTTTCGATTTTGAGATAATACACTTTTTGGGCGTTTCATGATGTCTACATAACGAAAATCCACGTCACTCATTTCCGTCGGTCTGTCTGTCTGTCGGTCTGTCGGTCTGTCTGTCTGTCGGTCTGTCTGTACGCGTTTTTGTGTCCTCGTAATCTCAGTAAACGCTGCATGGATTGTGATGAAATTGGGGCAGCGATATGCCGGGGGTCGTAGTAGGTAATGTTCTTATAATTTTGAAAATCGGTGCAGGGGCGGCGGAGTAATTAGCAAAAAACAAAAAAAATTAAATATTCCTCAAACTTCGTTTTTAGGCGTTTTAGAGGTTCCTGATCATTTTTTACTTTTTTTTGGGTGGGGGTGAAATTGGGGTGGTTGGGGGGTGGGGGGTTGTAAAATTGAAAAATTTGTTGCTTTCATAATAGACTGCCCACTGACCCATGAAGGAAGACCTAGCAACATAAATAACTTTTTTAGGTCCATCCGAACATTGCCTTGCCTATTACAGAAACCAAAGGACTTAGAATTTTTTCTGGTGTAAACATACGAGAGTATTGCTTTAGATCCTTCTATATTGTGTTACAAGGAAACTGTTGAATTGATGTTAATGAAATTTTGACACAGTATTACTACCGTGGCGAGGATGGAAAACGCGTATGGTTTTTATAAATCGTGCCAGTGGCGGCGCAGAAATAATAAAAAAAAGTAAAAATATAAAAACAGCTCAAACTTCGTTTTTAAGCGTTTTAGAGGTTCCTGATCATTTTCTGCGTTTTTTTTGGGTGGGGTGAAATTGGGGTGGTTAGGGGGTGGGGGGTTGAAAAACTGAGAAATTTCTTGTATTCATAATAGGGTGTAGGGTAGGGGCTGTGAAGGAAGACCTAGCGACATAAATCAACTTTTTAGGTCCATCCGAACATTGCCTAGCGTATTACGGAAACTAAGGGACTTAGAATTTTCTGTATACATACATACGAGTATTTATTGCTTTAGATCTTTTTGTATTTTGTAACGTGGACACTATTACATTGATTCTAATTAAATTTTGACACAGTATTATTACCGTGGTGAGGATGGAAAACGCGTGTGTTTGTTAAATATCGTGTCAGTGGCAGCGTATATAGCAATAATCAAAAAACTAAAAGTATGAAAACAACTCAAACTTAGTTTTTAGATGTTTTAGGCTGTCCATTGACCTCTGAAGGAAATACTTAGCGGCATAAGACAATTTTAGGGGAGGGAGGGCTGCCGATGATTTGGTTGCAAGGAGATCTCAGACTAAAGCTTCATGCTATGGGAAAATAATAAACTGATATCACAGTAATGTGTGGGAAGTACTGAGTCAATCAACTTGACTCCATTTTTTTTGTTTTATTTCAGCAGTTTCGATTTGCTTATGTTTGATGCTGTGTCGACTTTTCTCGTTAAAGGTTTTAAATATAGATCTTATTAGTTTGAGGGAGTTGTGAGCTGTTTTCGTATCGGTATCACTTTTGTGTTAAAATATATCATTAGAGCGGTTATGAATAGAATTGGCGCATTAATAAACTCATTTAGTAATCTTTCGCTGAAAGAAAAACTACAGATTAAGGAATTAGGACGTCCAACACCTGATTTAAAAATTGAAAAACTTATTGGTAGTGGATAGAAGTCGCGTTGTCGTAAATTTAATAAAACTATTTATGATAAAAACAATTGGATAAGTGACTGTGAATAAGTTAACAAACTGTTTTGTTTTGTGCGTGTTCTATTTGGAGGCGATGACACTTGGACGAAAATGGCAAAGATGATCTTGTTCATCTATAGGAGAAAATGATGACCCATGAAAAATCTAAAATGCATATGAATAATGTTTTCAGTTTATCGATGCTTGGTAAGTCGAACATGAAGACTCAGTTAAATTCGGCTTATTGGCTATAGTTATAAATATTTTTTTTTCAATTTTATATCGGTTTGAAATTCTGGCACTACCTCTCTAACCTGGCACGAGCCGCCACTGCTAGAATCCAATAACAGTGGGCATAATATGCATGTGGATATCTCGAAGATGGTTCTGCAGAATAACATGTTGATATCGTTAAAGGTCATAATTCCAATAATACAGGGGTGTAATAATGTATATTAAGAGCAGCTAGCCAGTAGCTCATGAACTCGAATCGCGTAGACAGTCAAAAGATGAAGAATACAGAGTGTTTTCAAAGTTGGGACTTGCCTTTTCAGAAACACTGCCTTTGAAATGACAAAGCTAATGTACGGTAAATCGGCAACAGAAGAATAAAAAGAATGGTAAAATGTACTTACTCTTCGTTCGCTACGAAGTTCCTGTCCTATCCTGTCCTGTCATAATGAGTCTTATAGACGAAGTTTGCGGAGGCTAAAAGACCAACTATCTCTTGTTCAATTTGGACCATTCGAGGTTGTCTAGCTCACCAGCGTGTTCACTATAATGCCAATATAAATATCGACTGTACCTCGAGCTCTTTGCACGAGATAGACAAATCGACGAGATACAGGGTGAATACAGTCAGAAAAATTATAAGCATACAGTTGTGAAGTCCGAAAAGCATTTTGACCATACTCACTGTAGACTAGACTCATATCCACCAGTTCATTATAGTTATACCGGCTGCACCGTTTTTGTTGTTTTTAAAGTCCGATATAGCACGTAAACAGCTCAACAGACGACTAATGCGCGCTTCTACCTACATCTCTATGCTCCGTAGTAAACTGTACTTTTTTAGCTTTGCCTCTGTATAAACCAGCACCGTCTATTAAATCAAATAGACGGTGGTATAAACAGGGTTTTTTCATGTTTTGCCGCTGTTTTGATCTAATTGCACAGGGAAGGAATTAGAAATTTGGATTTCATTATCGGTCAATATCTTGATACGCCTAAACGTTTCGGTTATATGTTACTGATAAAAATCACTCCTTTTGGCAAGTACTATACGCTTAACTTATGAAACGTCCTGCATAGTTGAACGTAAATTCGGAAGTCATTCCTAAAAGGCTTGATTTATGAAAAAAAGGAAGTTGAGAACTGTTGATTTTAATTTGCTTCAGAGAGAAACGTGTTTCTCTGCTATGGAATGCGTAAGTTGCTTATGTCAAAAACAAGAATTATATACTGTTTTCTGGAATTTCCAATGCTTTTTAGAATAGTTTTTTGAAGCATAAAGACATCGTCGATACTGGTTGCTGTGAAGCTTTTATATGACCTAACTTCACCAACTTGTTTTCATCAATGTTTTTACCGAGATTTTTTCTATCCTACGCATGCTGTTCCTGTCAATACATTTCCAATAGCTAAAGTAAAATTCAGAAACGGAACACCATGGCGCTAAATTGTTAAATGACTGTCATCATATTTTTAATACATGTCGAAGCTTGGCAGCTGTTTGCACTGAAAAAAAATGATCAATTGCAGTGACGCTCTAAACTGAATAATTGGAGCAGTACCATCAATTAGTGGCAATAGCATGCATATAGATTATTTATCAGTCGTTGGAAGTGTATCGTGGAATACGTTATATGACCCGAACGTATAATTAGTAGATAAAATACATTGACGCACATTTTTATGCTTTTTCTTTGAAGTTCACGGACGTATATGTTGGTAATTTGTTTGCTAAAAAATTATATTAAAACATTCATGTACATAGTGATAGCCGTAAACCTTGAGTCTTATGTTGTATATTAATATAATCCTACATTTATGCAACGCTTCAAATAAATCCTTGAAATCCAATCATCCGGCGCCGATAGTTTCAAACATAACATTTCCTCATCATTTTATATGATTAAAGTTAGCAGAACATAATCAACAGTTCAAAAAGATTGTGACGATGATATTAAAGACAGGCCAAAATCTAATTGAATGCCTATTAATTTTTTAAAATGTTGTGCTAACTTAGGAAAAGAATAGCAGATAAAACAGTACAATAAAAATGGCCATCGCGAGAAAAATTGACAAATAATAATAGAGTGAAAATAATATGCTCATGATTCAGCTGATCATGCTCGCAGGGCAAATTAATAAAGCCATTTTACAAACTACTAAGCTTCCGAAATTCCTCACACAATGCTTGACGTATATATAACCCAAAAACGCAAATAAAAAGTACCATGTCTCTCCACCTTGTACAAAATTAGCACCGCAACAATATGCAGAAGGATTGAACAGCACCTTTCTCAAAACAACATCCTACCTGGAGAACGAAAGGGATGTGGAATACATAGCCAAGGCTGCAAGACACAACTAATAATTGATAGTGTGAGCATGGAGCAAACTAAAATAGAACACAGGAACCTTCATACCTTCATACCTGTTTCGTATATTACAAAAAAGCCTGTACTCCATAGCTGGCTAACTAAAGCTCTTAAAAGATATAAAATCAAGTCAGACCTTAATCGGCTCCTTACAAGAACCATGCAGACGTGGCGTTCCGACCTTCACCTCAAGACGGTCATATCCAAACGGAGGAGCAACACATACGACGCGACATCTTCCAGGTGGCTCTCTCAGTTCAGTGTGGTTCTGCCTGTGCCTAATTCGATCTCCAATGCAATTAAAAACAAAGAAACTATGGTTTCAACATCAAACGCCAGAGACTAAATGCACGTTTAACATCGCTATAGAGCAAATGCAAGATGCTCTCTGTCAGTAAAGGCCAATGGAATAACCATTTCGAACAGGTAATAGCAACGGGGCAAACGCTAGACAACATGGGCAACGACGAAACATAAGTTTTTGGCTTCAGTCAGAACGTTAAGACAAACAACATACAACTTAGATGAGACCTTAGAGCCCACCACATCACAGTACTAAAAACAAATAAGGTGCAACCCGCAACACGGGCTCCGACACACCTGGCTGAAGTGAGCAATCCGAGGAGCAATCAGTGGGTTTGCGAATCGTATGTCCTTAGCAGACAAATGGACTCACGAATGAGACTGCCTTCTGCATTCTGGTGGCTATGCGCCGCCGCATGACACGCCGGTATTTTTCGCAGTGCAGAGAGCCGTCAATCCCTCATACCACCTAGGATCCAATGACCATTACTTACTAAAGCGACCTACAGACGTTGATACATGCGGCGATGCAGGATCGACTCAAGGTTTCATGAAGCTTGCATCAGTTGCATAAGTTCCTACTCACACCGAAACCTGTTACGACCCCGGAATCGACTTGATATTTTATGCACGTTTCATGCAACACAATAATAGTAAGGTGGAGTTATTTCTTTGCATCGACGCAATACTATAAACGTCGAAACACTTGGAACCTGCATCAGCGTCACCGAATCGGCGTCATGGTTCACCGCCAAAATGGGATTCCAGACTCTGCATCGCTGCAGGCCGCAACTGATCCCAAATACGTGATTCAGTACTACACACGCTGCTACTTGCATCATGAAACATAAAAGTCGATGCCTGCATCGCAGCATGTATCAACGTCTGTAGGCCGCTTAACAAACTCACATTGTAGTTCAGCCAGAGCCTGCGAAGTTGTCCGAGGAGCTCCTGCTATTTGGCCCGCATTTCCTCCTGGTAATAGACGATGTTCGCCTCGACAGGCACCGAGAGCTCGATAACATACATCGCCTTCTCTTGTTGTGCAGATGCTCCAAACTCAATAATCCACGCCCTCCCAGATGTCGGGGAAGGTACCTATATAAGAGGACCTAGGTTGTAGACTTATTATATGAAATAAAAAATACTTCATTTATTGTATTGTACGAATCAATAAGAGCGATTTCAACTTTAATGTTTTCGTTAAATTATCAAACAAGCTAACTATTACCTCACCGTATGTAATTTTCGCTGAAAATTAGTTTGAAATTATAAGGCTTGCGTGTGTCAATATTGCCATGTGGATTAGTTTATTCTAGAATAAAACTACTTATTATTATGCAATAGCTATAGTTGCCTGATATACATATGCATTGAATATATAAACGCATGAAAGCGATTTATCAGCATTTATGATACGCTATTCATCTTATGGACAACTCTGATTTATATAAACTTTATTGGTTAGTTACTAAATGCATATAACATAGTAACATAGATATTCCTTTTGGTTGAAATTTTCATAATAACTTATAGTCATATCTCGAGAAACAGCCCAATTTTCCTTTTAGCTTCAAAATATTCAATGGCTTTTTCCCTGAATAACGCTTTTGTAAAGGTATCAGTTTGCCGACAAACAAGTCGCTCTATCATGTAGTTCAATATTTCGTTGAAGTCTTAAAACTCGTTCACACAGAAGTATCAAGAAGAAAAATCATGTGCTGACTTTGTTGAACCATGTTCCTTGTTACTGAATATGTCGCAGAAACAAAAAACAAAGTATCCGCATAAAAGGATACTCTTTTCGTGGAGTTTCTAGTAAAAGGAAACATGTTGCTAGTATAGAAAGGATAGTGTTTACACAGAAGAAACATTGCTGGTAATGGACTTAATGTTCAAAAATGTTCATCGTAAATAATATTAATAATGCAGAATGAGGATGACGTGCTAATAGTGATAGCAGCTTTCGTTGTGTTGAGTGGAAGAAAAGGAAATGGCGTCAGGTGTCTTGACTCAGTAAATTACACACATTATCGGTGCTAACAAAAAAATTGATGTTCCTTTATCATAGACCATCTTCATCAAAAAAGTAGACAATGATTAACGACCTTGGAAACATCTCAAAACGAATTTTGAGCGATTTTGAAATTTTTCGTTTTTTGTTGATTTGTCGACCGCCACTGGCGGAAGAGTTCCAACAACAGTACACTTTTACCATTTCCTCCACGGTAGTAATACGATGACCAAATTACGTGGCAAGAAGAATTCCAATTTTATCTCAATTGAGTTAGTAGTTTTCAAGTTACACGTTACAGTTAAAATTTATGTGTATCAAATTATTCCACAGATATAAAATTGAAAGCCAGCAATCGGATAAGTCTAAAGCGGCCTACAGACGCTGGTGCATGCTGCGATGCAGGAATCGACTCCTAGCTTCCAGGATGCAAGTAGCAGCGTGTATAGTACTGAATCACGTATTTGGCATCAGTTGCGGCTTGCAGCGATGCAGAGTCTGGAATCCCATTTTGGTCGGTGAGCCATGTTGCCGAGTCGGTGACGCTTTGGTGACGCTAGTGTAGGTTCGGCGTGTATAGTATTACGTCGATGCAAAGAAATAACTCCACCCTACTATTCTTGTGTTGCATGAAACGTGCATAAAATATCAAGTCGATACAGGCATAGCAACATGTTGCGATTTGAGTAGAAACTTATGCAACTGATGTAAGTTTCACGAAACTTTAGTCGATTCAGGAATCGCAGCATGCATCAACGTCTGTAGACCGCTTAAGAAGTACAAGATATCAGTGGCGTAGATGCAGTTTCATTACGAGGAGATAAATTAGCGGTGTGAATTGAATAATGCTTGTGGTTGCTATAGGTCATTTTTATTTTTAGTTCGAATATCTGTCAAACAGCCTGCCAAAATTGTTGCAGAAAAAATGTGGAATTTAACGGGTAAAATTCATTATGGCCAGTTTTAGGAGTGTCCAAATATCGTGCATACGAGTGTGGGTGAAGGCAGCAAACCAGCTGCCAAATATGAAGATAAGTAGATTACTTATCAAAGGATATGTCCAAGATCAAATCCATCATGTAAGTCTCTTGGTTTATGGCCGTCCACAGGGTGATTCCTTCCACGGACGAATATTTTTATATATAGCAAATAAAACCAAACAAAACTAAACGAAACTACCAACGATAATTTTGATGCTTTCCGGGAGGGGGAGGGTGCTTAGGCAAATGATAAGATATAAAAATATGACATAGTTTATTTTTCATCTTTCTTCAAAGGGAGGTAGAACTAGAGTCAATTTTCCCAGCGCAATGTAGAGTATTTTATGAATACAACAAATGTTTAAAATTTCAAACTCCCCGATTCTACCCCTCCAAAAAATGGAAAAGGATCAGAAATCCCTGAAATGTTTAAAACGAGGTTCTGAATTTTTTTGTTCTTTTACTAGTTTCTCCGCCGGGAGGGTGCTTAGGCGAATGATAAAATATAAAAATATGACATAGTTTATTTTTCACTTTTCTTCAAAGGGAGGTAGCACTAGAGTCAATTCTCCCAGCGCAATGTAGAGTATTTTACGAATACAATAAATGTTTGAAATTTCAAACTCCCCGATTCTACCCCTCCAAAAAATGGAAAAGGATCAGAAATCCCTGAAATGCTTAAAACGAGGTTCTGAAGTTTTTTTGTTCTTTTACTAGTTTCTCCGCCGCCAATGGTTGAAGTATTTGTGGTGGTCATATACATTTTTTCTAAGAATGTCTTAGGGCCTTGACAATATTATTCAGATCATTTTGTATTTTGTTTGCGCATTTATGATCCAAATTTTTCTGGTTCCAAAAACACTCGGCCTCATATTGACTGAATCGCCCGAATTTGTCCGCTGAACCATATTTATTTCGATTTCTCAAATTTATTTTAGAAACCTCAGCCACTACCATCGACAATCGACTGATTGCAAACCGTCCACACTGACGAAACCTAGCTCGCAGATCACAGCTTGTCGACAGTTGTTGCTCAATTTTCTTCAGTATTTATCAACGACAAGAGCAACTTTGTCTCTAGACACAAGTAGTGATTACAAATGTTTTTCTTTGTTACTTTTGTGTGGACAAGTCCTTATAAAGCACAATCTGGAGCATAAAACGAGCACTGAAGTGTTACAAATATGATAGCTTTATGATTTTATGTGCAACAAACATATTTTACGAGATGAATGTTTATTTTCCTATTCTATGAAAAAGCCATTAAATATATACTCGTATAGTATGATCATAAAATGAAAAATGATCCATATGCATCTCGTAATAATACATTACAGCTCAAGCAGTAATAGTTAGACTATCCAACAATTTGTAAAACCATATCTTTCAAAACAATGTTGTAAAAAAAGTAGTTGAACCTAATGAAAACTGTTTTAAAACTGACTTGATATAATTTTCGTGTTTTACGACAAGTTGTTGTGTTCCCGTCTTGAGTCATTAAACATCAAAAATAATCTCCAACATTTTTTCAAAGTCGTAAAACATTGATATTTTATTTTCTGAAGCTGCAGCCTGTTGCAAAATCATATAAGGCAGCGCCAATCGCGGTACAGGATCATGTGCTTGCTCTGTACCTTTCCTGCAGTGGTTTCAAAAAAGAATCAAATTACATTTCTAAAGCGTCAACTGTAAATTCAAACGGTCAGACGTAAATTACAACTGGTAGTTTGAATTTACAATTGACGGTTTAGAAATTTAATTTGATCCTTTTGAAACTAGGTACTGCTGGAAAAGGTATAGTGCCTTTGGTGAGGTTATGGTCGCCACAAGGTGAACATTGATATAAGTATTTAAAACCTATATCGTGTTTGATTCTTTGAATAATTAAGATTTGTATCTAGTTTTTTCGTGAACGACCGAACTGTAGTAGTTTTTGAAACTACCGTCCCTCCGTAGTTCTCCTGCAGAAGATCACTGCCGCTGTATTTTACTCTGAAAAACGTTTTTAAATCTTTTCTTTTTCGAACAACACAAAATCAATCAGACCGCAGCCGATATGATTATGTTTTCACTTGCACATGACGTATTGAAGGACTGCCTTAATGTTTCGAAGCAATTATTGTTTTGGCAACATGTTTTAAAACACATCTCTTAATAAACTTGAAGGCATTGGTTTACGAGACTCCAGTTAATACTGCTGACGAACTAAGGCAAAAAATTATTAATGCGGCGGAGGAGATGAAACGAACTTTTTCAACACGAGTTACAAAAACCGAAGTGAGAAAGCGGATCCGTACTTGTATCCGAAATCAAGGGCAACACATTAAGCAAGATCTCTAGAAACTTTGAGCGGATTTAATTTGTTTTACTTGGATAAAGTCATCGACCGCATTTGCAAACATTCGAGTATGTGACTGAGTTATCGAGTATGTAACTGAATTATCAATAATGATTGTACTGTCATTCGTTCTTTTTGAATAGGTGATTTTTATTCAATGTTGTTCATAATCTTTCTGAAAAGGTTATTAGGTAGGCAAGTTTTTTTAGCGATTTGTTCAACCGTTTGTATAATTTTTTTTTGAGCTAGATAATTTCTTTCACGGTAAATGTAAAAATTTTGTTGATTATTTTTTAAATACTTGTATTTATGTACTGTGTAAGGCTTTTGCGGCCATCGTCCAATGAATTTGTGGTTCTTGGGTTTTTAGGCCGGCGTCGTTTAGCGTTAAAGCTTGACGTTTCGCCACCACGAGTGGATGGCATCTTCAGAAGCTATTTCACTTCGGCGACTTCCAAAGTACTGGTGGCGAAACGTCAAGCTTTAACGCTAAACGACGCCGGCATAAAAACCCAAGAACCACAAATTCATTATTTGTATTTAGTTTGGAACTGTTTAGTATTTTGAAACATTTTAATACTTAGCTTTGTGTGTTAGTTAAATACTAAAATAAAAATCATCAGAATCAACAACAGGTTTTTTTCTTAGTTTAGGATCTAGTGTGGAAATTTGGACATTTGGTTGAAAAACATTGAATGTTAATTATCTTGAAATCTATCGGTTTTCGGAATTACATATGGGGGGTTAAATCTATTGCATTTGAGTCCCTCTATCACCTCTTGCAGGAAAGTGGTCGAGTTACCAGTAACCCTGTATAATGGGAGTACTTTGCACTGGTAACTATCAATCTATGTTCAACACATTGTATGTTTCAACTTCATTTCAAGAACTTCACCATCAAATCAGACAATGACAATCATAATACCAGAGGACAGTATCTAGAGCTGCAAGGAAAATGTCACACAGCCGTTACTTGACAACTGCTTCTATTCCATACATATTTAAACTATATTAAGCTATATTATCAGCAGTTCTCAATGAACTATATCAGTAACTTCTATAATTATGGCTTTTATACAGGGTGTCCCACGACGATTAGGACAAGCAATATATCGGAACTGGGCAGTAGTAGCGAATTATAATTTTGGAGGTGAAAATTAGAGCAAATATAGTATCTTTTCTTATTAATGTATCACCCAATGAGGTATTTGTTTTTGGTCACGTGACGTCTGATCAAGATTTTTAACCCTGTATATTTGTGATTTTTTGTGTTCCTCCCGATAAAACAATTCCAACAAACTCAAACACTTGGGGTCTAAAGTGATTAATTCAAGAGCTACAGGTACTTAAAGGACTGTACCACTACCAAAGTAATTTAACTGTAGTATATGTTATAATCAATTGTAAAAAATATACTATATTTGCTCTAATTTAAACCCCCAAAATTGTAATCCGTTACTGCTACCCAGTTCCGACATATTGCTTGTCTTAATCGTCGTAGGACACCCTGTATATTCTATATACAGTTACCAAGCTTTTTTCACTTCGACTTACCTAAAATATTAATATAAAGTGGTCAAACAAGCTACTTCTACTACCACTACACTGACCACAGTCAGATCACTGTCGCAGAATACTTTTTTGTTAAACTGTAAAAGACACATAATTATGCAGTGAGTAGTATGAATACTATCACAGACATTAACCTTCAACACCTGTTCAAGATGAAAGCCGTTTTTTCGTATAAAAACCCGCTCTTTGACGGTATTATTTTCCACACGATCAAACTACAGTAATTTGAAGTGTCAAGGGTAAGGTAAGCTAGCAGAGGTTTACCTCTTCAAAAGTTGTAACAACGCTTATACCATTTTTTTATGAACAAGGCTTCCTTCGACAACTCACCCTCTCTTGAGGTAGATACAAAATACTTACAGTTCCATAGGTCAATGTTGCCACTTACCAGCAGGGGTATATTCTTATTGTTCTCCCCTTAGCTTTATTTCTGGATAGGAACCTTCTGGATTCCATAACAAAGTGCACTGTGAAGATATACGCCCTATAGTTGGAGCAAAGCATTTATCTGCTCCCATGTGAGCTACAAGTAATCAATGTATATTTTCTTTTCAGTTCCTACCAAAGGGCCGACAGAAATTGTAACGACACTAGTACCTGTGGGTCCCAACCCCACTCACATGATCTGTCCGTACTGCCAAGCTGAAATTGATACAACAACCAAGTCAAAACCGGGTCTAATAGCTTATATATCTGGAGCTGTGCTATGCTTAATAGGGTAAGTAGACCATACTTTCAGTCAGTGGATCATAAGATTAATATCCAACTTCGGGTAGACAATTTTGGACTTTAATGAGAATAGTATTTGTTTGCAAATTCTCAAGGTGATTATTTTTACAAAAAAAAGTTGTTTAGGGACACAAAGTCGTCTTCGATTCCATTGACTGACGCGACGCCCTGAATTACGGAGATGAAAGCTCGAAATCTGCCAGTAGGTATTCTTTTCCGAGTTTTTATGCCAAAATTACCGAGGATTCAATCCAGTCCTGTCCAGTGAGAGACAGAACCTTGGCCAGAGGTCTTAGAGTAAGTTCTCTAGCTTGATGGAGATGTCCAGAGACTCCTCATTATCTCATAAGATGCTGATTTTGCAACTACACTTCTGTTTTCCTTATAATAGTACTTGCTGCCAGCCCCATAGCCGGTTCAGGACTCAAGAAATTATTCCTCAGCCCTCGCCTTGCGAGCGCGACCGCCATTTCATTACCGCAAATTCCAGCATGACTCGGCAGCCACATAAGTGACATCTGATGTCTTACCGAAATGTCATCCAAGACATTTCTACCTTGCAGAACAAGCCTTGATGTGAACCTACAAGCACTAAATGCTTTTAATGTTGCCTGGCTGCCGGAGCAGATGGTGGTCCGCCACCTAGGTCCTTAAGTGAATACGAAACGCACAAGTTAAAATCGTATATAACTTTGCTTGGAATATCGTGCTGTAACCCCCAAGAAAGAGGGACAGCTTCGTTTTTGGCCTACAGACCCCAGCGCCGGAGCCTGGCCTCAAAAGGCCGCCTGCCGCTTGGCCCCCGCTCTTCCCTTGTAGGATACTTCACCGTAACTTTGCAGTCGAAGCAAGATGTAATAGAAATTATATCACTCCTCATAGGGTGACGTCGCCCATATTGAACCAAATTTAAAAAAATTGTCCGTATATGTGTGCCATTAAAAATATTAAATTAATTAATAATACAAAACAAATATCTCAACCTTGAGGAATATTTTGAGTAGCATAAATTATTTTTATATTTGTTAACAACAAGAGAAAAACAAAATTAAGATGGTGTTGTAAATGGTTCATTTTAGTCAACCAGGTGCTCAAATTGAACTCGTGGTCTCTTAAGTAATTGAACCTGCACTCAGATCTTGATAAAGTAGGGATAATACTTCCAGGAAAACGAATTAAACTGAATTAATGTCTATTTAAGAAAAGTTCGTAAATACCGAAACATATTTTTTTTTCTAATGATTGCTAACAAAATGTGTAAGAAAATTATGTACTGCAAGAGATGAACACTTAAATATTTTCTTTTTTGGTCAAACACCAACACATTTCCAATGAAACCAAGTGTGGCAGTGCAGGCACTGAATCATTTCAACTTGATCTTCAGTCTTGCGTTCAGTACATAACCACGAAAGTGCAGGTTCAGAAGCGTTAGGAATTTAGAATGACATTAGTTGAACCGAGGTTCAATTAGAGGTTTCTTAAGTGGTTCAATTTGAGCTCCCAAGTTTCTGAAAAAGCTATTGTTAGGGAGCGCTATAAAGCACTGCTATATAATAAACAAATTATAAATTTGAAAGAACAAGCCTAAGTTATTTTAGATAGGTTTGGGGCCTTTGCCAAGTTCATAAAATATTACTTTGCGCGTAGTCGAAATCTTCAACACTTCACATCAGATCTGTAGTACGTTATCCTAATCTAAATATCAACTGAGTCGCAAGAAGGTTCAATCCTATGTAGGATAGGGTCATCCCTTTGCAGTTCCGAAGGGATGGCAGAGTGTCCCCTGTCAGGATTCACAAAGGACCAACTGGTTGACTCCACAATCGGAACGCAGATGCCCCTGTCTCCCCTTGAACTACCAAGTCAAATGGAAGGAGATTCAGCAGTGCTTGTGATATAGTCCTTTGAGTAAGAAATATCGTGACTCAATGCAGGATCTCATTTGAAAGATACCATGGGGCATTTATGATGGTTCTCAGGATCCTGCTTTGGAGCACCTGCAATATTCGTAAGTGCAAACACCAAGCCGTATGCGCGTAGGCCATTGCATGTCTATTAATCAATTTTTATAGCCAACTTTTGTTTGACATAAGCGAAATCTCTCCCTAATTACAACCTTGCCAAGAGGAATTAAAGAACTAGATGTAGCAAATTCACAGAAGCTTATGTTAATTGGATTTTTTTTCAAAAAAGCTCTTTTTCCCTCAACTTGAAGGATAGCTTAAGGCTAATGTGTGAAGAAGCTAAGAACTCGTTTAGGTGAAACAACACTTGTTGACATGTAGGTCAGAGACTGCTTTCTTAACATGGCCATTCAGCTGAGATACCGTTTTATTTACTCAAACCATTCTATTATATCCGTACTCATACAGAACGGTATATCTGCTGCAGCATCTCGAATTCGCTGAATGTACATATATAGTTAAATACAGGGGCTACTGCATAAACTCTCTTGAACTGATATCGTCATGGGTAATTCTTTTTTGTTTGAAAGATGATCGTATTTGATGAAAATGGTTGCAACATGAGCTTATTTTATTATATACCGTACCACCGTCCCACACAATAGGCGAGTTAAGTATTGTATTCGAGAACATTTTTTCAGTTTTGGTACGTGTTATGATATCGACATCAGGAAAATGTCACTTATTTATGTCGGTCTGCCTCTCCGTTTGCCTAAATGTCTGTTTGTTGCCATTTTTCTAATGCTTCACTAATTTTGATGAAATTCGGGGTGCGATATCCTGTGGGTATTGCCGCTATTTTTGGAAATTGGTACATTGGCGTCGGAATAATTAGCAAAAAAATGGCGTCAAGTGTATTGACTCAGTACTTCCCAAGCATTATCGGTGCTAACATAAATTTGAAGTTCCTTTATCCATAATCGTCCTCATTAAAAAATTAGACAATGATCATTTGAAGCATCTAATAATGAAGTTTGAGCGTTTCTGAAATTTTTCGTTTTATATTAATTTCTCCTCCGCCATTGGCAAGAGTTCCAACAATGGTGCACTGTTACCATTTTCTCAACAGTAGTAATACTGTGTCATAATTTCAGCACAATCAAGTTCGTGGTTTCCAAGTTACACGTTATAGGATTATAATATGTATGTTTTATATCTTAGATACAAAAATTCAAAAGCAACATTCGGATACGTGTAAAAAGCACACGTTATCACCAAAGTCATTTTTTTCAGCGCAATGTGAGTATTTTATGAATTCAACGAATGTCTATGTTTTCAAATCCTCCTCCTCAAATCCAAGCCCCCGTCACCCCGATTTCACCTCCTACAAAAATAAAAAGATAAATGATCAGGAGCGCCTGAAACGAACGAACTTTGATATGTTTTTGCTCTCTAACAATTTCTCCGTTGCCAATATATCGATTTTGAACATTATAGCAGCATCCCCTACTACGACCCCACAGCATATCACTACCACAATTTCATCACAGTTCAAGCAACGGTTACTGAGATTACGCGTCTAGAAGAATGCCAATAAACAGGCGGATCGACAAACAGATACGAGTAGGCCGATGAAAATAAGTGACTTACATTTTCGTTATCTAGAATCATAGAATGCCCGAAAAGCATTTTATCTGAAATTCGAAATGTTTGGGGAAGTAAATTGTGGAAAACGATCGGAAACCCAAATCACCTAAAAAAGTTTGAGCTGTTTTTATATTTTTCGTTTTTTTCTTACTGCTGCGATGCCACTGACACGATTTCTATAAACCATACGCGTTTTCCATTCTTGCCACGGTTGTAGTACTATGTCGAAATTTCATTAAAATCAATTCAATAATTCCAGGTTACACAATACAGAACGATCTAAAGCAGTGCTCTTATGTATACATCAAAAAATCCAAAGTACCTTGGTTTCTGTAATAGGCAATGACTGGATGGATAGTGTATTATGACTACCATGCTTCTAGGTGTTTCTTCCTCAATGGACAGCCTATTATCAATACAATACATTTTTCAGGCTTACAACCCCCATGCCAACCACCCGAATTTCACCCACAACCACCGCACTTTCACCTACACCCAAAAAAAGTAGAAAATGCGTTTGATCTCTGGGACGTTTTCTTTGTAATAAAATTAAACAAACGTTGATACAGATATAACAATTCTACATAATATAAAGGAATTACACCTTCGGAGTAAAAAAAGTGATTTTTATCAATGAAAAGACATTTTTGATTGATTTTGATTTTTGACTTATGAATAAAGGGAATATCTTTTTTTTGCTATTACTTACGGGCAAAGTATTTTAATATTAGGAAAGCTATTTTTTATGATAATATACAACAAAGTACCTGTAGTTCATAGATCAATCTGGGGCAATGCTATCTTTTTTTTTGTAGAGTTACGCACTTTCGTTATAATAATTAAGAAGTATTGTATATGTCATATATTTTTTTTCCATTAGAAATGGGTGAAATTGAGAGAAATGCATTTGGAATGAATACTTTCTACTTTGATAAAGGCCAGAGAGATGACCGAAACTATGGCAAACAGTTGACGCGAATAGATCGAGGATCGAAGATCGCACTGCAACTAAATCTTTCTTCATTTCTTCCTTTCTTCCTTTCTTCCTTTCTTCCTTTCTTCCTTTCTTCCTTTCTTCCTTTCTTCCTTTCTTCCTTTCTTCCTTTCTTCCTTTCTTCCTTTCTTCCTTTCTTCCTTTCTTCCTTTCTTCCTTTCTTCCTTTCTTCCTTTCTTCCTTTCTTCCTTTCTTCCTTTCTTCCTTTCTTCCTTTCTTCCTTTCTTCCTTTCTTCCTTTCTTCCTTTCTTCCTTTCTTCCTTTCTTCCTTTCTTCCTTTCTTCCTTTCTTCCTTTCTTCCTTTCTTCCTTTCTTCCTTTCTTCCTTTCTTCCTTTCTTCCTTTCTTCCTTTCTTCCTTTCTTCCTTTCTTCCTTTCTTCCTTTCTTCCTTTCTTCCTTTCTTCCTTTCTTCCTTTCTTCCTTTCTTCCTTTCTTCCTTTCTTCCTTTCTTCCTTTCTTCCTTTCTTCCTTTCTTCCTTTCTTCCTTTCTTCCTTTCTTCCTTTCTTCCTTTCTTCCTTTCTTCCTTTCTTCCTTTCTTCCTTTCTTCCTTTCTTCCTTTCTTCCTTTCTTCCTTTCTTCCTTTCTTCCTTTCTTCCTTTCTTCCTTTCTTCCTTTCTTCCTTTCTTCCTTTCTTCCTTTCTTCCTTTCTTCCTTTCTTCCTTTCTTCCTTTCTTCCTTTCTTCCTTTCTTCCTTTCTTCCTTTCTTCCTTTCTTCCTTTCTTCCTTTCTTCCTTTCTTCCTTTCTTCCTTTCTTCCTTTCTTCCTTTCTTCCTTTCTTCCTTTCTTCCTTTCTTCCTTTCTTCCTTTCTTCCTTTCTTCCTTTCTTCCTTTCTTCCTTTCTTCCTTTCTTCCTTTCTTCCTTTCTTCCTTTCTTCCTTTCTTCCTTTCTTCCTTTCTTCCTTTCTTCCTTTCTTCCTTTCTTCCTTTCTTCCTTTCTTCCTTTCTTCCTTTCTTCCTTTCTTCCTTTCTTCCTTTCTTCCTTTCTTCCTTTCTTCCTTTCTTCCTTTCTTCCTTTCTTCCTTTCTTCCTTTCTTCCTTTCTTCCTTTCTTCCTTTCTTCCTTTCTTCCTTTCTTCCTTTCTTCCTTTCTTCCTTTCTTCCTTTCTTCCTTTCTTCCTTTCTTCCTTTCTTCCTTTCTTCCTTTCTTCCTTTCTTCCTTTCTTCCTTTGTTCTTTTTTCCTTTCCTCCTTTCTTCCTTTCTTCCTTTCTTCCTTTCTTCCTCTCTTCCTTTCTTTTTTCCTATATTTTTTGTTTCTTTCTAAAATTTCTATGACCTACACATCAACCTACATGCCGATGCGGGGTCCTTTAGAGATCAAGTTTTAGTGAAAATAAAATACCTAAAATAACGGAAAAATGGTACACAGAAAAATGTAACGTCTAAACTAGCCAAAACAAAATATCATTCAAATTACATCATTATTCATTATTTCTCCAAGCTCGGACTGTGTAAGTGGTCTGATTTTCTCGCAATGGCTCATTCTGACTGAAAACTAAAAAAATCCTAATTATTATTGCAACTTATATGCATTCCTTAATGCCGAATTGGGATCGTGCACGTGCTGCACTATTACCGAGACATACTTAGATGGAATGTTATAGATGAAATAGTCACGCGGGGCCGCATAGGCATTTAAGGGTTAATTGCAAGCAAAGTTCACATATCTGGTTTCATTGATGGGCCTATAGAGCACGATAGATGAGAGAGACAACCGCATAATTTCAGAAGTTTCATTACCCCTAAAGATATTACAGTAAGTGTACTCGTAGCTTTCAAGTAAATTGTATATGTATAACAAGATCAGAAGTACTCTAAAACGTAGCGCTTTCTCTTATCTGTATTCGAAGCTTCATTCTGTAGAAATAGAGAAATGGAAGCATTCAATAGAAACCTGTCAGATTTGCTTAAACCAAGCGAAATGGTCATGAAAATCCACTCCTGCAGTATATCTAGTCTAAGAGTCTATACGTTTTATGAGCAGCAAGTCCTGTTACATCTGTTGTCTCTGGTCGTGCCATGCTTAGTATATGGCTGACGCATCGGGTATTCCGGCCTCCTTTGCGAGCTATAATTAACTTGAAGGCTCGATTTTTTCCAGACACAGACGCACGTCATCGTCAGGGATATTTTCGTGGTCATTTATTTTTGTCTTTTGATAACCCATATGTGTTACGAGATTTCTTTGGTTTTGTGAATGCGGATGGCTGTACCATCCCACATTCCTATGATGCACATACTTATACATAAACATATACAGTTGCTGATGCTTATATCTAGTTCAAAGAGTGCCGAAAAATTGGAAAATTTTTTATTGTCTCTTGGAGAAAAACCATAGGTTATATTATACAGGGTGGGCCAATAGTGAGTGGACGGACGATTGTGGGCTTACTAAAACATATTTTAGAAATCTGTTACTTGATCATGGTACGGACCCTTGAGGGCTGTAACATTAAAATATTTTCACTTAAATTTTGACGTGCATATACAGGATGGGCTACCCAAGCGTATGCGGAGGATACCGGCTAAACCGATGAAGTTATTAAAAAGGTTTATTTTCAAAAAATGTTCAGAATCATATGTTGCACCACACAAAATAATTTCCGCTTATACACGGTGTTTCATTTAGGCTAGGCGTGATACAATTTTGTTATTTCAAATGGATCACCCTATATATTATTGCATATTTAGATTCCTTGGTGAATTCTAGTGTAATTGTATGTATCATACATTTAACTTTAAACGGACCGTTTAGGCGACGGACCGTTTAGGCGCAAATCACAATTTTTGGTATAAGCAGGTATCAGAAAAAAATTGAATATTGCAGCAATTATAAAACTTAGAAATATAGCATTCTCGATATCAATCTTTTTTGGTTTTCATTTTATTTCAAATTTTCAGTCAAATCGGTGTTTTTCAATTTTCCTACGTGCAAGCAACCTAGCAGGCCATGAAAGATAAACAAAAGCGCGTTATATGGAAGAAACCAAATAACTTAGTAGAAAGATGCAAACTAACTAGAGTAACGAGGCAAGATTATGAAAATTAATTACAACACATTAGCTCTAACCAAAAACAATAGCGGTAACAAGAACGCTAATTTTTCACTGCCTACTAGCTATTAGCCAATTTCCAAAGTCAGTACAAAAATACTTAATCAAAGGAAAACTACTAGTGATTCTTACTGGCAGAGAATATCTATATCTTCTGAATAAATGATCACATTTAATGCCATAAAAAAGTAGCCCTCTCCTTAAGTCAAAAGTAATGGTACCTCTGACTGGACCCCTTCAAATTCTTCAGTAGGTACTTCTACTTATTAGCAAAATCGCGGAAAATGAAACTTGAATTGCATCAGTCTGTTTGAATTGTAACATAATTTAGTTTGTAGAAAACTGCATGGAATAAACACAATTACAACATAGCGTAATTAAAAAATTCTAGCAATTTATTCAATAGACTTTCAGAATGCTCCAGTTAGAGATATCTTCACTTTTGACTTAACTGAACGGAAATGACTAATTTTTTTATCCCATCAAATGTGAAATTTCATTCTAAAGATGTTAGACTGTAATTAACAATCGCTGGTAGTTTTCCTTTTGTTTCAAAATTTTTAATCGTTTTGGAAAGTTGTCAAGCTCTAGTAGAGCTCAATAGCTAGTAGTCTGTGAAAAACAAACACTTACCCCAGCTTCTCATTGACATCAGATATCTTGCCACTGTTGTATCCGGTTAGAGCTGATGTGTTGTAAGGAATTTTTACGATCTTGCCTCACTACTCTAGTTCGTTTGCATCTTTCTACTAAGTTAGTTAGTTTCTTCCATATTAACGGGCTTTTGTTTATTTTTCATGACCTTCTGGCTGGCTTGCACGCAGGAAAATTGAAGTAAGCCCACAATCTTCCGTCCACTCACTCTTGGTCCACCCTGTATTATTGATTTCTCAGAATCTAACACCACCTTCTTTATTGCACTTGTTGTTAGCTGACAAAACTAACTCATTGGGAATCAATAAGTCGAGTTCGTTCTAAGGAGGTTCAATTGTGAGAAGAACGTTCTACACTAGCAAGAAGACGTTTGTGCCAAATCACCTCTTCCATACTCCTATCCCTGTCTCCTAGAAGTTTTGCCCGTCACAACATTGAAGAGAATAATAATTAAACTTAGAATGGCATATTATTATCTTAATAAAATCGTAGAATTTGTAGACAAAAACGTTACATTATGGTTTGACACCCATGGACTCATGAGCTTGAGGCTAAAGTCAGAGCGCATCCGTCTTTCACCGATTTCTTACAAACGCCAAAAATTTAATCAAGACGATCACATTTGCAGTGACCAGCACTGACGTACACGGACCACGGACACTCGATAGAAAACAAATCTCTCTCTCTCTCCATTACTTCTTCCCCCGTCAACGTGCAGTATGACCTCAAATTCGTCAAAGTGAGTCGCCAATTGGGTCGACCGTCCACACCACTGTATAAAGTCGGTCAAACACGGATCTAGTCTGACCGTAGCCTAAGACAAAGGTTCTCGTGGTAATCAGATGATCATTCATGCATCTAGGAGGAGAAAACGGTTGCATTAATAAGGGTCTTTTGATATCCCCAAAAGCAATTAAGGCTCGCAATGCTGTCTACCACGAAGATAACTCTGGAGCTTTATTTGAAAAATGGTTCCAAGATCAACTTTTATCAAATATTCTTACGGGAACAGTAATTGTTATGCATAATCGGTTCCTAATACTTCGTTTAGGGCCGGTAGTCAATGTCCAGTTAAAAGTGTCAGATAGGTAGCTGCCAGTTAGTGTTTCTATGGATACAACTATCGAGTAACATTCACGTCAATTCGTAAGTTTATCCTTCTATTGTTTAAACAATTATCTGACAGATAACCGTTAACTTCCAGATAAATATGTAACTGGACATTGAGAAACCTGCCTTAAGAGAAGCTGAGATTATTGAATTTCTTACAAACAAAATATCACAATTTCACCATAAATCAAAACAAAAACCTAGTTGTTGGAATTACTAAAAAATTACAAGCGATAATAAAAAGTATGGGTATCACACAAAATCGCCTTGACCGCAACGAATTGTCATGTTGACATTTTGTTACTGGACTATCGAATCATATATCGAATGACTGTAAAACACAAAACAGTACTTGAGGGATACTCATTTATTAAGAAACACACAAATGACAACTATGAATACGGCCCTTGGTCCGTATTTTGACGGAACCGGACAGGGCGGGTAACTGGACGGTGACTAAGAATGTATGACTTTTTGACGGAGCGTGCAAAATGACGTCATCCAGGAAACTGTAGTTCAGATTACTTATACAAGAAGGTAATTGATGTGTAGCAAAACAATGTCGGTACCAAAACCACTCACTGTAGAACACCCGCGCTTATGTGTTGCTATACAAGAATTTTGCCACTGGAGGTAGAGGTCCACTCACAAAGCCTCCTAGTTGTGTCTTAGGAATAGGAGAAAGAGAGAGTTAGAGAGAAGGGGGCTTGTTCAAAACAACTGCATAGCAGCAACGTGGGATTCGCTATAGAAAAATGTGTGGCGTAAGGCAGGAGAATGAACTTCGGTTGCTAATTTCTGAGGATAGTGGTTGCAGATTTAACGACCTGAAGTTGTCGCCAGTCTTCTGAGAAAGTTATTAATATTAGACAACTGAAAGAAGCTAATAAGTATAAAAGCAGGCTGCGATACATATTTTACAACTTAGTAGAAGCCTTATTGGAACCAATCAACTTATTTAACAGTCCTAGTTGTCAGGCTTCGTTTGCCATATCACCCTCGATGTTAATAGCACCTGGGCATTGGAGACAACAGCTCAGTGAAACTAACCACACAAATTCTTAAGCACACCTCGGTTTTGAACTGCGGTTTCTTTATCGGATCATGGCCGCGTAAGTCTTACACAATTAGTTTTGTCCTTGGAGGCTGTTGGAATTGTTCCATCCTTACATGTTAGTAGAAGAAAGCTGCTTTTCTTCCTCTTTATTTTGTTTTTCAAGTGTCTAATAGAACTCGCCACCATTTTATTTTAGCGCCGTATTCGCTTTGTAAGTTCAATATAAGAATCTCTGTTCCGGTGGTGGTACTCTGCAAGTAAGTACTGTCCTTGGGCAATGTTGATTTCCAGGATATGTGACAGAGAAGCAGTAGCTAGAGTTCAAGTACAAATACTGTCATTCATGTAATAAGATGACTATAACATATAATAAATCATACGATAATAATACAGCAATCTAATATTGTGTCCACGGAAAACTCTCGGAATTACATCTGTTCAAAAAGTCTTCAAATATTAATACCATTAAGCATGCATCATGCGTACCTAATTGTATTTTCATTATTGTCGGTGATGCCTTAAGCAAAAAATAGTGAGGTGCATTCGTACCTTTAATACCTCTTTAGGAAGAATCTTCATCTTCTACGTATCCGTCACATATATATTTTTGACACTTCGTACGTTATATAATTTCAATCGCCATCTTGCCAGTTGCACACTGGCCAAATAGAAAATCGCCAATGATTGACACAAAATCGTCGAAAATCCTTTCTTAGGGCCGGTTGCTCAATGTCCAGTTAAATATTTATCTGGAAGTTAACGGTCAACTGTTAGATAAATTGTTTAAACAATTGAAGATTAAACTCACAAATTCACGTCGATCTTGTCTGGCAGTAGTATCCATAGAAACGCTAACTGGCAGCCATACCTATCTGACACATTTAACTGGACATTGAGAAACCGGCCCTTACCCTGTTTGAAATAAAAAGGTAGCCTAAATTTCAAATGCAAAACCTAGCAACCACTTATAGCGTTTTCGACTTATTGCCCTATCACTGCACTCATAGGAACTGAGTGTCAAAATTATGTTCGTCTTATAGCATTTTTCACTGGTTGCACTCGGGCTGCACTGGATTTCTGTTTTGCATTTCACTGGCAGTTCCAGTGCAAAATTTTTTGAGAGCACTCATTTTACTGGCATTTCTGCACTCGGAGTGGTCGAACTGAGTGCAAAAATTTCGCACCGATTTCAAAGCGAGTGTCGTGGAGGTGAACCAAGGGAATGACAGTAGGTTTGAGCGGGAAACTTCAAATTATAGAATGATATTACGCCTGGTTAAACTTTCAATCTTTGAATACGGTAATACCTAGTTGATTTCCACTATTTTCAGTCAGAATGAGTAGAGTGAACGAAAAAATCAAAATTTTAATTTGCTTGTTTGAATTGACAAAATCAACTCATCATCTTCTGACGATGAACAAATAATGTGTTTAGGAAGAATTCGGGAGAAAAAATTCCCAGGATTAGCAATTACATGGAAACTATTGAACAGTTTTCAGACAAACGAGTAGGTAGTATAAATATGCAAATATTGTTGTCAAAACAAGTTGTTGTTTCTTGATGTGTATTCCACTGGAAGAACCCAGTGCAAAAGTGTTACCCTAGGTGAACTTTTTCACTATTCTGCACTCGCACGGAGTGCACTAAAATGTGTCCAGTGAAACACGCTATTAGATTTGAGTGCAAAACTAGTGTGGTTTTTTATTTTCGACTTATCCGCGTAATTGCACTTGAGTGCAAATTATCGCCACGGAGTCTCTGAGCTCGTGGAGATTTCAGTGCATTTTTAACGTCTATAAAATATTAATTATAACCTATTTTATTTGTCAGAGAAAATCTTAGATAAGGAAAGAGAGGGGATACCGCGCGCCCATTTGATGCTATATGGATTAGCTGATACCGAAAATGAATAGCTGTCAAAATGCTGGTGGAAAACTGACGGTAGTGTCAAGGTGGTGTTTTTTGCGATATTTAACGTTTTTAAGACCAATAATTGTGAAATATTGTGGTGAGCGTAATGGTGGGGTGTGCAGCTTACCGTTGTAAAAGCCACAGCAGCAGGAAGGAGCCAGGAATCACTTTTTACAGGTAAATTTATGATCTTATTTTTTTGGTGTATCCGAAATTCATGCAAATATCTCGATATCTAGTTCAAAGATATATGTGTATCCGAAATATAATTTGGAATGTACCACTAACATGCGAATCATAATGTTTTTGAGCACGTAAAGTCTAAAAATTATGTTTTTAAGGGATTTTTTGGTTCAAATACAATCAGTTTCCCAGTGGCGTATCTATTATAGCTTACATTTTGAATAGAAATATTATGACTTTGCATTGTAATATATAATATACCAATACCCTTATACAAGGTGTGCATTTCAAGGGTGGCCTTTATTTGTAGTTGTATGAATAATAAAATTAATTTTCTTTCTTCCTCGACAGGTTTCCTAAAGATCTTCCTAGACATGATTTATGGATCAAAAATATGAGGATCGAAGGTTGGAAGCCTACAAGCAACGATAGGCTTTGTTCTAAGCATTTTGAACAGAATTTCCTTCATCAAACAAATCAAAAAGTATATCTTCTGAAAGGAGCAGTCCCCACCATATTTGACGAGCTTCCGGAATACTTACGTCCAAAAATTGTAAGTTATAATTCCTAGCTTACATTGTCTACGCTTAATCAATATTAAAATAATAAACATTCTAGGATTATGATAGATGGATAGATGGATAGATGGATAGATGGATAGATGGATAGATGGATAGATGGATAGATGGATAGATGGATAGATGGATAGATGGATAGATGGATAGATGGATAGATGGATAGATGGATAGATGGATAGATGGATAGATGGATAGATGGATAGATGGATAGATGGATAGATAGATAGATCGATATACTTTATAGTCTAAGAATTTACAAGATTCTTATTGACAAAGCTATATAATAACAAACAAAACTTTTGGGATATTCACTAAAACCTGTGAGGAGGAAGTTTGTTATAAATCTTCACTCCATTGTATATAATTGGATCATTAATGAGTTATGATTTGGGTGTGATATTAATTTAAAATCATTCTTATGCCTTATGCCTATATTCTATATTTATGGTCTCAAATTTGGTTTTATATTTGAGTATTAGTGATGACGTTTCCAAAATAAACAGTGCAATAAAGTAAGGAGAAATACGATTACGAATGGCTGAATAACCATTTAAAAATTGATAGCTATGAAAATCAAAAGGCAGCTAACCTCAAAAACGTAATAATTTCTTGTGTTACGGTTACATTATTAAACAACTATATTTAGGTGTGTTTACTCGATACGAAATCAAAACAAAATGTTACTGTCACTTTTCCTATAAGATTCAGTCACTCATTCACATCTACTTAAATCATAAATTAATTTGTTCTGTCTTTCTTTCGGAAATAATGTTTCAAACATTGTCTAATATACAGCTCTGTTATTTTAGGCAAAAGAAAGAAAAAGACCCCGTGAACGTGATGTTCATCCAGAACCATCGCCATCAACCTCAGCTCTGGCTGCACAGGACGACTCTCCCCGGAAAAAGAAACTTAGAAGAGAACTGCTGCTGCAAAAAGATAAGAATAAGGAAAAAACGAAAAAAATCCGTGCCCTTGGTCAATCACTGAAAAGAGCACACAAAAAAGTAGCCTCTTTAAAAATAATTGCTGAGGAATTAGAGCGAAAAAATTTACTATCTCAAGAAAATTTAGTTTTAGTTCAAAATATGAGCAAGGTTAACATAGAAATATTGAACAGAAAAATGGGGAGAAATGTTCAATATTCACCTGAACTTAGGAAATTTGCCCTGACATTAAATTTTTTTTCACCAAAGGCATACAACTATGTGAGAGATGTTTTTGACACTTGTCTCCCGCATAGCAAAACTATTGCTAAATGGTTTCAGAATGTGGATGCTGAGCCTGGTTTTACCAAGGAATCAATAAATACCTTAAGAAATAAGGTTCAATCATCTGACAGACCAATAATTTGTTCATTAATTATCGATGAAATAGCCATACGGAAACATTTAGAATGGGATGGAAAAAAATTCCATGGTTATGTGAACTGTGGTACAAATTTAAACGATGACTCTAATGCTTTAGCCAAAGAAGCTTTTGTTATAATGTTGGTTTGCATCAATGGAACTTGGAAATTACCTGTCGGTTACTTTCTTACAGATTCTTTGAATGGCAGTCAAAAACATTCAATTGTATCTCAATGCATCCATCTGATTGAAGATACGGGAGCCAAAGTTATGTCAATCACATTCGATGGTGCTCCATCTAATACCGCTATGTGTCATAACTTTGGATTCTTATTTAACATTTCAAATATACAGACAAGTTTCAGAGTTACAGATCACAATGTATATATTTTTTATGATCCATGTCATATGATAAAACTTGTTCGCAATGCATTTGGTGAAAAGAAAATCCTAATTGATTGTGATAACAATTTTATTCAATGGAAATACATAGCGCTTCTAGAGAAGCTGCAAACTAGCGAGGGCTTACATTTAGGGAATAAGTTACGTCGCGCTCATATTATTTTTTTCAAACAAAAAATGAAGGTTCGGCTTGCAGTTCAGTTACTTAGTGCATCAGTAGCCGATGCTATTGAGTATTGCGAAAAAAAGCTGAATCTTGAGGATTTTAAAGGTAGTCAGGCAACAGTTAAATTTATTAGAATTGTAAATAGCATTTTCGATATTTTAAACAGCAGAACCCTAGTAGCACCAGGTTATAAAAAAGCATTATGTCAAAAAAATATAGATCGATCTGCGGAATTTATCAATAGTGCAATTTTTTATCTTTCAAAGTTGAAATTATCTAATAATGAGCAAGTAATCATGTCTAACAGAAAAACTGGGTTTATTGGATTAATAATTTCATTATCAAGTTCTTTAGGATTGTACAAAGAACTTGTTTCTGAGAGAAAAACATTACTGTACCTTCCGTTGTATAAGATTAGTCAAGATCATTTAGAATTATTCTTTTCGTCAATTAGATCAAGAGGTGGCTGGAATAATAACCCAACCGCTCGACAGTTTCTAGCTGCTTACAAAAGGCTTCTGGTTCGAGCAGAAATTAGAGAGGGCGGTATGGGTAACTGTATTCCATTAGATCAAATCCCTATTCTAAGTAGTTCTACAAAAAATGTAAGGTCTGAAGATGTAATTAATAGTAGTTTATCTAACCATAGTTTAATAGACATAAATGAGCCTTCTGATGATCTAGAAACTATTTGGAAGGATCATGACTACATCATGAATGCACCTGTGATAAGTGAATGTTCATCCCAAATTGTGCAATATATTGCTGGTTATGTTTCGCACCAATTACAAAAAACAATAAAATGTGAAACATGTGTCACAGCATTGATTGGTACTAGAGATCGGTTTCTCAATTCCCTAATTGAATTTAAAAGCCACGGCGGTCTGACTTACCCGTCAAATGATGTTATCAAGATATGTTTGAAATCGGAACATTTTCTGAGAGTTAATGAAAATTGTATTCACACCAAACATTTTGTACCTTTGCTGATAAGCAAAATAATATCAAGTTTTCTAGGCACCCCTATTTTCAGCTGCTTAGAACGTCACGTATTAGAAAATGATGTAAATCATATATATTTTTTAATAAAAGCTGTATGCACAAAATACTTAAATATCAGAATCCATTTTATTGTAAAATCTCGATCACAACAGGACAATCCAGTTCGGAGCCAATTAACAAAAATGATTCTGTTTAAAGGGCAGTAAAATATTGGTAGTTTTTGACCTTCGTGACTGTAATATTGACTGCCATCAATTGTAGGAGCAAGCGAAATGCCACGTTCCTACAAAAAAATTATTTTTGTTGAAGCACACAATACTGAGTTTCACCCAAACTTCCCCATAAGTAAATACATAACTGCAATAAATTAGAACTTACTGGAAGCAAGGGGTTAAGTGATAAAATAGAGTTGTAATTTCTATGTAAGTTATAGGACCTCACCTATATTGAATGAATTGTTCGTTTTTATTTACTACTAGCTAATCTAGGAGTCATTTTCTAATTTTGTAAATGTTTTGATTTTGGATAAGATTAAAGGACCTTTGTATTTCTAGCCCAAAACTTACTTTATTTCATGTCTGAGATAATTTTTATGTTTAACCCCCCAGCTTTTTCATTAATTATTGCCACCGTCGCAAAAAGAAGTTATGTATAAAAAAGCCTCGTTGGAGTAATTAAAAATACTGCTCTTCATTACACACTACAAACAGCAAGTAACAGCGTAACAGCAAGTAGATTTTTTTACTGCATATGGGGACTCCGAGATTGAAGGAATCAAATTCCTCAATCTCGTAAGCTAATCTATAATAACAAAAATGTTTTATTGCTGCTTCTGTTTACAGTATGTAATAGACAGTATTTTATATATAAACATAATGTCAATAAATATAAATATACTATAGGTATTATGTGTTCTTTAATAATAAAAAATTGATTTACTACAAACTACAAGCAGTTTTTTTCTTTCTGGGTAGAAGTATAATCGTGTCTTCCATCAGTCATATACTGCAAATGAACATAACATGTTCATGACTGAATAAAATATATACATTATCAATTTTTATATATTATTGGCCACAAAACAGCAGTCGAATGAAAATCACGGTTACGGTAATGTTAGTCACTTAAGTTTTAATTGTGGATGGCGAAATTGGCCATATAGAAACCCTGAATAACAATATTTCATTAAATTTTATTTGAAAAAGATTATTTCTACAAATAGCTCAACCAGAACGTTAATCCCATTAGTTACGCCACTGGGAATAGCGCTTTGGTGCCATTTGGTATCAGAAATGTCAGTCGCGGGTTCCGTCCTCTCTCTTTCCTTGTCTAAGGAGAAAATAATGTTTTGAATGAAGAACTGGGTAGTGGGGTAGTATACATAGTAGCATGGATGCTATCTACGATAGGTTACGAAAGGTGCGGCAAGTGTAGTTGGAAGAACTGCGAATATCATCTTCGGATGATGAGGAAATTGAAGCATATCTAGTTAAATTATTGCAAACAACGGCTGCGGGTGTCCCAAAAATACGAATATTTGTTGAAGATGTTATTCATAAACTGACGGAAGAAGAGATACAACAAGATATACATAAGTATTTACCGATATAGATAGATATTCATTTTTAGTGCAAACGCCATATTGCACAAAATGGTGTTAGTTTTTATGTCGATAAATAGAATAAATGACTGAATAAGGCGGTTCCAAACGATTCAAATTCCAAAACCACCACAGAATGAAATTGAGCTCTCGGGATGCAAAATAACATCAAACTGTCATCAGTTGGCTGACGGAACAGTTACTTGAATTGCACTGAAATTTGGTGTATGTTCGACTTACCAGTGCACATTTATTGCACTTCTGGGCACCAGACGAGTTTTCAATGTGCACTGTAGTGCAATCGTGGTTAAAATCAGGGCAGTAGGTCGAAAACGCTATAATATTAAAAAATATGGCGAATGTTAACCTCAAATACCACAGGACAATCGTTTGAAAATAAAAGTCCCTGGGCTACCGCTCACTATGCAACATGTTTTTTCAGTCGTATTCTTAATAAGAAAAAAAACCTATTTGTGATATATACAGTCATATAAAATTATTGCAATAAACGCCTTTATCACCTCCAAACCGACAATTTGCGACAAATAATAAAATCTGGCGACACCGATAAGGCAAATTGACAAATGAAAATTGGTAAAATCAACAATTACCTCCTATATGTAAGATGTTCAAATTACATAGCTGTCATTATATGGATGGGTGTACCAGCAAGCTAAGTTGAAAACAAGGCGTGGATACTAAGTTGGAATCTGATCGGAACGACTGCATGTGAACCGTAATAATAAATAAAGGAGCATCAGTTCCGTGTGGGTTCGCCGGCACGCGGCGTTGAATTTCACGACTGAAACCTAATTAAGACACGATTACGAACGGGTTAAGAGTTGGCGTCATTTTTATTGGTTGGATCTGCTTGTCTCACTAAGCAGTGTTGCCATGTTTTTCAGATGTCCTTTAAGTCAATGGAATGTAATTCATATTTATTTCATAGTTGGTCACTAGATAGTTCCTTAACCCTTGAGGGTTCCTTAAATACTGTTTTGTGTGTCAGAGTCGTGTTCGAAAGCGACTTGAGGGGAGTCACTCAAGTATAAGAAAGGCTGATGAACTCAGTCAAGCTGCGTAGCAATAATTTTTCACCTATTTAATGATGAATATTTCCTCCCTGCCGTCATGACATTAAGAACCTTACAACTTCAGAAGAGATTTTTCAGTTTTTGTTATTACTCAAGGGTCTCCGCACCGTCACACACAAAACCGTCAAACCTCAGCTTCACTTCCCTCGTATGTGGTTTCACATACAAAACATCAAGAAACACAGAACACTGGCAAGCCACAAAACAGCTAACAGAAAGCACAAATTGACGTTTTTCACTGGGCACATTTCAGTGCACTCCGTGCGAGTGCAGAATACTGAAAAAGTTCATCTAGGGTAACACTTTTGCACTATGTTCTTCCAGTGGAATACACATCAAGTGACATCGACTTGTGTTGACAACAATCTTTGCATATATTACTACTACTATACTACTTACTCGTTTGTCTGAAAACTGTTCAATACTTTCCATGTAATTGCTAATTCTGGGAATTTTTTCTCCCGAATCTCTTCCTAAACACATTATTTGTTCATCCTCAGAAGATGAGCTGGATTTTGCCAATTCAGACAAGGAAATTAAAAGTTTGATTTTTTCGTTCACTCATCTGACTGAAAATAGTGAAAATCAACTAGGTATTACCAAATTCAAAGATCGAAAGTTTAAACAGGTGAAACACAATTCTATGATTTGAAGTTTCTCGCTCAAAGCTACTGTCATTTTCTTGTTTCACTTCCACGACACTCACTTTGAAATCGGTGCGAAATTATTACACTCATAGCGTTTTTCACTGGTTGCACTCGGACTGCACTGGATTTCTGTTTTGCATTTCACAGGCAGTTCCAGTGCAAAATTTTTTAAGAGCACGCATTTCACTGGCATTTCTGCACTCGGAGCGGTCGAACTGAGTGCAATAATTTCGCACCGATTTCAAAGCGAGTGTCGTAGAAGTGAACCAAGAAAATGACAGTAGGTTTGAGCGGGAAACTTCAAATCATAGAACTGTGTTTGATCTGTTCAAACTTTCGATATTTGAATACAGTAATAGCTAGTTGATTTTAACTATTTTCAGTCTCAGAATGAGTAGAGTGAACGAAAAAATCAAACTTTTAATTTCCTTGTTTGAATTGGCAGAATCCAGCTCATCTTCTGAGGATGAACAAATATGTATTTAGGAAGAAATTCGGGAGAAAAAATTCCCATAATTAGCAATTACATGGAAACTATTGAACAGTTTTTAGACAATCCAGTAAGTAGTATAGTATAGTAGTTTGTCTAAGATAGTAATAGTAATATATGCAAAGATTGTTGTCAAAACAAGTTGATGTTTCTTGATGTGTATTCCACTGGAAGAACCCAGTGCAAAGGTGTTACCCTAGGCGAACTTTTTCAGTATTCTCCACTCGCAAGGAGTGCACTAAAATGTGCCCAGTGAAAAACGCTATCAGTTCGACCGCTCCGAGTGCAGAAATGCCAGTGAAATGCGTGCTCCTAAAAAATGTTGCACTGGAACTGCCAGTGAAATGCAAAACAGAAATCCAGTGCAACCCGAGTGCAACCAGTGAAAAACGCTATTAGAAAATTTTGCACTGGAACTGCCAGTGAAATGCAAAACAGAAATCCAGTGCAGCCCGAGTGCAACCAGAGAAAAACTCTATTATATTTATTTTACAGAGGACAACGTTGCCAGATATTTTCTTCTCTCTTTTAAGGTTAGCTTAAGTGTTGCTTGAGTAAGGAAGTAAGGTAGACTCAAGTGAACGCTTGACTATGAATGCGGCCCTAGGGTATACCTATGCTTTGATATAGCTATACAAACAAATCCCGGGCAATGAAAATGACTCTACGAAGTTATAAATTTAGCAATCACCATATGAAGTCAGTATTTACATTAATGCCTCATTTAACTGGAATAAACACATTAATTGGTGACCATGATACTACGACACTGACAGATATGATCACTTGGCGAACAGATTTCGAACCGGTCTGCGCATGACGTCACCGCGTGACAAAAGTGTGCAAGCACATGGCGCCAAAGCATTGATTTTTGAATGTTTTATTTCGTTTCTTGTTATATCTGTCTTAGATATTTAATATTCATACAAAATGAAAATAGGTCATGCACAGTATAATATAAACGATACATATTGCTCTGTATCTGAATAAAAAATTGGTGAAATAGTTATACAGAGAATTGATATTACTCGACGCCTGACCCGTTTGCAGTAGTTCCGATCGTTCTGAATTTCAGATACAAAAATTTGAATGTATGTACTCAAAAAAAAAATACATTGTGGAAAAAGCACAGAGCCAGAACGGTCTGGACGTATTTTTCTGAAATCGCATATAAGAGGTCGATTGGAGTGCCTAGTGAAATCATCTTTTTGTGGGAAAATTTCTCGGGTAGGGCGTGGAATTTTTATATACTCCATTCAGGAGCCTTTGATTACCGTTCTTATTTTTTATATATAGATTATGATGTTGCGTCACCAGTTCCTCAAGCCAATTTGTATATGTATTCTGTATAATTCTCTTAATAAAAGGTAGACAAGGAATAAATAACATGATTTTGTCATTAGAGGTTTTTATATATCATGAACAAGTATAATGGCATTTTGTTTATGGCGAATGAATATTGACTTTTTTCTGCTAATGATTGGTGGAAAAATACATTACCAAACTTTCTTATTTTTTATTTATTCAAATATATGTCACAACCGCGTATATTTTAAACATAAAATAAAAACATATCACAATACAACAATACAATATCTTTCTGGGCATTGTATTTAACTAGTACAGGTGAATTCTCGTATACTAAAGATTCATAGTAATAACAGGTTTTTCCTCATTTTTTTCAAAATGTTTTCACACAATGTATCTGTTTAATAATATGTTTGAATTAAAAAGTTTGATGCACTTGTAGTGATGGTTTCTGATGGCCTGGGTATAGGGCACATTATTTGTTGCGCTCCTGTGTTGTAGTTAGGTATTGATTCTGTATATATGAGTCTATGGGGAAATATATTTTGGACAGACAATAAGAACTGAAAAAGGGGTGAATAAGAGCATATAGGACTAGCCTATATGAACTGAAGATGAAATATCAAAAAAATACGTTCTGCAACCGGTAAATCTCCAACCATCTTTTAGCGCATTTTTATTTTATGTAGCATTTTTTTTATTCCAAATAGGAAAGGCGCTAGGAAAGCTGGATGCACCGTCGCAGGGCCCTGTATACTTATTACTTTATACTATTTTACAATCTTAGTGAATTTCAGTTTTCTAATATTCGAGGTCTCTCTAATTCCCCTATCAAGAATTCATATTCTGAAATACATTTTACATCTAGAAAACAAGCTCATCTTTGCTTCATCAGTCACATATACATTCTCTGATAATTTGTTTAAATTCGCAAGATAGTTTTTTTCACTTTTCAAAGCGCTTCCATTATAGTTGGAAAATATATGGCCGAGCTCATTACATTCTGCCAAGAACTCATCTGTATGTTTTTGTAGTCCATTTTCTGTTAAATGGTTGACGCAAGTGAGAGAAGTATCTATGCAATCTGGGATATAACCCAGTTTCTCTTTATTTTTCAACTTAAATGCAATGAAACCTGCCAAATTTTCGAAACCATCCCAAGTAGCGGTAGTGTGACGGAATGTTTTTGCTTTTTTATTATTACATCCCACAACCGCACAATAAACCATTGTTCAAATATATTTTAAACTCCAGAATCACAAATAATTAATGTTTTATCAAACTTTACTACGGTAAATGAGTAAACTCAGGAAAATAAACTGAAAATGTTCGGCTATAACCTGTAACTAAATAAGTAAACAAACCCCGTTTGTCACACGCTGACGTCACAGGTGGAAGCGAGACGGAAGACATCATGCGCGTGAGCATACCTTCTAAAGTCGTAGTATCATGATTGGTGACGAAAGTAGCCATTCTATGTCCATTCACCACACAGTTTTAAGGTATTTGACATACAGAGGAGATGTATAAGATGTATACATACATATATCATAACAATCTTGGAGTATAAAGATCACCGCAGAGAAGAATTTTCTCAAACTGGGTGTTATGGCGTTGCCGTGGGTGTTCATTTGAAAACTTCCCATCCCGGATTTCTCGAAAACCGCGAAATGAAAGAAAAAATGCCGAGACACGTCAAAATATTTGTCAGGGGTAACAACTTTTTAACCAAAAACTACTTCAACCCCTTGTACCCTCTTCCCCTCCCCCACCAGGAACATCTCCTTAAAAATTCTAATAGCGTTTTTCACTGGACACATTTTAGTGCACTCCGTGCGAGTGCAGAATACTGAAAAAGTTCACCTAGGGTAACACTTTTGCACTGGGTTCTTCCAGTGGAATACACATCAAGAAACAACAACTGGTTTTGACAACAATATTTGCATATTTATACTACCTACTCGTTTGTCTGAAAACTGTTCAATAGTTTCCATGTAATTGCTAATCCTGGGAATTTTTTCTCCCGAATTCTTCCTAAACACATTCTTTGTTCATCGTCAGAAGATGATGAGTTGATTTTGTCAATTCAAACAAGCAAATTAAAATTTTGATTTTTTCGTTCACTCTACTCATTCTGACTGAAAATAGTGAAAATCAACTAGGTATTTACCGTATTCAAAGATTGAAAGTTTAAACAGGCGTAATATCATTCTATAATTTGAAGTTTCCCGCTCAAACCTACTGTCATTCCCTTGGTTCACCTCCACGACACCCGCTTTGAAATCGGTGCGAAATTTTTGCACTCAGTTCGACCACTCCGAGTGCAGAAATGCCAGTGAAATGAGTGCACTCAAAAAATTTTGCACTGGAACTGCCAGTGAAATGCAAAACAGAAATCCAGTGCAGCCCGAGTGCAACCAGTGAAAAACGCTATAAATAATAAAGGGCTATCGAGTAATAGTGTCAAATATCTCACGTCAAAATTTAGAGTTTCAACCAGCCAAATAGTCGAATCATATTGAGAAAATAAACCTATTATCAGCTATTGGAGCCTCGTTGTGCATCAAGGAAGATAAACACGAACGAATGATGACTGGAGCCAATGCCACAGGAAGAATGACCAAAAAGCTGGACTAATACGTATATTTTCAAAATTTAATGTGAATGTCATTATTATGCCAATACGCTCATACAAGGGATAACCTTCGAGGGTGGCAATATTTGTAACACTGTTTTACAAATAAATGAATGAAAATGAATAGGCACCTTGTTTTAGGGCCGGTTGTACAAATGCGGGTTTAACACGAGCTTTGTTAAGCCTTAGCTTAGCTAAGCTCAGGCTTAAAGTCGACATCCGTTGTACAATCGTCGGCTTAGTTAAACCTGGTTGATAATGAAATTCACTACAGTTGGCATCAATGAAGCAATACGTAGTGACATAATGATCTGAAAAATTACCTTTTTTTGGTTAGGCAATCATGACAGTTTGTATCAAATTTCGGCAACGACCGTTTCTGTCTCTGTTCTTTCATTTGCTCTCTCTGTTAAATCAGATACAAATCTTTTAAAAAATATGACCTAATAAAGTGACAAGCGATTTGAAGGTTCCTCCTTGACATATCATGTCACTTGTATCAGGTTAGGTTTAAACCTCAGCTAAGCTCGCGTTGAGCTTCGGCTTACGTAAGCTCGTGTTAAGCTTAGAGTGGGGGGTTAAGCCAGCATTGTACAACGGACATTTTGCAACTGACGTGGCTTAACGTCGGCTTACCTTAAGCCGAAGCTTAAGCTCGCATTGTACAACCGGGCCTTAAGGTATGACGAAGTGCCTCATTTTGACGTTTGATTTTTCAAAATCGATCCATTCGTTTTCGAGGAAATTAGAATAGAATAGAATACAAAACAGACGAAAATATCACCTTTTATTGAAAGAAGTGTTGAAATATTGCCCGTTATTGGCCAAACAATGATATAGGAGATTTTAAAATTCCTGACATGTGGGATATCATGGCAGCTTTCGATAATACGTTGACAAAGGTCATCCAAACTGCCCGTCAGGAATTTGGAAATTGCCTATATCATTGTTTGGCCAATAACGGGCACCATTTGAACACTTATTGCAATAAAAAGTGATATTTTCGTATGTTTTTGTATTCTATTTGAACAAGTTAAGATACATAAAGGCTCTCGAAAACGAATCGACCGATTTTAAAAAATCAAACGTCAAAATAAAGGATTTCGACATATCGTCGGTCTGTCTGTCTGTCTGTCGGTCTGTCTATCTGTCTGTCTGTCGGTCTGTAGGCGTTTTTCTAGCCTTATAACCTCAGCAACCGCTGCATGGATTTTGGTGAAATTTCGGCAGCAATACGCTGTGGAGTCGTAGTTAGTAATGCTCTATATAATTTTGAAGTCCGGCGTACACATCGCTTGTAAATAGACATATAATATACAATCTCCGTTTTATTGTCTTATTTATTTATTACCTCTCATTTTGCCCTTACATATTTTTTCTATACTACATGTGCCGTTTTCACCATATTTGACTCAAAGAGTCCATCACTGGTTGCCCTGAAGATGGCCTAATAAAGGCCGAAACCTCGGCAAAACAGTACAAGAGACTCCCTCTTTTTCTTAACCTAAACCCAACCATCTGTTTCCTGGATAGTATACAGTAGGCCACTAAATAATTGAGCTGATATAATTTTGAAAATCGGTGCATGGACGGCGTAGTAATAAGCAAAATTGGAAAAAATTCAAATACTCCCCAAACTTCGTTTTTAGGCGTTTTAGGTGTTCCTGATCATCTTCTACTTTTTTTTTGTGAGGGTGAAATTTGAGGGGATATAGAGTCCGTAGTGGCGAACGAGAGGTACCAAATTTACTTGAACTACTCGTTATCCACGCTGGAGCAAATAAACCCAAAATAATCTTCGACCACCAATGGAAGACGATATTCGTTATCGAGTTATCGGTACCTGCTAAGGGGAACATTCTCTCTACGGAGCAAGAAAAGGGGACGAAATGTCAGAAGCTCCTCGGACAACTTGGCAGGCTCTGGCCGGACTACATTGTGAGTCTGATGGTCATTGGGTCCCTAGGTGGTATGAGGGATGCGCTGCTCTCTGCACAACTGACTCAGTTGCAGGTAGTTTTCATAGGAATAACACCGATCTCTGAAGATTATAATAGGCCCTGCATTGACCTGTAAAAGACCTAACGGCATAATACACTTTATTAGATCCATCCGAACATCGCCTTGCAGTCCTTGCAATCAAGCGAATATTCTGATGTTTTCATACGAGTATTGGTTTAGGTCGTTCTGTATCGTATAACAGTGAAGTTATTGAATTGGTTTTAATGAAATTTTGAGACAGCATTATTACCGTGGTGAGGATGGAAAACGCGTATGGTTTTTAGAAATCGTGTCAGCAGCGGCGCAGCAACAATCAAAAACTAATAATTCAAAAATGTTCAAACCTTAGTTTTAGGCGTTTTTTATCATTTTCTATTTCTTGGGGTGGAGGCAGAATTGGAGTAGTTGTGGGGTGAGGGGTTGCAAAACTGAAAAATGTGTTGTATTTATAATAGGCTGTCATTGACCTACAAAAGAAATACCTAATGGCATAATACACTTTTTTAGGTCCATTCGACCAACGTCTTATCTATAAATATAAAAACAGCTCAAAATTTGTTTTTAGGCGATTCTGAGGTTTCTGTTCGCTTTCCACGCTTTACTTCCCACACTGATAGGGGATAGGATTTTGATATTATATAATTTTTGAGACGTTGTATGATATCTACATACATAAATAAAACTCACGTCATTCATTTCGATAATGTGCGAGAAACACTGAGTCACGAGACTTGACGCCATTTTTTTCTAAATGTATCACTCCAAAATTACATGAAATAATACATTATTTGCTATACCTACTACTTTATTTACAAAGTAGGAATAGAAAACGACATTAGTTTCAACAAATGCTCAAATTGCAACCCTCTTTGTTCTATGCACTTTGATATCTTTGACTAACCGCTTTAATTATTGGCTCGGTGTTATACAATAACAGGCTCAACACAAATTAGAAGCAATATCGCAATATCCAGTACTTATTACCCGACTGTTCAGTATCAGTGCTAATCTACATATTAATATCATGGTTAAACATTTACATGGCCACCGTGATAAAGTTGTATATGCTGCCATTAGAAAAAGTTCACGCACTTACTGTTTCACTGGAAATTAGTTTAGGAGAAGGTTCTTGGTAGTCATTTTAAAGTATTCTGTCAACTATTCAACCCAGTTTTTGTACTATTGCTTTGTGTGGTTTGAAAGTTACAGCCTGCATGCATAAAGCTTTCTGAGTCACCCAGTATAACTTCAAACCGTACGAGAGTGTGATATTATGATTTCGAATAAAATCTGTTGATTGCACATTATCTATTCTGCGTCATTTTCAAAACAAAAATCCGATATCTAAATGGAGTGTTGTCATTCCATTATCACAAATCCGTTTGAACATATTACTCAGCCGGATTGGAGTGCAAATTTACAAATCAGTGAGACCGTGATCTTGATTTAGACAGTATTATCATCCCATGTGGCGAGTGGGTGAGTATACATGCAGAAAATTAAATGTCGAAAGTTATGAATTCTGCAGCTGCATCTTCTAACGTCTAATTAAAAAAATATAATGTGGTACTGGATCCTACAGCGCAGCAACAACAACCATCAACCATTTACTGACCATGTGACGTCGCTCTGTCTGTTGGTCTGTCTGTCGGTCAGTCTGTCGGTCTGCGGTCTGTCTGTCGGTCTGTGTATCGTTCTGTCCGTCGATCTGCCTGTCTGTCTGTCTGTCTGTCTGTAGGTCTGTCGGTCTGTCTGTCGATCTGTCTGTCGATCTGTCTGTCGGTCTGTCTGTGGGTCTGTCCGTCGCTCTGTCTGTCGATCTGTCTGTCGGTGTGTCTGTCGGTCTGTCCGTCGCTCTGTCTGTCGGTCTGTCTGTCGGTCTTACTTTTACTTGTAATGTGTGGCACAATGATAGCCCGACGTTACACGAATGAGGTGTTAGAACCAGTTGTCGCTTCATATGTCCGAGGCCTTAAAGAGTATTGCTTCCGGCAGGATAATGTACGTCCTCATATTGCAAGGGTATCGATGAGGTTCCTACAGGAAGCTAAGGTCAGGGTGCTCCCTGGCCTTATTTATCGCAAATTGAAAAAGTATGGCATTGAATAGGTCGCTATGTTCGCGATATAACAAAAATTCTCCAACCACTTTGGACGAACTGTAAAATTCTGTAAGGGCAGCTTGAGGACCTGTACCTCTAGAGTTTATTAACAACCAGATTACGAGACTGCCGCGTAGTCTAGATGTCGTCATAGAGTGCCCAACAGGTATTGTCCTGTTGTATTTTGTATTTTTTATTAACTTATAAACTATTAAATGGGTTCGTTCATTATTGTCTTCAGTCTCACAGCATTTCATGATCCGCATCCCTTCTTGTTCTCAGAGTTCATAGTCCATATATCACATACAGTAGTATTTGCATACGATCTGCACCATTCAAACCAAAATACGAGTATTATAGTTTCGACCCAGACCATGTCTTCTACCTGATTTCGTATACGGATAGTACTACATATGTTTTTCGATTGACGTAAACTCAAATATACGAATTACGAAATATTGCCATCCAGCAAATCGTATGGATCACTGCAATACCTATGATATCATTCAAAAAAGTGGCAGTTTCACGAGACATGGAAGAACCACATTAATAAAATATATTTAGTCATAAGATAATTGAAGAATTTTCCATTTCAATAAAAATATTTTCACTATATAAATAAGCGATATTTGCGTAGCAATAATTATCAAGGACAGGGCACCTAAATTTCCTTGGGAGCAATAGCTAGGTGAGGTTGATGGCGTTCTACGAAGGGGTCCCATGTCAACATCATGCCAAATTCCTTTTTCAGCTACCATTCTGTTAGAGAAACCACTCTGGAGCATAGAATTAAATATCGTGTGTGCCTGGTATTCCAGTATCAGTTCTTGATCTTGAGTAGTTCTAGCTCATATGTTAATTAGTATGAGGTAAAATACATAAACAGGTGGAGTAAGACAACCTATCTAAAAAGTGTATCACATCTCATCAAATGTGACAAGTTTAGAAAAAGCTCAAATACTTTATGGACGATGTGCTCTTATACATATGTCATCTCATATACATACAGATGATAAAACGTCTTATTGCTACCATACGCCTATAAATATTGATGAAAATTATGTCAAGATCACCATCTACCAGCCGCAAGATTAAAAATACCTTCACGAAAATGAAATGATCATAAATTTTCCAGTAACATCCCACCAGATCCTTGACACATATACTTTTTTATCCCAATAATAACTTTCTTTTCCCATCAGTCTTCGGTTAAAACAGAATATTATATGGTATGTATAGAACGTAGACTTGACTAACTTCCCAGTAATATAGATAGTGTGCAAAACGAAATTATAAGGAATATGTAATTATCAGAAAACGATGAAACGTTCACAAGTGTGATCCTTGAAAAGTCGGGAAAAGACAAAAATGTTCTTGGCTAAAAGTTACACAAGTTGCAACTATCAAAAAAGGCTCTATTTTCAGGTCCTTTATTATTAATAGAAAACAATTACTCGCGTCTACCTTCCAGTAAATTTTAGTAATTCAAAATTAGATTTTGTCATATTTTGTACTTCGATTACATCAAGCATATGTGGAAACACGATGGAAAACGCCTCTGAAATATCAGCTTAGATATTAATAAAATCAGTATATTAAGCAAAGCTTTGACATCTTTTTTATTTGACAAATGGACTTTCTAGAAGTTATTTCTAGTGGTGTAGATACGTGGGGATATATGAACTATTGAACTAAAAATAAAAATAAATGTTACCGTATCCCCTACTTTTGCATACTACTGCCTACAGCATCTCCCGCCCCACTCCTCGGGAGGCTATCATTATTATGAAAAATATTATGAAATTATTGGGTCTCATGAATAAAAGATAGCAAATGCTTTTACTTCAAATTCTTGAAGCAAAACCTTCAAAATATATGATTAAAAATTTGGAGTTTTTGCTTTACAACCGTATCAAAAGCATTTGCTGCACTAAAAGCAGACACTTTAGAATTTATGTATAAAATCATGCTTTTGCCAAGCATCTGTAGCAAAAGCTTCATTTTTCTGAAGGTACCTTCAGTGCAGACGTCGCGTGAAACGTTGCCCGAGACGTCTGTAAACATTACGGAATGACATCAGACACCTTTATCGTTTCAATAGGTACGATATCTTTGTTTGCAAGGGTATTGGAGTAACATTGTTAATCGTTTTTAAACCTTATAAAAACTAGTATTGATTAATTCCAAAGTTAATTATCTTCTCTTTTATTGCAGGTGCTTCTGGGGTTGCTGTCTGATTCCCTGCTGTATGGAGAAATGCATGGATGTGGAACACACATGTCCTAACTGTGGGACTAATATGGGCACCTATAAACGATAAAAAGTGTCATCATTCACTATTCTTAACAAGCTTTAATCAACCATGTAAATTAGAATTTGAGTATGGGTGAAACTGGATATAAATAATTTATTACCGCGTCGGATTTAATCCGCGTTGTATCACATACTTCAATTTATTGTATGGTTTAACTATTGTGAATTGAATCACCTAAAAAAGTTCTCGCCGGCAAACCGGCGGCGTCCTCTTTGGAATGCATGGGCGGCGGGACAGATATATTTTGTTTTCGTTAGGAGATTAATATAGATACATAGTACATAGAAAATACTTATTGGAGAAAATTTGATTGGAATTTTACATTTACTTTTTCCAATACGTATGCTCACCGTACGCCTCTAAAAGGCTTTTAATATACTTATCTTTTCACCGTTTAACAAATCCTACGATCAGTAGATACGATCAGTATACATGTTACTTAATTACTAATGGTTTTTAAATATTTCATGTTCTAGGATGTGTAGTGTGGTACTTAACTTTGGCTGTTAAAAATAACATGCAAATTACCAGTTCCCTCAAACAAGCGGCCTCACGTCCTGTAAGTTGTCACATTGACATTCCATCAATTTGAAGAATTTATGTTATACCATATTGTAGTACTTATATAATAACGCTCTATAAGTCTGCAAGACATTATTTGATCTGATGTTCAACCATTTTCTGGATCATATTACAACAAACAATATATTTAAAAACTAGCTGAATACATAAATGTAATAAAAATAAATTGTGTTATACCGACACTAGTCATGAGCGACATATTTTCACATACTGTAATTGTACCACATGTTCAAACATCACATATTCTATATCACGACTGTTCCTGTATTTCCAAACAAAGCGTGTTTTGATACTTGATTTTAAGTTTAAGCACCTCATCCACCTCCGTCATCGTGATTGTGAAATCGTGCATGTATTGTTATATTGATATGCATAGAAGTTGAAACTGTTAACATTAACTCAAATGAATATGTCGACATTTTAAACGATCAACTTGTTAAGAAGTTTTTATAAGACAGCACAAAATTATACTACCCATAATGTATATTTATGATAGAATTCGACATGTCCACCTACAAGTATAAAAATATATCGATTACGCTAACAAATGATATACCTATATACCTCTTCAAGACAACGCGTTGGCAAAGCACATGTAAATTTTTGTTTTTGAACCCTGCAAATTCATCTTCAACATTGTTTGCATCTCCCTAATCGCATTCTCCAAAACGCTATTTTGATATTGTAGAAGGCAGATATATATGAGCTGTTTATATTTCTTTCAGGTCTCAATCAGTGCAGCTACGATATTATCTAGACATGAGTAATGATAAAACCGTAATTATCTATAAAAAATTTATATTATAACAATTCAAAAAGTGATAGGAGATCAAAATAATAGAAAGTACGAATTTGCAATAGATAAAAACAAAATAAATTAATCTATTTATTGTATATTAACATCTGATTATACACAGACATATACAATTTTGACTACACTAATGACGGTGCCAGCTTTATCGCCAGGGCAATAAAGCATGCCGAAAGGAATAAGGGTCACCCCACTCGTCGGTCTTCTTTTGAAGGATTAAGGGATTCTTTGTAGTGTCGGCACTCGGTAGGAGGACAAAAAATGTAAACAGCTCTTATATTTCTGACGCATACTATACATATCAAATCTTTCATTTCAATAAATTCGCTACCTGATGGGACAATACTCGCGCCGCTAATGTATTTCCTACAAATAAGTGATCGTCTCCACGGCGTGAAAAAAAGGGCAGCCAAAAAAAGGGTCTTCTATCTGTCGGTGCCTCGTGTCTCCAAAGCCGTTCGGCTAAATATTAGAGATTAGCCGCTTGTGCGGCGTGTCGCCGTCAAGGAGTAATTTCTTTGGTCGATTGTATTTGAGTATCGGGGGCTTTCAGATGGTTTTCGGGCATGTTTTGCGTTTATTTATTACGTGATTTCGCATACAATTAATGCACCCTGGTATAGCAGTTTGAATGAAATGTGATTCAATTCAGAATAGATAAACCATACTATTTTTCTCTTAAATTGTACCGATCAACAACCACACGTACTGAGTGACCATCGTAAATTGACCTGCGCGGCATGGGGAAGGGGAGCGGGAGGTTCCCTCACGTAGTGACCGTCATCAACATGTCGAGTCTAAAAAGAGACAGACACATAAGTACAACAGAGATATTAAATATCGTCTGCTGCGGATTATCCAATCCCTATGCTGGACCATCTTTAAGGTGTGTAATAAAATCTGCTGTTGCCGGTTGTAGCTAAAAGTTTTATCAATAAGATATTAAGTGAATATAAACTATTTTCCGTTTCCTTTCTATAAAACAAGTCGTAAAATAAGGAAATAGGATAGAATCATTAAGAGTTATGGCAACGTTCTCACTTCCTTCACCGAATTCTTTTCGCCGGTCAATTTACGTTGGTCTTACAGTACATATATAAAACTTGCGGTAGGTTCAACGTAACCAAAATTTGATCATTTTTTAAGCTTATCCAGTTCCACCCTATACATCTTCAACTAATACTGTAAGTTTGCATGCATCAAATGCATGGTCTCGGCAATAACTCCAAGTTAGTTGTTTTATTTATACTGATAAAGTATCACCAGTTTTAATTGTGTTCAGTGTTATGAAACTGTCAAAAGTACCGTCATGATAAGAAAATAAGCTATGGTTATAATGAAAGTATCACTATCACTAAAAAATCCAAAATTGGTTTTGAAATATACATATATTGTATTTATTCGATCACCGAGATACGCTTGTAAAACGAAGTATGTTCGCACATGACAAGCCAAGGCTAACCATCACCGTCCAACCAACGTTGAAATGAAACTCATCAACTACTTGACTTCCAGCTGAATGGCAAGTGTTGGTCTCACTTCTAAAAGTATTGCAATCAAGCTAATTTGGGTAATTTCTTGTAGATAAGGACCAAAAAACTTCAACTGATAAAATATAATGTCCAATATCTATTTGTACAACTTGTATGCGAATTAAGGTATATACATATGTATTTTCCAAAGATTTTTCAAGTCTAGGGAAAAAATATATTTGCCCACGTCGAGGGGTTATTCATCTAATAAGCGTTTTAAAAATAAATAACAAATAATAAAGAATTATTTTTATTCGTGTCAGCAAAACATTATATATAGACAACGAGATTTAAAAGAAAATAATATGTGACATTACCTTGTGCCTACCCACAAAAACTAAAAGCCCGCTACTAATAATTAAACTGTGCTTTATCTGATTAATTTCCAAAATCAGGTCAAAAATTTACTGTAGGATTTCTATTTCTTTCTACACCTTTTCCAGGTGTAGTTTCTAAAGCGTCAAGTGATAATTCAAAACGGTCAAGTTAATTCTCCAACTCGTCACTTGTAACTTCAAACTGTCAGGTATAATTTATACCTGTCAGCACAGGCACAGATCCCTCTCAGTTTGAATCTCCAATTGACGAGTTGGAAAATTAACTTGACCGTTTTGAATTATCTCTTGACGCTTTAGAAGCTACAGCTGGAAAAGTTGTAGGAGGATTTCTTATTTTTTTTTAAATACAACAACAATTTCAGGTAAACCTGGTTTCAGTCCAAGACATTTTTGGTCCAGTTATAATTACAATATTGTCGGCAGCAAGCTTAAAGCGCTTTGTATGTTCAATGTATGTGCTACGTAGCTTTATGTAGCACATTATAGATTTACATTAGTAGGTATGTTTCCCATTGAATGGTTGATGTGCGTCACACACACACACACACTCATACGTAAATCAATTTTACCAAGATCTTCTATGAAAACTGTGAATTGCATGCACTTTTTTCAGTGAAATGCTAATATCACTCAAAGTAGTCACACCGTGCAGTGTATAGCAGCACCCTACTGGATTACTGGATATGGTATCGCACAGGTCGCTCATTCACTGGGGTCTTGATAGAAAAATAGTACAGGGTGCGGCTTAAAGGGCGGACGTGTTTGTGTTGGCCAGCACTCTTCCTCTATCAATGCGAGCGAGGGGGGGATATAGTTAAACTCGTGAGTTTCTAGCATTTTGTTACCAGTTGACATTTTGGAGCCGTGAACGGTTGGGCACCGCAATGCCATTAAGATGAACATAAGCTTCATCACTCATAAACAAAATGAGCTTATGACGTGCAAAATTCGTTCATTGTGCGTAATCTGAACGCTCACTGAAGCGGAGTTCAGCAGCACATTGACCAGCAGACCGAGTCGGACTGCGACGAAGGGCTTGTCGGACGCGTTCCACACTTTTAGGGTTCAAGCCGTTCGTAGAGCTCCTGATGGTGGTCTTTTGTTGAAAGGTGGTGTTTCGAGTGGAAATAGCTCGATTACGAAGGATATTGAAGTGGCGACGAAACTCTTGCTGTACAGCCGTGATACTCATTATTTCTAGGAATGTCAACTGGTAACAAATAACTAGACACTCACAAGTCAAAAGGCTCATGCTGAAATACATATATTAATTTCATGCTTGTAATATCATATACAGAATGGAACATTCTTCTTAACCTCCTGCATTCAATACGTACAGGTTTACTATAATCGTAATTCGAATCAGACAGTGGCCGTAGTGACAATTTTCTGCCTGGGTCACTCGAAATGGAGAAGTTTCCTAAAAAATAAAATTTGGAAAATTCATTATTATCTGATAGTCTATTTCTTCACTTGAAGAATGTCGAAAAAATCATCTGAATATTCCAAAAAACGGCAGAGTTATTCAATTTTATACTTGCGTAAAGCGACCGCGGCGGTGAATTGTCGTATGACGTCACATCACATGAATCTTTCGCTGCAGCCACAGTCGGGAGCCGGGACTCCGCTATGCATACGCTGCGCTGTACGGTGTGCGACATTTAGACTTTATTTTCGAAGTATGGAGGAAGGTTACGTTTGTGGTGATTCTAGTAATCTTCCTAAAGTGGATCTCGACATAATTATGAACTACATAACGGAAATCCACACAACTCATTTCCGTCGGTCTATCCGTCTGTCGGTCTGTCTGTACGCGTTTTTCTAGCCACGTAATCTCAGTAACCGCTGCATGGATTGTTATGAAATTTGGGCAGCGATATGCTGTGGGGGTAGTAGTAGGTAGTGTGCCTATAGGTTTGAAAATCGGTGCATGGGCGGTGGAGTAATTAGCAAAAAACCAAAAATTTTAAATATTCCTCAAACTTTGTTTTTAGGCGTTTTAGAGGTTCCTGATCATTTTCTACTTCTTTTGGGTATAGAGGTGATATTGGGGTGGTTGGGGGTGAGGGGTTGTAAAACTGAAAAATTATTGTATTCATAACAGGCCGTCCACTAACCTGCGAAAGAAAGGCCTAGCGTCATAATACACTTTTTTAGGTGCATCCGAACATTAGCTTGGCTATTACGGAAACCAAGGCACTTAGAATTTTCTGATGTATATGTTAGGAGCAAACACCGATTTCGGCCAATGGACGAAAAATATGGTCAAAACGCGTTTTGGCTGCTACCGTTTTGCCAATGTCCGAATTATCGCTTTCCGGCTGTTCAATGTAGCCCAGAACGCGTTTTGGATCAACTACGATTGCCAGAACACGTTCTATATTCTACTACGAATAAATAAATCTCAATTATTTGCCGTGTTGTGTTACAATATTTCCTCTGAGCTTAGAATCCGTAACTAAAATGAATAAAAGCACTTGTAGATCTTAGGTCCGTGAAAAAAAAACTGAAAGAGACATACCTCACAATCTCTTATGTCCAGCTCCCACATGAGCGGAATGAATAATGTCAAATATCTCGTGGGTCATGCAAAAATAACGCAGTTCGGCTGTTTCGTCTGTCCTTCTTTCAATTAGCTTTTCGATATAGCCAATTTTTAAAATATCATACCTCAATATCAATCGTTGACTTTGTTTCGAAGATATTGTATTACCGTTACTTTTACAAGCTTTTGCCGCCTTTACCTCTGTGAGTGTTTGGTCGTATCTTTCTCTTGTACAAATATTATTACGATCATTGCTACCACTTATGACTTTTCGCAGTTCGTCATTAAAACATAACCTTAGGTCTTCCATGGCACTCTCTAGCTGCTGTCTAGCCCGCACAAAGATCAAAATAATACTAAATGAATACACTAGCTCCAGAGGTATCGTTTACAAGCTGAGACACTCATAAAATCCACCACGCGTTATGGCAATCGCAGTAGAACAGGACGCGTTTTGGCAATCGTAGTTGAGCCAAAACACGTTCTGGGCTACATTAAACAGTCGGAAAGCGATAATTCGGACATTGGTAAAATGGTAGCAGCCAAAACGCGTTTTGGCCATATTTTCCGTCCATTGGCCGAAATCGGTGTTTGCTCTTAACATATACATACATGCGAGAGTATTGCTTCTGATCATTCTGTATGGTGTAACTAGGAAACTATTAGATTGATTTCAATTAAATTTTCACACAGTATTACTACCGCTGCGAGGATGGAAAATTTTTGAAAATCGTATCAGCGGCAGCGCAGCAATAATAGAAAAACTAAAAATATAGAAACAGATAAAACTTCGTTTTTAGGCGTTTTAGGGATTTCGTGATCATTTTCTACTTTTTTGGGTGGGGGTGAAATTGGGGTAGTTGGGGGGTGGGGGGTCATAAAACTCAATTTTTTGTATTCATAATAGGCTATCCATTGAAATATTTGTTTGGTGTTTTTATGGTGGTGTTAGTACACCTGAGTACAATGCAATATTTATAGTTTCTCGGTCTGCTAGACATATTATAATAATACGAGTACCAATAAACTGCAGTGTATCGTTTTGTCACCGTCGGCGTCGCCTACCCTACTGAAAACAAGGAATAACAACATGATCATGAACGAGGAGGCCGGCGGCGGCGCGGTGGCTTGCGGGAGCAGCATCCTCGACAGGGCATACACAGGCTTGCGTTGTGTGGTGTGACGTGTGACGTCACAGCGGCTTTGCGCGGAGGATCCGGCAATTCAAACTTTGGAGGACTATAACTTTTCTATTAATGGATATAATTACAAAATTTTTCGCCGTTGTTCTCTAACTTTTTAGGACTATCTGATTAAATAAAATTTGAAAAAATGGAAACTTCCTCATTGCCAGTAGCCATACAGATTCCTTACTACAGTGAAATTTGGTGGATAATGGCTTTATGACGATCGGTTAACTGGATGGCCAGAAGTTATTGTATACACACATGTAAAACTCGAAAACAAAGGTTTGGTATACATAATGGTGTCGCACGCCCGCTCCGCTTTGACATTTATTCTCATGCTGCTATTTGGTTTCCATTTTGACCTATTTTGGATGAGTCTTAGATACGCAAACAGATGGAGAAGTGACAGACGTTCAAGACTAGTCGTTACCAGTCTTACGTTCAATATTCTAATCATTTAGTTAGGTGATGTTTCATTAGTATGTGTTAAGTAACATTATTATGATGGTTGACAAACGCTTTAAACAATGTTTGCATTTTATTTGTAAAATTTCTGGGGAATCTAAGGTAGCCAATTTTAAAAACTACTTACATTGCAAGAAAATAAAAAGAGAAAAGCAGTGTAATTTATCTAGAAATTGAAAATACATCTATTGGATAAAACAATCAGCTTAAAGGGCCAAAGGTGGCCTAGTTATATGGCTGGCTTTCCAGTGCTAAATACTGGGTGCGTTCGTAGCTCTCAATCAAGAGATTATTATATGTATTAGTAGGTACATTAAATGTCTGCGTAGGTTAAAAATAGGACATCCCGAAAAAAAGGTTAAATATCTGTTAATATGTTTGTATGATCTGGTAGTCATCTACTTTTAATGTTGCTATTGTTTTTAGTAAATGTTTATTTTTGTATTAGTTGTAATTGAATAAAATATTTTATATACTTCTGTATTTTTTATTCCAAAGATACCCGAATTTTATGTAGTATAGTAGTAGTAGATCTTTATTATTAGCATAATGCTACTTATAAACTTAGAATGAATTAAGTTAAATACACTTTAATATCAGGCCTCATCATCACTGTTTAAAAACAAAAAACATTTGACGTACTAACCAAGAGTTAATTTACATAATAACCAACGAGTTGCTTATTACGTATTGCTAGAGATGTTAGGTGCATACCTTATCCAAATGATGTGGTTAGTTTGTAAACTAACGAGAAACACTGGTTAATATGTGTGATATATTTGTGGTATATACTTTAGCGGCATATCTTGTATAGTTTAAAAGCTAGCTGGATAGTATACAAACCAACCAATATTCATAGCTATTTTAGTAGAAATATGATTTTCCATCGAAATAACCAGACATTAGACAGATAGTTTGTATAATATCCAACTAGTGTATAAACTATCAAAGTAAACAATTTAACCGTAACATATATACTGCAATTCAACATTGATTGAATTCAATCGAATAATAGAAAAGTTATCTAAAGCCCCTCAGTAGGTATTGGTTGCCTGCCTCACAATTCAGGAGAAAGTGAAAAACTCAAAATTGATTCGAGGATTTGTTATAAAACTGAATGACAGACAGTAATCAGCAAAAAGGTTTTATCAACCTGACCGCATCCGTAATACGAGAAAGTCTATGAGTTTTGTCTTATGATCCGTAGACTGCACAATCTGAATCTCGAAACCAACAGTGCAGTGAAATTCTGGCAGGAATGCTTGACTCGTGTTCCTCTCTGGAAAATAACAAAATCGTTTAGAAATGGTAAATCGGAACAAGTTTCGTATTACCATGCTCCTGGGGGCATTGCCTTTTGGAGTGAGAAACGGTGGAGGTTTTGGCTGATGCCATAGAAATTGAGTTCTCGCTCGCCTAACCTAAACAGTGAACATCAAAAGCGAAAAAAGGTCTATCGGGAGGTATTTTAGACCCAATGGCGACAATGCTTAAAGAAGTGGTGGAACTTCTTTTGAGTCAGGCATGTATTTAGGGGGGGGTCCAGGGGGTCCGGACCCCGAAATGTTATAAACTGCCGTCTAAAAAACGGAATCCACACATTTGCAACCCCCCCCCACAAATTTAGGGTGGCAACTCTAATCTGGACCTCCCCCCGAAAGGTCAACCAAGTGACACCCATAATCTGGACCCCCCCAAAACCAAATCCTGGATACGTGCCTGTTTTGAGTCCTTGATATATTTCCTCTGAATTCAATTGGGGAGAAAGTCAAAACTCAAAATTGGTTCGAGGATTTGTTATACATGTTCGGTGGCACAAAATTGATTGACAGGTAGTAGCCGCTAAAAAGTAGTGTTGGTGTTAGTGACCCGACCGCTTCCATAGGGTAAATAGTCTGGTCCATGAAGTGAAAAACGCACTGCCTAAATCTCGAAACCAACAGTGGGGTGAAATTCTGGCAGGAATGTTTGACTCAAGCAGTGTTCCTCTTTGGAAAAAATCAAAATTACTTAGAAATGAGAAATTGGAACAACTTTCATATGACCATGGTTCTGGAAGCATTGTCATTCCAAATGTGAAAGTTTTGGCTGATGCCATGGAAAATGAGTTCTAGCTCAACTATAACCTAGATCATTCCTAGATAGTGAACATAAGAGCAAAAAAAGGTCTACCAGGAGGTACATCAGACGCAATGGCGACAATGCTTCTGATGGTGGATCTTCTTAAGATTCTTATTTGAAAGCTTCTTCTATAGAACTTCCATAACTACACCCGAGGAGGCATAGAAATTGAGTTCTCGCTCGCCTAACCTAAACAGTGAACATCAAAAGCGAAAAAAGGTCTATCGGGAGGTATTTTAGACCCAATGGCGACAATGCTTAAAGAAGTGGTGGAACTTCTTTTGAGTCAGGCATGTATTTAGGGGGGGGTCCAGGGGGTCCGGACCCCGAAATGTTATAAACTGCCGTCTAAAAAACGGAATCCACACATTTGCAACCCCCCCCCCCACAAATTTAGGGTGGCAACTCTAATCTGGACCTCCCCCCGAAAGGTCAACCAAGTGACACCCATAATCTGGCCCCCCAAAACCAAATCCTGGATACGTGCCTGTTTTGAGTCCTTGATATATTTCCTCTGAATTCAATTGGGGAGAAAGTCAAAACTCAAAATTGGTTCGAGGATTTGTTATACATGTTCGGTGGCACAAAATTGATTGACAGGTAGTAGCCGCTAAAAAGTAGTGTTGGTGTTAGTGACCCGACCGCTTCCATAGGGTAAATAGTCTGGTCCATGAAGTGAAAAACGCACTGCCTAAATCTCGACACCAACAGTGGGGTGAAATTCTGGCAGGAATGTTTGACTCAAGCAGTGTTCCTCTTTGGAAAAAATCAAAATTACTTAGAAATGAGAAATTGGAACAACTTTCATATGACCATGGTTCTGGAAGCATTGTCATTCCAAATGTGAAAGTTTTGGCTGATGCCATGGAAAATGAGTTCTAGCTCAACTATAACCTAGATCATTCCTAGATAGTGAACATAAGAGCGAAAAAAGGTCTACCAGGAGGTACATCAGACGCAATGGCGACAATGCTTCTGATGGTGGATCTTCTTAAGATTCTTATTTGAAAGCTTCTTCTATAGAACTTCCATAACTACACCCGAGGAATGAGAAGTCATTCCTCACTGCACACCATAGTGGACTTCTGGGTTAGTAAGTTAAAGACCGCTAGGTGCGTCTAACGCCTGGTTCAAGCTAATAATAAAGCATTCGCCAAAAACTTTAACATGTCTGGTGGCAATAGTTAGCTCAATTATGAGGACTCACTACTTTCCAGGGATATGGAAAGTTGCTGCTGTCATAGTCTTAATAGTCGGTGGCTGTCATCGATCCTAAATAAGGTGAGATTTTTCCCGAATTATTGTCCTGTTCGTATACTGTCTGCTCTAACCTAGAGCCTTTCCCGTCGGATATCAACATGATTTTCGAGGTTCAGGTTCAATTTGGAAGTGGATTCATCCAAGATAAAAGTAGGTACTGGCGTTTTGTTACTAGATTTTTAAAGTCTTTTGAAAAGATGTAGCATGAGGGTCTCCTCTAGTGATGAGTTCAAAAGGGATTCCCCTGTTGACTTCTAAAATCTGTAGATTTTTTTTCACAAAGGAAGGAGGTTTACATTATGTTGGAATTGCAGTCTATAAATGCTAGTGTTCTCAGGGCTCAGTCCTTGGACCAATCCTTCATTCACGTTTCACAGGTGATATCTATCTCCACACTGGCAACACCGCAATTGTACGAAACGGTAGTACGACTTAAGACACTCAAAAAGGAGACTCCTGGTCTCAGATTGCATAATCAGTATGCAGTATAAATAAACTAACTTATCACATGCGTGATGTCATGTTGATAGTTGATTAATCAAAATTGGCGGCTTTCATAAGTGTATAAGGCTAGTGGTGGCTAGGGCTCCAATACATACTCTGCCATCTATGCCACATTTCTGTTAAATTTAGCGCGCTTAACCGTACGTTCTTCAATTTTGACAGGAGAATCATTAAAAAGCGAGTAGGTGGAAAAGAACACCATCAGGTATAAATTCATTGCAAGAGATGACAACGTTTAGGTATGAAAAATGTCACCACCAACACAGAAGTGTGGAAACTACACGCAGCACCACCCCCTTACTATTAGTTACCACTACGAATCGCCAAGAATTGTCAAAATGACTGAAATTGGCATATAATTCACGTATAACCAAACGCTGTAGGTCTTCCTGTACTATATCGATTAAGCATTATTTTTTTATTATTGTTTCGTTTATATAGTCTATATGTTTACTTATATCGCTCATTATTTTTATATATTGAACATTATTCTGTAATAGAAGTTATCGTAGCGATAGCGAATCGATAAATGCCAACTTCTGTTTATTTATTTTTTTTTTTATTTTTTATTAGACAATGTATTCAAACCGTGTCGTCGCTGTGCAGGAAGATTATAGGTTACCTTTATCCTTTATCGAGGAATGATTCCAATATATACCCGATAAATGTTGAGAAGTTTAGTTTGGCTGTAAGGGTAATTAATGCTAGATGCCTAGCCCAATAGATTTATATCAGCGTTCGCCTTTGCTCTTCATCCCATCCTATTGTTAGCATACGATTGTTTTGTTGCATGAATCAACTTTAATGCAATCAAATGATTTTCTAAATACTGATATGCATGTTCTCTGTGGAAAAATTTGCAACTTTCACGAGTGTTCAAAACCGAACAAAACAGTTTAGGATGTCTTAGACGTGATTTTCAGACAAATCAAAAGATAACACGGAAACAATCATCAACAAAGCAGCCTAACCTAACCCAAGAAGATTGTGGGTTTGTTTGTTTTGGTTTCAATATGATCTCATAATTTCCGAAACAGTTTTAACTACCATGACTAAAATAATTAATAACTAATTCAAACAGTCGTTCACCTTATTTTTTTAATGCAGGAATATAACCTATATATATATATATATATTCCAATTAATGTTTTGAGGAATATTTATTTTGTATCTACTCTTAAAATAGGTTGATTCTACCAATACAAAAAAACCTAGTCTGTCATAGGTGCGCACATTAAACTCGTGATTTTCAAACGTTAATAACATTCTGATATGATCGATAAGAAGCTTTGAATTTTCGAATTTCTCTCAAAAAAAAATCCTTTACCAACAACTCCTGTCAACGAACGTCCTCAAACAAAGCTGAAATTCATAAAATAAATTTTCGTCTACCTAACGACTATGATAGTGGCATGTAATTACGTAAGCGATAATAAAGGAACGCATGAAATAAGGTTGAACTCACTAGAGCAAAACATGTTGCGCGATAGTATTCCGTCACCGAAATAGTGCGGACCTTTCCACAGGGAAGGCGTAAAACACGTAACAACTGACTGAAGAGGAGAGATGAAGGCATCTAAAATTGGGGGTAGTACCTACCCGTAGGGGAACCATGTCGACGCGTGTGGATTTCACATTTCGGTGATGGTGGGGAATCTTCCACCCTGAATCGTTGTCATCTCTTGCAATATATTTGTACCTGATCGAGTTCCTTTCCACATTATGCCATAATGTTAAAATTTGAAAATTCGTCTTGCAAGAAAAATGGCAGGCCCCTTATAGGAGAACTCATAACAACATATAAAAGAATGATGCAAAGGACTCACAACTCATTCACTCAGTGAGACTAGGTTTCGTAGCAACGGCATATTTTACCTGAAGGCGATAAAATATACACTATCCTTCAAGGAAACTCTAGAATATACAAGGTGAGTTTTTAGTACCAGCTCGGTCAATAAGTCCACTACTGTACAAGATAGCGAAAAAAGTTGTATACAAAAGTTGTAGCCACGGATATGCTCCTTGCTCAGAAAATATTTAGATTTATACAGGGTGATCCGTAACTACGTGGTGATGCAAACATGCATTTTTTAAAATGAGACACCCTATATGTTATTCTATATTCAAACTCTACTAATGATTTCCGTCCTTCCAATATAGGGTATTGTTACATTATACAGGGTATTTCAAAAGTTATGACCATTTTTGTATCCAAATCGCGGTCAAATGAACGTACTGTATGTCAAAAAGTAAGGAATCAAACATTATTTTTTTGACATGAAAAGATTAAAAATATCCTCTAGTCAAGACTAGATTTCAAGAAATCGGCTATAGGAAAGCCCGTGACGCATATTCGTATGCAGGGTGTTGTAGAATGCAAAATCTATCTTTTCTCTCTTTTTTTTAAATGAAACCACCAGTATTTTGTTATACCAAAGAATTGCTTTTAATACGCTCTTTCATCTTTGTATAGCACTTGTGATGGCTGCATGCGTTAGTTTCTGAGATATTTCGATTTTTCTACAAATTTTAAATATACCTCCTATTTGTATACTAAAATTTATTTATTTTGAGAAAATACTATCAAATTTTATTTTTGCTTAACAAACTACTAAAATATAAGGCCATAATAGTACTTGATCAAGTCAAACAATGAATTAACGAGATAATATAGGGCACGTGTGCTGAGAAAACAATTTCACAGACGTCATGCATAATTTTCAAGCAGATGTATCAGATAGGCTATGAAATATTAAACGACACAGTCCAAATAAAACAATTCTTCAATCTATCAAACGCATTAGTTTTAGAGTGCCTCCGTTCTGGATATTGCTGTTCATAGTTGATATATTCTAGAGGCAAGTAGACAATTTCTCAAAGATTTTCCTAAATACCCTCTATGGAAAAATTAATTTTTGAAGCTGGTTTTTCGCACGGTACGGAATTATTGAGCTGGTTATGAACTGTCGATTTTTCAAAGCCTACCAGATAAATCTGCTTGATAATTATGCATCACGCCTACAAAATTGTTTCCTCAGCATACTTGACTTTATTATCTCGATGATTTAGGGTTTTGACTTCATCAAATAGTATCATGACCTTATAATTTAGTTGTTCTTTAAATAAAAAACAAATTAGATAGTACTTCCTCAAAATAAATGAATTTCAGTACGCAAATAGAAGCTATATTTTAAATTTATCGAAAAATCGAAATATCTCGGAAACTGATGGACCTAGGACCTGTATCTCACAACTACTCCAACAATCTACACAGTGAAAGTAACCGCCCCACTGGGAACGTCTGACCATAACACCATCTCAACGCTATGCAGAATGCATTCTCCAGATCTCCACAGTACACAGCCTCGCCGGGTCTGGCATTACGGATCAGCAAAGTGGGACGACCTAAGGGAATACTACCAGTCCTTTCCCTGGAACGACGTCTGCTTCAAGTCACGAGACCCATCAGCTTGCGCTCAAGAAATAACCGAGGTATTAATATCCGGCATGGAAGCCTATATTCCTCATGTCGTCAAGCATCCCTCCAAAAACAAGCCATGGTTCAATCAGCGTTGTAGAGATGCAGTTACCACTAAAAACCAACATTACAAAGAATGGAGGAAAAATCCAAATGCCGAGAACCACCGCAGTTTTATCGACGCCAGAAATCATTGTAAACGCGTGATTGACAGCAGCAAGGAGGAGCACAACCAAAAAATTAGGGACAAGCTCCTCTCATGTCCTAGTTCGTCCAGAAAATTCTGGTCTGTAGCTAAGGCTGTTAGTCAGAACTTTTCCTATTCGTCAATACCACCCTTGACCAGAGAGGACAAGTCCATCGCTTCTGCTCCTAAAGAAAAAGCAGACATCTTGGGGAAACTCTTCGCAGCCAATTCTAATGTAGACTTTCAAGGTAGTACTCCGACCACCACTATAAGCGTGAACTCGAAAATGGCAGAGGTCAAATTTCAACATCGAAATGTTAAAAACATCCTCCAAAAACTGAACACGAATAAAGCTACTGGTCCTGACCAAATTCCAGCCATTGTCCTTAAACGCTGTGCCGCTGAGCTTGCACCTATTCTTTGCAAGCTCTTCAAACTTTCGTATCAACGAGGCATGTTTCCCGCTTCATGGAAGATTGGCTGCGTACAACCCATCCCTAAGAAAGGCAAGAAAACTGATCCCACCAATTATAGACCTGTGGCTCTTCTCAGCATCATGTCCAAGGTTATGGAGACTGTCATTAACGCACAGCTCCTGAAATACCTGGACAACAATAACATCATAAATGATCGCCAGTATGGCTTCCGTAAGCACAGGTCTACAGGTGACCTCCTTGCCTACGTCACTCACTTGTGGAACAAAGCAATAGAAAATCATGGCGAGTCCCGTGTTGTTGCACTTGACATATCGAAAGCTTTCGACAGAGTGTGGCATGAAGGACTTCTGGTCAAGCTTGCTGCTTATGGACTACCACCTGGCCTGCGCCAGTGGCTGAATAGCTTTTTGAACGACCGATCTCTGTTTGTTGTAGTCGAGGGCTGTTCATCAGACGTTTTTTCAATAAACGCAGGTGTTCCTCAGGGATCTGTCCTATCCCCTACACTGTTTCTGCTGTACATCAACGAGCTGTTGGAAATAACATCCAATCCAATCTACAGCTTCGCAGATGACAGTACATTAGTGTCGTGCATGGAACCAGGCAAGCCACTATCATCCCAGGAGACGGTACGTCGGCGCCAGCAGCATGCCTCACAGATCAACGCAGATATCAAAACAATTGTCGAGTGGGGATTAGCAAATAAAGTACAGTTCAACGTACAAAAAACTCAGGCAACAACACTTACAAAGAAGTCTCACGATGGCTTACCAACCGTGGAAATGGAGGGCCACCCCATAGTCGAATCACCTTCCGTCAAGCTTTTGGGGATCAACATCAACAATAACATGTCCTGGCACGACCACGTCGTCAGTATTGCTAAAACGGCGTCCCAGAAGCTTGGAGTTTTGTTCCGCTCTAGGAAGTTGTATACACCAGAGCAACTGCTGCTGCTCTACAAGGCACAGATCCGACCATCGCTGGAGTATTGCTCCCATGTGTGGGGATGCGCTCCGAAACACTCTCTAAAGCTTCTGGACACTATCCAGAAAAGAGCAATTAGATTAATCGATACGCCTAACCTCACAAAGGACATCCACAGCCTGGAACATCGAAGGAGGGTGGCTGACCTATCCCTCTTTTACAGATTCTATCACGGAAGATGTTCGAGTGAGCTTTCCCAGATAATAACACCAAAGGCCGTCCGAACCAGGAACACTAGAGAAGCTCTGCGAGCTCATCCTTACCAGGTCGAGGTCCTTACTCCCCGAACCAGTCTCCTCCAGCATTCCTTCTTTTGGAGAACTTCGACGCTGTGGAATCAGCTGCCGGGGAATTTGTTTCCCGACGGCTACAACCTGCAGCGTTTCAAATCTAACGTGAACCGACACTTGTCCTCTCGCAGCGCTTCTATAGCGCCATAGGCTTTCGGCCTTTGCGGGAGGCTGACCATAAAAAAAAAAAAAAAAAAAAGGTACAACAAGTGCTACACAAAGATGAAAGAGCATATTAAAAGCAATTCTTTGGGATAATAAAATATTAGGGGTTACATTAAGAAAAAAGAGAAAATCTGGATTTTGCATCTACATCACCCTGTATATAAATATGCGTCACGGGTTTTTTTATAGCCGATTTTAAAACTAGATATTTTTAAAATTTGCATGTAAAAAAAATAATTTTTGACTCATTACTTTTTGATATACAGTACGTTCATTTGACTGCGATTTGGATATAAAAGTGGTCATAACTTTTGAAATACCCTCTATAATGTAACAATAGCCTATATTGGAAGAACGGAAATCGTTAGTAGAATTTGAATATGCAATAATATATAGGGTGTCTCATTTAAAAAAATGCATGTTTGCATCACCACGTAGTTATGGATTACCCTGTATAAATTAAAATATTTTCTGAGCAAGGATCATATCCGTGGCTACAACTTTTATATACTTATTTATATATTTTTTTGTTATCTTCTATAGTAGTGGAGGTATCGACCGAGCCGGTACTAAAAACTCACCCTGTATATTTGCGTATAAACCGTAATTTAATTGAGGAGATAAAATTAGAGAAAAAAGTATCTAAATGAGCTTATATAGGATTGCCTTTGCAGGTTGTCCTTCTGTTCCAAGTCCTGTCTATAGCCAATGTGAGAAGAATATTGTCTCGCTTTTCAAAGAACATGAATCAAATACAACGCGAGAGGTGATTTTAAGAAAACAAAGTTTTTTTAAGAAAGACCAAGCAGTTTTAAGTAGTACGCAAGTCATATTTGGGGAATGTGATAACACGTTGAGGAACAGCTAGCGAAATCACAAAAGCACGTTGACGAACAGCTGCAACAAGTGAAAGATCATGTCAAAGAAATGGTCAGAGAGGAGCTGAGAGAACTTAAGAGGTAAACTACACGAGCGGACTTTCCGCGGCGTATCTCACATGGCGGTTTGCACGTCGTAATAAGAACCGTGCCATCAAACGAGCGCAACTACACGAACGGAAAATCCGTCGCGTTGAGCTTCTTTCCGTCGGCGGTGAGCGTATACAACGCTCTCGACTGCATTAATATCGTCGCCGCCACAACGCAACGTATTAATCAGTATGGAGTAAACTAGAGGAGGTGACGGCGCGCGACGGATACGTTGGCGGTACAGTCGAAGAAAAATGTTTGACACGGAAGTTTTTATTGGTGAAATTGAAAAACAGCCTCCAATTTACAATATAAGAAGTAAAGACTATAGCAATAGGGATGTTAAAGCAAAAATGTGGGAAGAAGTGGCCATGGTTATGTACGAAACCTGCACATACAGCAGCACCGCAAGCTAACACATTGCTGTCCATTTTGTAGCAGCCAATTCCAGCGGAAATCCCGCCGCGTGAAATACGCGGTAAGTCCGCTCGTGTAGTTTGGCTCTTAGTGCAGATGAGCGTCGTTTACCCGCTTTAATTGATAGACTCAGCGGCGTAGTAGCAAAGCTGCAAAATGGCAAAACATCATGGCACGTTTATTATATGCAATTTGAAAACATTGGCCGTATGAATAACTGGTCGAATGTCGAATGTAGAAAAAAATTGAATCAAGCTGATTGACTCAGTGCTTCGCAGATATTTTACCATAGCATAAAACTGTAGTCGGAGGTCCCCTTGCAACCAGATCATCGCCTGCCCATAGAAACATCCAACGCAAAAACCCTCATAAATAGTTTCTAGCATCTCTCGGTACTAGGACGACACTTCAACTGATATGCGTGGATATGCCAATCTCATATCACATGACATACCGGTTTTCCGATACTTGAAAACATTATATTACCAGAATCAATTTTTAAGGGCTATATAAAGAATGCCGGGGTTTTCCAACCACCTTATCCGATACTCCAACCTATTCATTTTGACCACTCAAAAAAAAAGTAGAAACTGATGAGATATCCGTAGAGTACCCTAAAACGGTTTTTATATTGTACTGTTCGTTACACGGTTTTTGGAGGCAGGGGAAGTTGTCACATTAAGATAAGGCACAGTAAAGGTATTATCGATAAGGTTAAGTCATTTCGTGTTCAATTAAGAAACAAGTGAAAATTAAGTGTGCTTGATTCCCTGGAGTAAAGGAGAAGCGGCCGTCGCCGTCCTGACAATATTTGATTTTTTTCATGTTGTGAAAAAATCGTTTTATTTCTTTCATGATCATACTAAAGCTATCGAAGATGCGACCCCTTTCTTATACGGTCTAAGATATCAGCTGAATCTTAAAAAGTATTGGAATTATATCCTTTAAACTAGCAAATTTCTGTTTGCTTCATTGCTATCTACTACCGCTGCTAGCTTGCGTATGAAAGAGAAACGTCTGATGAAAGGCTAATCAAAATCGCTTTATATGCGCAAACCTCGGGTCATAAATTATACAAAACTAAAGAAAAATCAAATCCACCATACAAATATTTATTCAACCAAAGTTTATCCATATATTTACACTTTCGTAAAACTTGCAGTATATAATTTTATAATGTTTAACGTGTTATAACGTCCGTAATGTTTTTACGGTGAGGTGACAATGGCTTAGTATCTATGTACGTTACTTATACATTTTGTTGAACGAGTAGTATTGAGTGGAGACTAAATGTTAAAAACCGTCTCTACTGTTGACTAATGATGTTCGTCAGTCTTGGAAAATACCATCTGAAACGTGAATCGGGTTTATTCGTCAATAAAATATCAAAACTTACCTACCTTACTACCAAAAAGCAAGATATATTAGTGTAGGCAGTTTAACGTCTCGTGAGCTAAGCGTAAAGTAAAAAAAATCGATCAAGGATATAATGATATTGCAAAATTAATACATTACACATTCCTAATCCAAACACCTTTGGAGATACGCAAAACTATCACGATGCAAGTTTGAAATCCAAGTAATTTTTGTAGATTTTCAAAATTGGCGTTCTCTTACTAAAAATAATGCTCAAGTGAACTGCTCCAATGAATTCCACGCCACACTGCACAAATGAGTAGCGAGAACTATTGAATGTTTGTAAATAATCAATTTTCTTTTAGTGACATGACCAGTTTTAGCTTATTTTGTGGCTCACGTGACTTTATTAAATCAACCTGTACCAGCCGTGCATTACATTGTTATAATGTTGGCGAAATTCATTATTTTGAACGTTATAATGTAATTGATACTGTGAATGTTATGCACTATTCGATATTGATGTACTCAAATAACAAATCGTACTGTGACATTATCCCCATTTAACAAGCGGGCTTCCGCCCACACCGCAGCTGTACAGATCAAGTCCTGTCATTGACAACATTTGTAGAGGCTTGTTTTCAGAAAAAACTTACAGTAGCTGCCGCATTTATAGACTTAACGGCAGCTTATGACACCGTTTGGAGGCAGGGGCTAATATATAAACTGACTCGCATCATTCCCTGTAGACGAGTAACCAACCTAGTGAATAACATGCTGTCCAATAGAACATTCCAAGTGATTATGGGGACGAACAGGAGCCAAACGATGAAACTTAATGACGATCATCCACAGGGCTCAGTTCTTGTCCCTATACTCTTCAGCCTGTACATCGCGGACATGCCTGAAACAGAATCACGCAAGTTTGGCTATGCGGACGACTGGACCTTGGCAACGGGACACAGGAAGATGGAGATTGCTGAAGACATCCTTACCAAAGACCTAGCAATCATCAGGGAATACTTTAAAAAATGGAGACACCAACCAAGTACTGCAAAAACAGAAGTATCTGCCTTTCATCTGAACAACAAAATGGCAAATAGAGAATTGAGAGAGTATCTCGGTGTTACTCTGGACAGGATGCTTACATTTAAAGAACATCTGACAAGAACAGCAGCAAAATTAAGAACACGTACTAACATAATACAGAGACTTTGCGGTACATGTTGGGGCTCTTCAGCATCCACCCTGAGATCCTCTGCGCTTGGCTTACTGTATCCAGTTGCAGAATATTGTGCTCCAGTGTGGCTCAACAGCAAACACACGCATATGGTCGACACTCAGTTAAATCAAACTATGCGCACCATATCAGGAACAATAAGGCCAACTCATACAACATGGCTGCTCATTCTTAGCAACATAGCTCCTTCCAACTTGCGCCGAGAACATGCCCTGGTTAGAGAGTTCAATAAAATTATGAGCAATCCACAATTGCAAGTTCATGATGTTCCGGACATCCAGCGAAATAGACTGCAATCGAGACACCCGCCATTGAGAACTGCTCATGTGCTCCACCAAACCAGCTTTGACATAAATGAGCGATGGAGAGAGAAATTGGAACGGGAAGTAGCTCCAATGTATCACGTCATGCCGTGCATCACCAGCGAACCTACCGGATTCGATCTCCCTCGCAGAACTTGGACATCTCTTAACCGAATCAGAACCAACTGTGGAAGATGCGCCGACTCCTTACACAGGTGGGGCAAACTTCCTTCAGCCGCATGCGATTGTGGAGCGGATAGGCAGACCATCAGCCACATAGTGCAAGACTATCCAATAAGAGGATATGCAGGCAATTTAGAAGATTTCCTAATGGCTACACAGGAGGCAATTGATTATATATCAAAACTGGACATCTGTTTGTAAATATATACATATATGTACTGTGATGTAAGCCATACGCTAAATAAAATAAATAAAATGTGCAAGGCTATCGAGGCCACCGACCAATGAGCTTCTCGCAAGTCGCTGAAAAAGCAACAGCTTCTGAAGATGACATCCACTCTTGTTGGCGAGACGTCAAGCAGCGAAGCAAACAGATAACAAGTCGGCGGAAATGCCGACAGCAGCCGAAGAACAAATAGCTTAAATAACAAACACATTTTCATCACTGGCTATCAAAGCTATTATTTTTTATAACATTTCAACAATTTTCGCCATGTTCACCTAGGGGGTCAAAGAACTACTAAACACTTCATTATTCAGAATGCAATACACAGGTTCAATATAACTTACTTTGTTTATTACAAGATTTAATGCACTATTTGCAGCTCTATGAAGCATTAAGGATATTTCGTTTCATTCCTTGCTAAACACCGTAGATAAATCTTAAATCCCTGATTGCAAGAAAAATATGTTCAACAATGTATTAGAACATTTAGTAGGTAATTTGGCTTGATATTAGAGCCCATATATACTTACAGATGAAATGGTGAGACGACAGAGAACATTATGTTTCAGAAAACTACGAAACCCACTTTTTGTGAAATAGCGACGTAATTTTTCAAAATAAGAGATTTTATGATCTAAATATTAAATTGGCACGATTTTTACCGTAAATCATCTAATAGTACATTGTTCAGTAGGTATACAAAATAAAAGCACGTATATATAGAACGAATATCAAGCCCTTTCACCAGACATCTAAGTATGCTTGGTGTACAAAAATCAACATTTACCAAAATACTTGTTTCTCTCTGAAAAATATCCATGGTAGTGTAGGATACAATATATCTTCTAAGTTTCATAAAAATGTTACTTTCCTTGTTAACTTATATAATGTGTTATTGATATCTATACTCATTCGCTATAGTATATCACTATATCACTAAAAAAAAATTTGTACATCATGTTTAACAACTATATTAAAATTTAAAATAAAACAAAATATGGTGAATTTACACATATCTACAAAAAAAATGAACTGCATCCAAAAGCAGATAAATAAAGAATCTTAAAACAACATAAATACTTTAGAAAGTGGTAAACAACATTATACATTCTTTATATGGAATTGTGTGTGAACGATTAAGATTGTTTCCAGACTGCTGTGTATAAAATTGATATTTGGAAAGACACTGCAATTAACAAAATCCATTTGCTCGACCAATGATAGCTGTATTACATTATATGGTTATTACGAAACAAAAGCGAATCATCAGCAACTGTACGCGTGTGGTTACTTAAACCAGACATAGTTTTTAAAATGTATGTTCCAAAAGTGTACCATCCACAGGCATATTATGTATTTTTATTTATTTACATTTTACACACAAAAGGCAAAAATAATTCTTTTCTGGGAACGTAATTCGAAATACAAACCCTATTAACTTTTTCAGCGTAGCTAAAAAAGTATATATTTCCAAAAAGGCATACCGAATATATCTATTGAATAAATTCTCTTTTAGTATATGTCCGAATGAATGTTCGAAGCTCAGGTCCTAATATTTCCAGCTATATCTAGATGTAATGATAGCTAGCAATGAAGTGTTTTTAGAACCAATTGAAGTGCAATATTGATTGCATCTAGACAGTATACATTAAGCATGTTTCCTTTCTCTTATAGAAAGCTAGTAAGATTAATTGCATTAAATAATGCAATTTTGCGTGACGTAATAAATCTCAGCTACTCAGTAAATCTTTCCACAAAATATTTTTAAAATGTGGCTCTTCTGAGTAGGGCGAAATAGCATCACATTCATCGTCATGTACATAATATGACAGTTTATTGAGTTCTGAGGAAGTAATATCATTTTAATTCAAAAAAAAAACGTGAGAGGAATAATATATAAAATCGTAATACCAAAATGTTCCGGGCACACTTGAGTTGAATAAAATTAGACAAATTGCATGGATGATAAACCGTACGTGTGCTATACCAGTTTTTCCATATACCACCATTTTTCATAACTAGTTTTTCAGTATTTTACTGGCTACAAAAGCAGTATCTTTCCAAATACAAAAGCACAAATAAATAAACAAATAAATTTCATGGATTTAGCTGTATCAATATTTGTGCTATAGATTTTCAACAAAAGGTAATCGAAGTGTGATTGGTATTTACACGAATATTTAACGAATTTTATATACTGGAACTTTTAATGTGTGTAGGTATTTTTCTGGAATGAATGTTTTGCTCCGACTATCTTTTGTTAAATTCCTATCTGATCTTGCACCATTTTTATTATACATGCTTTCCTTTTTTTGCTATTGCTCTCTGTAGCGCCTTCTATCATGTATCTCTAAAAAAGATGTGCAGTGACTTTCCAACGTATTTTCAACTTACGAACGGAAAAATGATCTGGCAGACCATTTTGTTTATTTTTTGGAGTAAATATTTTCTGACAATATTGCAGCCACTAGTGCATTAATGTTCAATATGTATAAAATTATTCCATCCTTTCTCTAGCAGTAAACCTAACCTAACCAGTAACCTAATAGAAGAACGACAGTCAAACAGAAAAATTCAGCCAGACTGAAAAATATAAGTTACGCTTTTTGTAGGAAGGGAAGGTCACACCTAAGAAATATTGATGATAGTGACGACACAACCATAAGGTTGAAACATGAAGATCATACGACCTAACAGTGCTAAAATATTTGGTATTACGTTTTTTGAACGTCAACAACAACCTCTACACTTCAAAACATAAAGGCATCACGGCAGAGAAGCGCCATAGAAATGCCCATTGGCTTACTTTCGTTCTAGCTCTGCAACTTCCTGTTATCGAAGAGTCAGCTTTTATGTAAACTGGCCTTTTAAAGACCTACTAAGGTCACTGAGTTCAAGGGGACATTTGAATGTAGAACTTACTGATTTTTTTCAGTTCTGAGGTAAACTGAAATGGCGCTTCTTTTGAGCTTGTTAGTAGTAGTAGCACTGGTCTATAACTCTTGAGCAGCTCATACCTTTACGTTACAACATGATAATAAATATTCTTATTTCGTATTTTTTATTTCATAACTATTTTTCTTATAATGTATAATGTACATTTTGCAAGCAGCTGTTTGTTCACATCTTCACTGTCATTAAGTGAGGTTATTAGAGAGATTATATTTACAATTTTGAATAATAAAATGCTCCAATATCGGAGTCACTGGATTCTGTGTCACTTGACATTTTTTCAATAATATACTCATACAAATGAGTACAAATAGTACGACGATATTTTGCGATTTTTAAAACAATATTTGAGGTCGTTTGGTTGATTGTGCGCGATTTTACTAGATAAGTGTGACCATCCAAATCTACGCCTCATTCAATTTTCGCTCACTTGCGCTTATGAGCGATTTCTCAGTGAGACCGTGGCCTATCACTAGCCCTACATCAGCTTATAGGCTTTCGTATAAAAACCGGCTGCGCTCAAGTTCATAAGGATGCCTTTTGAGCATGCCATTTTAAGCATAATATTTACAAAACAATTATCTCTCCAAAGTGGTTGTGAAAATTTGAAATGTTTTTCTAATAACCAAATCAAAACTTTCGCGACTAGAAATAAAGATTGACTGCCAAAAAGTTAAATTAGACAAAAAACACTACAGAGGACAGAAGCTTCTAGAGATAGTGGTTTTATATATGTATATACAATCATTATTAACACCATAAGTTGAACAAAAAATATTTTGTAAATTCACATTAAACGTAATTTGCAATTGAACCATCAGCTTGATGTTTATATTCGGACAGGCTTTCAGGTCAATAAATAAGCTAGAGCTGGTACTAAGTACTCATTGGTAGCTACTCTATTGCTTGTTTTCTGTCAACCTTATCCAACACAAACATTTAAACTGCTCAATGTGAAATCCATAAATAGCAATAATTCTAATGTGAATCTACTATCCATAAAACTGTTCCTTCGAATCAAAACCTATTTCAACATGCAGGTGAATATACGAATATGTATATAATAACTATAAGAAAACCTAACCGATTGCAATACAAACTGGAGTGGAAGTTATGCAATTTTTGTCATAAACACTTTGTTTTCGGGGATTGTTGAATTACAGATTACTCGTATATAGTATACTCCAATTATCAAATGTCCTTAATATGTATAATTAAAGTAAAAAGCATCATGTACAGGTGATAGTAACAGGGTAGGATAAACAAATAAATTATTTAAACTAATATCACTGGTAATGTGGTATGTAGGAGGCAGTATAGATATATGGAATTATATGTCGGCAAATAAAACTATGTCGCTTAGGGCGTCTTAAAGATAAGACAGAAATGTTAATATCAGTCGCCTGTTTTTAGAAAAGATACTGCCTAACTGCGTTTATAACACTAACACTGCAATCACTCAAGTTAGATACGTCCCATCCAGAAATTTTTAATTTAACTTTTAATAGCAAAATTAATGTTCTCCAAGTTCTGAAATGATCAAGAACTTCAAAGATGGTGTCATGATTCACCACCTAAAACCAAACAAACATTTCTAAGAATTCGATTGTTTTTTTATACACAGAAAGTCATAAATTTCTTGACACTGATTGACTAGTTGTCCCACGATGGCATTTTCCGTAACGAATGATTGATCAATCGTGTTATATTCCAAATTTAATTTTTTGTCAGCATATACTCTGAATCGAGCAAATCTGTAAATCGCAGCATGGCATGTAGATCATCAGAGGAAATGTTTTTTAAAATAATTTTTATGGATTCTTATTTTTCTTGATATACAAAATTCATACAAAAAAACAAGCACGTCAAATTTTTGTTGTTCTTAAAGAGATACAAATGATATACACGATAGATAATCATGAATAATCATTCATATAAAGGAAGCAGAAACAAGTAGGTATAATAGAAAATGAAACTAGATCACAATTAATCGACCAAAATTATGTATAATAGGAGTCTACAAAAATTTGTTCATCTTAAATTGACAGTGTTTTCTCTTTTTTTATTTGAAATCATCTTAGCTTTTAAAGCATCGCGTGCATTTTATTGAAATAAAAACAAAAATAGTGCCAGATACTAGATGCTAGACTACTAGGCTGCTTAGCACGTAAAAAAGTCCGCTAAAAAAATACGTCAGCTCCAAAAAAAAATGTTTTTTTTAGAAACGTTAAAACTTCTTCAAAAAATAATATGGCCATGGGACATATTTCCTTAAAAATCGAAATCTAGTTCAAAAAAGATCTAACATTTCCGAAAACTGTTTTTGAAGCTCACTTACATTGTTTAGCAGATTTTTTATTCGCTAAGCAGCATCTTTATTTCAACGAAATGCACGCAATGCTTCAAAAGTTATGATGATTTCAAATAAAAAGGACAGAAAATTGAACTGTCAATATACGGCAGACAAATCTTTTGGCCCTTTTTAAATCTTTTTTTTGTCGTTAAATTGTGGTCCAGTTTTACCTAGTTTCGTTTGTGCACTTTAGGTTGGGACGCCCAAAATCTCTAGAATACACTGATAACAGAACACGGTTAAAATTTTGCAATTCGTCGTGTCTCTTCAAAGCGGTCCGTGGGACCTGCGCCCTTAAATCAATTGATCTATTAGTCAAATCGGTCAGCCCTGTAGGAACTAGCCACTAAACATGATCACTGGAAGAAAAGGAAAAACAGTCGAATGAAAAAGAGCAAGGATAAGTAAGCAGATCATGTAGAGAGACAGATACCTTATATAGTATTAATTTGATTTATTGACTATTTTGCTGAATTATAAATTAGTGGTTAATCTATGCTTATAAAAAAAGATTGTATATATTGATGAACAGTTTATCAGATACTGTTGCAACAACAAAATTCGAGACCATAACGTGTTTTGTATGCAGTGGCCTGTATATTATACACCTGAATAGGGCATCGTATGTAGCGAACGGTTAATTTCCTAATTTAAAATTTGAATAAAGATATATTCATCACTGGGATATGACATACACCGGCAAGAGCACTGGAAATAACAATTCACGACATTATAATTTAACAATATCGGTATTTCGATATATCCAAATTTTTTGAAATAAAACTGTTCTCGATTATAGTTTGTCATGTAATAAAGGGCTGGTTTATTTCCAAAAACAGGCGACATTTGTAGTATCGTAGTAATAATTGGAAAATCACATAATACTAAAAATCACTCAAAACTATCTATTAGTTTGGTACAAAACATTTTTACAGAGTACAAAGAACTTAGGACTACTGACTTCAAGCGCACCATCATTAAATAAAACCTGAAAGAGAAACATGAAATTAAATCAATGTAAAGTTAAACAATACATAGAGGGCGTAAGCAAACATTTTTTCCTTAGCGCAATTAGCTTCAATTTAAATGAAAACAGCTTCTTTATTGCAGAATCACTCCAAAGTAGAAGAATGTCGTTCACAACAGCGTTGAACTTTTTCAAGTTATTCAATATTTATTACGTTTCCACGGACTTTCAAAACTTTTTTCAAAACGTTTTGTGATTTTGGATTGTTGGTGTTTCCACGATAGGTTTCGAAACCGCAACAAAATGTTATTTCCTAGTTTTATAACCTATTCTGTGTTTGTCATAAATCTTCAGTATCGAATTTCGAATAAAGTTCAACAAACTGACCATAGTGACATTAGACAGCAATACAAAAAGATAACAAAAAGTTCAAAAGTGACAGCTGGTTGCATAGACTTTTTTTTATTAAATTGTTTTATCTCAGGGGTTCGTAGGTTAGGCGGTTGATGCAGTGAAACATACACACAGGAACAAATGTATTGAAGAACTGAATATATGGAAAATAAAAATGCAAAACGCGAGGTGAACGACCCGAGATCAGATGGTACGGCGAAACAATCTTCCACACACCTCTAACCTATTTCGCTGTCAGTGCAACACTCCCCCGGCACCACCCGTCAATTCAATTTGTTCTAGCACGTTCTAGTCTTCAAGTGTCACTTCTTAGCGCACTTTTAATATTAACACTAAGTGGCCACTACATGGTGTTTCTACGACATTTAGATCTTGTTACGATGCCAAAAATTAGCGGACTGACCTTGAACAGGAAACGCTTAGAAAACGCAGCCAATTGAAGTTTCCACGATATATTTCAAAACCCAAAATGTGTTGAAAACGTTTAGACAGCCCGTGGAGACGTAGTAATCAGGTCATCATTTTCTAGCCATCAGCTGATCAAGTCCGACGCCTGGCCGGCCGAATACCGGCGTAGGTAGAAAGTGTGGGTCGAAATGGCAACAGCGATCACGATTGCCATGTTCGGACGAGCCTGAACCCGTTTGACGGCCACCGACTAGTCAGTGTTGATGGCACTTTTTTACACAAGCTCTCGGAAACCCTTTGACAGCAACTTCTGTTTATATTATGAATATAATATATAGTGTGTTTGGATACCAACTAGCGATATTTGGAACGCACACAGAATCGTGCATTTCACCCCCAATTTCCCCCATAAGAGGTCCTACCCCTTTCCCTTGGAATGGCCGCAATTTGTTTTATGATATAAAAAAATGCAATGTTTGAAAGAAAAAATTGTGTTTTTGTATCCAGAGGGCGTACACATATAAAAAAATTGTAATCACTGGGGTATAGTACTGCTTATCCTCTAATAATAAAACGAAAGCGTACAATTTAAGACCAAAAATTAAAAAAAATTAAATCCAAATTTTGCAAAAACTAACTTAACATTCGAATATTATTTATGTTTTCAAAAACCCTCTCAATTAACTAAAAAGTGGTACCACAATCATTACTGTAGGTCTAAAAACATAAAAGTTGTTGCTGATTGAATACGACAAGTATCACAGATTTCCAACAAGAACAACACTTAGGGCCGATTTTATCAACAGGCGCATTTTAACAAAGGCTTTGACCAATCAGAGCAGCTCGTTCAAGAACATGCATCTGTCAAAGTTCTCTGAAAACTATTGATTTCTCTTGAAGTTTACCTCAAAAAGGTTGAAAATGACATGCTTTATATACAAATCGACCATTATGAACCGTCTAGTATCTTTTCCAGTCTGATTTTCCATCCTAAATGGGTGAAAAATTGCATTTTCTTGTTTAATTAAAAGTTTAGCAATTGCTAATTTCAACCAATCAGATTCCGCAAAAACTGTACATTTGATCGCTGGTTTCTTCTTCTGCTAAATGATGATGGCAAAAAATTAGGGTTTTGAATAATTTTTTTGTGATAAATGGAGAGATCAGATATAAGTTTTACAACAAAACTGTTTTTGTTTTGTTTTTTTTTTCGCAATAATCCAACAGTTATATCAAAATAAAAATGAGTTTTTGAATCCAGAACCGAAAACACGCCGACGACTCCTGACCCGTGTGACGTACTTCATGAAAATACTTGTAACAGTTGTAACTAAAATGTATATTTGTTGCAACATAGGCGATGAATGAAGTTTGCAGCTCGAGACGAAGTCAACGATCGAAATAAATATCTTTTTGAATGTTTGAAATTAGATCACAGATCCCAGTAATAAAGTACCTAAACAAATATCTTCTGAGGCGACTTTACTGTAGCATGCTGGGTGGCCGAGTGGCAGAGTAGCCGACATCGTATGACTTTGTATCGCTGGTGGTGTTGGTTCGAGACCCAGCCCGTGCAAGTACTTTTTTTTTATTCAAAATATTCATTGGAATGGTTTTTACTCATGTTCATTTTTTTGTACCATCGACATAAATGTGTTTTTGAATCAAATGTTATTAGATGTTTTACTAGTACAACAGAAATTACGAATAATTTTACTTTTTTTGGAATAATTTCATTTTGATACCGCTATCAGAGCAATTGGCGATTGATATTGACGGATAAACTTCACTTCCACTGACTGAATTCTCCACCGCCTCCGGTACTTAGCTTTTGCAATATGTCAAGTAAAATGTCTAATAAAATTTGATTCAAAAACATTTTTATGTCGATGATACAAAAAAATGTGTGTAACATGAGTAAAACACATCGATGAATATTTTGGATCAAAAAAAATAAAAAAAAATAGTTGCACGGGCTGCGTCTCGAACCAACACCACCAGCGATACCAAGTCAAACGATGTCGGCTACTCTGCCACTCGGCCACCCAGCATGCTAAAGCAAAATCGCCTCAGAAGATATTTGTTTAGGTACTTTATTACTGGGATCTGTGATCTAATTTCAAACATTCAAAAAGATACCTATGTATTTCGATCGTTGACTTCGTCTCGAGCTGCAAACTTCATTCATCGCCTATGTTGCAACAAATATACACTTGTTACAACAATAGTTTTGTTATAAAGCTTATATAGGATATGATGAAAAGTGTCATCCAGCTTTGACGTTTTGTTTTCAATATTGATAAGATACTATTGGACGATATTTATTAACCTAGCCCGCAATACCCAATAGAAAGCTTTTGCTAAATATATAGAAAAGCTTTGTTAAATTCTTTGTTAAATATGCATGTTGATAAAATCGGCCCTAAGTCGTCAAACTTTTATCAATGTACACCTAAGTTTGGCGGAAAATGGCATCCAAAGACATATGAATGAACGGAAGACAAGGAAGAAGTGCTCAGATGGCTCTACGCCAAACCAAGACTAAGTGTGAGGAGAATTGCAAACCGACCAATACTGTCTGTTTGAACAGTATGGAGAATTTTGAAACGCGAAGTGCTGTACCCCTATCACGTTCGTCGTGTTCATGCAGTGCGCGCTACTTTTTGCTCGTGGATACTTAGACGTGTGCGAGAACACCCAGGATTTTTAAGAAAAACAATGTGGACTGACAAAGCAAAATTTACAAGAGCGGGCATCGTAAACCACCGCAACGATCAATTATGAGTGGAGGAAAACCCAAAAGCAGTACGACCAATGACATTCCAACACGAGTTTTTGGTGAATGTTTGGGCAGGTATCATCGACGACCAACTAATTGGACCAATTAAACTGCCACAAACATTAGAGGGACCAGGACTTTTAGGATTTTATAAGAAATAATTTCTTTGAATTACTCATTGATTTGCCACTTAACTATCGAAGATGAATGTGGTTGCAATTGGACGGTGCACCAACGTATTTTGCTCGTTAGAGAGCATTATTTGAATGCCAACCACTCGCCTTGGATAGGTCGTGGTGGAACCGTGGCTTCACCACCGCACTCACCAGATATGTCGCCACTGGATTTTTTTCATGGGGATGGATGAATCAACGCGTTTGTTTTAATGTGCCGAGCTCCACAGACGAACTCGTCCAAAAAATGATGTCCATGGGAGATGAAATAAGAGCTGACAGGGATATGATTCGTCGAGCTACAAGCCAGGTATCAGTGAGAGCGACGGCCTGCCTGTTAAATTCAAGTGGACACTGAACAATTATTGTGCTGAATGTGCATCATTGCTTAACATAGTGTCAAAGTCAAACTCTAATAACTTTTATGGTTTTTGACATAGAGTCGTATAACTTTCTAGGTAATTGAGAAGGCTTTTGAAAACATAAATAATATTCATACATTAAGAAGCTAGTTTTTGCGAAAAATTGGAAAATGTAAAAAAATTAGACGGATTTTTAAATAAAACTCACATTTAACATTTTTGAAATCTGGTCTAAAATTGGATGCTTTAATTTTATTATTAGAGGATAAGGGATTACAATTTTTTTATATCTGTACGCCCTCTGGATACAAAATCATTTTTTTCCTTTCAAACATGGCATTTTTTTATATAAAAAAATGGCGGCATTTCCAAGGGGGAGGGGTAGGACCTCTCTTATGAAGGTGAATTGGGGGTGAAATGAACTATTCTACATGACTTTCACATATCGCTAGTTGGTAACCAAACACGCTGTAGATATAGGCATCCGCGCCGGATTTTGTTGTAATGATGGCAAAAGGAAGTTCTGATGATTTTTGGGCCAAATTGATAACTTTAGGTATACCCTACTGCTTACAATGTTTTTATATCACAGTCAAGCTAGACCAAATGAAAACAAGCCCGCGTGCGTGATCGGCCCGTGTCGGTGGATTTCGTATTAGTCCAGTACATTATGTGTAAATTGTGTGTTATAATCTGGCAAGTGAAAATCTCCAAGGCTGACTGGAAAGTAGATCCAAATCTGCAATTTTAAGTGTTCATTGCCTAATGATCATTTCAAACTGGCAACTGGCTACTTTTGAGTTGCAATGGGCTCATAGGGCAACTCTTTTAAACAGTCATATAAAATTTCATAGCTGGACTATAGCTGGCGCGTTTGCAGACGTTAGCGGACAGTAACCACGCGAATGTTGCATGCGACTGTTTATTTGAAGTCTATCTTGGGATTGAATATACTGTAGAAAATAATTGTGACTAATTGTAGCAATCTCGCGAATAAATAAACTAATTCAACATCGGATACAATTTTTAGAATAGATACTATTTGTGAAAATATAAAACGTACGTATAAGCGTATGTGCAAAAGTGCACCGTTTCCAAGATACAGATTGACAGTAAAAAAATATTGTTTCTATTGTTTACTTTCTTTGAATTATTTTGTTTAAGTATATGTACTAATAAATAATTATTCTAAGATTTGTGATATTTTCAACACTGAGACCCGTTTCACAATCGTTAGTTAACTAATGGTTGAAAGAAAACTAGTAGTTAAAGCAAACAGTCTATTTCATAATCGGCGGTTTACGTCAAAAGCTCTGGTTAAATAGTAGTTACGTTAACCCAAGGATAAAGTATGGGTTATCTTGACGTTTGTTGTGGTCAACCGATGACTAATAATTTTTTTTGACGTTGACGTCTAAGACGTCGATGAATTTTGATTATGGTCTGTAGTGATATAAGTCAAAAATATGAATTCAAAGGTTAGGTTTCTTTGTCAAAGGGTTAGGTTGTATCCACAGAACACAATTATGGCAGTGCTCTAGAGAGCAACCATAGTGCTAGCTTAAAGATAAATAAGCTTAACCACTGGTTTTCTTTGCGAACCGATAATTACAGGTTAACTCTGGGTTAAGTGACTATCAGCTGTTACCAATGATTGTGAAACTGGGCCTAAAGGCTGGTTGTACAAATGCCAAATTAACTCAAGCTTTATTACACGCAAGCATAGCTAAGCTTAGGCTTAACGCTGGCATTCGTTGTACAATCGTCGGTTTAGTTAAACCTGGTTGATAATAAAATTCACTACGGTTGGAACTAATGAAGCAATGCGTACTGTCATAATTATCTAAAAAAATAACCTTTTCTGTCTGTCACTCTGACGATTTGTGGCAAATTCGGGCAACGGACGTTTCTGTCTCAGTTATTTCATTTGCTCTCTTTGTTAAGTTAGACATACATCTTTCCAAAAGTATAACCTAATGAAGTGACAAACAATTTGAACCACAGCTAAGCTCGGGTTAAGCTTCGGTTTACGGTAAGCTTTCTATCAAATAACTTTAGGAACATTGGTTGGACAACAGTAAATGTTTAAGCAAATAGCCTGGGATAATTAAATTAGATATTTCATAAAATAAAAAACCCATTTCTGCTCTCTCGGCTGATTTTTTATGTAATTTTTAATTGATTGAAACTGAATTTGATGCTTTAGAAAATTCATCTGACTATTTGAATTTGCAATTGACGTTTTGGAAATTACTACTTCCTATTTGAAACTAAAATTGACGCTTTAGAAATGCAATTTAATGCTTTGGAAACTACTGCTGGAAAAGGTGTAGTGTTTCGTAATAACTAATTTGCGCATTTTTCTCTATTTTTTAACGAAGTGTTTATAAAGTTTTTGTACCAAGTTTATACAACATCCAAGTAGTTCAAAGTTTTGTGTACCTTGGTTCTTTGTTCGACAATTGGGGTGGCTGTAAAAACGAAATTTGACGGCGCATTCAACAGGCACTGGTAGCCTTGATAAAGCCCACTAAAATATGACGTAACCATAACATCACTAAAGCTACCAAAATGTCGCTGGTTCAGAATCTTGTCTTCTCCATATTTTTGTATGCCTCGGAAACTTGGTCTGATAAAAAGGCAGATCGAGCTCGCATAGATGCTTTGAAGTGTGGACGTGGAGGAGAATGCTGAGAGTTGCTTATACCGCCCATCGAACCAACGTCTCCGTACCGGTTGAGTTTGGTAACCAAAAGGCTGTCCTCCATTGTGTCGACGACAATGCTTACATTCTTCGGACATATTCGCATAAACGGTAATATGGAGAGACTTGTAGTTCAGGGTCATGCCCCGAGTGGGCGGCGCCGTGGCCGTTCCCATACACGCTGGGTAGATACGACAAAACAGTTGCTGGGTATGACTATCATGAGCGCCACTGAACTGACAGTAATTCGCGAACGATGGCGAGCTACAGTAATTTCTAAAACTATTGATAATATTCGTGTCGCCATTACTCTAGCAACCACCGACGATTAATAAGGATAGATACTGCTAGTTACAAAAAAGTACAGGCCAACATTCATACGCTGTTGCCGGAATGAGCTTGTTAGACAGGCAGATACGTTGTGTACAGTCAACGTACCAACCAACGTACAGTGTACAGCAGGATTAATTTATGACAAGTCTATACACCCGCTTTGTTCTAGAAACGTAATTACTGTCAAAAGTGACACAGCTTCGTCCATTTATGACAATTCGTTTATGGTTTCGATCACTTTGCGATATTTTGTGTATTTTTGTGTGTTTCCTAGCTGTTTTGCTGAAAAAAGTAGTCACCCACCCTAGTCGAAAGGCTTATCGTTTCACAGGTAAGGAAAAATCTTAAAAATAAATTATTTTGAATTCGTGGTAATAACTGACCATTTTGAGCAGCATCACGCGCTATTACTCACCGACGATAAATAATTTCAACTTGAAATGTGTATTTTCATTTGATGTACCTTGATTTACAAACGCTGAATCTTATATTTCTAAGGTTATACTTCTTATCGCACACTCGGAGTAAGACATTTCTTCACAACAAAATTTAAAATTGTTACAATTTTGGTAGAATAATCATCTGGAGGAAGTACTACTTTAAGTACATATTGATTTTGTCCAAATTCCACTGCTGTTGGGGTGCGATTAGGGCAAATATTCAAGTTATAGGACTTTTTTACTTTTAGGATGACTAATAACAATCCAAGATATATTATCTCTTCTGGCGTTAGTGGAAGACCACCCATTTCCAAAGTGCATTGATGTATGTATCAAGCATTTCCTGGAGTTTTTGGCAGATGTATGAAGGCATTTAAAATTCGATGCTGTTCCAGTGCATGGTCATCCTGCTTTTGATTTTACAAGAAGTGTCAGGTAATGTGGTAATCTGTTGGACACAAAATATCTTACAAAAATCATATCATACTTAATGCAATTCCTAACTCAAGTTTCCCCTTCACCTTAGAGGGTCGAGTGGCTACTGCTATGCTGAATGGCATTTCGCATAGCGTTGAAGTAGCGCGGGGCTGCCCTCAAGGCAGAGTCTTATCTCCCTTATTGTGGTGTTTGGTGGTGAATGAACTTCTGGTCAGGCTGAGCAATATAGGTGTTTACGGGCAGGCCTATGCAGATGATCTTAGCATAGTAGTCAGAGGTCGATTCATAGGTACTGTTTCAGAGATAATGCAAGGCGCTTTGCGCATTGTAGTATCGTGGTGCAACGAGATAGATCTATCGGTTAATGCAAAGACGACCGAGCTAAGACGTCGATGAAGAAGGAAACTGGATGGATATATCCGACCGACCTTCTTTGGAACATCACTTGAACTTTCCCAATCAGTAAAATACATAAGTAATTCTAGACTCGAAGCTGAATTGGAGACAACAAGTAGAACATAAAGTCAATAAAGCACGTAATTCGCTATGGGCTTGCAGAAGGGTTGTAGGAGTGAATTGAGGCTTGACTCCTAAGGTGATGTTCTGGCTCTATACTACAATAATTAGGCCGTCCTGATTGTATCAATCACTGGTGTAGTGGCCATGTGTAAGGATAGAAACTATCAAAGCAAAGCTAAATAAAATTCAACGCTTGGCTTGTGTTAGTATAACAAGTGCAGTACGCACGACTCCGTTGGGCGCGCTAGAAGCATTGCTGAATCTCCCTACACTCGACTTGGTAGTTCAAGGGGAGGCAATGGTGACTGCGTTCCTATTGGAGCCAAGGCAGTTGGTCCTTTGTGAATCCTGGCAGGGGCACTCTGCCATCCTCTCGGAACTGCAAAGGGATGACCGTATCCTACATATGAGGAGTGATATAATTTCTCCCTCATATCGCTTCTACTGCAAATTTACCGTGCGGTATCCTACAAGGGAAGAGTGGGGCCAAGCGGCAGGCGGCCTTTTGAGGGGACAGGGCCAGTCTGGTACACAAAGGCTGACTTACCGACGAAGGCTCTGGCGCTGGGGTCTATGGGCCAAAAACAAAGCTCTCCCTCTCTCTTGGGGGATATACCACGGTATTCCAAGCAGAGATATACGCGATTTGACCTTGTGCATTTCGTACTTACGAAATTCAGAGGCCAAGCAGGCGGATCACCATCTGCTCGTGACAGCCAGGCAGCATTAAAAGCATTAAGTGCTTGTAGGTTTACATCAAGACTCGTTCTGCAATGTAGAAAGATCTTGGATGACATTTCGGCAAGACATCAGGTGTCACTTATGCTTATGGGTCCCGAGTCATGCTGGAGTTAGTGGCTATGAAATGGAGGACGCGCTCGTAAGGCGAGGGTCGAGGAACAACTTCCTGGGTCCTGAGCCGGCTTTGGGGCTGGCAGTAGGTACCATTAGAAGGAAAACAGAGGTGTAGTTGCAAAATCAGCATCTTATGAGATGGAGAGGAATCTTTGGACATCTCCGTCAAGCTAGATAACTTATTTTAGGACCTCTGGCCAAGGTGGGGAGGTTCTGTCTCTCACTGGACAGAAGCCGACTAAGGTCACTTGTCGGCCTGCTATCCCGCCATAGCACCTTCAAAGTCACTTGTATGTGATGGGGGTGGCAAATGATCCGACGTGTACAGTGCTGTGACGAGGAGGAAGAATCCTAGGCACATATTATATGTCGCTGTGAAGCCCTTGGGTATCACAGGCAGACTATACTCGGTTCGAGCGTTTTTGAACTTGAGAATATAAGATGGGAGGACCCAAGGCCATCCTCACCTTTGCGATGAGGGCTGATCTTGGGAACTAGGGTAAGGAGAGGTGCAAAAGGGGCCGTTTGTAGGCCTATGCACTGGTGGTTCTGGCCACCAAAAAGCCTCTCTCCCTCTTTGATTCATTCTATCAATCCAAAGTTTAATTTTTCACTTTTATGTTTTAGCTCAGTCTTCAGCGAATTTCGATTTTATTCATGGCTTACACGGAAAACAGGCAGTAACGTCGCCAAGTTTAGGCCCACAGCCAAAAGTTGATGTTCTTACACACAAGTACATGCCAAATACAATTAGAGCTAATCCTGTTAAAAATCAGTGTTTTATAATTAAGGCTTTTATAAGGATATAAGGTATGCCAGTATTATTACATTTATCAGTTATTACAACCACCGACCAACTCATAATACCAACTTTATACATAAGTACCCACAAATTATTTTAGCAGATTTCTTTGTGAAGCTGTCTTAAGACCCGGTTCTAGAACGCCGCGTTACAGCATTCCGTTATATTGAATTGAAATGGTCAAACAGAGCGCGTTCTGAATGCGGCGTTACGGCGTTCTCTAACGCCGCGTTACAGTTTGTACCAAACAGGTCTGTTTAACGGGTTGAGCAAAAGCGTTACGCCAATTTTTTCGAGATGTCAAGTGATTCAGACATAGATGAACTTATATTTCTATTCGCATTATTACGTTCAAAAAAAAAAAACGCGAAACGGTTCCATAACCGGGTGCATGATATTAATATAAAGAGAAAGGTATATGGAGAGTATCATCGTCTGTGTCACTTGAGGATCGATTTTATAAGTACCTCCGCATGTCCCGAGACTGCTTCGAAGATCTGCATGAACTACTGCATCCAAAAATAATAAAACATAACACCAACTGGAGGAAACCATAAATATGTATTTCCCACAGGTTAATATTTGATGAATGCTCCAGCTCCAAACGACTAGTGCTTCATCGTCTCCGCCTAAATCCCATCGTCGAGCATCAGAATATGAGGATACATTGAATAAAGTGGTAATAAATGAATTGATACATGCAAACACAACATATTATGTCCTAAATTTCGACTTCTGGGAAAATCAAAAAGACTCTACCTACAGACTCAAATTTTTTGTTTAACTAAAAATTTATTGTTAATTCTTTTTAAAAGCTTATGAAATAGCTCAATTATAGAAAAAGACTCTGTTAAGGAACAGTACATATTTAATTTAGACATGTATTTGATGTGGCAAAAGATAACTGCTTCCAACTTATATAAGTTAGCTACTATTCAAATTGCCAAAATTACTACCAAAAAAATACAAACACGGTATTTCTTCTACAGGCTGAAATTTGAGGGAAATTATTTCATCCTACCGGGGCCCTCAAGTGAGTCATGGTGATGGAAGTTCATCATGCTAGTTCGTCAGAGGCTGAAGAAAAGCTCTGCTATGCTATGCTACCAATTATATGTATTATATATTAATATGCTACAAATTTTTGAATTTATGAATGCCATAATATGATTTTTTTCTTAGATAGGGGCTATGAGTTTTTAGATGTGAATGCTATATCTGTTAATCGTTGCATATCATTTAATTTGTTATTTGCAGTTTCTATATAATAATAATAAACCTTTATTCAGAAATTGAGAATACACAATAGTGATGCTAATTCGTTATAAACATCAAAAAGTGTTTATGGGCTTTATGTGAACGTACATTGTATACAGGGTGGGTCAACAGTGAGTGGACGGAAGATTGTGGGCTTACTAAAAAATATTTCAGAAATCTGTCACTTGATCATGGTAGAGACCCTTGAAGGCTATAACGCCAAAAATGTTCACTTAAATTTTGACGTTTATACAGGGTGATTCATATCCAACTTACATTTTTTTGAATGGAACTCCCTATACAGGGTGTTTCCTAATTGAATGTCAATATTTATGAGGGCGATTTTTGGGAACATTTTAAGAATAAAACTTCATATGAACGTATGTCCTAAACGTCTTACCTTTTGAAATACAGGGTGGTAAAGTTTTCAAAAATAAATAATTTATTATTAATATCTACAACACCACTTCAGATATTTTCATGGAATTCGTCATGCATGTACTATGAATAAAGAGGCATTTTTTACTGTATCACTTTTTCTTAAATTTCCACCAGTGGCGTTCGTACGTAATTTGACCTACCTATTTCAGCAGACATTGATGGTACGCCACTGATGTATCCTAAAATAAAGATTATTTTTCAAATCCCCACTCATTTCTAACCAATGTTGAACGCTTGATTTTTTTTCAATCCTATGCATGATTCTCGCGTAAAAAAAATAAAAACCGTTTCTCTGCATGATCGCAACAATATCGTTAATATGACAATATCACCATGCAGAGACATACGTAGATTTTATTTTTTTAGATGAAACCCGTGCGTCGGACTAAAAAAAATACACGAGATCAAATCTGCTCATAATTAAATACAGATTTCAATTTTTGTTATTTTAAGAAATTTAAGAGATTAAGAAATGTTATTTTATGTGGCGTGCCGCTGACTGTCTAAATAATATTTGGCACTATGTTAATTGGGTCGGCGCTGGCTAAAATCGAGAGCTTTTTTTGTGAAACATGGCAAAAAAATCTAGTCTTTAGTTATCAAACAGTGGCCACAATCACAGGATGTAAATAATGTTGTTAGAAGACTGTTCTTTTTGGCGTACCATCAATGTCTGCCAAAATAGGCAGGTCAAATTACGTACGAACGCCACTGGTGGAAATTTAAGAAAAAGTGATACAGAAAAAAATCCCTCTTGATTCATAGTACATGTATGACGAATTTCATTAAAATATCTGAAGTGGTATTATAGATATTAATAATAAATTATCAATTTTTTAAAACTTTACCACCCTGTATCTCAAAAGGTAAGGCGTTTAGGACATACGTTCATATGAAGTTTCCTTCTTAAAATGGACCCAAAAATCGCCCCCATAAATATTAACATTCAATTAGGAAACACCCTGCATATTATTGCATATTTAGATTTCTTGGTGAATTCTAGTGTCACATTATGTATCATATATGGAACTTTAAACGAACGCATAACGAACCGTTTAGACGCAGATCGCCATTTTTGGTAGAAGTAGGTATCAGAAAAAAATGGTATATCGCAGCGATTATAGAAGGCCGTGACTTTGCGATGGGACTAAGCATGAAATGCGTCACCCTAGGTCAGACGGCTAAATTTGAGTTCTTTTTTACTTTGAGAAATCAGTAGATTAATTAAGGAAACTTCAATCACAGATAACTTTATTTTTTCAAATAGGAATGCCTGTTTTTGTTTATAGAATTAAATGTAAAATTTTATTTCCTTCCTAACGATATAGTATTCTTAATATCAATCTCTTTTAGTTTCCGTTTTATTTCAATTTTTCAGTCAAATCGGTGTTTTTCAATTTTCCTACGTGTAATCAACCTAGCAGGCGTTGAAAGATAAACAAAACCCCGTTAAGATGAAATTTTAGATTTGATTCTATAAACCAATATAGGCATTCCCATTTGAAAAAATCAAGTTATCTGTGATTGAAGTTTCCTTTATTAAGACTTTCACAGACTGGCGCGAATGTTTCGCGACGACTGCGAATAATTCGCGTCGGTAAAAATCGCACCATATTGTATATGTAGCGGCATACGTGCCTGTACGATTTTTTCCGCATCGACTGCGGATCTGACAGCGTTTATTTCGCCGCGAATTCCATTTCGCCTACGATCGCGTTTTGATCACTGCCGCTCCCGATTCGCCATGGCAAAACAAGAGAAACTCATCGAACTGGTTAAAAATTATCTTATATTATTCTACTTATCCCAAGAAGATTATAGGAATGTACAAAAAAAAAGATCAGATATGGGACCAAAATTTGGTGTAAGCAGTAAATACCTATAATTTAATATAAAATGACACTATAAACCAGAAACTGATTATGTAATTCTCATGTGGTATTTTAAAGACTTTCAAAAACGGATGAAATATATGAGAAAAATATATTATTCTTAGTAATATCTTATATACTTAGAAAGACAAAACATCATTTTCAAATTCTTTTAGATTGTGACGTAACGTGCTAAAAGAAAATTAATCTGATACATGAGAGGCGCTTTAACTAACACCAATTGAAACTGGAAGGATATTTTGCAACTGGAGATTATTTCGCTTCACTGCAATATTTATACTCGTGTTCTGCTTGCCACTTCCTTCTAGCCAGATTTACCAAAAATAAAATTCACAGGTTAGTAGCTCCACCGAAACGGAATCAAATTAAAAACATTGTTTTTCTGTGGATTTGTGTCGGGTAAAAAATGAAATTTTTGCTGCCCTCCTTGGGTCAGTCTTAACTAGTAGAAGTGTCATTTCTGTGTTTTATATTATATTTTTTAACAATACTTTCTTTGCGACACCGTCTGTGTTGTGACGCCTGAGAATGACAGGTAAGCGACTATCGCTACCGCAACTAACGCGAAACTTCAACAACTAAGGCGAATCCGCGATAGGCACGAATTGTTCGCGCCAGTCTGTGAAAGTCTTTAATCTACTGATTTCTCCAAGTACCAAAAGAATTCAAATTTAGCCGTCTGATCGAAGGTGACGCATTTCATGCTTAGGGCCAGTTGTACGAACCGAGTTCAACCGAGGTTCATCTTTGAACCTAGTTCACCTCCATTTTGACGTTGTACGGACGGAGTTCACAGACATGTGACAGTTTAAACCTGGTTCAAGTTGAACCGTGACTAGAGACCGTTTAACGTCGGTTCAACATATCAAATGACGTTTTATGGCGGAACCTAACCTCCATTCGTTCGTTCATTTTGTAAGCAAAAACGTTTTTAGAGTTTTTACTCAGATTGCTGGTTGGTTTTCTTAATACATAATGGAAAACTTTGGTAATATTACCGACGACGAAGATTTTCTCGAGTTCGTAAATTTAGTCGAACATCCCAGAGAACCACAAGTGTACAGAAACCGTGAAGACCACTTCATCAAGTGGAATGATAACGAATTTCGCGATAGATTCCGGTTATCAAAAGCGGCTACAGTATTTGTTATAGAAGAAATTCATAATGCAATTTCACCACAAGCTCAAAGGTATATGTAAACTACCCTCATAAGCAAATCATATTTCATAAGCTTCCTTTTGCAGACATCACGCCTTGACTGCAGCAGAAATGGTGCTTCTTACTCCGTTTTTTGCGACAGGTTCAATGCTACAAGTAGTTGGCGACTTTCTTGGCATTGACAAATCCACTGCTAGTAGAACAGTATATAAAGTGGCATGTGAAATAGCATCATTGAAGAATAGATTCATAACTATGCCAGAGAGACAAGAAGAGATACGTTATACTCAACAAAAGTTTTTCAGTATAAGCAGGTTTCCAAAATGCATAGGTGCTTTAGACTGCACACACATAAAAATACAGTCTCCTGGAGGAAATGAGGCAGAGACATTCAGAAACCATAAAGGATTTTTTTCATACAATGTACAGTGTATTTGTAATGCAGAATTACATTTTCAAAATATTGTTTGTTGCTGGCCAGGTGCAACACATGACCCTCAAATTTTTCGAAATTCATCTGTCAGAAGAAAATTTGAGAGCAATTGTTATAGAGGTAGTATTTTACTTGGAGATAGTGGATATGTCGTAAAGCCTTATCTTCAACACCACTATTGGAACCTCAGACCGCAGCAGAGCATCTTTATAATTAATCTCAGATTAGGACAAGAAATGTTATCGAAAGGTGTTTTGGTGTGTGGAAACGTAGGTTTCCAATACTTGCTTTGGGAATTCGTCTGCATCATCAGAAAGTTGAAGCAATTGTGGTAGCAACTGCTGTTCTGCATAACATTGCACAGGGAAGAGGTGAACTTGAACCAAATACAAATCATGAAGTACTTGAAGCATTGAATGTAGTTGCAGATGTTCCTGTGCAAAGGAAGAATCACAATAACGCAATCAACAATAGAGTAAGACATGCTCTTATCACAGAATACTTTAGTAATTTATTATAGAAAACTTGAAAATAATATTGTTCACTGAATATTCTAGTTAATACATCGAATTGACTATGATTGTTAGTATAATACAGGGTGAGTCAAGCTCAACGCCTCGGACTCTTGTGACCAAGCGGTACCACTTTTCGAAAAATCGACTTTGCAAGTGTATGTAGGTCGAGTAGGGCTACATTTTAAAAATAATGACTTTTATACAGGGTGTCTAATAAAAGCGTGACATATCAAAGTTATGTTTTTTTAAATGGAACACCCTGTATATTATTGCATATTTAGATTCCTGGGTGCATTTTAGTGTGACTTTATGTATCACACATGGGACCTTAAGCGAACTATTTAGGTGTAAATCACAATTTTGGGTATAGGTAGATGTCAGAAAAAAATTGAATATCGCAGCTATTATAAATCTTAGAGGGCTGTGACTTTGCCGTGATACTAAGCATGAAATGTGTCAGCTTAGTTTAGACGGTCGAGTTCGAATTACATTTGTACTTGGAGAAATCGGTAGATCAATTAAGGAAACTTCAATCAAAGGTAACTTGATTTTTTCAAATGGGAATGCATATTTTTTTTTATACGATCAAATGTGCAATTTGATCGGCTTTCTATTTATATCAGGTTGTGAATATCAATCTATGATAGTTTTTATTAAATTTCGAGATTTCAATTAAATCAGTGGTTTTCAATTTCCCTACCTATAAACAAACTAGCAGGCCATGAAATATAAACAAAATCGTATTCAGATGGAAGAAAATAACTAACTTAGCAAAAAGATCCAGCAGAACTAGAGTAAAAGAACAAGATTATAAAAATTCCCTACAACAAATCAACTCTAACCAGAAACAACGGCGGTAACATGTCTAAGGTTAAAGAGAAGCTGGAGTACGACAGAAATGGATAATTTTTACAGCCTACTAGCGACTGCAATGTACTAGAGATTAAACATTTCCAAAATCACTAAACACTTTGAAATGAAAGAAAAACTTTCAGCGATCGTTGCCGTCAGTCTAATATCTTCAGAACGCAATTTCACATTTAATGGTATAAAGCATTTCCGTCAAACTCAAACATAATGATACCTCTCACTGTCGTCCTTTAAATTTTTCAGCATCTATTAGCAAGGTCGCAAAAAAAGGAATACTGACAAATCATATTTTAATTTTCTGCCAAGTAAATTATGTTTAATAGTTTGAGCAGATTTTTAATTTATTCTTCATTTTCGGCGATCTTGCTTATGAGTATTGAAGAATTTGCAGAACTCCAGTCAGAGGTATCGGTTCCTATTTTTTTAAATCATGAAATGTGAAATTTTATTTTGAAGCTATTAAACTTCCAAGAACATTACGTGGTAGATTTTCTTTCATTTCAAAATTCACAATGGTTTTGTGAATCGTCAATCCTTAGAATATTGTAGTAGCCGGTATGCTGTAAAAAATACCTATTTCTGTCGTACTCCAGCTGCTTTTTGACCTTAGATGTATTATGTCTGCTATTTCTGGTTAGAATTGATTTATTGTAAGTCATTTTTATAACTTTGTCCCTTTACTCTAGTTCGTCCATAACTATCTGCTAAGTTAGTTCTTTTGTTCCATCTGAACAGTTTTTTGTTTATATTTCATGGCCTGCTAAGTTGCTTATAGGTAGCAAAATTGAAAAACACCGGTTTTACTGAAAATTTGAAATTAAATCAAAACTACCAGAGATTGATATTTACAACCACATATCATTAGAAAGCTTATGAAACTGCACATTTGACCGTATAAAAAAATTATGCATTCCCGTTTGAAAAAATCAAGTTACCTTTGATTGAAGTTTCCTTAATTGATCTAGCGATTTCTCCAAATACAAATGTAATTCGAACTCGACTGTCTAACGTAAACTGACACATTTCATGCTTAGTAATACGGCAAAGTCACAGCCCTCTTAGGATTTATAATGGCTGCGATATTCAATTTTTTTCTGACACCTACCTATACCCAAAATTGTGATTTGCACCTAAACGGTTCGCTTAAAGTCCCATGTGTGATACATAAAGTCACACTAAAATGCACCCGGGAATCTAAATATGTAATAATATACAGGGTATTCCATTTAAAAAAACATAACTTTGATATGTCACGCTTTTATTAGACACCCTGTATAAAACTCATTATTTTTAAAATATAGTCCAACTCAATCTACATACACTCGCAAAGTCAATTTTTCGAAAAGTGGTATCGTTTGGTCACAAGAGTCCGAGGCGTTGAGCTTGACTCACCCTGTATGGAATGTTGATATTTAGGAATGATAAAATAAAAATGTATATCCATTTTATTTGATTTATATGTTATTTATATATTATCCTATATATTTTGATGCTTCATTTGCTTCAACATTTCTATTTTAAATTAACTTTCTTTTCTCAATAATCTTATTCTTTCATCATGCTCTTCTTGCATGAGCCGCATCTTCAGTTGGTGCTGCTCAAAATAGCACTGTTTTTGCAGTTCTGCTAATTCTACCTTTGATTCAGCCCATGTTACCATTTTGCGAGATAAAGGATTTTTCATGAATGGTCTAATCTAATCAACACAAAAAATGAACATCGAACATCTGAAAGCCTTAATAAAGGCGGGAAAACGTGAAAGCGAGGTGGAAGACAGTTTATCTGCCTTGAAGTCTGGGGATAAAATTAAATGTAACTAAGTTTACTATAAATGTATTGTTGCCAACCTAACCGTAAACTAGTTCAGCTGACTGGCTGCCGAACCGCTGTCATACAACGCATCTGTCGCTGAACCGCGTTCAAAGTTGAACACACGGTCAAGTGACCAAAAGGTTAACCCGACGTCTTACAACCGGGCCTTAGTCGCACCGCAAAGGCACGGCCTTCTAAGTTTCATAGTCGCTGCGATATTCAATTTTCATTCAAACGGTGCATTTAAAGTCCCATGTACGATACATAAAGTCACACTAGGATTCACCAAGGAATCCAAATATGCAATAATACATAGGAAGTTTCATTAAAAAAATGTAAGTTTGATATGAATCTGTATAAACTTCAAAATTTAAGTGAAAATATGTTTACGTTATAGCCCTCAAGGGTCCCTACCATAATCAAGTGACATATTTTTTAAATATGTTTTAGAAAGCCCACAATCATCCGTCCACTCACTATTGGCCCACCCCCTGTATATCATTTATGTGCATATTGTTAATTATAATAATTATTAGAGAATATACACAGATGTAGAATACGAGTGAGAAACGATCTATCGTCAACGTACATGTGTATAAATTACAGAATTTGACAAGTTCTAAAAATTGGCTGGTCTACAAATTAGGGTAACAGTGCATAAGTTTATAGATTATCAAATTATTTACTAAAATATATATAACATTAGTAAAATAGAGCAGGTTTCGTTATGAAGAGCTGTGATAATATAACCACATAGTGCTGTTGCAAAACTGTAAGCCTATAAGCTCTATGAAAATGAGATATACTATTATTTTTGCAAAAATCTTTTAGTTGTCTGGCAGATAGTTTTTGTAGTAGCTTTAAATTTTTTGCATCACTCCATTTGGCCATTAGTATAAAACCATAGCGTCAAATATACAAAATCCGTAAAAAGCCAATTGCGAAATATACACATGAACTACAGAAACTTAAGGAAGCAGTTTAAATATATATTGAAATATATTTAATGTGTAGGAAGTAGAAGCTTCCATATTTAATTACTTCTCTTAATAATAAAGCCAAATATGAATTATTATAAATAAATGTTGCATATGAATAGTGGTAAGAAATATTCTCAATAGTGGAATTAGCTATAAACAAATAAAATAAATGTTTTATATTGTTCGTTCATATTGTTCAATTAACCCTTAATGTGCGGATGCAAATATTTTGTCATTTAACATGTTAAGATATAGCGGGGGCGTTATTCTATTGTACATTTTTTGCATAATTCAGAAGTAAGAAATAACACAATTAATAGTTATTGTCTTTTTATTTTGTCATGCATACCTTGAGAAAAGTGCTGTATGTTATAAAAACCCTTTATTTGATTTTATCTTTTTGTAGTTTATTTATGTTTTTTCTTTTGCCTTTGTACGATAATATGAGAGATTGAAGAAGTTAATAACAATATGAGTGATTTGGAATATTAGTACATCCTGCAGTTCCTCTGTGACACTGGGCTGGAATTTAATAGAGCGAAAATACTTCAAGTTTTGAGATATAACACCAGTTACAGTTATAAGCATACAAGCACAATTTGAACTCAATTATTTTTATTATCATCCTATTTAATGCTATTCTATTACATTAAGAAGTCTCGTTGTATTCACTGAAGGTCATGTCAGGTCAGGTCATTTTGAACATTAATTGATTAACATTTAATTTTTTGCCATCCAACAACATTTTCTGACTATGCATATTTTTTATGATACGCCACTGGACAACGTGCGTCTAATAAAGTCGATCTTTTTTGCCCCTCCACAACCGTTTCTACCCACTTGCCCATAAACAATGTTGGCTGCTAGGCGAATAAATTTTTCTCAATGGGTCTATCCTTATTAATAGTCGGTGCTAGCAACGACTTAACGCATGTTACTATAACCTTATCCACCGAACAAACGGAGTAACCATGCACAATATACGTAAATTTTTACTGTATGATCAAGGGTTATATGCACACCCTCTACAAAACTGCATACTGAGAGCAGTGTGTTATTATAAACAGAAAAATTAAGTTCGATTTATCCGAGTAAAGCCCCAAAATATGGGTTTGAAATAATTTTTTACTCCTTTTCTTCAGTGGACAGACTAGTTCACAACATGTCTGTTAAGACATTGTGACTATGATGATATACACACATCCTATGCTATACATTTGGAACCGTTGTATAAACCCTTAGTAAACCGTTTGTGGGCAATAAATCAGCTGCCTGAATAAAATAAGTTCTGTAAGCCAGACTTTCGAAGCTGTCAGTTTCGTTTGTAGTATTTATACAATAAATTTTATTCTTATTGCTTTAGCATGCGAAGTATCTGTTCTAATCAGCACGTTACTCTGAGTAGAGGCTTTTATACAATTTTAATAACAGCTGTTAAGTTGTGGAATACCACTATATTGGAGCGGTTATCGAGCAGCAACACTTTGTCTGGTATATTTGTGTTCTTCAGGGTCGGTTGTAGAATGGAAGCTTAAGCTTCGGGTAAAGGTGAGCCGACGTTACACCACGTCAGTTGCAAAACGTTCGTTATTCAATGCTGGCTTAGCCTCCACTCCAAGTTTAACACGAGCTTACCCAAACCGAAGCTTAACCCAAGCTTAACTGTGGTTTAAATACAAATGACATGATGTGTCAGACAGCCCAGAAGAGGTTATTTTTTAGATAATTATGAGAGCACGCATTGCTTCATGAGTGCCAACTGTAGTGAATTTGATTATCAACCAGGTTTAACTAAGCCGACGATTGTAAAATGGATGCCAACGTTAAGCCTAAGCTTAGGTTTAACAAAGCTTGAGTTAAACCGGCATTTGTACAACCGGCCCTTAATATATTTTAAAACAGCCTTATAGCGCTTTGATTTCTGATAACTATAGTTTATAACACTTGTAAACTCGAAACAGTTAAAAATGTGAAAAGATGAGCATTCCGCAGAAAAATAATGCGTAATTATGAAAATATGGTCATAAATTTTAGTAGTAATTCCGATCAGTCACAGCCAAAATTCCTATAGTGGTAAATTCTAAGAAAGAATATGGTTCTGTCCACATGTGCTTCAAGAGCATTGACAAATTGCTATATAATTTATATATAGGCCCTGTTAAATCATTTGAACTGTTCTATAAAGTAATGCCCATTTGGCCATTTTGCAAACGTTCTTGCAGCAAGCAATGCTCTTAAAGAAATGTTGAGTAAACGTTCTTGCAATTCTAAAAGAACTGAGTATTGTTGGTTGATTAGCATCATGTTGTTGGCCCATTCTTATAATGCTTGTATTCTATCACGTTCCCCAATTACCGCCGATAAAACGTAAATCATAGAATTTCTTGTGAAACTGCTGAGAATTTCCAACTAAATTGACAAGATAAGATATAACGGATGTAGGTATCACCTTCATTCTCCCTCTCTCTCCGATCAATCAGGTCTAGCAGCAATCAGCGGTACCTCTTCACACCTTCATTTCGCCCGAAGCTCTAAAATTGGCCAGCGTCTTCTTGATACGCAACGCAGTGAGCCTAGCCGTCGCGTTGTGGTACCAACACTCCTTCATCAGCTTCGAAATGACGTGCAATGCTTCGCAGCTTTGCCACCGATTCGGGATGCTTGGTCGTTGACGTTCGCAGCACACCACCCTGAATAATAATTTATTTATTTATATAATTATTTGATTCTACACCTGCTCAACAAACAAAAAAATTAAAGTAGAGAGCAGTGAAGATAAAACAAAGCGTGTGCTTTGAAATTACAGAAAGATATACAAGATATAAATAATATCACAACTTCTATAAATAATAATTGTAATTATACTGACAAAATAAAACTGTGAAAATCTATCTAAAAACATTTACAAACATAAATAGTTAATAAACAAAGATCATATATAGCTAGATGATTTTATATAACCGTAAAGGAAAAAACAATGTATCAAACTAGATCGCAATAAATTATATCAGATTAAAAATGACATAAATTTCATCCTACAGACAACATGTTTTCTGAGATCCCCAATAGTGCAACAAAATATATCAAGATATGCTGCTAAACGTTGTCATAATTACGATACATGACATACAGTGATGAATATAGTAACAAATTTGTACGAGGGACGAACAGATAAAAAAACGAATTGATAAACCAAGTTCGCAAATTTGGCACTCTAAGGGCCGGTTTCTCAATGTCCAGTTGAATATTTATCTGGAAGTCAGTAAACTCTTGGCCTATTGACAGTATCGAGTTATACAGCCCATAAAGTTTACCACACTAAACTTTCGAGTGCAAGAAAGATTGGTGCACTTGTCTATATTCAAAAATCGTTTATCGATTTGACACCAGTTCTCCAGAGCCGTCAGGTCAATGCCATACAACAACTTTAAGTCATCTGCAACTATGAGAGTGTTTCAAGTCAAGCCTGATGTTATACCATTAACGTATATGCTAAATAACAAGAGTTCTAACAGAGATCCCTGGGGCACTCCCGAAGTAACGTTAATTTTTGTTGACCTGAAGTCACGCTACTCCACACTTACTCTCGATTACTTTAATATGCTTTGAAAAAGGTTATAAGCTGCTGACAGAGGTCATAGTTTTTAAGTTTCGCAAGTAATACGCCGTGATGCAACCGATCAAAAGCCTTGGAAACGTTAGTGTAAATCGCAACAGCCTGACCCCATCATCGACAACATGCAAATTGTATAATGGCCATTAAGTTGGTGGTGGTTGACCTACGAGAAAAAATAATCACAGCGACAACAGGTCAGTTTAGCACTCTCAATAAACTTACAAAAATTCTCGCATGACTGAAATATTGATGTATAATGCTAAAACCACCTGCTTCATTTTAAAAGAATGTAACAGGTGATTCCGTGGATTTTGGAAATAAGTTATGAGACTATTTATGAAATTAATTTATTTTATTGGTAAGATTAATAATTAAAAATATTATTTTCATCCTACCCAAAGTTATGACAGCACCTACGCCGGTAGGGTTGTTAGCCCACGGAGTAGATGTTTCTGTTGGTTCACCGCTTTCATATCAGCGTAATACCCGACGTTACGTCCACCTGATGAGACCCAAAAGATCGAAACATTGTTGTCATGGACTAGGGACATCGTGCCTGATGCGATTCAGGATATGTTCCAAACAAGGATTGTGATATCCTTGAGGTCACCTTGGGTAGGGTGAAAATCATTTTCTTGATGTTTCCCCAAAGAAAGCACTCGAGCCAATAGTGTAATTCAATGGCGATAGGGGTATTATCCCTCGGAGTAGTTGTTTTTGTTGGTTCACTGCTTTCAAGATTAATATTACAAAGACTACATTTTTTTCATAAAACACTGAACTACGTACAAAATGCAAGCGAATTATTGTTGATATCTAACTCTGTATTACGTACTGGAGGGAGGAAAATCTGCAAGATCGCAGCTCCATTAGGCGCCTTGTATATCGTTCTAATTATTTATTGGTAGATGTCTAAAGTAAAGTAGGTGATGATGACATAGTTAAACTTAACTTGCTGTGATTATTGCAGTTACCCATGTTACAAAATAAAATACAATAATAATGACAAACGTGAATAGTTCATGAAATGCTCCAAATGCAAGAGCTAGTATAGTGCTTGTCCAAAGCATAAACTTGTACTAGTATACTATACAAATATTTCAAATCCACAGACTCGATATTTCCCATACTGCATACTTCCATAAATAGAAGTGTTTGCCTATATTGTACAAGAATTACCATGGATTGTAGAAACAATGGAAAATGCAGTCAAAAACATTTTGGGATCCAAAATATTTTAGTTCAAGGCTTCTAGGGTATAGCGCGCAAAATTGAGAATCCAAGAAAAGACGTATTCCCGTGTTAGCGAGGAGGCCTGGGCATGTTCCCTTTCTCCAGTGTGTGTGTGTATCTAAGATGAGGGGAGATAAGTCCAAAAATCCAAAGGTAAGATCAAAGGGTCCAAAGGTAAGGTCCAAAGGTCACCATAAAAATGATTTTCGCATTTCCAAGCTCCTTTTTGCACACTAAAAAACTTTTTTGAAAAAATCGCAAATAGTTGTCATTCATTAAGGTCTTAACTATCACCTTCTGAAATACTGTGTATGTAGTTTGAAAAACAAGTGGGTTCTGTTTGAAATGGGAATCCATGTTTTAACATGGCAAATACATATGTATAACTGTGTATACCCAGGCCCCTTAAATTGTGGTAGGCATTTAAAATGAAGACACATTGCATTACTCTAAAAAAAAATATAAAAGTGTATGTGTGTAATGCACTAAACAAGATGTGTTACTATTTTGAAATTTGTATCTCTAAAAAAAACTCTAGGCAATAATTCGTTAATATGAAACAGAACACAATAGAATTTGTAAGCACAAAAGATCAATGGATTTCTTCAATCTTCTTCCATCCTAAATATGAACCCCTCAAAGAAAAAAACGGTAACGTGGTGGTGTTGCTAAAAAACAGTTTCACGCTTGTAGGCAGTGGCGTATATAAAGCCCCCCCCCCCCCCCCCGAAACCAGCCACGCATTCAGTTTTGACGTCTGGAAGAGGCTGAAGTAATGTCAAAAATATAGTACTGAATAAAATTAGCAGCGACCACAAAATGTAAATAATAAAGCAAATAGGGTAACTTTAACGATCATAGATGTCTGATTAGAAAGTACAACTTGGTTTTTTTGCTTCAATTTAAAATTACTATCTATAAAAATAGAAATTTGCCTTTCTAATACGCGTATGTGTTATATACCGGGTTATTCACGTTAGTCGACACGGAGGATTATGGCTAAAGTATTTAATGAAAAAGAAAATAATAATTTCGGATGGATAGGGACCCATTAGGGTTACATTTTAGAAATACTTTCATGTTATACAGGGTGTCCCCAAAACACGAAACGTATCAAACCTATGTTTTTTTTAAATGGAACACCCCGTATATTATTGCATATTCTAATTCCGTAGTAAATTCTAGTGTGACTTTATGTATCACACATGGGATCTAAAGCGAACCATTTAGGTGGAAATTACCATTTTCGGTATAAGTAGATGTCAGAAGAAAATTGAATATCACAGAGATTATAAAACTTAGAAGGCTGTGGCTTTGCCGTATTACTGAGCATGAAATGCGTCAGCCTAAGTTAGACGGTCAAATTTGAACTACGTTTATGCTTGGAGAAATCGGTCGATTAATTAAGGAAACTTCGATTAGAGATAACTTGATTTCTTCAAGAATGGCTAATTTTTTATACGGTTAAATGTAGAATTTGATAACCTTCCTAATGACATAAGGTTCTGAATATCACTCTCTGAGAGTTTTTATTTATTTTCAAATTTTCAATCAAATCGCTGTTTTCTATTTTCCAACCTTTAAGCAACCTAGCAGACCATATAAACAAAAACCTGTTCAGGTAGAAGAAAACATCCAACTCAACAGAAAAATACACACGAACTAGACTAAAGGGACAAGATTTTAAAAATTACAACAAACAAACTCTAGCCAGAAACAACGGCGGTAACATATCTTTAGTCAAAGAGAAGCTGGAGTTCGACACAAATGGAATTTTTTCACGCCCTTCTAGCTACTGCATTGTACTAGAGATTGGCAATTTCCAAAATAAAAATTTTGAAATGAAATTAAAACTACTAGAGAATGTTGTAGGCAGTTTATTATTTTCATAATAAAATTTCACATTTAATGTTAAAAAAAGGTATGCATTTCTGTCAAGTCAAAAGTACCTCTGACTAGAAATTCTTCAGTACCTATTAGCAAGATCGAAGAAAATGAAGAATGAATTAAAATTCGTTCAAATTATAAAACATAACTTAAGTGGCAGAAAATTTGAATCTGATCAGTATTCCTTTTTTGCAATATTGCTAATAGATATTGAAAACATGGAAGCGCTCCAGTCAGAGGTACCGTTCCTTTGGCGCAAATTACTATTTTTTACGCCATTACATGTGATTGATAATTGCGTGCCGGAACAACAATCGCTAATTGTTTTTGTTTCATGTCAGGGTTTTTAATTGTCTTGGAAATTTTTAACCTCTAGTAAATTGCGGTAGACTGTAAAAAATAACTATTACTGTCATACTCCAGCTTCTCTTTGACCTTAGAGAGGTTATCGCCGTTGTTTCTTGGAGAATTGATTTGTTGTAAGGAATTTTTATAATCTTGCCTCTTTACTCTAAATCGTCTGTATCTTTTTTCTGAGTTACTTGTTTTCTTCTATCTGAACATGTTTTTGTTTATATTTCATGGCCTGCTAGGTTGCTTATAGGTAGGAAAATTGAAAAACACCTATTTGTTTGAAAATTTAAAATTAAGTGAAAACTACTAGAGACGGATATTCACAACTTTATACGATTAGAAAGGTTATCAAATTCTACATTTAACTGTATAAAAAATTAGGCATTCCTATTTGAAAAAATCAAGTTATCGCTGATCGAAGTTTCCTTAATTAATCGACCGATTTCTCCAAGCATAAACGTAATTTAATTTTGACAGTCTCATCAAAGCTGACGCATTTTATGCTTAGTAATACGGCAAAGTCACAGCCTTCCATATTTCATAATTTCTGCGATATTCAATTTTTTCCTGATACCTACTTATACCGAAAATGGTGATTTGCACCTAAACGGGTTTGCTTAAGTCCCATGTGTGATACATAAAGTCACACTAGAATTCACCAAGAAATCTGAATATGCAATAATATACAATGTGTTCCATTTAAAAAAATACAACTTCGATACGTTTCGTGTTTTGCGGACACCCTGTATAACATGAAAATATTTTTTAAATGTAACCCTAATGGGTCTCTATCGATCCAAAATTACTATTTTCTTTTTTATCAAATACTTTAGCCATAATGCTCCGTGCCAAATAACGTGAATAACCCGGTATAATTATTTTCGCATTGTTATTTTATATTTAGGTTAGGATTATAATACTCCAATATTATAACATATGAAAATTTTTCCCATGCCCCCCCCCCCCCCCCGAAATTGATTTCTATATACGCCACTGCCACTGCTTGTAGGAATTGACATTCCACTATTTTCGATAAAGACAATTTGCTGGATTTGCTGGATGGATTCCAAATCTGTCAATGTCAATGTTGCTGTTCCGTAGGGTGCCTAGCTTAATTTTAGACTGAAGCGGTGACTCAGTGATATCTTTGAAGTAACGTTTGTGATACGTAGACAAGAACATAATTGTTGTGTTCAACAACATGAGCTAGTTTTCCATTACAGCTCTTTGCAAAACCTAAATGCAAATCGTGTAGGTAACTGGTTGTTTCAGCATTATTTTGCAAAGAATATTTTAATCGCTTAATGGGAACAAAGTCTATCTTACCGTCTCATTTCTTCGATAGTGGGATCTGGCGGAACTGCATCATAAAATGGCAATTGGTATTCATCGTAAATACCTCCAACATTACATCTCCTTGCAATCTCCCAGAATATCAAACCTAATGCGTAGACATCAGCCCTTTTGAAGGAATCGAACTGGTCAATGTTCATTGTTTCATCGAGCACCTGTAAGATAATACCATCTGTATTAAATATTTCCAAAAATTTTACTTTGTTTCCATTTACTACTGAATCAAATGAATAAACTCCAAATAACTCCAATCGTATTGACGTGATATTCTGCCAAGTCACAGATCATAGAGTTTTGGGCTTTGAAGTATCGTTGATTAATTGGGTTTCAGGATTTTCTTTGTACCACCGCACTGTGATACAAGAACAAGTTTTGCTAAAAACTATTTCCGGTGCATTTTAGTTTTAAGTGGATGTTGTGCAGGACATATTGGCAACATCCTAAATAAACGGAAAACGGCAATAGATTTTATATTTGTGCAGAAAATGGGCAGATTATAAAAAATTGCTAGCATTTAGTTATACATATAGTGGTTCGATACAACCTACTAAATCCGCTGTTTGGCTATATACGTCTATTGTTGTCTCATACTTTCCAGAATGAAGACATGTTCAATATATAACATGAGAAAATGTTTGAAGTTCTAAGCTACATTTGTAGTAGATTTGACAATGATGCGACGAACTGAGGAACAATTTAGAAAATTATTGTGTTGTAACACGCTTGTAATAACTGACCGTCGAAAAACACTCGATGTGATTTAACGTGAGCTGACAAATTCCAAATCTATTGCTTTTTCCGTTCATTTTGGGTGTTGCCAATATATCAAGCACAAAATTTACTTAAAACTAAAATGTACCTACTGAAAATAATTTTTGTCCAAAATTTAGGGGTTCTTATACTTTTATGCAAGAGTATGGAGACACTTTCCTATACTGATCAGATTTGATCGCTTAGATGTATTTCGGTGATTATTTGGACAATGTTGACCATCTGGTAGTAAATTTGTTTTCAGAGTCATCGTTTTGCGTCTAATGTCCGTTCAGCAAAACGGCCCAAATTATCGTCCAATTACCTGTTTCTTCCATCCGATTTTGGCATTCTCTTGGTTGGAGATTTTGTAAGCTCACTACGCCTTCATTGTTACTTTGAAAAATTTATCTATGTATGCACAACAAAACTGTGACTCTAAGGAAAGTTTTTTTATTACATGTTCTTCGACAAAAGGCAATTTGTGGTTTTTCTAGAATGTCCCATTCTGCTTCTAGTTCCTTTTTTCATTTTAATTTTTTTACTGTCCCTATGTCACGTACTAAACTCCTTGAATCTTTGTCTTTTATGAACTGTGTTTTATATTAAATATGTACTGATATTGTCACGAGTTTTATAATGACTACATGTTTAAGTTCATCAATTTTGTGAAAATAGTCACATATGTGCCAAAAATTAGTCTATTTTTGGCACATTTGTGACTATTACTAGATGATCCGTCCAAATCTCTTTTTACAATAAAAGGTAAAATCTGTTCTTCTATCTATCTGCTTCTTTCAACGAAGATCGATAACATATGTTTGTATTTAACAGAATATGTTTATTAATTACGCTCTACCGCCACGCTCGTTTCCTGAGTTCCAACCACCATTATTCTTTTGCTAAATACAGTTCTTCTCCTTGGCAGATAGTAAACCAATCTCAAAATCTTGTTACAATTGTGGAATGTTGGAAAGTTGGGGTTACCCGATAAACACAGAACATAGATTAAACAGATTTTAGATTTCTTGTAATTTTTTTTCTTCAAATTCGACCATAATTCATAAATTCACCCGATGACTTCGTTGGCAAAACTGCATTGATGGATAGATATACTTTGAAAATTCTTCAATCCGGACGGAATCCGTATTTGATTTGCTTTAAACGTCGAGCTCCCTCCACGATTGCACGGGACATCCTCCGGGCACTAATACGATACAACCTTAGCACTTACGTAACCTGTATAAATACCCATAGGTTAGGATAGGTTGAAAGTGAGTGGGGCAGCGCTGCCTCCTTCCACTGCGGCTCAATTGTGTCTATTGTGGCTCACACCTTTTTAGAGTTCACCGTACAGTCCGTACCTCTTTACGAAGGCGATCAACATGAAGGGTGAAACTTCCTTGAAGTCATGAGGTTCCAGTTGGGCAAATCCGAATGTCTGGAACCTAGCATTATCCAGTACTGGACAGGAGCAGAGAATATGCTCCGCTGTTTCGTCCTCCACGTAGCAGAAGCGACAGTCTGAAGTTTGTTCAAGACCCAACTTCCGCATATGGTTCCTCAGACGACCATGTCCATGACATGACTCCAGTGATGGCCAAACAGGCGGTGCGTTGCACTGCCGCCAGCCTGACTCTGGCTGTCCGTTGTAGGCATTCCTGCCACCAGACAACAGCGCCATATACTACCATGGGTTTGACCACCGTCTGATATATCCAGTAAATCGGTTTAGGACTAACGCCCTAAGATTTGCCGCAAATCCTGAGTGCCCTGAGGGCGAGCCGGGCCTTTTCAATACTGTTAGTTTTTTGTCCAATATAAGACCAAGATATTTCACCTCCTCTGCAAACCGGATTGACTCTCCCGCTATTCTAGGTAATCAGAGCTTGTTTAGTTTCCGTCTTTTGGTGAACGGAACGACAACTGTTTTATGGGGGTTTAGCGACATTTTTTCCCTCCTACACCAGCTGTCGATTGTGTTCAACGCTTGTTGAAGAAGTTCAGAGATGGTCCCTATACATACCCATACTTGTGAGAGAAAACGAGGATTACCGGACCTGTATGGTTAGTTGTCATTACGTGGGTTTCGATGTGGATGACGTGATTATTCCCGATTAGTTCCGATTATTTTTATTTTTCAGAATCTCAATAATAGCTTCTAGAACCCGACTGTGACAAGTATATGAGGCTCTTGCAATCATCTTTGTATCGTGGAATAATATTTTGTGGCCGGTGTCAATATGCTGTTCTGCAAGCGCAAAACCTGTTGGGTCCCTAAGTCCAGTATGTCGTTTATATTACCTCAATCGGGTTGCTACGGTCTCACCACGGTATTTTGTACACACCTTCCAAAATTAGAGCAATTTGATCCTTAACCGATCTGGAATATTGAAACGATTTGGGAATGCTTGAAAATCTAGTGGAGATGTTATGTTTCCTAAGAACTCCTGACTCCTGATATTTTGTCAATCACATTGAGAATATAGGGTAAGATGCAAATTTTGTAATCCACCCTCAAATCCCTGTTCATCGATAATAATCCGTGTCATCCACATCGATACCAAGTAATGACAACTAACCATACCGATCCACGTTTTTACTATCCAGTACAACTCTCTAATCGCTAATTTCGAGCTTCGTACTATTATTATGCAGCTTAAGGAACTGTCGATAAAATGCGTGTTGGATGAGTGGACGTATGTTAATTTCTCCAATTATACATAAATAGATGAAGCATCAATGGTTCAGTTTGTATTCGAATTAGTGATAGACTTATATCAAACATCGACTCTCTAAATTTCAAATTTTGCGACCGAACAGCAAAGAATCTCAAGCGGATAAATCAAAATGTACCAAATGCTAAGCACATTAATCAATGTTCATTTTTCATAGCGTAATTTTTCGTTTGTTTTGTCACAGTATTGAATTAATAAAATATTTACTTACACTTTAAATTCTTTGTATTCCGGAAACAGGCGAAAAAGACCATTACGAAGGTACTACTCGTACTGGAGCGTAGTATATTTAGTACGATGTGCTGGCGCCGACTATATCGGCGATGTTTAAAAATTCGCTTTTGCCGTGGACGTGGCTTGTGCTAGCGAAAATTACACAGACTGAGTCTAAAGTATGGAACTCCTCAATTATCTCAGAAACGGTTTGCACAATTTTCATTAATTTTAGGGCAAGGGGGGTTTTGTAATACGGCCAATCTTGAAATAGTATAATCTACAATGTTGTCAGATCTACCGGTTTTCCGGAAATATAATAAACTTTGTTCATTAAAATGGATCACCCTTTATATTTTACCTTTTTTTTCCAAAATCCCTATTAATACTGATTATTTTTTGTACGGCATTTCCTATACCTAAACCTCATAATTCCGGAGTTACAACTAAATTTACATCGGATCCGCCCAAGTTACATTAAATGAGATGGCTATGTTCATTGTTAAAATTCAGACATGTTGCAAAATGTACTGCGAAGTTTCAAGAATCACATGGCTTGTTATATTGAAGCAAAAGGGCAACATTTTGGGCGTATGCTGTAACCGCCTTCATGTGTTTTGCAGTTAATGTGTTATTTTAAACTTGGGCGGATGCAATGTAAATTTACTGGTAACTCCGAAATTATGAGGTTTAGGTATAGGCAATACTATACAAAAAATAATCAGTATTTTTTCAAGGATTTAAAATATACAGGGTGATCCATTTGAAATAACAAAGTTTATTATATTTCCCGAAAAACCGTAGATCTGACAACATTGTAAATACCATAGCAAGATTGGGTATTTAGTATTTTTCTCAATATCTCTCCCGAGTCCTGTAGTAATGCCCAGAGGATTCCCCATGCAATGGTGGACGAAAGCTCGACGTTTAAAGCATATCAAACGCAGGTTTCATCCGCAAATGAAAAATTTTCAAGCGACAATGCCTGTGGGAAGTTCCAAATCCAGCAGATATGCTTTGCTTCTAAAAATCAACGAATTACGTATGAAATAAGTCGCTTACCTCAGGAGCCATGTATCTCTTTGTTCCGACACGGTTATTCAAAGGAATATCGACTGTATCTGTAGTAACATCATGCCTGACGGCCAATCCTAAGTCACCGATGGCGCAAGTTCCATTAGATTTTACCAGGATATTTTTCGACTTCAAATCTCTGTGGGCTATTGCTGGTTTGCCTAGAACATAAATTTAATCAATATACTGAATTAAGGGCTTCCCTTGAGATAATGTAAAGTAGTCTTCAAAATACATATCAGATAATGATAATTAATAACTTAGGAATTTCATTTGGGACAGGCGTATATGCACCTACCTCACACGTGAATACATTATACAACCCTAACAAGTGCTTTAATTTATAATAAGGAAATATTGATAATATCAAACGTATTGGCATTAGACCTTTTTGCGAGGCAAAACTCAATCTTGAAAAAAACATGGCGTCAAAAATACTAGGAATGCAGAATTTACACGTTTAAATGAAATTGAATTACCCTAATTTACGCATTTATATAGTGCTTTTCTTTACCGGCCTCCCCCCCCCTTCATTTTTTGAACGGATCAACTCAAAAAAAAATTAAACTTGAGATAATGAAATTGATGCATAGATGCTATATTTCGGAGTAAAATTAACGCATGAAACTTTCAGGATAGCGGCTGGGCGCCATCTACACCTTTTCCAGCTGTAGTTTCTTAAGCGTCAAGTGATAATTCAAAACGGTCAAGTTAATTTTCCAACTCATCAATTGTAAATTCAAACTGACAGGTATAAATTACACCTAACAGTTTGAAATTACAAGTGACGAGTTGGAAAATTAACTTGACCGTTTTGAATTATCACTTGGCGCTTTAGAAACTACAGCTGGAAAAGGTATAGAAAAAAAGTGAATGGAAAGGGGGTCTTGTGACACATCTTTTTAAAGCTCCTGATAAATACTTCACAACCTTAAAATATAAATTCAATATCTTCCCCTACTACAAAATGGCGAAATATGTAATAATTGCCTGAATATATATTTACAGAAACATAACTGTATTAAAAACAAGTTGTTTTATCCAAATTAAAATAAAATTGAATCCTTAACATAAACTTTACATTCTCTTTTACATTTCTACGTGTATCTTCAAACTTTAAACACATGTTCCTAGATGCATCGATATTAATGTTATTATAGATAATTATTAAATTTTTCGCTATTTTGTAGATGTAGATGAAGATGTTGACTTAATATTCTAGGGTTGTAAAACATTCGTCAGGAGCTTCAAAAGACCCCCCTTTCAATTTAATTGGTTTTTCCTAGATCGTGCCCAGTCGACATCCTGAAAGTTTGATCTGTCAATTATACTCCAAAATATAGTATTCGTGCATCAATTTCACTGTCTCAAGTTTTATTTTTTGAGTTGACCCGTTCAAGAAATAAAAGGGCGGACATTAAAGAAAAGCACTGTATACATCTTTTTTTTTTTAGTTTTCCTACATTTTTGGTTTTATTTTACTGATGACTAAGTTATGACAATGCCTTCTATTAGTTTTTTCTATATTTTTTGTGTTTGCTTAACACTCATAGTAGTTCGACACTGCGGTTAGTACGTACATACAGAGAGTGAGTTTAAAGTATGGAACGCCGCAATTATCTCGAAAACGGTTAGCACGATTTTCATGAATTTTGTGATAGGAAGGTTTTGCAAAACGGCCAATCTTGCGATAGTCTTTACAATGTTGTCAGATCTACCGTTTTTCCGCAAATATAATAAACTTTGTTATTTCAAATGGATCATCCTGTATATTTCTACATTTTTTAAATCTTTGAAGAATATTGATTTTTTTTCTATTATATTTCCTGTACCTAAACGTCATAACTTCGGAGTTACAAGTAAAGTTACATTGCATCCGCCCAAGTTAAAATAAGACATTGACTTCAAAAAATATGAAAGCGGTTAAAGAAGATGCTCAAAATGTTGTCCGTTTACTTCAATACAACAAGCCATGTGAGTTTTGAAACTTCGCAGTATATTTTGCAACATGTCTGAATTTTCAACAGTGAACATAGCCGTCCTATTCCTTTATTTTAACTTGGGGGGATGCAATGTAAATTCAGTTGCAACTCCCGAAATTATTAGATTTAGGTATAGGAAATGTTATGCAAAAAATATTCAATATTTTTCAAGGATTTCAAAAAGGTAGATATATACAGGGCGATCTATTTAAAATAACAAAGTTTATTATATTTCCGGGAAAATGGTAATTATGGCAACACTGTAAATACCATCGTAAGATTGACCGTATTACAAAACTCCCATACCCCAAAAATTCATGAAAATAGTGCGAACCGTTTCAGAGATAATTGAGGCGTTTCATACTTAAGACTCACTCTGTATAAGACACGAGTATCCAACCCTAAGCTCGCGTTCACATCGGACGCGCCTCGCTTGGAGCATCGCGCTTTACTTTAACACCAAGCGAAGCGCCACCACGCTATCAAACCGTTCACATGAGACGCGTTTTGCTGCTCGCTCAGTCCCCGTTTCATCAAGGCACTATCATAAATAGTCAGCAAAATGTTGTTATTGGAAAATTCGATTTAGCTTGCAAGAATTAGGAAAAGGCGTGGAAAACGTACGTGGATGCATGGAATCAATATGTGCACTGAGATGCTCAAAGCTACCCGCAAAAATTTTACCAACATTTAAGATTTCAAAACGACCTGCTTCTTCACCAACTGGAACGTTACTTAACTGGTTTTGGTTTTGGGACCAATATTTGAGACTGAATTTCAACGGAGCAGCGCGTAATGTTAATATTGACGTAAATAAAAGATATTACATAAATTTAAAAGTGAAAATCTGATTATTCTCACCACACCTAACCAATTTGACCAATGAAATCCCTCGAACAAGCGAAGGCAAGCGTCGAAGAACCGACACTGCTCATTACCTGGCGCCAGCATGCGTAGCGCTATGCATACTGCTAAGCCCTATGCGCCCGATGTGAACGGCTGCATCTAAATGTATGGGTGTGGCTTCTCTTCGCTTTATGCTAAGCGGAAAGCAAAGCGCGATGCTCCAAGCGCGGTGCATCGGACGTGCCTCGCTTGGAGCATCGCGCTTTACTTTAACACCAAGCGAAGCGCCACGCTATCGAACCGTTCACATAAGACGCGTTTTGCTGCTCGCTCAGTCCGCGCCTCATCAAAGCACCGTCGTAGCTTGTCCGCAAAATGTTGTTATTGGAAAATTCGATTTAGCTTGCAAGAATTAGGAAAAGGCGTGGAAAAAAAGTTTTACGAATATTTAAGAATTTCAAAAGAATTCGACCTGCTTCTTCACCATCTGGAACGCTACTTAAATTGTTATTGGACCAACATTTGAGACGGAATTTCAACGGAGCATCATATAATGATAACATTGACGTAAATAAAAGATATTGCATAAATTTAAAACTAAAATCTGATTATTTCTAACCAATGTCGAACAAGAACAGTCACTGGGCCTTACCTGGCGCTTCGCATGGCATAGCGCTACGCATACCGCTAAGCGCTATGCGCCCGATGTTAACGGCTGCATCTGAGTGCATTGGTTCGTTTTTCTTCGCTTTGCGCTAGGCTGTAAGCAAAGCGCGATGCTCCAAGCGAGGCGCGTCCGATGTGAACGTGGGCTTAGCCCGCCCTTATCCCGGGACGCGCCTCGCTTGGAGCATAGCGCTCGAGATCGCACTTTACTTTAACACCAAGCGAAGCGCCACGCTATCGAACCGTTCACCTCAGATGCGTTTTGCTGCTCGCTCAGTCCGCGCCTCATCAAGGCACCGTCGTATCTTGTCCGCAAAATGTTGTTATTGGAAAATTCGATTTAATTAGAATTAGCTTGCAAGAATTAGGAAAAGGCGTAGAAAACGTGTGTGGATGCATGGAATCAATATGTGCACCGAGATGCCCGAACCTACCCGCAAAAAATTACGAATATTTACAATTTTCAAAAGAATCATTCGACCTGCTTCTTCACCTACTGGAACACTACTTAACTGGTTCTGGGACCATATGAGAAGGAATGTCATCGGAGCAGCGAATAATGATAACATTGAGGTAAAAAAAGGTATTACATAATTTTAAAGTAAAAATCTGATTATTTCCACCACACCTAACCAATTTGACCAATGAAATCTTTCGAACAAGTGAAGGCAAGCGGCCAAGAACCGACACTGCGCGTTACCTGGCGCTTCGCATGGCATAGCGCTACGCATACTGCTAAGCGCTATGCGCCCAATGTGAACGGCTACATTAAAGTGTATTGGTTTGTTTCTCTTCGCTTTCACTAGGCTGTAAGCAAGGCGCGATGCTCCAAGCGAGGCGCGTCCGATGTGAACGCGGGCTAAGAAATAGTTTAACAGATGTTAAGAAAGGCCCTCTTAAAGAAAATATACGTCGTGAAAAATACCTGATAATTGGAGAGCAAAATTTACCTGAAAGAGTAAGATGGTGAGAATAAAACTGAATTAATCTGATTTATGATTCATTCAGTTGATCTGATTTATGCATCTTCTTTTGTTTATTAGCTTTTTAACCCTAACAATTTTATTTAATCTGTTATTAGGTTATAAACAATATGTTTCTCTGCCATTTATTTTCTATATGCATTCATTTTATGGTTCACTAGAAATGTCAAAACGTTTGGTTGCATTTTAAAATCATTTGTTATTTGAAATATGCTTAATACTCAAATTTTCTACTCAGAATATACATTGTTTTAATATCGAATACATTATGCTGTTATACTGAATATATAAATGTTTTTTAAAAATAAATTACATGAAACAGCAGCTCCACTGAATGATGCACCAAAAATTGTTGTTAGTGGCTTGTCATTTTAAACTTAAAATTAAGATGAATAAAGATGTCAACCCTTCAAGAAAAAAATATGAATAAATATTTAATATTAATACTAATCAATGATATACATACAACATTAGTCTGCTCTTCTAATTCCAAAAGAATACAAGTGATTTGAGATACGACTATCACTATTTAGTACTTTGCACACTATAATCCCAATTTAGTTGCTTACCTTGTGTACCCATGATGTCCATATGAAGATGAGCAAGACCAGTAGCGATTGACAGGGCCATGTGTATCATTCCATTGGTATCCAATGTATTTCTCCCCAAGAAATCGAACAGTGAGCCATGTTCATGATAGTCGGTAATCAGCCATAATTGAGTCCATGTCCCATTATCTATACAACCAAACACATTATTATAGGCAGCAGAATAATATAAATTATTTGATCCATACGTAGAATTATTATAATAAACATTATCCTTATTCGAGCATTTGGTGCTCATTTCAATACTCCACAGTCTATACCTTCCACTATATGACAGTAAAGAATTATACCTTGATGATTTTAGAAATTCAGTTTCTTGGATACATTAATCTTAGTAATAATCCAGGCTTATAAGAAATGTACGCACCCTTATTATCAGCTGCAATGAATCCAAGAATGTTGTCGTGCCTCAGCATGACCGTCTGATATATCTCAGCCTCTCTGAACCACGATCTCTCTTCCCTGGAGCTGAAAATCTTCACTGCTACGTTCTCACCCCTCCATCTACCCCTCCAAACCTCACCAAACCTGCCCTGTCCAATGATTTCAACCAACTGGATTTGGCGAGCGATACTGCGTTGCACCAACAGCGGAAGACCTGAGAAGAATACAGAAATTGATGATGAATAATCTATTACTACAAATTATTTGTCAGCTGTTATTTACAATATAATCTTGGACGCGACCAGCATGGTGATTCGTCCAACTGACAGAGAAAAGTTACTTCCATAACGCAGTGGGATTCATTATATTTAAATTTATACACTTTGATGGAGAACGTTCAAAAGAAAAACTCGTAGCCGCAATGAATTACAAAATAGCTGCTAGCGACGGTAACCAGCAGAAGTTTTAGCTTCAGCAACCGTCAAACCGTCATCGACGTCTAAACGTTAAATGTGGGTCACAAAAAGAGTTTCAGATTTACATTATCGCTGAATCCTAATCTCGGGTAATCGAGCATTTTGGATGTAACTGCCATCATACAAATAGAAGCAATAAAATTGCATGAAGTTCGAAATTAAGATTAGCGTTTTTGCATTGAGAGCCATTCGTCTCTATAGTTGTTGTGCTCCTACTTTGGACGCGTAGGCGTACCGATTAGTTTAATTGCTCTGTTCTGGATAGTGTCCAGAAGCTTTAGAGACTGCTTTGAGGCGCATCCCCACACATAGGAGCAATACTCCAACGATGGTTGGACCTGTGCCTTGTAGAGCAGCAGTAGTTGCTCTGATGTATACAGCTTCCTATAGCGAAACAAAACTCAAAGTCACTGGGATGCCGCTTTAGCAATACTGATGGCGTGGTCATACCAGGACATGTTATTGTTGATGTTGATCCCCAAAAGCTTGACGGAAGGTGACTCGACTATTGCGTGACCCTCCATTTCCCTTGGTAAGCCAACGTGAGACTTCTTAGTCAGTGTTGTTGCCAAAGTTTTCTGTACGTTAAATTATACTTTATAATCCCCACTCGACAATAATTGTTTTGATATCTGCGTTGATCTGTGAGGCCTGTAGCTGTCGCCGACGTACCGTCTCCTAGGATGACAGTGGCTTGCCCGAGTCCATGCACGATATAAATGTACTGTCGTCTGCGAAGCTGTAGATTGGATTAGATGTTATTTCCAGCAGCTCGTTGATGTACAGCAGAAACAGATCCCTGAGGAACAGGTATGTCCAATGGTCCAATTATTATTTTTTTTTTTGATCGTGATCGTGAACGCAATGGTTAAACCCGGCATCAATAGTATGATACAGTGCTCATGGGCTGCTATTAAGTTGAGCACCAAAAAAGCGAAAAATATAACGGGCAGATGAAAAGAGATTAAGAAATGATGGATTAAACTAACCTGATCCACTGCCGCTGGTCGTCATCTCAATCATATGCTTTAGACTTACACCCTTGTTCAACAAGGGGTGTTCCGGCGCTTCCAGCGCGTCGTCCCCATGCCTGAGATGGCGATGAGCTGCGTCCCTACGATGGTAGGAGGTGTGAACGAAGTATACCGCCCCCACTACGATGCACAGGATGAGGGTGGGGATGGCGATGAAAGCCGCGATCTCCAGCGAGGTAAAGTATGCAGGCTCCTTAATTGCTGCTGATGAGAAATGGAAGACAGCATTGTAAAGGGGAATAGAAAAAGACTTAAATAATTCAGTTCGTAATGTAATCTTGGTCACAAATCGCTGTAAATTTTGCGCCTGCTTCAATACATATTTATATTACAGTGCGACTGAACATTGCATGACTTTGCTTGGGAACCCTACTGCATCTGTGTGAAATCAAGAAATTAATAATTGCATACTCTTGAAGTGAATGAATGATTGAATGATTTATTGAATTCTAGAAGGAACCATCTCGATTACCTATAGGCTCTCTTACGCCTCTGGTTACACCACTCTCCAAGACCTGCCATTTTAGCGAAAATTAAAATGATCTTGAAACGTAGCCAACCTCTACCATTTCCAGAACAGACAACCATGTTTTCCTCTGAGCCTCACAGCTGAACACAATGGTGCAGCGCAACGAGGATTCTTCTTCACCGCGGCGCGACGTGGTCACGCTGAAAGCTTTGCCACCTCCAGCAAATGTAGCTGATCTCTAAAGCTGTTGTAGCTAAATAATTATACCCACAATCTTAGGTAACTTTCACCTACAGTTATCTCGTCTCAATTTTATCGTGGTATACGCAGAAGTACTACATCTCATCGGGGAATATTTCTTTTGAATGCACTCCCCATTTATCTTTCTAATCCTAACTGCAATTAACTGTGGTTTAGGGTCCAAAAGATTACTCTTTAACGTGATATATCTACCACATAACCCTGTGTAACCAGGCACCCGTATTATTCCACTCAGATGTCGTCAAGGACGTTATTTTATGTGTTGCCACATGACCCTCCACGTAATAAGCGCACCGATAGCTGCCTGGCTGCTGGAGGTTTTCAGGATACTAAGCACACAAGCTAGCACCCGCATATCTAATATTCACTATCCTCCCAGACTTCCATTGTTGAGCTCACGATAGAATCAATACGTAAGAGCAACGGAATGGCTCCCCACTAACAAGATGGAGTTTTTCTTCCTTTTGCAATTACAATAGGGTCAATGTATCACTTACGTGACTTCACAAAAACCCTGCTTCATAGGCTCCATAACTATACTTTTTCCAGCAGTAGTTTGAAATGGATCAAAGTACAGTTAAAGCGTCTATTGTAAATTCAAACTGTCAGTTGTAATTTACATCTGACAGTTTGAATTTACAATACTGACGCTTTGGAAACGTAATTTTATCCTTTCGAAACTACTGCTGGAGAAGGTGTAGAATGCAGTGGGTCAACAATTCGATGGGAAAGAAATGCAGTAGTGCTTCAAAATTAGTTCAAACTAGTCGTTCGTGCTGCACTACTTAATCTATCACTAAATTTATAGAATTGGCTAGGATCATCTCAATCCTGTCGTAACGCCACCATACCTTATAGGCACATAAAAGGTACAGCTAATTTACAAATTTAAGACTTAGCCCCTACTGACGCTAACGACTCTTCTAAAAGACCACACAGAGTTCAGTTTGCCATTCTATGTGACTAGTATCACAAGGACAGCACATCAGAAGCAGAGGATGCTACTACATTGCAGAGTTTTGAACAAGTACTCTACTACACTACCCAGATTAGACCTTCCTGAAGCATCTGAACAATTACTCAGCTCACAAAAACATATTTGACTCGCCCGATATCACAAGTGACATGCACATACTGGATATCGAAGAAAAGTGGCAGATATATCCCTTAAATGTCTTGAAACAGCTGCCGCTAGGATTGGGCAAGCCCAAAAAACATCCTCGCCAGGACGAGTTTCCAACTCCTCGAACAAGCCTTTTTAGAGAGTTCTGTGCTCTTGAATGAGTAGCCAAGATTAATACCCAACAGTTCCAATTGGCAGCCTTTTAAGGTAGTTTTTGTAGAGTGCCTTTGTGGTAGCTCATCTACTAAAAAGCTCTTTTCCAGAATAACAGACTGGAATACTTTTCCTGCATTACAATGCAACGTGGAGGATAAACTATCAATGGCTTCATGATTTTTATGACTAACGGCTCCTGGTTTGCATCTGATTGATATCCAGATGTTCTTACATACTTGTACAAGTAATGCAATGGAACATTCAAACTGCAAATGCATTGCGTCTTCTTTAGAAGCTACGGGTATATTCATTTTCGGGGAAAATGCAACTACATTTCAGTTATGTTTGACTGTCATCATCATCTAAGTATGCACAAAAATCTAAATGTGTGGTTTGGAATTATTAGCCTCAGATCGATGCTACATTGACTGAGGTTCGCTGTGAAAAGGTAACGTTTGACGTACAAAAAACTATTTGCTATATTTAGCACATATCATTGACGTTACTACTATTTTTCACTTTGGTTTCCAAGCTGCACCGCAATGTTCTGGTGAATCTAAGTGTTTGACAGGAACTTACATAAAAGTTTGATCAACAGCTGCAGAGCAATATTACAGAAAATTGACGATTTGTGACAGAGTGTTACTAAAGATTGTCAAAAGGATCAATTCTATATTTCGTTCTACATCTTGGGCTATCAATTCTTAAATAAGAGACTGTCTAAGAGACCAGTGGGTCGCTCATCTCTTGGTAAGTCTAATTAGTAGTGGTAACTGTTCAGATTTTCTCAGCTACGTGCTAAATTGCTAAAGACTTTATAAAATTATTAATTATTAATTTGTTCTCAAGACAATTTATATGATCATATGGGGATGTCATAAGCAAATGTGAAATAGCAGTAGATACTGAGCAGTTTGTGCGAATCTAGCATCCTGCGATATTGCAGGGACAAAATATAGCACTAGCACAGCATACTTCCTACATGAATAAACTGATTCATACACCAATTATTTCATCAATATTTATGGCAATACATAATTAATTTTGCGAACAAAGTATATAGAACTGACCTCTTTTTATATTTGTAATCATTAATTCATCCAATTGTATTATTCGCTTAATTTATTGCCCTACATTTTTGGTTACTTTATAACGCCAGTGCAGTGGTTCAATATACAGTAGTGGTCAAAATGAGAATCAGTTTCTGAGATTAATTGAAACGCCCTCAAAATCTACACAACGTTATCAAAAATTATGTCGGTTGACTAGTAAAGGTGTTATTTAACCAAAATAGATGATATTTTATCCAATGCTGTTACAGAAATGTATATTTCATATCCGCTTCACGAATTTCGTTTACATCATGTAGTGTAGATAAAAAATGTAATGGTGGATTCCAACTTCACGTACCTTAATGTCGCTTTTCCAAAGAGTGTTACAATAAGAGCGCAAGATTTTAATAGAACGCCATATTTGACCGTCATAATGTCACGTGACACATTGAAAGATAGGGTATAGGAGTTTTACATTATAGAATAACGCATCCTAATTTTTAAACATCATTATCAAAATGGTGAAAGTTTAGTTGCCACCATTTGTAAAGTGTTCGATAATAATCGGTCCACATAATATTCCTCATTCATCTGCTTTGAAAAGAATAATCGAAAAATTCAAAGGTATTTTCAGTTATTGATGTAAAAAACGACTCAAGCTCTTGGACGTAATTTACAAAAAAAAATATGACAGAAGTTCGCGAAAGTATAGGCGAAAGTCTAAAGACGTCGTGCAAAAGATTTAGACATTATAACAGTCAATCTTCACGTATTCTTACCTACACATTGGGTTATAATAATGCAGTATTTCTACTCTTATTAAGTTATACGGTGATTACCAAACTACTTTTGAAAAGGTTATACTAACTATAAGAAAACAACGTGAATTATTTTTCATAACTCACGCTCCAGTCGCAAGTTATGAACAACGCCTACTAGATTCCAATACCCGTAGAAATGATTATAATGCATATAATAACTGCAAAGGTGGCTATGAAATGTCAAACGCAATTTGAAAGGTGAACTGTGAGTGAGTTATCAATAGTTTGTAATTATTATATATTTGAATCGTGCTAACTGTTAATGCAGTCGTTGATAAAGTATTCAACTTGATATGGTAATGAAAAGCACTTGTTTATTTCATCAAGCTTCAACTGCATGAGTCATAACCATCATTACCGCTAGTTAAACAACACACTATGTTCGTGCCTCAATTAAAACATATGGCTCTTAGCTACGTGTGGTTTCAGCTGGGCGGTGCCACATGTCGCCACGTCCTTGTAATTTAACATCTTTGGACTTCTGACAGTGGAATTAACAGACTCATAGATTTATACTAAAAACCAACGACCACCGAAAAGCATTAAAGGCCGGAATTAAGCTTAATTCACATGCACACGATTTCCTATATACGATTCGTATTCGTACCGATTCTATCATATTGTCTGAATATATCCATTCACATGAATCTTATTTTTTCGTACGAAATTTGGTGATAAATTTGGGAAATTTTTATCTTAATATTCAGTACCTATGTGAGTTGCAGATGTGCCTGCGAGATAATTTAAATTTCTAGATATGTTATTTTAGATTTTTTGAGATCAAATCCAATCTACCAAATACGTAAATTTCTTTCCACTATTCATCAGTTAATAATACTTGTTAGCTGATAGCTGCACGGCAGAATAGTTAACCGAGGAGTAACGTTTTACTGTATTTAAATACCTCCAAGTTAAAGTAAATCTTTCCCCAGGTTCGCGAACACAATAAGGTCTACTCAGCCATGGAGCAATAACTTCACACAACGATTTAAATGTATTGCTTGATATTCGTAAATAATTAAAATAATTTTCTGTGTTAGTTAGCTTCATCTCCTGTAACAGGATTGTGGTACGCTCCTTGCTTCTTCCTATTTTTAAAAAAGTCTCCTACCCAAATTCTCCGCTTTTTTCCTCTTTTTTTTTTAATTTTCATCCATAAGAGCGATAAAGTGAAATATTTATTGAATTCATGTAATGCTCTCGCGCAATTATCATTTTCAAATACAAATTCAGCTGTCAAATTACGTACGATCTCAGATAACAAGTTAAAATATTTTCAACTCTTTCGATCGTGTCGTATAAAAGTTGAAATTATTGGACGTACGTTTGGCACCAATTCATTTTGAATAGGAGCTTTAAATGTTATGTAAACGAAATTCTGCCACATGTATACAATAGTGTTATTGCAAATTTTGTCGAAAGAGTGTGCAAATATCAGCAAAGCCAAGGTGGCTATTAAAAGATATTTTCATATGTAATTCCTAATTATATAGTTTATAAATCAATAAATATTTCCATGCTTTACTACAGAAAATGATGTCATTGATCCTTAAAATCTTGCGTTCTTATTGCGACAGCCGCTTACTCTGCTAGAAGCACGTCTCCAAGCTCTGGGGCAATTCTGATCATGGTTTGAACCATACCTAACGTATTCTAAATGTTTCGTTATGTCATCACATCCGATACGATGGAGTGTATTCAATAAAAGTCTGAAAACAGTTTGACATTCTCGGAACAAATTCAATACAATTATGGAAACATACATGTTTACAAGATATTAAAAAATAAACTTTTGACTATTACTGTAAGAAATTAGCATAATACATTGAATGAAATAATGCACATTATCGATGATAAAAATATATGAAAATATACCAAATAATATGGATGGAATATTCATGCAATAAATTTAACATTTCTCTTTTCAAAATAATCTCGCGATCCCATGCATCGCGCAAGTTATCATCCAATGTATACTAGGTTCATATCCATCGAAAATCAAAACATAGATAGTTGGCTATATTTTCATTCTTAAATAGGATTATGAAAATATAAAAACGCAGATGATACTGTGATGCAATAATTTTGGCAATGTTATTCATGGTGAATACTAAACAAGGTTAAATTTAAGTACCATGATTTCGGTGCAATATAAGTTATACAGGGTGGGCCAATAGTGCGTGGACGGAGGATTGTGGGCTTACTGAAAAATATTTCAAAAATCTGTCACTTGACCATGCTAGGCACCCTTGAGGGCTATAACGTAAAAATATTTTCACTTAAATTCTGACGTTTATACCTTGTGATTCATATCAAACTTACATTTTTTCTAATGGAACCCCCTATATATTATTGCATATTTGGATTCCTTGGTCAATTCTAGTGTGACTTTATGTATCGCACATGGAACTTTATACGAACCGTTTAGGCGCAAATCAACATTTTTGGTATAAGTAGGTATCAGAAAAAAATTGAATATCACAGCGTTTATAAAACTTAGAAGGCCGTGACTTTGCGGTACGACTAAGCATGAAATGCGTCACCTAAGGTCAGACGGCTAAATTTGAATTCTTTTTGTACTTGGAGAAATCGATAGATTAATTAAGGAAACTTCAATCACAGATAACTTGATTTTTTTAAATGGGAATGCCTATTTTGGTTTAAAGAATCAAACGTAGAATTTAATTACCTTTCTAACGATATAGCATTCTTGATATCAATCTTTCTTGGTTTTCATTTTATTTCAAATTTTTAGTCAAATCGGTGTTTTTCAATTTTCCTCCGCGCAAGCAATCTAGCAGGCCATGAAAAATAAACAAAAGCTCGTTAATATGGAAGAAACCAACTAACTTGGTAGAAAGATGCAAACTAACTACGGCAACGAGGCAAGATTATGAAAATTTCTTACAACATATTAGCTCTAACCGGATACAGCAGCGGCAAGATATCTAATGTCAATGAGTAGCTGGGGTATGATAGAAGTGTTTGTTTTTCACAGCCTACTAGCTATTGAGATCTACTAGAGCTTGACAACTTTCCAAAACGATTAAAAAATTTTGAAACTTTTTGCTTACAGTCTAACATGTTTAGAATGAAATTTCACATTTAATGGGATAAAAAAATTAGTCATTTCCGTTTAGTTAAGTGAAAAGTGAAGATATCTCCAACTGGAGCATTCTGAACATCTACTGAAATAACTGCTAGAATGTTTTAATCACGCTATGTTGTAATTGCGATTATTTCATGTAGTTTTCTACAAACTAAATTATGTTTTACAATTCAAACAGACTGCAAATCAAGTTCCATTTTTCACGATTTTTCTAATAAGTAGAAGAAGAATTTGAAGGATTCCAGTCAGAGGTATCATTACTTTTTACTTATGGAAATGGCTACTTTTTCATAGCATTAAATGTGAAAATTTATTCAGAAGACATAGATATTCAGTAGCCTGGCAGTAGCCAGCAACAATCACTAGTAGTTTTTCTTTGATTAAATATTTTTTTACTGACTTTGGAAATTGGCTAATAGCTAGTAGGCTGTGAGAAATGAGCGTTCTTGTTACCACTATTGTTTCTGGTTAGAGCTAATATATTGTAAAGAGTTTTGATAATCTTGACTCGTTGCTCAGGTTAGTTTGCATCTTTCTACTAAGTTAGTTGCTTTCTTCCACATTAATGAGCTTTTGTTTATTTTTCATGGACTGCTAGGTTGCTTGCATGCAGGAAAATTGAAAAACGCCGATTTGACAGAAAATGTGAAATAAAATGAAAACCAAAAAAGATTGATATCAAAAATGCTATATCATTAGAAAGGTAATCAAATTTTACATTTGATTCTTTAAACCAAAATAGACATTCCCATTTGAAAAAATCAAGTTATCTGTGATTGAAGTTTCCTTAATTTATCCTCTGATTTCTTCAAGTACAAAAAGAATTCAAATTTAGCCGTCTGACCTTAGGTGACGCATTTCATGCTTAGTCGTACCGCAAGGTCACGGCCTTCTAAGCTTTATAATCGCTGCGATATTCAATTTTTTTCTGATACCTACTTATACCAAAAATGGTGATTTGCGCCTAAACGGTTCGTTAAAAGTTCCATGTGTGATACATAAAGTCACACTAGAATTGACCACGGAATCCAAATATGCAATAATATATAGGGGGTTCCATACAAAAAAATGTAAGTTTGATATGAATCACCCTGTATAAACGTCAGAATTTAAGTGAAAATATTTTTACGTAATAGGCCTCAAGGGTCCCTACCATGATCAAGTGACAGATTTTTGGAATATTTTTCATTAAGCCCACAATCCTCCGTCCACGCACTATTGGCCCACCCTGTATACTTTCAAATACTCCACAGTAAGGCCTGATTGTAACAGTTCTGTAATCACAGTAGTTCCACGTTTGTGTACTAAAATAAATGATTAATATTAATTTCGTCATTTGTATAATCTCTATTTTACTATGCAACCTTGATACACTGGATATTAAAACATGATACAGTAAAAAAAAGGTCTATGTTAATCCAAGTGTCCACGTTAAATATTACCTACAAGAAAGCATTTAATAAAAAACAGAAAACGAAAAAAGCACAAGCAACAAAAGCTTGCAAGACTATAGTGTTACACGTGTAGATGGATCGTGGCATGCAATTTAAGTATATACAAACCTTTGATTGTAATACATCTAAAAAGGAATTAATTATGATACTATATCAACATGCTCCTTGTCCAAATATCAGTAAATGTATAGTACAAAAATAGAATGGAAGCAATCGAATATACCAATAAAGGATTTATAAGTAACATTCAAAATTACGTAGATTAGATTTCGCACATCCTAAATTTTGTGTGATATCTAGATAGAACTTTTTTTACCTTGTAGTCAACGGCATCGACATGTGGCCATTTGTCTCTCTAGATATAGATATGTTATTAGGAACTTTATTACGAAACTTATCGCAGTAATACTCGCATTTTCTCAAAAGAATTCCATTTTCTACAAATTTTCGACTGATTCTGCATTTCAATCGAAGGGTAAAACTACAGAAAACGAAAGCCTTCAGCAAATATTTCGAAACATCTAACTTGCTCTCGAACAAAACAGATTTTTTGACTATGTACTGGTTTGTAACCATTTAGTTAGACAAAATGGTACCGAAATAGTTTGCCTAAATTTTACAGTGGTAGTAAAGTCATCAAAATCGTCCCACACGACCTATATAAACCGCAATCTACGTCAATGTAGACAGTTGAGGATTTCTTACGAAACAAAGACTATAATAAAGGCAAGTGTTGTGTTTTACCTTTTTAATTGAAACCTTTGGGTAATATATATGCCTCCTCCATCAAGGTTAAAATATTAACAGGAAATCAGAAACAGCTCCCAGCTGCACACATTAATAGATAAAAGAACTTAGTCGTCGAAACTGTTGCTGTAAGACGTTAAAAAAGAAACATTATGAATACAAACATCTGATCAATTCTATTTATGTTATATTAACGGAAACACTGTATACTTATAATTAATGTCCACGAAATTCAGAGCAACATTCTCGATTTGTATTTAAGTTCCTATTCATGTGAATTTGAACTGAAACCTGGAATATTTGAAATCAAAGAGTTAAAAGATTACACGTTCCCTGTATTTGCCACTTCCCTGTGAGCGGACTAGATTTTATTAAATACCTTTCGCTTTAATAATTTGTCTAGAAATGTTGGACATAATGTTCATCATAATAGCCCTAGAATATTATGTGAATCTTGATAAGGTTGTTTCCTGTACTTGTAGAAAAAACATTCATTTCGCACTGTCACATCAATATACCGTAGCTTCCACAGATTTTTATGTATGAGTCCATCAAACGATTCTTAATACATATCTTGCATAAAAACAATTAAAGCATACCCAATAAATGACATTACTACACCTATATGATCGAATATGTTGTTGGCAGACAAACACAATGAATGGCCCATACTGAAGCTATGCAGTTTCTGAAATAATACAAATATCTTAATTAAGCATAGAGTAAAACATTTTATTCAGCAAACCAGTTCTGTTACTGGACACCCATAAATGGGAAAATATCATATTGTAAAAAACCTCCCAAAGTTAGAACAAGACATGACCAACTTAAGAATAATTGAGTCCTGATTATGAAATAGGACGAAGCATTCCTAGCAAAACAATGGCTTAGTCGTATATTCTGAGGAAAAGCTGATTGGAAGAATTATTTTCTCAAACGGTGAACATTTTTTCATTATACTGTATGCAGTAAGTAGCGTGCCAATATGTGCGAGTATACATTCTACCTAATAATATTTTTTTTCTATTCCCGATATTTTGGTGTAAGGCTTCTAATAAAAATGCGGCTGATACGGAATAAGTAATTAACATAATGAGGCACAGGAAATTTACTTTCGCCAAACGATCTCATGTTTGTATTTTGTCATTGATTTTCTTAGTTGGATATTTGCTATTTATCGTTATGGAGGATCGTATTAAAATCATTCAAATGCGCTATAAATATAGTGAAAAAATAAAAAAACACATTTCGCCTGATTTGTGATCATTTTGGTCGTCAACCTTGCAAATTTAACAACAAACAGTCGTTTACTGCATAAACTCCAGGCAACAAATTCCGTTAGTGAATTTACATTTTACATATTTTTTTAGAAAAAGCTGTTTTTCCGAATGATCGCAACAGTTGCGCCCCCTAGCGGCCACTTGCGGAACACGAAAATAATTTCCAGCGATTTCTCTTAGCCGATTTACCTGATAATACTTTTTGCTCCAAGTCATATGATTAACGGTTACCAGGATATTGCCGGCGCCCATTATTAGTAGACCACCCTGTACAATATGTTGGACAAACAGTAGTTTAGAATAAGTGACATTTGTTGGTGGGTTATTTGACTCAGATGAACAGCTTTTGTTTTGAGAACTAAATTCGCATGAAAGTCGTTTATTATAAGGTCTAACAGAACACAAGAGTGTTACATCTACATTGCTGATAAATCCTTACTGAGAACTAGTAATGTAGCAGTGTATTGATATTGCCTGTCCTATGAATAGATAGTGTAAAATTTAAGAGCCAATCATAAGAAAACGTGGTAAAAAGTATGGCTTTGGGGATCATTGGTTAAATTTTTTTTCTGAAACATATCCAACCTCACTGTTTCCTGACTCCCAAACCTGTTCGCTGATTATTTCTGTTCAGCTTTACTAATCTTGACAATACATAACGTATGACACATACAAATAATTCTATATATCAAATTTGTTAACTACTACTTTCTTTTGCTGTTTTGTTTGTGTCATAACAGTAATCTTATCGTGTGTACTATTATGAATTATGTTCTGATCCTGAATCTTTAACAAGCACTTTTTAATGTGCTTAATCTTCTTACATATGATATGCAACGGGTACCTGCTCAAATATGTAAAATTGTAACTTGTATGATTTGTTCGAAAAAGTTTGTCTATACCCAAAACTAACTGATCTGATGATATTTGGTTTCAATCAATAATAATGTTAATCCAAATTATTTTTTGTCACACGTTTTATAGGAATGCTGCAGTAGTAGCTGCACGGTTACTATGTAGTTTTTATTTCAACCGATACGATGTGACGAACAAGTATATAGGGTGAGTCAAGCTCGACGCCTCGGACTCTTGTGACCAAACAATACCACTTTTCAGAAAATTAACTTTGTGAGTGTATGTTGGTCGAGTTGGACTCCATTATAAAAATCATGACTTTTATACAGGGTGTATAATAAAAGCGTAACATATCAAAGTTATGTTTATTTAAATGGAACACTCTGTATATTATTGCATATTTTGTTTCTCCGGTCAATTCTAGTGTGACTTTATGTATCACACATGGGACTTAAAGTGAACCGTTTAGGTGCAAATCACAATTTTTGGTATAAGTAGATACTAGAAAAAAATTGAATATAGGCAGCGATTAGAGAACTTAGAGGGCTGTGACTTTGTCGTGTGACTAAGCATGGAATGATAATTACGGAAACTTCAATCAGTGGTAACTTGATTTTTTCAAATGGGAATGCCCAATTATTTTTATACGATCAAATGTGCAAATTGATATGCTTTCTAATGATATAAGGTTGTGGATAGCAGTCTCTGGTAGTTTCCATTTAATTTCGAGATTTCTATGAAATCGGTGTTTTCAATTTCCCTACATATAAGCAAACTAGCAAGCCATAAAATCTAAACAAAAATGCGTTCAGATGGAAGAAAACTTATAACAAATATATAGACGACCTAGAGTAAAGGGCCAAGATTATATGAATTCCCTAGAATCAATCAACTCTTACCAGAAACAACGGCGGTAACATGTCTAATGTCAAATAGAAGCTGGAATACGACAGAAACAGCTTACTAGCTACTGCAATGTATTAGAGATTAAAAATTTCCAAAACCAAAAACTTTGGAATGAAAGGAAAATGTTCAGCGATTTATGCTAGCAGTTTAATATCTTCAGCACGCAATTTCATATTTAATGGAATAAAAAAGTAGTCATTACTGAAGAATTTGCAGAACTCCAGTCAGAGGTATCGTTACTTTTGATTTGATGGAAATTACTACTTTTTTAAATCATTAAATGTGAAATTTTATTCCGAAGCTATTACACTGCCGGAAACATTCGGTGGTAGATTTCCTTCATTTCAAAAAATTTAATGGCTTTGTGAGTTGTCAATCTTTAGTATATTATAGTAGCTGGTATGCTGTTAAAAATATCAATTTCTGTCGTACTCCAGCTGGTTTTTGACCTTAGATGTGTTACTTCTGTTATTTCTGGTTACATTTGATTTGTTGCAAGTCATTTTTTCATAATTTAACTCTTTAATGTAGTTCTTCTGTATCTCTCTGCAAAGTTAGTTGTTTTCTTCTATTTGAATTGTTTTTTTTTGTTTATATTTCATGGCCTGCTAAGTGGCTGGGTGAAAGAAAATTGGAAACCATCGGTTTGATTGAAAATTTCTCCAAGTACAAATGTAATTCAAACTTGACTGTCTAACCTAAGCTGAAGCATTCAATGCTTAGTCAAACGGCGAAGTCACAGCCCTCTGTTTTGTAATCGCTGAATATATTCAATTTTTTTCTGATATCTACTTATAGCAACAATTGTGATTTGCACCCAAACGGTTCACTTGAAGTCCCATGTGTGATACATAAAGTCACACTAGAATTGACCGGAGAATCAAAATATACAATAATATACAGAGTGTTTCATTTAAAAAACAACTTTGATATGCCACGCTTTCATTAGACACCCTGTAAAAGTCATTATTTTTAAAATATAGTCCAACTCGACCTACATCTAAAAGTTCTAAAAGTATTATGGTTTGGTCACAAAAGTCCGAGGCGTTGAGCTTGACTCACCCTGTATGCACTGGTCTCATATAATGTTTCAAAATTAAACAAAACTGTTTTTCCGAACTCAAACCACGTCAATGTTCTCATAATTTAAAGAAAAGTCATGTATAAAAGTGGTAGTCGGATATAAGTACCATATATTTGAGAATCTAGAAGCCATATCTTATTTTATACTCGCACATATTGGACGTACTTATTAAATACTCGGCCGATACTCTATAATATGTAGGTACCTAAGCATGTAACACACCTATATCTCTAGATTGGGGGAGAAAATCGCTTAGTACGGCATAAGCCCAAACTATTATTTCTTGGCCTCACAACATCTTGAATATGTCCAAGTACACAATGGATTGTAAGAACGCTCGAGATATACCCAAGGATAAATTTTATGGCACTAATCTCTCAAACAGTTAAGCCTTTAATTGTCAGAAACCATTTATTATACAACGCGTCGGATGTTGAGGACAGAACCATCCAGAGCCGCACTAACATCAAAGAAGAAAACCAAACCTGTCAGATTTTTAATAGATATTACAATTATTATAAAATGAACAATACGTATCATTCAATTAACACAAGTCAAAATCAGATTCAGATGAGTCGCTATCATTCAGGTTGATAAAAATTTCACTCGTTGTGTATTTAAAAATGATGACTCTACTTTTATTATATCTTTAATGCAGTTTCGCCATTATGATGAGCTTTCGGCGTGATTAGTGTACTTTCTGATATTTCTTTTTAATCTGCTCCATATAACTCAATCGGATTAAAAATACAAAATAGGGTGGAAGTCTTAGAACACCCACTACCCCGCGCCATTTCATCGAAGATATCCTTTCTATCAAGGTTGTAACTGTTTACTAATTCCAATAACTAAGGTTTTGATTTAATTTCTGAAATTGTGAAATTTTGTTTTGTAAGAAACTCAATAACCTCAGCTTATCTAAGCGGAGTGTTAGGTATTTTTTCCAATAATCTCGAATGTGACGGACCATTATCCATAACAATAATAAATTACTGTACCCGTAGGAATATTTGGTAAAAGTCGATATTGAAATCATTTTTCAAATAAATCTTTAGACATATATTCATGGTAGCCAACATTTGAATCCTTAATATCCCTAATATCAACCGTTTAATATAAAAATTATTTCAGTACTACCTCTACAATAAGGATTGCTTAATGTATAACCACGTAGTTTTGAGAGACTCACTTTTTTGAGAGATTAGTGTCATAAAATTTACTGCCGGGTATACCTCTTACTGTACTTTCAACAATAAGTATCAACCCACTCTTCTAACTTCCCCCGTCTCTCTCTCCCTCTCTGTCTCTCCCTCTCTTTCTCGCTCTCTAGGAGCACTCACCCCATACAAGCGCTAAAAGCGAGTGATATAGGAGTGTTACATATTATAATAACTGTACTGTACGCTCACGGTCCCAAGTTATACATATTACCAAATTTTTTTGACACCTCTTGACCAAGCCATTTATCACAAAACATAGAATGGTAGCGCCCAGTTTATGTGTAGTTTTTGGTCTACTATCGTTATAAGGTTATAACATCAATGTCTATGTATTTTTTGAACCTCTGTTAGGATTTCACTCAAAAAGTCCAATATGAGCACGCTCTACTTCCAAAATAGTTTTTCTCTGATAGTGTAGCGATTGAAATGTTATTTACATGATGTCAAACCAAGGAAATGTGCTGGTAATTTGGTAATAATATATTTTAAAAAATATTATTTATTACTGACCTTGATATCCATACTACTTAGAACATAGTGCAATACAACTTAAAATTCGAAATATACAGGGTGTCCCAAAAAATAGTGTCAAGCGGAAGCCCATAGATAGAGCACACCTAGAAGTATCTGAATCACCCCCATATATGCTATGCAATTTTTTGTAGTTTCCGAGTTAGGAATTTTTTTCTGAATTTTAGAGAATTCTCTACCTCGACAACTTAAAACTGTTCCAAAAGAAAAATTTAAAGACTTTTCCAAATTCTCTTTTTTGCTGATTAATCCTTAAGAGTTTACTGTTCATTACATAAAGGAATCGGCTTAGAACATCTGATGAAAGTCATGAAAATTATAGTGTAAAGTGAAAAATTTACGTTCTGTTAATTATGACTTAGATTTTCGACTCGCAATTAAAAATCTAAAGAGGTGATTTCCTTATTTCTATGCAGGTCTAAAAACTTCTTCAGACTCTCAGCTATCACAATCATTGAAAAAAACTAGTACTTAATAGGGCTACTTTCGCTCCAATTGACCTTCAAAGGCAAGAGGCGAAGATTTCTTGAAATCAGCGATGGGATTTTAAATGAAACAATAACTAAGTTTAGGGCGCTAATAGCCGAATGATTGTCATTGCCGCAAGAAAACACATTCAATGCGAACAGAATATCGATAGATGACCACCTGTGTCACTTTGCTAAGATTTTTTTTTACATGTCCGACTTCTTTTTTGTAAGTGGGAAATTGTAAAATGAAACGAAATTATCAAATTTCTTCACTAAGTTTATTAAATTTCACAAGAAATTTTCAAAATGTCTACCTTCTTGTTCGATGCATAATCTACATCATCTGAAAAAATTGTTTTTTAAATTAACAAAAGCTCTTTGATTGTTTTTTATTGTTTCTTCAGCCTGTATTAATCTGTTGCGTAATTCGCTGATGTTTCGCCACTCTTTAGCATAAATTAGTTTTTTGTAGTAGTCCCAAACAAAAAACTCTATCGGATTTAAGGTGACCGTGACGGCCATTCTGTGGGTCCACCACGACCTATCCATTTGTTGCATAGTCTCTTGCAAAAAACAGCATCATTAGATTCAGTTGTCGTGCACTCAAGGTCCATAGGATAGCCAAGTAGTCAGACAACAGAAACAACACCAATCCAAACAAAAGCGTATCGTTTTAAAGCCGCAAAGACAGACAGACGACTGAATAAAGACAACGAAAACAACTTATGCAATGACACATTTTGAAAAGACGTCACAACAATATCATAGCTATCTTTTTCTAACATCGCCATCGTTTACTGCGTTAGCGTTAGCCCTTTTTGTTGGCGCTCAGGTAAAAACCGGTTTTGAAGAATGCGCTCCTTGTGGTTTTTTAGCAAGAGTGAGGATCTTTTTTAATAAATGTTTAATTCATGCAACGTTTTTAACGTTCATTATTGCGGTACTGTCAATCAATCTGCTATTAACGCGTTAACATAAGTTATTGATGAATTGAAAAACACATCGCTAATTTCAAGAAATCATCGCCTCTTGTCTTTGAAGGTCAATTGGAGCGAAAGTAGCCCCATTAGGTACTAGTTTTTTCAATGATTGTGATAGCTGAGAGTCTGAAGAAGTTTTTGACCTGCTTAGAAATTATGAAGTCACCTCTTTGGATTTTTAATTGCGAGGCGAAGATTTAAGTCATAATTATCAGATCGTAAATTTTTCACTTTACACTACAATTTTTATAACTTTCATCAAAGTTACGAAGCCTATTATTTCATGTGTGAACAGTAAACTCATGGAGATTAATTACCAAAAAAGATAATTTGGAAAAGTCTTTTAATTTCTCTTTTGGAACAGTTTTAAGTTGTCGAGGTAGAGGATTCTCTGAAATTCAGAAAAAAATTCATAACTCGGAAACTACAAAAAATTGCATTACATATATGGGGGTGATTCAGATACTTCTAGGTGTGCTCTATCTCTGGACTTCCGCTTGACACCCTTTTTTGGGACACCCTGTATAACTAGGAATTTTTTAATTTTTTGTTGTTGAATATTGTGATGATTGACCGAAATATGCCTTATTCCCTTAAATATAGCGCTGAATGTAAGTGTTAAAACAAGGTTTAATCAAGCAGGAGTACTGTGCCTACGGTTTACAGCAAAACTAGTATGAGTCTGGTTTGTTAAAGTTTTTTGTCCATTGATGTTTTGAAACCTTACAACGAAAGAAGACCAACGACGTCGCGAGATCATATGGTCCACAGAAAATGACAATGTCTAACCTTTGAGGTCTATGTACAACCACCTGTCATTACAATAGTCCCTATCGTTACAACAGGTCGTGAGAACAGACGTAAATTCGGAATTGGCAACATTGTACAGCGTTTCGTTGCAATACTGATCCGTTCTGTTTGCCTGTACTACGATTTCTGGTAGATACTTTTTGTCGTAACATCTATAACAGAAACAGAATGGCAGTTTGGGCTTTGACAAGAATGATTACTTTGATTACAGTACTTTCTGTTTGAAAGTCCTGTCATAGGTGTAGGCGTACCACCATTCCGCATGAATCTCACCCTGTAGGTAGTCGCGCTTTATGCAAGTGTACCAAAGTTCATGAGAGATGAATATCGCTTATGTCGCAAACATTAAAACTCTTTTTATATGATAAGAAATTCTGATTTGGGCCTTAACGGTGTCATCCCTGTACATTCTACAAAGGCATTCACTTTTTGACTTCACTGATTCACTGACTTAAAGATAAAGGGTAGCTAAATAAATACAGTCTCTACAGGTAGAACCCCTAATAGGACCTCGAGTCGGTAGTGTTATAAACAGAAAGGTATGATCATGTGATTATTGGAAAGCACGATGTCTTATGTAGTATTCTGTACACCTTCTGGCAGTAATCAATAGTACTACGTAAAGCTTTCGCGGCCATCGTCGAATGAATTTGTGATTCTTTGGTTTTCAAGCCGGCGCCGGCGTCGTTTAGCGTTGAGGCTTGACGTGTTTAGCCACCACGAGTGGATGACATCTCCAGAAATACAGTATTTCGGAAGTCGCCAAAGTGAAATAGCCTCTGAAGAAGCCTTTCACTCGTGGTGGCGAAACGTCAAGCCTCAACGCTAACCGACGCTACCCTAGAACCACAAAATCATTATCAATCAGTAGCAGAAGCGCGTAAGTCACAGCATTATAGCGCTGTCCATGTTCCGCTGGTGTTCACAGATAACAAACGAGTATCAAAAGGAAGGTACTAAAGGGATTGGGCATAATATTTTTGAAAATACTAAGATCATCCTCAAGCTATGTTCGTAGACCTTAATGCAATTTTAATAATAATAAATAGCTTTTATTGTCCAACAGCAAAGCCATTTACAGAGCAATTTATATAATAAGCATAAACTTAACAACGCCTTTTATGAAACAAAATTAGTAAGGGAATATATGTATAATTCATAGGAATGTTTACAGCCTATTGAAAGATAGAAGATCTGCGCGAGGTATGTCCTTCAGATAAGCTACAGTAAAATATATCACATACTACAGAAATTACATTTGCACTTCCGCACATACAATATACGGGTGCTCTGGGTAGTAAATTAGTGTAACCACCAAAAGCGATCTGTTTGTCTAGTTGCTAGTCTAGGAATTAAACGGTTAATTTTTAAAAATAATTGCGGACAATAAATTATGCCATTCAGAAAATAATCGAAGTTTGATCCCTTCGTTTCTCCAGTGACTGCAATTCAAACCTTTGTAGTAATTCAAGATAATAACAACCCCTTTGCGGGTATATTCCATCACATTTCAAACAAAGCAATTTCAAAAATCTCTTCTGTACTTTATCAACAGCGTTTCTATGCATATTGTGTATGGAGCTCCAAATAACTGAAATGTTGGAAAACGTCGTGGGACTTTTAGCCTTGGACAATATTAGTACCACAGCGGCATAACATAATAGTAGAGTAGTGTGTGTCATATAGCGGGTGAATGTGGAAGGTACTCAAAAGCGTAACACTACACAGTCTAACTACTCGCCATACCGATTTTTTAAAACCCTACGCGTGTTTCGCTATGTTAGCATCTTCAGAGGAAGATTTAGACTAGTCACGTGTCAGAAACACTGATCAGCCCTTATTTTTATGATCCGTGCAAGACGGCAGCGCGAAATTCAAAGGTCTTCTCTAGCTCTTTCTCATGACCGCTCATGATGTCTTCTATTATTAAAAGCGACACATTAACTTTAACAAATTAAAAAGTGATTGTAATAGTGCATAATGAGAGAAATTTAGCAGTCACACCTAATGCGTTGACCAGTTGACCTTATAGACCAAATACGAACCTATTTTGTGGCAAATACCATATAACTCGTAAGAAGGACATTCAAATTTCCCTCCAAAGGGCGCAGACATTAACCTCGTTTTTCTTTGGGTGTTGTTTTGGTTTGCTCCACACATTGCTTTATTTGTGAAAATGGAAAACTGTTGATGGAAAATTTGTTTATTATTTTTTATACACGAAACCATTTCATATGTGAATGAATTTGTTAGGGAGTTTGAACTGTTTGAAGGCTTCAAACTTTACAACCACAAAGGTATGAAGTACAGCCAGCAAACAAGAAATAAATGGGGCTGAAACACTATATAACTGCTGATGAAGTGCAACTTTAGTTAAATGAGCGAGTACAAAGCGTAAGTATATTTATTACTTCATTTCTGTGCAATACCTTACACCATTTATTAGTAATTCATACACTCTCACTACTTTAATTTTCTTCTATTTTAGATCATACACAACCACATCTAAGTTGTAGGTTGTAGGATGTAGCGTTGTCTACAGTGTCTACCTTCAGGTTAATAATTTTGGTGAATATTATTGCCATGAGAGATGAGCTATTCAGTAGACGAGCTTATACATGTAAGTGACCAACAAAGATGGAGAAACCAACACAAATGAAAATAGAAAATAATACCTGCAGAGGCTAGGGCGCTGTTTAATTCAAGAAAAACCAGTGATGTTAATACAGTTGATCAGCCTAAAGACTAACTGTAAAAAGTGCTAGGTGCAATTAAAAGTTTAAATTTTTATAACTAATTAATTTTTATTACGTCTCGAACCTATTTGCTGCATTTCATATTTATACTCTCAAAATTTGCAATTCAAAGTTTTCCTCATAAGCATTTCTGTGATTTGACTAGGATGTGAAATTGTGGATATTAATTACATTTCAATTAATCCTAATCTTCTATCTGTGACAACTATTACTATTGTATTTATGATTAATAAAAAGTATTTATTTTTTTGTCGGTATTCATAAATACAGATGCTCTTTTTTATTTTTAAGTGGAAGATATGGGTGAGGTTTTCATTTATTTATTTATTATTTATTGATTGCACAATTTGAAATCATAAATAACCCAAAATTATATCATGGGTTCCTGTATTAATCCTATAGTTTTGCCAAAGTTAAATGCTAAGGCTCCATATCGTTCAAAAGGTTATGCTACAGGTTTGCTACGCTGTGAAATTGTGGATATTGATTACATTTCAATTAATTCTAATCTTCTATCTGTGACAAATATTATATACTATTGTTTTTATGATCAATAAAAAGTATTTATTTTGATTTATTTTGGTTGGTATTAATAAATACAGATGTTCATTTGTATAAAGTGGAAGATACGGCTGAGATTTTCATTTATTTATTTATTGATTCTTAGTTTCATATTAATTTTTTTTTTTAACTTGGCATACCACCACATGTCGTTACTTTATTCGCTGTAGGTCAAACTGAGACGAGGTGAGGAATGAAAACATAAACCATATACTTGCCGGAACTTCAATAAAAAAGATTATTATGCATGTCTTATTTTTTCTCGCATGGTTGCGGTAGTAACAAGTATTGACGGGCTGTGCCAAGTCAATACCTGACCTATTATTATTCTGAATTCAGGAAGGACCGTACAATGCTACAGGTCTTGAGGATTACAGACTTTTGGAAGGTTTTATGTAACTTTTCATCCAGGCCCAATTGTTGCAGGTGTGGCGTAAATGTATTTGGAGTAAGGCCTGAGACCAAGGGCGTACCCAGGTAGGGGCAGGGGGGGGCAGCTGCCCCCCCCTAGAAGATTAAATAAATGTAATTTTTTTTGGCAAATAAAAATTAAAAACGTGTTACCTACTCTGCGCAAAATGAAGTGTTGGAAACAAAATATCTTTTCAGCCAGATTTGTTCTTTATTTTCTATAGTTAAATATTCTACAACATTCGATATAGAGTCTGTATAGTGAGTCGTGTCGGTCGTGTCACAACGTATTTATTAGAATATTTTATATGGCGACCTTCAGCCGCCGTCAAACGAAACGCAAAATGTTTTGATCAAGTTTTGATACACTTTATTTATTTCTTTATTTCGTTTTTATTATTTGTTAGTTATCACTAACAAATGAAAGTGTCAGTAATGATTTATAGTCGATAATTTAATTTCTAGAATCTGATTTTGATTACGAGACAGAATAAATAAAAATTAAGTACGGTTTTGATGCAAGTTTGGTTTTATTATATAATTTTTGTTTTCAATGCTATGCTAAAATAAAATAATATTCAATATGTTGCATATTATTTTAAGTAGTATATATCTGTACAGATTTAGTTTAAGATTCTTAGTGTTCATAAAATAAAATAGTGAAAGTATCAAACTCAAATTTCATAGCATATTCTATTCAGTGCTTACAACTAAATTATTTTTAAATTTGCCGCGGTTATTTCTGTGCCGCGACTCACTAGACAGACTTTAGTATACTGTTAGCGATGCAATATAATTTAAATCTCCCACAAAACCGTGGTATCTCGTAGTTTCCGCTTCCGACGAGACAATCAGAGCCATATAGGATTAAAGCTGAATATAATTGGAAGAAAATAACATCTAACGCCATCTAGTTTCGGACGGCAGTACTTTTTCCAGTAAAAAGAAATAGGCTCAATGTATACTGTATACGGTCAATAGAGACATCTAGTATTGAATAGCAATACCACGAAGAATATTCTAGCATGGACTATTCCGGAAAGAAAAGACAGTGATAGCATGTATTATAAGACAAGGATGGAAATAGAGTCGAGCTCGAGTATTTTCTACATATTTCGGGAGCGAGAATATTTTCAATATATAAGCGGAACGTAAGGCAGAGCACGTGAATTTAGTTCGAATACAATTCAGTTCGGAGTGGAATACGAGCGAATATTTCATACGCCATAGATAGTGTCTTATAGTTTCGTTGCGGAGACACGAGATTTACGTTTACTGCGCAACAACTGGAAATATTACTCCGTCAAATGGATATCAGGAAATTCTTTGAAAGAGGTGAGTCAAAACAAAACACTTAAGTACATACTTAATATGATTATTTGATTTGTTTAAGGGGGGCTATGACTCTCTTGTAAGTGTATATCTTAGGCATTACTTACAATATTTAAATTTATTAATTACAACACGTGGTTTTGTTATAATAGCTAAAATAACATTTGTGAATATTTTGTGATAAAAAAGTTAAAAAAAAAACATAAAAGAAAGATCCTTGCAATATTTTGGATTTATTAATAAGATCATACCGACAACAAAATCCCTTTTCTCTAACGTCACAACAAGTGTATTATTTCAAATTACTTACCTAGTTTTGATTATTTGGCGTTCAAACCATATGCAAGAGAATGTGAAACTTGATCTTTGATTTTCGTCCTACGCAACCCGCCTAAACACTGTAAGGGTAATTCTGTGTATCCATTTTTTAGGGAGGCCACGCGAAAAAAGAAAAAAAGGTCGGGAAAGTAGCAGTGGAAGCGATGAAAATGACAACCATGATAAAACCACTCATGTAATGCCAATATCATTGCATGCTAACATTGGACAAGCGTCAAATTCTTCAGTAGAACCTCTTAATATATCTGTTGCCGACTATTCTTCTCCATCGACATCCCAACAAACTTATGACGTCAACGTCGATCCTGAAATTATAGTGGACGAAGGCTGTCATGAAAATGATCTGGGTCGTTATGTTGGATTGGCTACCCAGCTATCGACGGAAAAGAAGAGGGAGTTGTTACAAAATCCTTGGATCCCGCCCAGAAATTACGATTTTGAAAGTGATGCAAGCCATTTAAAAAGAAAATTTAATCATGCTTGGTTGGATCAATATTCACCATGGCTAGTATATTCCAAGCGACTAAAAGGTGCTCTTTGTAAGTATTGTGTTTTGTTTCCTCCGCCCATTAGCACTGTGAGAGGAATTTTGGGATCGTTTATGGTCAGGCCATATTTAAAGTTCAAAAATATGCATGAAGACTGCCGAAAGCATGCAACGACCAACCTTCACCAAACGGCGACAAATGCTGCAAAAAATTTTCTTGAAAATGTTCCTGTAGACATCCAACTGCAAAGTGGACACCAAAAAGCAATCGATGAAAACAGACAAATATTGTCATCAATTATTTCTTGTATAGTATTTTGCGGTACACATGATATGCCTCTTAGGGGCAAACAAGCAGATGAGGGTGTTTTATTAGATTTATTGAAGTTGAGAATCGATTCAGGGGACAACAAATTAAAGAGTCACTTTGAAAAGTGCCGTCGAAATGCAATTTATACTTCGCCAAGAATACAAAACGAACTAATAAATTTATGTGGCGAAGTTATTCAGGAGAATGTAATTAGTGAGGTTCGGAAGACCATGGCTTACTCAATCTTAGCTGATGAAACAGCAGACGTATCTGGGAAAGAACAGCTGTCAATAGGCGTGCGGTTCTACGACGAAAGCAAAAGTAAAATCAGAGAAGAATTTGTAGGGTTCGTTGAACTAAAAGCACAAAATGCTTCCGCAATCGCCGAAGCAATTGACAATTTCTTAATTAGTTCTAACCTCTCCAAAGAAGATTGCGTAGGGTTTGGATTCGATGGCTGTTCTACAATGGCAGGAAAAGAGGGTGGCGTACAAGCCATTTTGAGAAAAAAATATCCTCGTGCTTTATATTTTCATTGCTCAAGTCACAAACTCAACCTTGTTGTGAATGATGCGAACGCAGTGCCAGAAATTAGAAATACTGTCGCCACTGTAAAGGATGTTATAACGTTTTTCAGAGAATCGACTACACGTCGAAACTACGCTCCAAACCTATCACGATTATGTGAGACGAGATGGTCCGAAAAATATAAATCAATAGAAAGTTTTCTCAACATTTTTCAGAGCTCGTGAAATCTCTAGAAACGTTATCTGTAGAGGGAAATTATGCCACCAGAAAATCTGCATATCAGTTGCATTCAGCCGTTACAAAACCAGTGTTTATTGTTTCTCTACAAACAATAGCCAAATATTCAGCAGTTATAGAACCAGTAGTTAACGCACTGCAAGCTAAATCGATCGACATGATCTCGGTAGGAAAACACATTAAAAATATCAAGGACATTCTCAGAAATGACCGCGAGTTTCCTGATAGAATAAGTAATGAAATACTTCAAAAAGCACGAGCTGTTGCAATGGATTTGAACATAGAAATTTCGGTTCCACGTCTTGCTCATAAGCAAACACATAGAAGTAATCCGCCATCAGACAATGATAACGAATATTGGCGGCGTTCCCTGATAATACCATACATTGATTCACTCATTTCATCATTGAATATTCGATTCTCCCAAGAAAATACTCCGGCGTTTGCTTTAAGCAGGCTACATCCCTTGTATATGACAAAAACCAGCATTGCAGACCTACACAAAAACGCAGAATCATTCCAAGAATTTTATAACCTGGATATCACCGGGGAACTGAACCTTTGGCATAATTTATGGGTGACGAAGGCTTTATCAGATGATCAATTAAAGGACATAGAAGTAGTTGATCTGTTCAAAGAAGCGAACATTTTTTACCCTGCTGTCAGAAAGGCATTAATTATTTTAAGCACTATCCCATGCACCACGGCGACCGTAGAACGGTCCTTCAGTACGCTGCGAAGAGTTAAAACGTGGCTAAGAAGCACCATGGGTGAAGAAAGGCTTACGGGTTTATGTCTGATGAGCGTACATCGCAATTATTTAAAAGACAACAGTGAGTTTATTGAAAAGATTGTCATAGACAAATTTTCGGCAAATCCGAGAAGATTACTGTTAAATTAAAATAAACATATATAATATTATATATTATACATAATGTATAGTATAATTATTATGTACTTATAATATTTGTTTTGTGTCATCATAAAAGTTACTGAATAAAAGTCAATTTTCGAAACAGGTATAAGCACTAAGCAGCCCCCTGCCCCCCCCTAACTGAAATCCTGGGTACGCCCTTGCCTGAGACCGACATAATGAGAGGGACAATGACAACTTTGTTTTGTTTCCATAGTCGTTTGATTTCTATGGCGAGGTCGGTGTATTTAGATATCTTCCCAGCGTAGGTGTTTTGGATGTTCATATCATTGGGAATCGCAATATCTATTAAGTAGGTCACTTTGTCTGTCTTTGACTGGAATACTATATCTGGCCTGTTTGCTGGGATGGTTTTATCCGTATGTATTTCAATGTCCCAGTATAGTTTGAATTGATTGTTCTCTAGTACTGAGGTCGGTGTGTAGTTATAATATGGATCTGTGTTTTCAATTAGCTTGTTTGTTGTGGCTAGTGCTTGGTGTATGACTTTGGCTGCAGAGTTATGTCTGGCTGTATACTCAGTTCCAGCGAGAGTTTTGCATCCACTAGTTATGTGTTCTATTGTTTCCTTCTGTTGGTGGCATTTTCTGCAATTGTCATCAGAGATGGATGGATCTTTCATTATGTACTTCCTGTAATTTCGTGTCGCAATCACTTGGTCCTGGATAGCAAGCATAAAACCTTCCGTTTCCGGAAAGAGCTGGCCATCCTGCAGCCAGGTGTATGACTGCTTTTCATTAATGTAGTCTTGTGAAACACGGTATCTATGTTTGCCGTGGAGTGCCTTCTGCGACCAGGTGTTTATTTTTTCTTGTTGTGCTTGTGTGTGGTTGTGTGCGTCTGCTGCGTGGTCTGGACAAGAAAGGGCGAGTGGTGTGTAGTTTTTGTCTGCTTTTACTATTGCTTTATGCAGGTTTGTTTGTTTACTGTGGAAAAAATGTCTGAGTGATTTTATTTGTTTTGCATGAAGTGACTGTATATCTATAATTCCTCTGCCCCCTTGTTTTCTGTCTATGGTGAGCCTTTCCTTGCATGCTTTGGGATGTGACATTCTGTGTTTTGTGAGTTCTGTTCGGATGAGTATATGGATGTTTTCTATGTCAGTGTGCGACCACTTGATAATGCCAAATGAATATGTTAGGATTGGTATAGCAAATGTGTTAATAGCTTTTGTAAGATTTCTAGAATTTAGTTTCGTTTTTAACAGTCTAATAAGGCGGTCTTTAAACTCTTGTGTTAGTTGTGATTTGATTTTTGTGTGGTCTATCTTAGCGTTTTGATTAATACCCAGGTACTTGTACGTTTCATCCTTGTCCATGTTGTCTAGCGCCTGGCCAGTTACTACTTCCTGTTCGGGATGGTTTTTCCATTGGCCTTTATTGATGTGAAGCACCTTGCATTTACTCATGCCAAACTCCATCTTGATATCTGACGTACAAGCTTCCGTTATCCTGAGTAATTCTCTCAGTTGCACTTCTGTGGCGGCATATAGTTTTAGATCATCCATATAAAGAAGATGATTGATTTTGTGCTGATTTGCTTTCTGGTGCCTGATGGTGAAACCACAGTTTGTGCTGTTAAGTGTGTTGGAGAGCGGATTGAGACAGAGGCAGAACCATAGTGAACTGAGAGAGTCGCCCTGAAAGATACCACGACGTATATGTAGCTCATCCGTTTGAATATGACCGTCCTCAGTTTGAAGGTGTATATTTGTTCGCCATGTCTCCATCGTTCTTGTAAGAAACTGACGAAGCCCTGGGTTGATTTTGTATATTTGAAGAGTTTTTGTTAGCCAGCTATGGGGTACAGAGTCGAAAGCTTTTTTATAGTCGATGAAACAGGTATGAAGATTCCTGTGTTCTTTTCTGGTTTGCTCCATGATCACACTATCAATTATAAGTTGTTCCTTGCATCCTTGGCTTTGTTTTCTACATCCTTTTTGTTCTTCAGTCAGGATGCTGTTTTCCGTGAGGTGTTTTTCAATTCTTCTGCATATCGAGACGAGACGAGGTGAGGAATGAAAACATAAACCATACACTTGCCGGAACTTCAATAAAGAAGATTATTATTATTATTGTTATACTTGAATGTATTTTGTGACAATTTGTATTATATGATTTATAAATTACACATACAATAATCATATTTAATATAGTATTTTCATTTTTTTTTGTTCCTATTATTAAATTTTTGAGCCAATCACTAATTGATTGATTGAAATCAAAAATCAATCAATCAATCAGTGAATGATTGGCTATCATCAAAAAACATCAATAAGTGATAATTTTGACAACAAGGTAGAACATCTACAGATTTGCGCAACGATTTGGCAACATCGCATCGAATTCTTGATACATCTGGCAACCATGTGGCGGCCATGTTGCAACCCAAAATAATGGCGGTAGACATTGACATAAGTCGTTCGTGTTTCCAGTCAAATAGCACGGAACTGTGCCTTCTTAACCGTACCTGTTTTGTGCCGTCTCGTTGCTATATGGACAGATATGTATGCAGTGTGTCCAAAATTTATGGTACAAAACTACAAATTCTTTGAGCAAAAATATCGAGATTCAACCAAGCTTACGGTAACCAAAAGTTGAAATACTAGGTCAAAGATGAAACTGTCATTAAGCTTTTTCTTAAGTTATGAACAGAGCGACAGAAATTGGGAACACAAGGGTTTTTTGAGGCGAGGGTTTCAAATGCTTTCTTAGCTCGGATGCCACTTATAGAGAGTGCTACTTCTCTTTACTTCTGTGTAGTCTTTGTTACTGTTCCCCGTGCCACTCTAGGAACAGCACTGTTAATTAGAAGCCAACAGTGACGGCTCAGGTGGGGATTCTTGCTAAGCTTTTTTTATGGAAATTTACTTCTGAAAAAACCAGAAATTGATTTCCGCCTCTGACGGGAATCGAACTCGGGACTTTTCGATCACGAGCCCTAGGCTCTACCCACTGAGCCAACCCACCCCCCGAGAGTGCTACTTACTTCATATTGAAAGCGAACGCTTTTCTTTCTTCTTCTTTGAGATGTTTTCCTTCTCTTTACTTGAAAAAAAAAGGGCGCTAGAAGTAACGGTAGTCTGAAAGTTGATAATAAAGGATATCAAGAAACGAAATTACGATTAAGTTGTTATCCACTTTTGGTTAAACCTCAATATTTTTGCCTAATGCAACTGATATGTCATCCAAAAAAAAGTAGACCCTCTGTATTTCAGTTATTTTTCAACCTTTGTACTGTGGTAAGTAAGTTAGTTTAAGTTTCAATATAATTTTCCCAATGCAACTGACATCTCATTTAATCACAAGTTACTCCAAAACCAATTTGATTTCACATTTAGGAATTTGACTAAGTGACTCATAATTAGAAAATGCTTGCTCACAGGACATTTATACATTTACGTAAAAATGTGCAAAACGCATAATCTTCAACATTTAGAGTATTTATTTAACCTAACACACCGCGACTCAGAGTGGAGTAAGTGGCGCCCTCTATACCTGGCATCAAAACTCAGAACAGATTTGAAATCATCACCTCCAAAAACTCCCGGGTACCTTATTACGTGCCTTTCTGTCGCCCTGTTGGTACAACTTTGACACCCTGTATATCGATGTTTATCAACCTATCAAATCGCATTATTTTTACCCAATGAACCCCTTGATTTCTGTGTACCATTAATTTATAGACAACCAGTATATACTTGCTTCGTTATACGAGCACAAGATATTGATTTTATACGAATCTGCTGATTTATTTGAGACGGTCGTTCTATAATTTAAAGGTCAATGTTATCGAATTTTCATGCTGTTTACATAATGTATTTTCTTATTGTTTCATTTTCGGTATATACCTTGTTGTGTTTCGCTATTTAAAGACGAATTTCTATTCTGCTGTTTGTAACATAAACGTAATACCGTAACCCACTAATTCATGACAATGTAAAACTGTCGGTCTTTCTTCCATTCCAGCATAAGTCTCTTCAAAATATATTTCGCAGATTGAAAATCTCATTAGTGTAAGCCTTGTCTTGGTATAGAGGAGCTTTATGGCTGGAAAGTAAAGACATGATTTCGCTTCACTAGATACCATCATCAAACCATAGAGGTTATCTACTTTAACCTGGAAGTACTGTAGCCGCAGTTGTTTACTTCAGCGTCACTTAAAGAAAAACTTACTAAAAGTCTTAGAAATATAGAATACTTTATAGTGGACTTTTCCAATCAACCGGTGACTTGCTGTATCGCTTCAACTTGGTGTGTGGGGCTGTACAAATGCTGTAAACCTTATTTACAGGAAGAGAAATGTCAGTTATAAAATAAATAATATAAATAACTAATATTACAACTACAATAAAATTGGACTAGTAGCATGTATCAATAAACATTATTTTTCCTACTATGGATAGAAAAGATCTTCTTTATTTTTTTAATAAAACCAATTATTAATATATCTACAGGAACTACAATCTGAGAGTGCGTAGTCATCTATGCGGCAATGCAACATATGCCAGTCTACTATATACAGGGTGCCCACCACCTATTCTTTGCAGATAGATTTGATACGGATTTAAAAAATGAGCTTACGATAAGTATGCATATTACTACAAGCTATCTATGGTAAGACAGTAAATAATGATAAATTATTGTCACCAAATCCCTGGATTAAGTTGACAGACCTTCGACTATAATAAAATAAAGGTTGATGATGTTGAAATACATTTTTACTTCAATTTCTCTTCTTCTATCCAGCGATGTCAAATTTATCACAATATCAAGATATCCATCGAATTGGTCACAATAATTTGCCATTAGAACGTTGAGGTTGTTTCTTATTATTTCATTGGTACAATTAATGTAAGCTCTACAAAGCCATTCAACGCTTTTAATAAGCACCAGAGCTCTGAGTTTCGGAATGAAAGAGGGCAGTTCTCGTAAGCAGCGCGTAAACTGACAGAAATTTGGGCCACCCAGTCATAGATATGGGCCTGATTTATGTTTACCCCCAGTGTTTGTGTCATAGCCGTTATTAAACTTGATGTTGAACTTTTTTCTAACGTCATACTAACTCTCATAACTGAATAATCTTCTTGTTTAAAAAAAGTCTGAACCTCCCTTAAGCGCAAGCAAACTAGTAACGATGCGACAACGCCCTACACGACATGCCACACAAGAATAATAAATATATTATTATGAAACCAGTGAACCCATTTTTATTCCAATGCGAGAAACTGACCTTTGATCGAATTTTACTATTACTGAACAAACATGTGCATAAGATTCTTAAAGTAAGGAAACTCCCCAAAAATTTAAAATCGAAATAACAGCGGAAATTGTTAAAAACAAAACGCTATTCGACTGCAGTGGGATCACGAAGCAATACTGATGAAAAACTGTTTTTTTTAAGAACCTCTTAATATCGACAGTGTGTTTTAACTGGCAAAACATTCCGATATAGGGAAACTTAGTGAAGGCCAAGGCTCAAGAAAAAACATATTACCAACCTTCGTGTGGCCAATGGTTAGCTGGAAAAATTACGTAAGAGACGCGGTATGAGTTTTAAGTGTATCTCCGGAGAATCGTCTTCTATGTCATTCAACAGGACGTAAATCAGTTAAAGTTGCGTTATCGGCGCTACTCTTTGGATATCGGCCAGATGATTTTTGAATTGTGCAGATTCTCATCGACGCGAGGTAAAGCTACAGAAGATAAAACTTGACATTTTACCTCCAAATGCGACAACAGAATTTTAAATTCTATTATCGTTATTATTAATGCCTGAGCATTTTCTTGTCAGATGTAAGTAAGCTCCACATCAAAGCTAGCAAAGTCAATAGAAGTTTTAGAATCCTTTTATTACATTAAAACAGCCTTGGAAAAAAAAGAAAAATGATAAGATATTCTACATCATATGAATATTGCTATGCACAATAGCTGAAATTGAAAGGTTGCCAAAGCAATGAATGTAACTAGCAAAATATTGAAAACTAATTTCGATTTGACGATATTATAACAAACGAATAGATGAGTTCAAATTTTGAAGATGAGGTTGTAAACACGATTAAACTTGATCCTGTACCAAAAGAGCAGCATAACTATCTTGAGCAGGACACTGTTGAAAGTGGCAACAGAATTACTAAGAGTACATATAGCGAGTCGTTGAAAGTAATTAATGATTTAAAAATATTTGCAAATATTCCAAAATCCTTACAAATTTAGATGGGCATTTTCAATCTAGCTAAAAAAATATGGTGGCCTTGACCTTGAAGATCACTTCAGAATCGATACGATATTCTTGAATTCGACCCTACATTTTTGACTTCGGAAATGAAAATAGAAAATTTGAAATTCGACGATGATCTTGACCATGACCCCGAAGGAAACTTCAAGATCAAACTAATTTTCTTAAATGGAACGAAATAGAAAAATATAGGGTATTAGGGTGACCTGCAAGATCATAGTCAACGTCATAGTCAATATCATTATCTAATTTTAAATGTGTCCCTCTTACTGATCATTACTGAATTTCAACTTTTTCCAAATTTCCATTTCTGGGGTCAAACATATAGGGCCCCATTCAAGAAAATCAACTTCTTGAAACGACCCCCCAAGTTCAAGGTCATGGTCAAGGTCACCTTTAGACTGCCCAATTGAAGCAAGCTCTATTAAGTATACACTCCAATAATGGTACAGGCCCAATGTGTGTCTGGTTATAAGAGGTTTCACTGACTATGCCAGTCTATAGCGGGGCGGTTCGCATTTCGTTAGTTCACGCGCCAGCCATTAGGTGCACTTCGCTAGTCTGGTAGTCAATAATCAAGTCGAATCATATTTGCGACACAGCTAACTCTAAGTATCCGACGTGGTATTGGCTTGATCGGGCTATAGAGGCCAAGTCCTGACCATGAAGCAAGTGGTTTGTGCGAACTATTCGAACAGACCGAAACTCGAAGCTCTGATAAGTACCCACTTCTTGCGACAAAGTACTGCAAACTACTTTCATTACATACATAAGTATATTTCTGAATGGAAATTCACTACTAATAAAATAAATAAATACTGAAAAAAATCCATGAACAAATAATATTACATTTTGAACCCTGCAATCACAATGTATAATAATATTATATAAAGCAATCTAAAAACAACTATGTAAAAGCCAATAACAATAGAAGTATCTATATATCACCAACAATTGGCATACGAGTGGTCAAATTTTAAAACGTATTTAAAAAAAAAATATGAACGACTTGTAAATATTGAAACGCCTCTTGCTGCTACACTGATCACTTTTTTTAATCATTGCATCTCGTATATTTGGGATTACATAAACGTTTTTTGTCTTACTATTATATTTAATGCAAACATGCGGGTATAATAAAATTGGGATTGGTGCTGACCGTCCAATAATGTGATCGGCGGATAGGATGGTCCAGCAGTAGTGATGTTTTTGTACAATTGCCATACATTAAATGTAGGAAGTAGTACTAGTTACACAACGATATGACAATAAATAAATAATATGTTTTTACAATTTCAAATCGCTTGTTCAATTTGGTAGTTGTATACAACCTGTTTCAACTATGCAAGTTTTTGATTAACCAAAGCAGGGGTCGGCAAACTGCGAACCGCATGCGGTCCTCTGCAACTTTATGCGCGGGCCGCCAACGCACATAGTTTTGAGAAAAATCAACAAACTCAGAGCGTGAGTTTTTCAAACGCCAATTTAGGCGAACAAATAATAATAATAACAACGACATATCCAACAGCTGAGCTTAAATTATAGACTGAAAATCTCGGCAGAACCCCGACATCTCAACAATCCGATTATATTTGATGAGGAGACGCAGAACCAATTTTACCACAGACCAACTGCTACTCGTCCTGTCGGAATTCGAGCTAGCGAGATTTCAGCAAAAATGGATGATATCTTCCCAGATGTAGAGCCTCTTAGCTTTTGTGAGAAAGCGCCATGGACTCTAACATCGTTGACTATCAACCTTGACTGTACTCGATACACGAAGGGTACTATTACTAACGAAGTAATAAAACAGCAATTTTTAAATTCTGCCGAATCCTGTCAGCCATGCAAAGTTATATACACCGATAGGTCCACAACCCCTGAAGGCGTAGGTAGTGGTTACTGACGATGTCCAGTACAGCTGGGGCCTACACTCCACCTGCTCGATTTACTTTGCAGAGCTTTACGCAATCCTCCAAGCACTCAATTATATCGATAAGCAGTGTAACGGACGCTACCTTATATGCAGTGACTCTCTCAGTGCCTTGTCTGCGATTAAAAATAGTTTTTCTTCGGATCCTCTGATCATGAAAATTTAATTACTCACCAGAGGCTGTTTGAACAAAGCAAGCAGGTTATTCTCCCCTGAACACCTGGACACATCGGAATAAGAGGAAATGAACTAGCAGATGAGGCAGCACGTCAAGCAACTAATTCCAGAATAACTAACCTACCCCTCCGCCTAGAAGATGCCAAAGCATCTATAAAACAACGGGTCTTTGACGCCTGGCGACAAGAATGGAATATATCCTTGACACGCAGAGAGCAGGTAGTACTTACCTGATTGAGAATTGGACATACACTGCTAACGCATTTACATTTGCTACTTGGAAATCCACCAGAATTATGCCAGAGATGTAACGTACTTCTTACATGGAAACACACACTTTTAGAATGTCTTTTATATGCGATCGCCAGAGTACTGTTCAACCTCCCAAATAGCATGAAAAGTTGCCTGTCTAGCAACATAAACTCCACTTTGAAATTTCTCAAAGCCATCAAATTTTTCCATAAAGTGTAATCATAACATCTGTGGTATCGAACAGGTTTTTTTTACTGTGACACTATTACTTGCCCTTAATCTTAACATTCTCAACCTGCTCAAGTAACTGTACCGAATATTGTTTTCAAATATTTTAGACGGCGCCGAGATGGCGCTGGCGGCTAATAACCACTGTAGTTGATGCCGCACGCACAAAAAAAACAACGACATTATTGCATAAATACAAATGGCGATGTCTGGCCTAAGGTCATTCATACTACAACATTTTCAAAAACTATTTTCATAAAATCAAAATATAGGTTGACGGATGAAAATTTACAAAACTTGTTGAGGATCTCATTATCTCAAACACAACCAGACTTCAATGAATTATTAAACAATATTCAAGAACAAAAAGCGAAATCAACCTTAAAATGAATGAATGATAAAGATAAACTATATTATCCTTAATTTTTTGTATACTTGCAGTATTTAAGTTACATTTGAATGTGCGGCCCGCCGTCCGAAAGAGGTTTCCGACCCCTGAACTAAAGCAAAACAAATGAAAATAGTACATTTACAATTATCAAAGTGCGCAATATAAATTTAATATTATATTTCAAATTTATACATAAATATGACCAATAAAAACGAAAAATAGCTTTAATTATGTCTTAGATGACATAAATCACATTTCACAATAATCTGATAAATACGTAAGCACATCGAAAAAAATAGTAAAATCTACAAAGCTGTGGGCTTCTTGTTCAAACAAAAATATAGTAGGTACATAAATATTATTCGAAAACTACTATCCAAATTCCTCTTACATTTACAGCTTTAGCCCCACCCTACAAACATTTCAAAATCGCAACCCTAAAAATACAATGTACAATGATGACTAAATAGTTTTTTTGATAGTGCATTATGCTTTGCAAACAAAACTATTGATACCTATAAAAAATACAAAGCAAATATACAGTTACAAACAGTATCATTATGGAATGAAAGCTGAGTCTTAAACAATATTAGTCACAGAAGGCTGATAATTACTCATATAATTTTAACGGTTTTAATAAACGCATAGTGCAAGGGCTGATTTTGCAATTCCAGAATGAAACTTGGATTATTAATGAAGTACTTGTTAGACATACGCTGCAGCTAAAATATTATTACATTTTTCCACGTATCGATACTTTGAAAATAGCAAAAAGTTGCTGACCAAAATACAACATGACATCTTCCTTGAATCTAATTCTAACGTTAATGAATTAAGATAATAAGCTTCAGTAACATCTATCGAACTAAGATACTTCTATCGTTTTCGACCGCAAGTAACATCTAACTAATATACCTACAGTGATAAGGTAGAAATACTATTTGGTTAGAGCAGTGCCGTGCTAGAAGAAAAAATAGTAGAAGAGATAGAGGAAATTCTATATACAACAGCGAAAGTATAAATAGAAATGTCTAAAAGAGGACTTTGTATTGGCTGACGTAGGTCGCCACATTGTTTTACCTTGGGGCCGAAGCGTGAGCTCCGGCATCAAATGATTGTTGCAATAGTCCTCCTTGTTGCAGCACTTCATCGCGAACGTTGCGTTAAATGAGTTGCTGCTATGGCAGAACATTGGATTATTGTGCGGTAACGACAGGTTTGGCCCCAGACACCTATACATTCATATTAATACATGGTTGGTGGATTTCCAGATTGTAGATTTTAATCTTCGCGTATTCAAATCGAATCACGGAACGTTCTGATAAATCCATTGTCACCTCACACAGTACAAGTATAATGTCAACAGAGGCTTTCGCGGATCATGTCTTGAAAAGCGCGTAAGCAGTATGATCACGGGCGTTCGCAGTATGTAAGTTCTTTTGTAAACTGATTCTGTGATATAAATAAAATCAAACTGCATACAAGATTTGCATACCGCGAACGCCCTTAATAACCATACTGCGGATGCGCTTTTCATCCGAACCAGTCCTCTCACTAGTCCGGGACGTCGTCCGCGAAAACATCTAATACTAATGTTCAATAACACTTCTCAGCAGAAAAAATCGAATCAACCTCCCCTCCTTAATGTTTATCACTGTAACACCGAAAACAAAACAAACACTTGCTTGAATCCAACTCTAAGTTCCGCTCATACATCCTAAATGTTGAACTGATCAAATTTCAAATAGAAATTCCAAATTTCAATAATTGTGAATATGTTTTGTTGATACTTTGGGAAACAATTGTGGTAAATAAGAAGTTGTGCAATACTGGAAAAATGTATTAGATGAAAAATCTTAAAATTCAGTAGTGTATGTGCTTGGTGCGAATAAGGTCTAGATGTTTGCTTCTGGTAAGTTCCCCCAGAATAATGAACTACTGCATAGTTGTCGTTCATTCAGTAAGATGAGGAAATAGACTGAGCCTTCTGCCTTTCATATCACATATATGCCCAATAGGTGACAGATCGGGTAACCTTGATAGCCATGGAAGATCTACATTAGCCTCTCGATCTGTTTTAATAAATTATTAGAGATATAGACGCCAATGACTTTCTGGTATTCCTGTTAATGTTATTTTTCAATAACTTACCACAATCGTTTCCCAAAAGGTCAAAAAAATATATGCAAATTTCCTAGGTGGTGCAATTTGAGTGTCAAGCAGTACAGATATATGTATGATGGATAAAAATGTTAAAAGGTACAAAAACATTTTTTATTTTGCATGATAGTTATAAAAAGTGATAAACATGGAGAAGTGATGGGGAGGTAAAGTTAATATTCGGATTTAGATCATTTTATATGGGAAATTAGCAGGATTCAGATATCAAAGCTAATTTTCGCTCAGAGAGTGTAATTAAATATTGAATGATTCAGATATCGAAGCATTACAATTGATGGATAACATATTGAAGAGAATAAACACATTCTTCTCACATTAATAAAATGTCTAATGATGCAATTACTTAATACCAACAAACGGACTTGCCCTTCGAATTTAATTTCAAAGAAATAGGGTATTCTATTATATCTATTCAAACCGCCATTTTATAACGAAGCCTCTAAAAATATAGCAGGGCAGAATCTTGATTTCTCCTCTACATTATTATAAAACAAATCTTTGATTAACAAGTTAATTTTTGCTCAAGAATCACCACTATGAGAAACAAATTCGTTTTATTATCACAGATATTCCACGTAAAGCAAACAGTAAAAACAATTCGATTATTCGTCAGGCAGTCCAGAATTATACCGTCTTCGATTTTCGAATCTACTGTTCTCAGCTCTGTGCTACTAAGTGACGGAAAAAATTATCTATAAAAGCAAAAGCTCTTCATATTTTAGCCAGAGACTAGTTGTTCGTTCACTAAATCCTAGTGGATATATTTTTGTTTGTACAGTTTAAAATTGTTAATTGGATGTCTATTTACACGTACTATAAAAATAAACACTGAATTGAAGCCCTGTCTTGAATCAGAGATAAGCATAATATCTGATGAGAAAATTAAGAAATGATAAAATTGCAAGTTTTTTCAACAAAAGGCCATACATAGCTGTTTTCAATATATTCAGTTTATTCAATTATCTAGCAAAAAGTATCCCATAATCGTAATTAAATGCATAATAGTGTGAATATTATTGATTTCCTACTTTATCATACTATAATCAATAGTATGATTGATATACAATGCCAGATTTCGAGACTAAAAATGCTGTCATTAAGTCCCCAACTTTATTCATCAACACCATTGTTTTCGGATATAGCTAAATACTATTCGCTTGAGACTCTGACTGTGTGAGGAGAATCAGTTGCTAATGTTAATCAAACTAACTTCGACATCTTGTCAAATGTTTAACTTCGCTGATACCTTATAAAGAGTACCTAACTAACTAACTAATCAACCATTAAGTGCATATAGAATGAGCCCTAAAATTATGTGTAATCTATTGGGCTCACTATATATAATTTTTACAATATTTTGATTAAAAATTGGACGTATAAAACTAATTTTAAATGTCAGTAATAGAACCCTAATTATACCTGGGAAATAAAACTACATCTGGTTCATTCTTTGAGATATTTCATTAAACGTATATGTTGCTCTCGCAAGCGGATATATATATAGGGTGTCCCAGAATAAATTGCACAAACGAAGCTGGGTGAAACTAGGCCACAAATCTCAAAAAATCGTTTGCCTTATATTGACAGTTTAATTATTTTGATCTTTTTATTTCAAATCATCATAACTTTTGAAGCATTGCGTGCATTTATTTGAAATAAAAACATTTGTAATGCCTAATAATGAACCGGTCGTTGGCTCTGTGGGTAGAGCCTAGATCCGGGGTTCTAATCTGGCCAAAGATAGAAATTCATTTTCTGATTTTTCAATCAGAGGTGAATTTCCATAACCTCCAGCGAGATTCCCCGCCTGACCCTTCTCTCTTGGGTTCTAATTAACAGTGCTATTGCTGAAGTGACGCCGTGAAACAGTAACAAAGCCTACACAGAACATAAATACGAATAGCTATAATAGATTCTGCTAAGCAAATAAAAAAGTCCGCCAAAATAGTTCATGAGCTTCAAAAAAGTTATGTTTAAAAACGTTAGAACTTTTTTTGAGCTAAATTTCGATTTTAAAGGTAATACTCCCATAACTATAGATATTTTGTCTCGTGCCATTGATCCTAACCAACATTTTTTCTAATAAAAAAATACTACAGCATTCTATCTTTAGCACAAGCTTTTGTACACAATGTTAAGTCAAAGCATCTGCGTGGGCTTCGCTCATTACTCATTATTTGTTAACGCTTAAGTACAGACCCTTTTTTGCATCATCAATATTTGCACAGACGCTTGAATATAACGTCTTGTAGAAAAGCGTCGCTTACATGCAAAATTGTAACGCCGTATAGAAGATCTTGTGCTAGAGATAGAACGTTGCAGTTTGTTTATACAGGATATTAGATGGAGATCAATGCGATGAGACAAAAAAAAGTATGGTTGTGGAGGGCCTGTCCTTAAAAATCGTAATTTTAAGGAAAAAGTGAATATCACGATCCTATTTTCCATCCTAAAATTGGACAAAAAATTTGACAAAACAATTATCGTAAAAATGGGAATGATAAGTTATTTTCCTTGTATGCAACGATCGAATATTTTGTTACAGATATAGGACAAGGCCATGCGCATTAGTAGCACAGACATGTCATTTGTCTATTGAAAGTTATCGTTCCTGTCAATGTCATTGTCGTGCTGTCAATTAGCCACTCTAACGCATGGTTCTTATTTTAACATTGTGTACATGATCTGTAAACTGTCAAGTTTGTGATCTTATTCTAACCTGATATTTGTGCTTATTTTCTTATTTCGAGGATTTGAGCATTGTGCTTGTTATGATAATTTTCTTTGCGAAGAAGGTTGTTGTTCGATAAAAGACAAAAACATGCAAACTAAAAATATTCATAACTTCAGCTTTCAACTGTCACCAGCAAAGATTCTAATGCGCAGTAATTCAACGCGCAGTTTTACATCCCATTTGGCCAAATATTTAGAACACTTTCTAAATATTCGAACAAATTGGTTGTAATAGTGCGCAGTAGTGAATGCGCAGCTATCCTATTTCTTGTCCTATTTTGTGCCAAATATTTAGGATGGAAAATAGGACCGTGACATAGAGCCCTAAGCGACGTTTTTCTACTGTGCGTTAAATTGTAGTGCCTGTGCAAACAGTGGTGATGCACAAGAGGGACTGTACTTGAGCAATGATAAATGATCAATGAGCGGCGCTAGGCTCACGCAGGTGCATCGACTTAACGTCACGTAGAAAAGCTTGTGATAAAGGTTGTAGTTTTTTTATTTGACAAGATATTGTGTGACCATCAATGAGACGAGACAAAAAAAGTGTGGTTATGGGAAGTATGTCCTTGAAAATCCAAATTTAGTTAAAAAAGGTCTGACATTTCAAAAACACTTTTTTTTGGAACTCAATTTTCTTGGCGGACTTTTTCATTCGCTATACAACATCTATTATTAGGCATTATTAATGTGTTTATTTCAACGAAATGTCGAATGTTATGATCATTTCAAATAAAAAGGACAAAAAACATTAAACTGTCAATATATAAGGCAAACATATTTTTTTAGTTTTTTTAAGATAAAACGTGGCCTATTATCACCCAATTTCGTGTGTGGGCTTTATGTTTATAGGTAGAAAATTGGGTAATCAGAAATACGCAATCGCATATATCGTCATTAAGTTAAGAAGTTATATCATACAGAACATGGAAACAACATTTGTTAAATGCATTTTTACAGTGACATTATATTATTTCAGTACGATTCGTTGGCTCTATGTCAACCTGAGTATGTGCTAGAAAAACAAAATGAACAGATTCTGAATATTGAACATCACAACTTTAATTTCGTCACAAATATCACCACATTTGATATTAACACTTTACGGCCTGAAGCAGAGAATGTTACAATCATTATTTAAGCAGCATATTTAGCTTCAGCATGAAAACCTTTAGTATTCCAAGACAGTACACGCCAAACGATGTTAGTCTAAAAACAAAAAGGTTAATTCACAAAAAAATAAACCAAACATTTAACATAAGCAAGTCATTCAGAAGAACATTGTTGTAATCGACCCGCAGGTTATATTGTATTAGAGAATGCCGAACAATAATCTGCCAATCGAAGAAATGATAGAACTCATTCAGCAGTTCATACTCATTTATTAGGGTCATATTATTGTCGACAACCCCAGCTTTAACTTCAAAATGTTCACATGCCTTCATTAAAAATAGACTATGCAAGTAACCTGCATATGTTTGAAAGGCATTACAAAAAAGTTAATATAATAACGCGAAAACCGGATGGCAACCCTGGAGGGGTTACACTACTTACTATCAGATACCACTGGCAACAACTTCATACTTATTTTATAAACATGACAAAAATGTTCTCCGAGGGGGGTTTTAATCCCCCTAATGGCACCTTTCCTACGCCCTTATGCCCAGGTTGCATCTTTAAACTTAGATGTACAATCATATAAGAGTGCTTCAAGTATTCTATAACGGAGTCCTCAAAGTTTTTTTTTAATAATAGTTATACAACTTTAGAAATATTCTATTATTTAGTAGTGCAACAATGCGGAACCATGGTATATGATAATGGGAAACGATAGTTACGCCTTATTATGGGCGTCGTGATGGAGTAAGTTGGAACTCTAATTTTAATGCTTATTTATTTGAAATTATACTGCAAAATGCAGGAAACTTCATAATTTGTGTTTTGGCCCGGATTACTGGTATAGTAAATTAATGAGCTGAACAAATAATAAAAGCATTTCACTCTTACCATTATAGTGAATGGAATGTAGTCTATTTTTCTTAAAGGGTTAGGAACCATCCAAATCGCACGTTAAATTTTAAATAAATACTACACAGTCCAACAAATCTAACCTTCTCTACCTCAGAGCGTCTATTACCTGTCGAAGGGATGCAACAGATAACAACACAATCGTTAATAACGTAAAGCGAATAGCACGCTATTTGCAGTCGGTCCTCTATCCCTAGTCTTTACATTGTTTGACTTCTCTCCTACACATAAGCTTTCATATGCGTACTGCTTGTTAAAGTTTACTACAGTAAGAACTAATTTTAAATTAGGTAAATTTTACCTCATATCATGTAGCATTTATTACAATCACTGCAGCTAATTTCGTATCCTAAAAGTCATAAAATATATTTTTTGTCAAGCCGCTGCTGGTGATAGCGCCGTCGGACCAGTCGCATTCAGTGAGCGGAAGCCTTAGCACCTTAGCTTCTCAGTGCACCCAAGTTCGGTCTGCTCTGAACATACGGAGCATCAGCATCGTAGACTTAGTGCATCCGTTTCGAAACCTCGTCACGACGTACGATAGCTGATTCAAACGAATAACATTCAAATTCAAAAATTCAAGTTCAAAGCTCAACAAAACCGTCTACCGAAAAACACTCACTTCTTAAAGAAGCTTACGAGAATACAGCTTTGAGCTATGTACAAGTTAAGAGGTGGGCGCAGAATGTAAAGGAGGGTCAAGTAGAGGTGGACTATGACCCACGATCTGGACGACCGTCAACAAGCAGAGTCGCCGAAAATTTCAATCGTCTTCGTGATTTATTGAATACTGACTAAGCTACCAAGGAGGAGTTAAAGAAAGATTAAGAAAAGACATCGCTGCTACCTGGGAGTTGCATCACGACAACGCAACGTGGCAACGCACGACTTCTTCCTTTTTCCGAGAATCAAGAATGAACTCAAAGGAAACCGTTTTGATAGCATACAGGATATCCAAAAAGCTGCGACAACGACTTTGAACAAGGTTTCCGTCGAGACTTTCCAGGGGGCTTACCAGGCATGGGAAAGCCGGTGGAAAAATGTGTAGATGCTAAAAGTGATTATTTTGAAGAATATTAACACATTGTACAAATATATCCAATAAATTGTTGAAAAAAATATATTTCATGACATATATTCCACGCCTACCAAGTTTGTCAACGTTTTCCTTTGGCACTGACTGACCAGAAATATCTTTCTCAATCCTAGAGTTATAAAAGTATTTTCAATATCCTTTGTATATCTTGGATCGTAGAGTGTTGATAAGTTTTTAGGTCTATGCTAGCTTCTCAAAAATATCTGTGTCATATCCATTGACTCATTTTATGCCATGTTGTTATTTTAGAAACATTTCATCGATTAATGAAAAATGTTCAAGCCGATCCACCTCTATACTGGCTATTTTGTGTTGCAGAAAGTGAGTTGGTGGTATCAGTCATTGGTTATGTAACCCATTGTGATGACTAATGACTCAAACCACTGTCACCGACACAAAATGACAAAACAGTTTGCAACTCCACAACCTTTCAAGTTGAAAGAGGAAAAATTAAAGATACAAAATATACGAAGCATCTTGAAATGGTTTTAGAAGTTTAGGATTGAGAACGATATATCAGTCTAGATCGAAAACTAATAGTAAGATAGAGGAAATTTCAGGAAATTTAAAGTTAGTTCGTAAAGTAGTAGACTTTAAGAAGCTGGTCGCATAAGAAAGCCTAAAAATAGCAAAATAGTCGAACAATCTAATGAGAGTTCGTTTGCAGACAGCTTGATATTGGGTTTAGTTTCTTAAAGATTTCGTGGCTATCTGATGCGTCCCTCCAACAGGCAATAGACGCTCTTAAGTTGCAGATGTAATAATTATGAGATAATTTAGTCTAAATCTCTAAAATAGATCTTTGGCAAGTAGTTAAACTGTGGGCTTTTTGTTGTTGCGTTAAAGGAACCACTGTCACATTAAAAAAAATCAGCAATAAATATCACAACAATGTTCTGAATGTTAACGGAATTACTGCAAAAAATTAAAGCCCACAGGGCTGGGATAGGGGGAGGGGGAAAAGTCGAGGGACAGCCAAACCTTTTACCTGTCATACTACCACCGGGTGTCAAAAGAAGGGGTATGTATCGCACGTCTGCGTTGCAGAAATCTCTGCTAGAGCAGCACACCTGCGCGCTGTGCTCTGTAGGCGGTTCGTGACACCAGATCGGTTCTTCGGGTGGCAGAAACTTGGTTCTGTTTAAACAGCTGTCATACACGGGGTTCCGATTAATGACCCGATACAGGAGATAAAGATTCGGATTTGCAGTTACTTGTGAAGTTGGGTACCAAGTGAGATGTGTTTTGTCATTTTCTCCATATATTCTCAGTATTCAGTACATCGGTATCTATTATACATGAAAGTACCAAAGTTTGTCAGACTCTTCTTTGTAGAGTTGTTAAAAATCGATAATTTAAAAAAAAATCTATTTTTTTCAATTTATGCCCATGATTGAGAGCAACACAAAAACTTCACGTAAAAATATTATCAAAACTCGAAAGTGGGACACAACTCTTCAAAAGCATAAAATGGAAAAGAACATGATAATAATATAAACTATATGTTTCTACAATTTCGAAATGTAATTTGACCAAAAATACCAATTTTCCTCTTTTTTCTACCCTCATCCTGTTTCTTATATCATAGTGTACGTAGTCGAAAGTGGGAGCAATTGCATATAGGAACTATTTCATTTATGGAGCTGTTTTGTGATTTCCAGCCATTTAAAGGTTTTCATCTGTCTTATTAACCATAATTTGTTCTATTTTCACTATACCGTTTCCAGCAGTAGTTTCAAAAAATCAAATTACATTTCTAAAGCGTCAAAGTGTCAGTTATAATATTACATCTGACAGTTATTTTGTTCAGCCTTTTATAATAAATTCTTAATTTCAAAATTAATAATAAATAAAATAATGAAAAAATAAATTTTTATGTACGAAAAAACATAAGCTCATAATGTCGCCATGTTGGGGGTGTCAGACCTCAATTTAGCAACGACTTTAGCGTCAATTGTTGTCGGACAAGCTGAGAGCTTCTTTTAATTCATAATAATAAAAAATATTGATTGCAAAAGTGAGTCATGCATGTATCGAGAAACAAAACCACAAAATTGTGTCATCTTGATAACTGACACACCACAACCTTTGTCGGAGATTTTTTCAGTATTTTCGCATAGGAAGAATTTGAAACTCACAAAATTTGGCACTTCCATGTAGCTGCGAAACTATATAACCTTTATACCGATGCAGTGAATGTTTACTACAGGGAGGACAAAGATTATTGTGAACAGTTACAAAATGGTAAGCATATCAGGGCAATCTGTCTACACTCGCAAACTATACAGTATTTCCAAATGCATTTTTCTAATTAATCAATGCGACACAATCCATAGTACAACTTTTGATACAGAGCTGAATTTACTTGACACGTGATTTTCTCGTAATAAAAAAAAAGTTCAAACGAAAACTGAGTGGAATTTTTGAAAGTACTATAGGGTGTGGTCTATCATACCTTGCTTTTAAAACATTTTTTTTTTTTTGTATTTCATACCTTAAAACTCACCCTCAACTTTTGTTTCTCAAATAGCACCAAATAGTTTTTTCTACACAAATTAAGTCCTTCTATTATTTAAAATCTTGTAGTATATTTGATTTTATACGCAAACTTATTTTTTTCGTAAAATCATAAGCATAACATAAATAAAATGAGAATTTGTTTGACGCAAAAAACGGATAAAAATAAAACTAATTGAGTTTTATTTTTATCCGTACGTAAGGGTACTGAATGACCTATAATACATGCTTTCGAAAACAAATGTCCTTCTTATGCTTTTTTATTACGAAAATATTACGCCTCAAACAAATCCTCATTTTATTTATTTTATGATTATGACTTTACGGAAAAAAAGGTTTTTATGTAAAATCAAAGGTACTACAATATTTAAAATAAGGCCTTAATTTGTGTAGGGAAAACTATTAGGTGCTATTTGAAAAAACAAAGTTAGGGGTGAGTTTTAAGGGTTGAAGTATAAAAAAAGTTTTGAAAGCACGGTATGATAGACCATGTAGTATTCTTAAACATTTCAGTTTTCGTTTGACCATTTTTTCGTTACAAAAATATCACGTGTCAAGGAAATTCAGGACACGACCAACTATTCAACTACATGTTAGCTCAGAAAAGTACGTTACGCATCAAAATTTCTTAAGTGTTGTGAAAAGCAAAAAAGACTTTCTTTTAAAAGAGATGTATTAAAAGATTTTATTTTATGAATGCGTCATTGCTTAATATCAAAATTCTGTATGAAATTTGTATTTTTCTAACCTGGCGAGCCGAGGTTTCTATTCTGTTTTTTGTAGGCCTCCAAATGGGTCCTCGAATTCCAGTTCAGACGAAAGAGTTACATTTCCAATCAATGAGACACTTATTGACTAATCCTTCACCTGTGGTATATTGACCGCAACCTCAACATTTTCTACGTTCTCTAATAATAATAATTAAGAAGCATAGCCCCCAAGCTCGTATAACTTCACCTATAAGTCCCAGCACGGAAACGTGTTGATATTGATGACTTTAAAATGTAAAAAAGTTGTCTGAGAGCCAAAGGATGGCGAAAATTTCCGTTACTTACACGAATGACTATGATAGTAGGGATACCATTGATGATTCAGTGAATTTAGATAAACAGGTTAAAGATGTTCGTTGCAGGGTTGGGTGGATTTACATGGCTTCATTTTTTTTATTTTAACAAAATATTTGCCTCACTTTCCTAAATTTTGGTATCAGGCTGAAAAAATATAGTGCAATTTTTCACGACGCCCTTTTTCACAGGAAAACGTTAACCGCGAAATTTAGATGTCTGGAAAAAAATAACAAAGCATGTGGTAGTTTTACATTAAAACGACAGATAAAACAAATAAATCAAAGTGTAGAGGATTTGTAATAACTGCAAAAAAGAAATTCAAGGGATAGCTCAAAGACTCAAAGCACAGCATGATTTTTGTAATAGCAGCCAAAATACAGGTAGATAAGTAATATTTTTCATGTTTTTTTAAGATTTCATTCGTAGGAAGTAGAAATTTTATATTGTATCCTGTCTTATCGTAGGATAGTACATTTTCCATGCCATTTTCAACGTATCTGAGAAAAAAATAAACCATCTAATCTACATTTTTCTAATTCTCATAAAATTAAACAACATTATCAATAATGTAAATTTATAAATTATGTTTTTATTTTCTTTTTGGGCAGACAAATGCCACTTGACAGTTCTGTAAAGCTTCCTTCGAGAGTCATAACAGGCTTCGAAATTTTCCGCTAGTTCAGGATCATTTTGATAGTGAATATTTTTGTAGATTACGTCACGGACTGGTTGGGACTAGTTTGGCAGTATGATTACGGGCGTTCGCAGTATGTAAATCCTTATGTAAACTGATTCTGGGATGTAAACGGAATCACTTTCGATACAAGATATACATACCGCGATCGCCCTTAATCATACTGCGGATGAGCTTTTCATCCGAACCAGTCTCGAACGTCCGCGACGTGATTTGCGATCTAGTATTTTTTCGATGCGTTTTTTGTGTTGTTCTTAATGAAAAAGGTTTGAGATGGGAATTTGTTTTAAATCATCGTTATAAGCTAGCAAATTATTTTTTAATCACGGACTTTTTGTTTTTTTAACGATCATCTCTTTTGCGCTACTCTGGATGTTTGGTTCATCTTGGTGATACTTTAACGGTAGATATGGTTGATAATGAATAACCAGTTTGTAACTATTCAGAATAAGTTATGCTCTGCTGGGTGACTTATTCCATTGTAAGAGAAAAATGTTTTGATTATATAAATACTTATAATAGAGAATATAATACCAACAAAGTGCTTCAATGAAAGCGTTTTGTTATTATTTGATCGTAAAAACTGTTTTGTTTTGATGGAAAGGGACAGTACTGAAAGAAGTTTAAAGTGGACGTCAAAACGTCAGATCATTGAGAAAACACACATCTGGATTAATCTAACTTGTCAAACTTATCCTATGAGCGTTTCTCTGATTTACCGCGCTTTGCTAGCTCATCATAATACATACTCAGACTTTTTATTGACGTTGCGGCCACATTGTAGCCTTTATCACAGTACAAAATATATGACGTAAAAGGCCTTTACGAAAACAGTGATCTGGATTCGGATCGATCAATATCACGTCAAACAGCTGTCAAGTGAGATTTATGATTCCATGGATTTAACGAATATCGAACAAGGAAAAAGTTGGTTTAAGAAAAACAGCTACTGATCTGAATCGTCCGATCGCAATCACTTACCGTACAAGAGTGAACTGCCCTATTTCTGACTGATCCTAGTTCACTTTCGCAACATCAGGATCAGTGATTCTTGTGATTGTGTTAACCCGATCATACTTTCCGCCTAAAATTAATTTAGAAAAAGCGACATTGTTTGACAGCTGAGACAGAAAACGAGTTTTTTTGCGAACTAACTTTAAGTTAATTTAAGGTAATTCTGAACCCTTTAGAGCACAGTGTGCTATTGTATGTTGTTGATAAATCCAGAATGAGAGTCAGTAACATATGCGTGTTATGATCACGTGGCGGTTGGCCACGCAAAAGTTGGCAGAGGAGGCAATGCCTTATCTTTGCCTACAGGGTTGTCGAGACAAACCGTCTATCAAGGTTAGATAAATCTTTCACTCTGACCATTCCCAGTATCGAGGAGTGGAAAAAAGTGGAGATTCAGTTTCCCGGAGAGGCATTGGTATGCTACACGGACGGCTCCCGTCTAGCTAGTGGCCTCAGGGGATGTATGTGGTTAGTCAATGAGCACGGGAGCGTTACTCCCCAAACACCACGATTTTCGAAGCAGAGGTACATGCAATAAATACTCTCTGCTGCATGCAATTAGGGGGTGAGAAAGCATCTGGGCATCCCTGGTTCAGGAATGCGCGGAGAGACTGGAAGAGCTGGCGTGGCTGATGGAGGTTACCTTGATGTGGGTCCCGGGTCATACGGGGATCCCTGGTAATGAGGTAGCCGATAGGCTGGCTAGACTAGGCATCTGAGGACAGTTTGTTGGCCCGGAGCTTGTTATAGGATTAAGTAGGCAGCAGGTAACGTCAGCCCTCAAAAAGTGGATGAACGATACCATAGATGAACAGTGGAGGCAAAGTGAGGGATGCAAACAAACCAAAGATTTTAGACCGGGCTGAACACATCTAGTTTAGCATGGCTTAGTAAACCAAGGCCTCGACCAAGGCCGATGGGTAATCAGAAACCTCGTGGGTGTTCTGACAGGGCACTGAAGGCTCAGGCGGCATCTATCACTATTAGGAATTGAAGAAGACTCCCTATGTATGGGTTGTGGAGAGGCCGATGAAACGGCCTACCACTTCCTTGCAGAATGTGAGTTGCTAGGGAGGCTGAGATATTAGATCTTTGCACCCGATAGACGCCAGCAGAGGAATTACCCTCCCTAAGCTGGGCCGACATACTGGCCTTTGTTCATCGAGAAGGTTTGGCAGGGAGGGAAAGGCAGGCAGTGGTGGCTAAGGTGTGATATTTGAGGATGGCAAAAAGGGCCTACTGAGACCTACTTGCCAAGCGTAGCCGCCCCACCGCTACTACTATTACTAGGATGACGGTGGTATCAGTCTTATGGGTGAATGATGTAATACAAAAACTCCAAGCTCAAGAAGAGATGATGCAGTATTGTCTCGTCTTGGCGTCGAGGTCTATGTATCGCATTATTTACGCATAAGATAGACATCATCATGGTCCTAAAAAGCTGATGTATTACTGGATTTACCAACAATACAAGTGCAACACTCTGTGTTCTTAAAAATTCCGGAATCCCCTGAAGTTTGGTCGCAAAAAACTCGTTTTCTGATACAACTGTCATACAATCACTTATTCTAAATGCATTTCATGTCATATATTTTATACTTAGATAAAGGCCACAAGGTGGCCGCAAGGTCAGTAAAAAGTTTATATTCCGTCATATGTGGTTTTAAAGTTGAGCCAGTGAAGCACGATTAACCTTCATGAGCGCTAAGCCCAAAGAGCATGTTTTACATTTTTTACTTAGAACCATGACAGTATGTATAATTCGACTTGCAAAAAATCACCTCGAGCTGATAGAACACATGGAGAAAACGTAAGTATATGTGTGCATTCGTATGTATAATCAGTACCGTTTTAGTAGATCCTGAAGCCCCAAAGAAGCCAATTGTTAACATTAGCTGTAACACCAATGTTAATTACACCAATTATATGGAATGAAATAAACCAGATGAGTTTTATTTAGTTCCTAAATTAAATTTCTTCAATAATTTGGATTCGCTAAATACAGCTATAGGTACCTAAATGTAATAAAGTGGGTTTCGCGATGGAAAAGAGTAGCATTACCTGTAGTCATACTGTTGCACCCCATTTTTGATGTATGTGGAGACGAAGCAATATCCTGTAGTTTCGCACGTATAGTTTGTCGTTTTACAAATATCGCATTTGCACTTCAGTCCCCATATTTCTGGAAAGTAGATAAGACATATTAATTTTAAATTCAATATTTTCGTAATGGTGAAGAAACCAAGGTTTTAGGACGACAAAATGTATGACAAAAAAACCACAGCCGTTTATCTCTTATGGTCAAGGTCAAACAAAGTTTTGGTACGGACTCCAACCGCTGAGAGGGTGCTGTTAATCAGCACGCTACCAGCTATCTGTCATTGCAACATTGTGATTGCTGTGTTTGACACTAACTTGAGATTGAGATTTGAAATACAAAGTGTCTGTAATGGTGCCAAAAATGGTGATTAGTTGCTGTGTTCCTCGGTATGATACCAGAAATAAAATTATGCACCGTTGTCCTATAAAGGATCAACAGGTAAATTTAGGTTAAAAAACATACACTGTTAAAGGCCTGGCTTCAAAAAATTGGAAACGATGCTTTAAAGACAATGGATTATGATAACTAAAAGTGCCTTATTTTAGAAATTTTTATTCTCAGCTAAAATATCGTATAATGTTTTGGGATCAGTCATCATTTTCTATTGACATTTTCGAATTATTAGACTTTTTAGGGATCGATTATTCAGGTGTTTATGTGATATGCCATAGGCGAATTTGTTGTTTAATTAAGTAACAACTGTTGCTTGTAGTACAGTGCATTCTATGTAGGACTACTATACTAGACTACTAGATAGATTCTTTGTCTTGTTTCAAATTTGTATTGTGAAATAAATATATCCATCAATCTATCTCTACAATATACATAGCCTACCTGATGTCTTATGTAATTATTAATAAATACACTTTTAGCAACTATTGGTTTTTATTTAATTTATTAACGCATAAACAAAATTCGACAATATCTGCGGATTCTTAGAACGAACTGAATTACGTATCCCCCATTCAAAATTACCACCTAAATTTTAGTAGCGACTGCGTTGAACGTGTTTGCGACAGCACCTATCAAAACGACGCTATTTTTCGAAAATCGCCGCGAAGCAGAGTTTTCACCCCCACCACCCCTCGAGCGGCAGCTCCCCGAGGTCGCAAACTTAGGTGTAGGTTCAGGGGAACCATGTCTACCATCCCACCAAATTTCGTTTCTTCCCGGCCTTTTGCTGTCAAAGCCTTTTTTCCGACGCGACGCCGACGTAACGATTAGACTATAATAAATATTGTTTTTGCTGTTGTTATGTCTATTCTGAGTTTGCAATTCTTATATGGTATCATAGAAGTATAAATGTGACCCTTGCGTAACCGTAACCTGGCGTCTAACATGAAGCCGGGATGATAAGTTATCAGCATTTACGTTAGCCTCCTTACGTACTGACCAAGACTTTGACGTCGGCACTTTATCTCCTCTATCGCATCAACAGTTCATTGATGTTCGTCTTTATGTATATCCGAAGTTTATCGATCTATTTTTTTCGTGTATATTTTTAGGTTTTGTTCTAGATTTTGATTCCCGTTTATGTTTGCGATGATGTTACGCTCGATATGAACTAACCATGAATGGATATTATCTATCTATCTAGCTAGTATGGCTTGTGACAGTCGTGACTGAGACAGGTACAGAAGAAAACCGTAGCTTCCAGAATTCCGTCCAATGATTGAGAAATAAACATGAAAAAAATATAAACTTGCACAAATTAAATTATCTCGAGTTTTTTCAACCCCCCCCCCCCCCCCTAATTAGGTCATCAAAATTGAAATAAAAAAACAATTAAATTTTTGAGACTATGGATGAACAGATTAATTTATTATTTTTATCTACTCCCATTAGGTTAAGCATCCAGTACCAAACTGCTTCTGAAAAGATTATACTACCCATAAACATACAGCGTGAATTATTTTTTATAACTCACGGTCCAGCCGTGGGTTATGAACACCGCCTACTGGATACCAGTACTGATCTCTAGGTAATGCACAGGATTAAGATGTCGCTGTGGAACGTTAAATCCTAATTCGAAACGTGACAGTATTCATTTTAGTGTCACAGAAGTGAGGTTAAGTTATCAATATTATATAATTATCAAGTATTGAAATCGTACTATTGACAGATTCGGTCGTGTATAAGTATATTGTTCAACGATGCGGTAATGACGGTAATAACTCACACAGTTAAAGTTTGCAACACAAGCCATAGGCGAGCGCTGTAAATCAACAAGTGTGTTATTACCATTACCGCGAGTTGAATACTATATCTACGACTGAAGCAATTAATAGTACGAACTAAATACATAATAATTATTGACAACTTAACCTCACTTCTGTAATATAAATACTGTACAGCGCAGCGTCGAATTAGGGTTTGACGTCTCATGGCATGGCCGCCTAGCAGTTATAGCGTGTATTTAAATCATATGCGTTTCAAAGAGATCCGCACCCTTATCACATATCTTGCAGACGACAAGCGAAGGGCAAAAATCGCGCAATATCTGATGTCAAACGTAAATTTCGTATTATGCAACGACGTGATTGTGACTAACAGCAACATATAACCTACAATTTTGACGGTCCTGTTGCTGTCATATCGCTGTTGCTCGGCGTCTGCTCAGAGATCGCTATCGCTTATTTTTACATAATAAGGCTTCCGAACTGGTGTCTAGTAGGCGCCATTCATAACCCACGGCTGGAGCGTGAGTTATGGAAAATACGAGTAATTCACGCTGTTTGTTTATAGGGTCAAAAGTATTGTAATCGTTGTATAACTTAATGGGAGTAGACAATATATATTAATGAACTTGCGGGAATGGTAATAATTCAATTGTTGACTTACAGCACTCGCCTACGGCTATAGCTTAGCATTGCAAAAAAAAGCTCAGTAGGATAAACACTTTAAATATTATTTAAATTGTTTGATGAATCGTTTTGAAATGTTATACATATATATTTTTTACCAAGACACCCAAATTTTCAATAAAACATCATAATCCTAGGTTAATTTTTGCAAGTCGTATTGTAAAATAATGTTTTATTAATTTTTGTCGGTTTTTTGCAATTATCTAAAGGATAAATAAGTCTAGTACAAATATTTTATTAGGTGTTTTCACTGTCGTGCTGTTGCACGGTGGCGCCAGACAGTACTTCTGTCTGGAGTATTTCTGAACGCTTTGCTCCATACTGAATAAAAGCTTCTAATTATATATTTCACAACACTAGAGTGCACCAGATACTTCTTTATCCTAACATGAACAAAATATATTCTAGTAACTCTTTCTCATAAATTCATTAATACCAAGTGTTCCAATTTCTATGTCACTTAGTATATATTTTAGTGGCGTTCCTTAAATAAGGTATCGCCTACAGATTGATCCATCGAAATTTGATTATTCAATATGAAGATGACAACCGTCGTGCCGGTACAGAGAGATAAAACTATGGTGATATAGGGAGAGTGGGGGCTGTAATTCCAAAATGTTTGTTATTGTCGAGAATGTGTTGGAAGACTGCGAAGAACATCATGTTTTTTGACTGATTTCCCCCTCAGTAGACGCACTTGTATCTACAAATATGTAAAGGATTTTAAGGTCCCTTGCGGTCTGTACGGGCATATGGACGCTTGCCCTAAAATATAATTGTCAAGTTGTATAGTCCCACCTGCATATACATAACAATGTCAGCTATAATAAAATGCGAAATATTATTCATATTCATTGAAGAAGTAGTAAACAACCAAATCTAATAATAAACAACATTAGCGATACTTTTTACTGATAAGATTTCGTCGATGCATGCGATCAAAATTAATTAGTTTTATCATCCTGCTGTGCTATTTTATCAGCCTGAAATTAAAATAAACATACCTGTGTTTGCTAAACATACACAATATGTGATAGAGAGCATGGTATTTCAAAAAAAATCCATTGCTTTTAAGAAATACGAATATAAAAATAGTTTTGATTTAAAATTATAGGCAGAGCCCAGATACTTTCAACGATATAGCCACTTTTATATGTAAAAATCTTAATGGAATCATGTTTTTAGTATATTCCATCCTGTACAAAGGGTGGCCCAGTACTCCTGATCTTCTCGGATATTTTATATCATATTCAGAAACTACTTACAAAATACTTTCACTTATGTGAGGTACGTCCTATACCTAAATGTTAGTAATGTTACAGTATAATTATTTAATGAAAGGATAATTTCAAAGAAAATTGAAAGTTTGTTGTTGGAGTTGGTCATGGCTGCCGTGTTTGACAAAAGGTAGTGAGTAATGTTATGTTTATCAGATAATTGTAAATTAATATTTGACTTTTTATTCGGTTGGCCTTCTTGTTACTTTTGAAAACAATTGTAATTGGCGAATGATGATTTTTTCAAAATGAGGAAATATTCGGTATGATCCAGATAAAGAGTGAATACCAAAAATATAGCTTGCTAGCATAAAGGGTGTATCATGAAACAATTCCAGCGCAAATCACTTGACAAAGGAAATTTCGAGAAAGTCATGAATCGATTTAAACGCACAGGTACTGTAGCATGTGAAAAAAAAGGAGAAAACAAAAACCGTTATTACCTTGGAAAATGACCTCAATCCATCAAATTTTACAATTGAAACAAGTCTACAAGTTATTAATAATTCGCTTATAGGTACAAGCATCCTGATTTTCCGTAAAATAAAACAATTTCATACACTTATGGCTACACGTGAAATATTCTACACTTGTACATGTCGATTCTACAAGACAATTCATTTATGTATTACGTGGTTCTGTTTGCAACGCGAATCCTAGACATTCCAGTTAGAGGTCGATTCAAAAGCGCTTTGCACAATGTGGAATCGTGGTTTAACTAGGTGGTTCTATTGGTTAATGGCGAGAACTCCGAGCTAGTTATGTTCACTAGAAGAAGGAAACTGGACGGATATATAGAGCCAATCTTCTTTGGAACATCACTTGAACTGTCCCAATCAGTAAAATCTCTAGGCGTAATTCTAGACTCGAAGCTGAATTGGAGACAACATGCAGAATATAAAGTCAATGAGGCACGTAATTTGTTAGGGGCATATAGAAGGGTTGTAGGAGATGAATTGGGACCTGACTCACAAGGTGATGTTCTGGCTCTATACTGCAATCGTAAGGCCGTCCTTATTGTATGGATGTGGTCGCCATGTGTAAGGATGGAAACAAAGCAAAGCTAAATGAAATTCAACGCTTGGCTTGTGTTACATAACAAGTACAGTACGCACGACTCCGTTGAGCGCGCTTTACAAGGGGTAACCTTTCACGGACGATAGCCAGTTCCATTTGCCTTGTTAATATGTTGCAAATAAACTAAACTCGACTTGGTAGTTCAAGGGGAGGCAAGGGCGTCTGTGTTCCGATTAAGCAGTCAGGGCAGTTGGTCCTTTGTGAATCCTGTCAGGGGACACTCTGCCATCCTTTCGGAACTGCAAAGGGATGACCCTATTCCACATATGAGGAGCGATATAATTTTTCCTACGTATTGCTTCGACTGTACAGTTACGGTGAAGTATCCCACAAGGGAAGATTGGGAGCCAAGCGGCAGGCAACCTTTTGAGAGAGGAGGTCCAGTCTGGTACACAGACGACTCACTTACCGACGAAGGCTCCGGCGTTAGGGTCTGTGGGCCAAAAAAAGCTCTCCCTCTCTCATTGGAGGATACACTATGGCATTCCAAGCAGATATATGGGATTTTAGCTTGTGCCTTTCGTATTCACGAAATTCGGGGGCATTAAAAGCATTGATTGCTTGTAGGTTTACATCAAGGCTCGTTCTGCAATGTAGAAAAGTCTTGGACGATATTTCGGCAAGACATCAGGTGTCATTTATGTGGGTGCCGAGTCATGCTGTAGTTTACAGTAATGAAATCGTGGACGCGCTCGCAAGGCGAGGATCGAGGAATAATTTCCTGAAACCTGAGCCAGCTGCGGGGCTGGAAGCAGGTACCATTAGAAGGAAAACAGAAGTGAGATCGCGAAACTGAGTTTTTACCCTCCCACCCCTCGAGCGACAACCCACCGAGGTCGCAAACTTAGGTGAACTTTCAAGGGACCAATGTCTACCATCCCACCAAATTTCATTTCTTTCCGACCTTTTACGCTCAAAAGCCTTTTTAGGACAACGATTGACTAATATCGGTAGTAGGTAGCGATGTCGTCCTAAATATCGAATTTTTTTAATCCCAAATATGTTATTTAAAAAACGGAAGATAATAGTGATACGAGAAAAGTTATTCTCTTAGGAGAAAAACTGTTACATAACTTTATGATACCGTTCTTCGACTTAATACGCGATAAAATTCTGATTTTAGTAACAATCACAAACCACCCCCTAACTTTGGGGCACTGTAGAATGGAAACTATTGGTCGCACACGAAAAATGTAAAGACCAAAATTGTGAAGAATTTTATTCTCTCCATATATCGTTTGAGCCTTTTTTCGATAGCATCACGTACCACAACGGCGTTATTTGTCAAAAAGCGTCACAAAACAGTTTTCACCCCCCTCCCTCCCCAGCTTCGAGCGGCAACCCCCAAATGTCGTAAATTAAATCTTATCTTAATTAAACAATGCCGGGGTAGTATCATTTCCACTAAAAGTATGCACAAATACGATACTTTTCGCTACAGCACATATCGGTAGTAGATAGGGGTGTGTTTCCAAATGCCGTAATTTTTGTTTAAACCAAATGGGTGAGTTTAAGCAGCTACAGATAATAAAAAAATGAGAAGATGTCATTCATTTAGGGAAGCAAAAATGTTTCACGACTTTTTGATAAAGTTCTTCGCCTTAATCCACCCTTAAATTCTGATTTTAGTGAAAATCACAAACCAACCCCTAACATTGACGAAGTGTAGGATGGAAACTATTGGTCGCACACGAGAAATGTAAATACCAAAATTATGCAGAATTTTGTTCTCTCTATAGGTCATTTGAAGCTTTTTTTGATATCAGTTACCAAAACCGCGTTATTTTTCAAAAATCGTCGCGAAGCAGTTTTCATCCCCTCGTCCCTCGAGCGGCAACCCCCCGAGGTCACAAACTTAGGTGTAGGTTCAGGTGACCAATGTCCACCATACCACCAAATTTCATTTCTTTCGTTCCTTTTGCTGTCAAAAGCCTCTTTTTAACGATTTAGATTTGTGCGCAAAATAGTTCAATAATTGATAAAATGTAACAAGGCTCAGCGTATGCCTTCCAAACGACATTGACATGTTCTTTGTGCCGGTAAACGCATTGTGATAAAAATGGCTAAGACGCTCTATGTACACACTTTTTTAAAAGGCCTGTATAGGAAATCGTAAAACTTTGCAACAATATGACTAAAAGATGCTGTGAGCAACAATTTTCAGCATTTTAAAGCAAATAAAACACGACATAGTGTTTGCAGTATATTTATGTTTTCATCATTTTATTTGTTATTTTATTTATTTGTTATTTTCCAGAAGCTTATTGATCATTTGTTGTTGTTGTGTTTGGTATAGTTTTATAGCTATAGCTCAGATGCCTTAAGCTGAATGTTTTTCAGTTATGAAATTGTTATAGCTCATTTCTACAGGGTGAGTCAAGCTCAACGCCTCGGACTCTTGTGATCAAACGATACTACTTTTCGAAAAATCGACTTTGCAAGTGTGACTTTATGTATTACACATGGGACTTTAAGCGAACCGTTTAGGTGCAAATCACAATTTTGTGTATAGGTAGATGTCAGACAAAAATTGAATATCGCAGCTATTATAAATTCTAGAGGGCTGTGACTCTGCAGTGTTACTAAGCATGAAATGTGCAATTTGATAAGCTTTTTAATCAGTGTTTTTCAATTTCCCTACCTATAAACAAACTAGCAGGCCATGAAATATAAACAAAATCGTATCCAGATGGAAGAAAACAACTAACTTAGCAAAAAGATCCAGAAGAACTAGAGTAAAAGAACAAGATTATAAAAATTCCCTACAACAAATCAACTCTAACCAAAAACAACGGCGGTAACATCTCTAAGGTTAAAGACAGAAATGGATAATTTTTTCAGCCTATACTAGCGACTGCAATGTACTAGAGATTAAAAATTTCCAAAATCACTATACACTTTGAAATGAAAGCAAAATTTTCAGCGATCGTTGCCGTCAGTCTAATATGTTCAGAACGCAATTTCACATTTAATGGTATAAAACAGTAGTCATCTCAGCCAAAGTCAAAAGTAACGATACCTCTCACTGTCATACTTTAATTTTTTCAGTATCTATTAGCAAGATCGCAAAAAAGGAATACTGAGAAATCAGTATGCCAGGTAAATTATGTTTAATAATTTGAGCAGATTTTTAATTTATTCTTCATTTTCGGCGATCTTGCTTCTGGGTATTGAAGAATTTGCAGAACTCCAGTTAGAGGTATCGGTTACTATTTTTTTAAATCATTAAATGTGAAATTTTATTCTGAAGCTATTAAACTGCCACATTACGTGGTAGATTTCCTTTCATTTCAAAATTCGTAATGGTTTTGTGAATTGTCAATCTTTAGAATATTGCAGTAGCCGGTAGGCTGTGAAAAATACCAATTTCTGTCGTACTCCAGCTGCTTTTTGACCTTAGATGTGATATGTCTGTTATTTCTGGTTAGAATTGATTTGTTGTAAGTAATTTTTATAATTTTGTCCTTTTACTCTAGTTCGTCCATAACTATCTGCTGCTTGCGTCAAAATCCGTGCCTCTAGTGGCAAAAGCGAACGAGCCTTGTCGTTCCACCAAGGAGAGTTTACTGCTGGTAGTAGCGTTTTCTCTTTGGTTGCCGTTACCTTCGGGTACTAGATGGCGCACCGGCAGAATTCCTTCTGTCTACTCGCACTATCTGCTAAGTTAGTTGTTTTGTTCAGAGTCTTGTTCCATCTGAACAGTTTTTTGTTTATATTTCATGGCCTGTTAAGTTGCTTATAGGTAGGAAAATTGAAAAACACCGGTGTTATCGAAAATTTGAAATTAAATCAAAACTACCGGAGATTGATATTTACAACCGCATATCATTTGAAAGCTTATCAAATTGCTCATTTGATCGTATAAAAAAAGTTAAGCACTCCCATTTGAAAAAATCACGTTTGAAGTTTCCTTAATTGATCTACCGATTTCTCCAAGTACAAATGTAATTCGAACTCGACCGTCCAACATAAGCGGACACATTTTATGCTTAGTAACACGGCAACCTCACAGCCCTCTAAAATTTATAAAAGCTGCGATATTCAATTTCTTTCTGTTATCGAAAATTTGAAATTAAATCAAAACTACCGGAGATTGATATTTACAACCGCATATCGTTAGAAAGCTTATCAAATTGCACATTTGATCGTATAAAAAAGTTAAGCTCACCCATTTGAAAAAATCAAGTTACCTTTGATTGAAGTTATCTTAATTGATCTACCGATTTCTCCAAGTACAAATGTAATTCGAACTCGACCGTCCAACATAAGCTGACACATTTTATGCTTAGTAACACGGCAACGTCACAGCCCTCTAAGATTTATAAAAGCTGCGATATTCAATTTTTTTCTGACATCTACCTATACCCAAAATTGTGGTTTGCACCTAAACGGTTCTCTTGAAGTCCCATGTGTGATACATAAAGTTACACTAAAATTCACCCCGGAATCTAAATATGCAATAATATACAGGGTATTCCATTTAAAAAAAAACATAACTTTGAAATGTCACGCTTTTATTAGATACGCTCTATAAAAGTCATTATTTTTAAAATGTAGTCCAACTCGACCTACATACACTCGCAAAGTCAATTTTTCGAAAAGTGGTATCGTTTGGTCACAAGAGTCCGAGGCATTGAGCTTGACTCACCCTATAGAATTACTGGATTATTTGTTGTACTCTGATCTCTTTAGTAGCTTACTAGGATTATTTTTTAAGTAATAACTTTCTAACATCTTAAAATGAAATTACTAAATGACTCTTTTGATACTTTGTCATAGAATAGATCACAAGTGACATGTCAACAAATAGAAATATAAAAATTACAAATAAGTACATAAAATAATTAAAACCTATAATTTGAAAAATCTTGCACAGAACAAAAAGAACCCTATGGAAGGGACCTCAGCTCATTTTTAAATATGTATTATATGATGTGATTTCCTTTATATCCTATGGTAGATGTTTGAACAAATTAATACAGTTTGTTAAAAAAATGCTGATTTTTCCGATGTTGTAGATTTATGTTTAGGTATAAGCTTAGCATAGTAACACTGATTTATATTTTTCATCGTTTTTTATTTATCCATTTAGTGTGTAATTCTTCGATATACCTGGTAGAAGAAAATATCAAATACAAGAGTTATTTGGTTGCTTAAGGCGCATATTCTAAAAATATTTTGAAATATACGGGGTGTTGGAGGAGAGCAGGATAGTGATCAACTTGATTTTTTTATATGGAACTATAACTTTTTTTTAATTCTTCTAGTTTCCATCATTGATCTCTATTTAACCCTAAAATATTTTTGGGATCGGTTGCGACATTGCCAAGTTATAATTTATTTTCTATTAATTTCTGGATTTACAAGGTCGCAAGTAATACGTCCAAACTGATATATTCCTTTAACTTTTCCCAACAATATTATACAGCGAGTTACTTGAAAGTTAAATGGATTTTATTTTGGATTATTATCTTGACTTGTAATTTTTTTTTCGAGTATGCCACGTTGCCAAGTATAAAATATTTTTCCAAAATTTCAAACAAACATATCCACGATTTTTATTAGTATAGTAGTAGTAGTGTATATTTTATTTAACAACAACAAATACTACCTAGCAATGGTTTGAACAAGTTTTATTTGGTGTCCCTAAAATAAAACCGTTTTCCATAAGATTATACAATGGAACATCAATGGTTGCGCACTACATTACCCGGAATTAAAAACCATGTTACTAGACATAAATCCCTTCAGTGTCTGCCTCCAGGAGACACACTTTACACCTTCCACAGAATTCAATCTCCGTGGCTTCAACTGTATCAGAAAAGACATAATTCCACGCCAAAGAGCGTGATGGTGTAGCAATTTTCATCAAAGGTTTCTTTCCATATTCAGTACTTGAAATAGATTCAGAATTACAAGTAGTCGCTATACAGATTCATTCGACAATGAAAGTTACCTTGTGCAACATATTCCTTCCTGATCCGCACTGGACGTATAACGAGTTAAAATCTGTTTGAGGGCAATTCCCAACTCCTTTCTTTTTGTTGGGAGATTTTAACGCACACAATCCCATTTGGGGATCCGAAAGGCTAAATGTAGACTAGTTGAAGAGTTAATATCAGAATCCAACTTAGGTCTTCTTAATACAGAGGAAGGTACTTATATATAAACTCCAGATCGTCTAGTCTAGGTGCAATAGATTTATCTTTGTGTAGTGCAAATATTGCTCACCTTTTTGAATGGAATGCACTAGGTGTTCATGCGAATGATCATATCCCTATAGTAATTCAATATTCTGTCCCTAACGTATAACTAGCATCACCAGAGAGGTGGAGTATTAAAAGAGCACACTGGAATAGTTTTCGTGACAAATTTCGACCGAATTTCACGGAGCAGTCCATCGACTCATATTATTACCGCGGCATCCGAAAGCATCCCAAAAACGAGGTCTCACTCCGGAGGAAGAATACTCCCATGGCGGAACCATGAAATTGCAGATGCTATTGTTGAAAAGAAATATCTATTTAATATATTTAAGAGACACACTACTACCCAAAACCTCATTGAATTTAAACAAGCTCGAGCCAAACCACGAAGACTTGTGTTAGAGGGAAAAAGAAAGTCGTTAGAAGATTATGTCTCCAGTATCAATATCGACACCTCTCCAACTCAAGTGTCGAGAAAAATAAGAACAATTGTAGGAAAGTCGTTTACTAGGCCCTTCCCGGTGTTAATGGTAGCCAACCGAGAAATAACTGACAAACGAAATTTCAAACACCTTGGGCGAGCACTTTAAGGGGGTAAGCTCAAATGATAATTGACCAGTCGTGCCTCCGTTTCAAAGAAGAAATTGAGAGTCGGTCCCTAGATTTTCTGGAAAACACTACCTCAGAATGTAATCTCCCATTCACAATTCCATATCTCTGTATTACACAAACCTAAGCTCACTGATTGCTAAATTCGATGAATTTGCCCTAGATATAGCCAACAAACATCCTGATGTTATGTTTATTACTGAAACTTGGCTAACACCGAACACGCCAGATGCCTTGATAAACATTCCTAACTATACCATATACAGAAAAGATCGTTCTGCCAGGAAAGACGATGGTCAAGTGCAGAGGGGAGGTGGAGTTTGCATCTACATTAAAAACACCATACAGGGTCATCATTTAAAATCTAGGGTGAAAAATGAAAGTGCAGATAACACCATCGACATCGGGATCGATTCCTTATGGGTAAATATAAAAGTGGATACTGTTGAGCTGCTTCTGGGGTGCATTTATCGACCTCCAAAATGTTCTGTGGAAGATAGCAGGAGGCTCTTAGATATATTGCATGGGTTGAGTGATGAACTACATTCGACTATAGTGTTTGGTGACTTTAATTTTCCCGAAATTGACTGGTCTATGAGTCGATTGTCAACACATGATCAAATGGCAGAGGAATTTTTAGACACTTACCTGGTATCCAGCTTACACCAGATCATTGATTTCAACACTAGATACAGAGAGGGAGACCGACCATCGTTGCTTGATCTTTGTCTAGTGTCAGATGAGAGGTTAGTAACAAATATTCATACTTCGCCACAAGTCGGAAAAAGTGATCATATTGTTATAGAAGTGACAATTCAGCTGGTATTCTCACCCATAACTAAATGTCAAACAGCCCACAAGAACTATTGGAGAGCAGATTATGCTTCTATAAAACTTTTTCTTCAGGATCGGAATTCCAACGTAAATACCTCGTACTATGAAGACTTCTCCGCAGCAATCACTGAAATTTCTGACAGACATGTTCCGATGCGAGTGGAAAGAAAATCATATCTTAAGCCATGGATCACAAGGGCACACATGAAGCAAATAAACCATAAGAGATTCTTATGGCATAAATATCGAAGAACGAATAAACCCTGTGATTTTATATGTTATAATGCATACAAAAACCATGTCACAGGTATTTTAAGACAGGCTAGAACAGAATATGAAGACAAATTGTTGGATCAGGGCCCCAAAAGATTTTACCAGTATATCAATAGTTCTCTAAACTCAAGATTACAGGGCTTTGTGCTTAAAGATTCTAGTGATGAGTTACAGTCAGATCCATTCCAGGTGGCAGAAATTTTTGCCAATCAATTTAATAAGGTATTTGTGCATGAAAATATAGCTAGACTTCCTGATCTGCCAGCTGGGAGTCACTCAGTCCCTACAATTGAGAATATTCACTTCACTCCAGAGAAAGTTGAAAGGGTGCTAAATGGGCTTAAACTATCTGCTAGTCCTGGACCAGACAATGTCTCACCAATACTGCTCAAGAACTGTGCATCTGCATTGAGTGACATGCTCTGTAAGGTTATGTCCAAATCACTTTCCAACAGCATACTTCCAGATACCTGGAGGAATGCAGTGATCATTCCAATATACAAGAAGGGAGACAAGCACCTTGCGGAGAACTACAGACCCATCAGTCTGACAGCGATTCCATGTAAGTGCATTGAAAAGATAATAGCTGCAGAAATTACAGACTTCTTCATGACCCAACATAAGGCCCAACACCATAATCAACATGGTTTTCTCCAAGGGCGCTCAGTCACAACTAAACTTCTGGCTAACCTTGAGTTATGGACACAGGCGCTGGACAATCACTATCCAATTGATGTAATATACCTAGATTTTGAAAAGGCTTTTGACACTGCCCCAATAGAGAGGCTCTTATACAAACTTGAACATTTTGGCATTAGGGGACAATTACTTAAATGGATCAGGGCCTATTTGTCTGACAGGAGTTTTCAGGTGAGGATTAGTGGTGTACTTTCAAATAAATATCAGGCAGTTAGTGGTGTTCCTCAAGGATCTGTTTTGGGCCCACTTCTGTTTATCATATATGTCTCAGATCTAGCTGATAACATGTCATGTAGAACCAGTATGTATGCAGATGACACCAAGATCTTTGGTGATCCCTCAATCCAACATGGGGACCTGATTGAAGATCTTAGTCATTTAGAGAGCTGGACTGAGAAATGGTTGCTTCGTCTCAATGTCGCCAAGTGTGCAGTACTTCATGTGGGGTATAACAACCCTAGGCTCAATTACCACATTAAGGACAGTGAGCTGACAAAAGTGAATGAGCAAATGGACCTGGGTGTGAGTATCTCAAGTGATCTTAAGTGGGAGGGACATGTGAATGCTATTGTCAAAAGGGCTAATTCTACGATCTACTTGATAAGGCGTTGTTTCAAAGACATCACACCAAAACACTTCCTCAAGGTGTATAAAACATATGTACGGCCAATCTTAGAGCATGCTGTCATGGCCTGGTGTCCATATCTTCGGAAAGACAACGACCTTCTTGAACGTGTCCAAAGGAAAGCAACTAAAATTCCGCGAGTACTGAAAAACCATTCATATTCAGATCGCCTGAGAATCCTTAACTTGACCACTTTGGAGGAACGTAGGACGAGAGGCCAGTTGATTGAAACTTATAAAATCATTCATGGACATTATTCCTGTGATATTAACTTCTTCCACCAAAGTAACAACCTACATCTGCGAGGACACTCACTCAAGTTATCGTCTGAATTATGCCACCGACTTGGCAGGAAGAATTTTATCACCAATCGCATAGTTTCCGAGTGGAATAGACTACCAGAGGAAGTGGTGACTGCTCCTTCAGTTAATGTTTTTAAAAATAGACTGGATGCTTTTCTGTGCAGCAGAGATACTTTTTAATCGATTTATATAGTGTAATGCGAAATTTTGTGACCATTATGTGATGGCAGTTTACCGGCTTTTGCCGCCTACTGTCTTTTCTGATAATAACAATAATAATAATAATTCACATCTTCCAAACTGGAACAAGTATTGGGGGAATCTAACAATTCAGCTCCTGGACCTGATACTGTTCAATACGAAATGATTTGTAATTTATCTGGAACTGGTAGGGAAGCTATCCTTACACTTTTCAAGTGGATGGAATTTTTGTATGGTGCCCAGGTCACCTTAAGATACCTGGTAACGAACTGGCAGATCATGCTGCTCATGAAGCCATAACTCTTGGAACCTATGATGATAAACTTTTAATGGACGATTTTAAGACATTTATTAAAATGCAATGTCAACACTTATAGGAAAGAGAATGTGAGCACAATATAAATCCCACAAGTGTCCCATCAAATTAAATCGAAGAGACCATTTCAATGGAAGAGACCAAGTCTGCCTTACCCATGTATGTCGTGGTATACATAGTTAGTAACATCCAAAATAATATTCATTTAACATTGAAGTAACTTGCTGCATAGTAGTGTTGAGAAAAGTTAAAGGAATATAATAGTTTGGACCTATTAATTGCAACCTTGCAAATCCGGATATTAATAGAAAATAAATTATAACTCGGCAACATTGCAACCAATCCCAAAAATATCTTAGGTTAAATAGAGATCAATGATGAACTAGAGGAATTAAAAAAAATTATGATCCATTTAAAAAAATCAAGTTGATCACTATCCTGCTTTCCTGCAACACCCTGTATATTTCAAAATATTTTTAGGATATGCATCTCGAGCAACCAAATAACTTTAGTATTTGACATTTTCTGCCAGGTATACCTCGAGAGATATCGAAGAATTATTCACTAAATGGAGACCCTGTATATAGTTGGACATTTGTATATTGTATTTGTGTTTTTACCAAAGAAACATCAAAACTTAGAACTGTGGGGGTTAAGTGTAAGAATAGCTACCACCATAGTCATGTGACGTCCGATTCAAAATTTTTAATGGGACACCCTATATATTTGTGACTTTTTGTGTTCTAAAGTGTCTAAAGTCTAAAGTGATTAATTCAAGAGCTACAGGTACTTAAAGGATGGTACCACTACCATTGATTATAACATGTGCCCCTACAGTTAAATTACTTTGGTAATCTTTCATAATGGTAGTGGTACCTGTAGCTCTTGAATGAATCACTTTAGACTCCAAGTGTGTGAGTTTGTTGGAATTGTTTTATCAGGAGGAACACAAAAAGTCACAAATATACAGTCCCATTAAAATTTTAGAATCGGACGTCACGTGACCAAAACCAAATACCTCATTGAATGACACAATAATAAGAGAATATACTATAATTGCTCTAAATTATACCCCCAAAGTTATAATTTGCTACTACTGCCCAGTTCCGATTTATTGCTTGTCTTAATCGTCTTGGGACACCCTGTATGTAAAAAAAAATTATATAGTTAAATTAAAGATAGCCATGAACATTTTATTTTGGCAAGCCTGTTGATGAGAGTTTAGGAGCATAATTTAATCGACAAATATAATTTTCACATGGTAAACAGATTAGTGTAGATCAACCTAAATATGGGATCATCAGGTATCAAGTTTTGTGTCATGAATGAAGTATTCCATACAAAAATAAGTCCATAAAGCTCTCAAGTGATGTTCAATAATAAAGATTATATATGAACATAAATAAAAGGTTCATCAAAGGCATTGACACCCTTTATTTTCTCCAAAATTGATCTATTCCATAACCATAATTCACACCTTGTATATGACAGAACTCAAAAAAAAAAAGGGGGAAATCTGAACCACCTTAGTCCCCCACCTTAAACCACCAGTCCCAAAACTGGGAAAACTGTAGGGGTATATTTGTGCAGTTTCATGTTTTATTTTCATTTCAATAATTTCGATCAAATTAGACATTTCACCTTTTGAAATGAACAGATACATAGAGGCGACATTAAGTTACCGACATCGGCCTATATATAAGGACCGAGAATAAATGAACATGAGAATATGTTAAAACGTTCTGTGTGAATCCGGTCGATCAAATTTTGTTATGCCAAATCGCAAAATACCTACTTTATCTATAAAAACAGAAACACATGCATGTCAACTTACCTACAATATTTTGGCTCAGGCATATTAAGTTAGTAAAAACAAATAGCAGGGTCCGAGGTAATGGCCTCATTTTGTTGAAATTTTACAATATAGTCACCGCACTCACTGAACACATGCAAATCCGGGGTATTTATAAAAATTTTATTAAAAAACAGGCTGCCATTATATCGACAGTACTTTAATTACTTAATTGTTTACACTTCACTTGGTCATCGTGATAACAGTTAAAGGTGAGAAACGTTAGAAATATGCCCACTATATGTATTAAATAAATCAGCAATCGATGCGCGAATAGGAAAAACAGAAAGAACCATCTAATAAAATAAAACTAAAATTTATGCATAGGAAAACTCGACCATGTCAATTTTTGCTTTTTGTCTCTAACATATCTCTAATCGGAAGGTAGGCCCAGCGTTGCCACACGTTGTCTGAAACTTTCTTCACTTGGCTGCGATTTCCATTCTACGAGGTCTAACAGAGATTTTTTATTTTTAGGTGGATATTATAGGCAACGATTTATTGGACCAAAAAGTTTATCGAAGTTATTGTTAAATAAAGTGCGAAGAAATTGTTTTCAGTTTTTTTTTTAATCCGATCCTACCATCCTACGCACGGTTATAGAGCACATACAGGATGAATTTTTAGTATCGGCTCGGTGGATAACTCCACTACTGTAGAAGATGGCGAAAAAAGTTGTATATAAAAGTTCTAGCCACGTATATGCTCCTTGCTCAGAAAATATTTAGATTTATACAGGGTGGTCCATAACTACGTGGTGATGCAAACATCGAATTTTTTAAATGAGATACCCTATATATATTATTCCTTATTAAAATTCTACTAATGATTTCCGTTCTTCCAATGTAGGGTACCTATATCAAAAAGTGGTGAATCAAAAATCATTTTTTTACTCGGATGGATAAAGAATATCTTCTAGCTTTAAAATCGGCTATAAAAAAGCCCGCGACGCATATTCGTGTACAGGGTGATGTAAAATGCAAAATCTAGTTTTTCTCTCTTTTTTTTAGCTGTAACCCCCTGAGGTTTTGAATAACATTTTTTTTTGTCATAAATGGAAAGATCATTTATAAGTTTTATAACAAAACTGTTTTTGTTTTCTTTTTTCGCAATAATTCAAAAGTGATATCAAAATAAAAATGAGTTTTTGATCGAGTACCGAAAACACGCCGACGCCTCCCAAACCCGTGTGACGTCACCATGGCGTCCTACTCCGATACTAGATTCTAGACTCCCAACCAATCGCAAAAATACTGCTGCTGCTTGCTGGTAACTAGTGTATATTTTTTGGAACATAGACTATGAATGAAGTTTGCAGCTCGAGACTAAGTCTACGATCGAAATAAATATATTTTTGAATGTTTGAAGTCAGTACAGATTCCAGTAAGTAAGTACCTAATCAAATATGTTTCGTTGAAAAGATCTCCTCTTAAACGATGGCCCATCAGTGGTTAGGAAGTCCGGTGGTGGATCTCAGGGTCTCGGAAACTGATGGATGTAGGTACAATAAGTGCTATACAAAGATGAAAGGGCATATTAAAAGCAATTCTTTGGTATAATAAAATATGGGGGGCTACATTTAAAAAAAAAAGAGAAAATCTGGCTTTTGCATCCTATATCACCCTGTATACGAATATGCGTCGCTGGTTTTTTTATAGCCGATTAAAAAAAGGATATTTTCAATCTTTGCATGTAAAAAAAAAATAATTTTTGATTCATTACTTTTTGATATACAGTACGTTCGTTTGACAGCGATTTGGATATAAAAATGGTCATAACTTTTGAAATACCCTGTATAATGTTATAATACCTTATATTGTTAGAAGAGAAATTATTAGTAGAATTTAAAAATGGGATAATATATAGGGCGTCTCATTTAGAAAAATATATGTTTGCATCATCACGTAGTTATGTGTATACGTATAAATCAAAATATTTTCTGAGCAAGCAGCATATCCGTGGCTACAACTTTTATGTACAACTTCTTTCGCTATCTTCTACAGTAGTAGAGTTATCGACCGAGCCTGTACTAAAAACTCACTCTGTATATAGTATAATACTACAATTTAATAAGATAAAATAGAAATTATGTAAATAGGTATAAGACAAGTAGATACATCGCGGTTATACAATTTTTGCCCAAAAGCTGGCTATGTTTTAGATTAGATTAGATTAGATTTATTTGTCAAATAGATCAAAAGATATATGACACGTCACAAAAAAAGAATATAAGCACGTTATAGAACACAAACAAACACATAAGTATATGGACAGTATAAAACATCTAGACCTAGAGATGGTAGGCTCTAAACAAACTTATATACTATAAACATAAATAACTGTAATAAGAAACAAACTAACAGACATAAGTATAAAGACGTCTAAACTCAGGTAAGGTTGGAACCGAAATACTCTTCAGTACTATAGAAGATATTTTCTATAAGTATTCTCCTAATAGTGCATTTAAATTGGTTCATTGACAGACACTTATACTTTGAGGGCAAGTGGTTATATATTTTAATGCACTGGTATGCAGGACTTCTTTGAAATGTTGCTGTGCGATGCCTAGGTATTTTTAATACAGTAGTATTTCTTGTCGTATGTGAGCTATTGCTGCCTAATGTTTCAAATTCGGTCTTGTTCTTATGGGCGTAGAGTAAACATTGATAAATGAATATGCTTGGCAAGGTCATAATATTCAGTGCTTTATAAGCATCTTTGCATGATGCTCTTTGAGGAAGTTTTTTGATTATCCTCAGTGCCCTTTTCTGCAATATAAACACTCTTTGGCTGTCACTTGCAATGCCCCAGCATATCAGACCATAAGATATAAGTGAATGTATCTGTGCAAAATAAAAGTTCCTTGATACTGCCTCACACACATACTTACTTAAGTGCCTTAATGCACAGCACAGTTTTGATATTTTATTACAAACACTGTCAATATGATGAGCCCATTTTAAAGTGTTGTCGATATTTAAACCTAAAAATTTGTAGTGCGACTCTACAGCAATTTGAACATTATCGACGGTTATTTGAGGTATGTCCACGTTACTATCTTTGAAGTAATGTACAGCTACTGTTTTCTTTTTGTTCAGTACTAATTTATTGGTTTTAAACCACTTCTCAAGGCTGTCAGTGATATTTTGAGTTTGATCCAGTAGTATGTTCGTGTTTTCAGAGTATGTCAATAGGCTGATATCATCTGCAAACAAAACTACTTTGCCAGGGTTCACATAGTCAACCAAATCATTTATATATGTAATAAATAATAATGGTCCAAGAACAGAACCCTGTGGAATACCAAAATTGATCTGTAGAGTATCGGATAATTTTCCTTCCATTTCAACACAGTGCTGCCTGTTTGATAGATAACTCTCAAACCACTGTAATGGAATTCCACGTATTCCATAACAATCTAACTTATAGCACAGTATATCATGATCTACAAGATCGAAGGCCTTACTAAGATCTATAAATAGGCCATGCGCTTTCATGCCGCAGTCCAATTGGCTAAATAGTACATTCAGGTAATCTACCACTGCATCTACTGTACATTTCCCTTTCTGAAAGCCAAATTGATGTGGCGTTAATATATGACAGTCTATAAAGAATGATGTTAATCTTTCAGCTACTATCTTTTCTAAGATCTTTGAAAACGGTGAGAGAAGCGATATCGGTCTGTAATTTTCTACTAGATGTGTGCTGCCGTTTTTGTGAATCGGTATAATTTTTGCCGTCTTGAGTCGTTCTGGGAACTGACCAGTAGAAAGTGAGCAGTTAAATATATCTTCTAGTGGTGCAGTGATGGTATCTGATACGTGTTTCAATAGATTTGACGAAATCCCATCAATCCCAGTGGAAGCTGATGGTTTCATAGCTTTTATTAGGTCTAGTATTTCATTTTGATTTGTAGGTTTGAAGTATGCAGTCTTATGGTTTCTTATTCGGGGCAGGAGTGTTGTACCACCCGCGTTATTTCCGTTATCACGCATATTTGTAGCAAGTTGATTAAAGTAGTTGTTAAACTCATTACTTTTGCCTATCGGGTCTTTTCGGCAATTATCTGATGATCGTGTCTGCGCATGCTTGTCTGTTGTCACCGTGTTATTAATTATTTGCCATGCGGTTTTGGATTTGTTTCTGGACTTCAACAATATTTCATTATTATATAGCCGTTTTGCTGCTTGAAGTACTTTGTAATAAATTGATTTATATTTCTTATAATAATTTTTTATTTCCTGAGTGCCAACTTTGCTTAACCTATACAAATCTTTAAGTCTAGTTGCTGAGACCAAAATACCTCTAGTTATCCAAGGCTTTCTTCTATTAATATCTCTGCTTTTCTTGAGTGGAAAGCAAGTTTCAAAATGGAACGAAAATGTAGCAAAAAAAGCTTCAAATTTATCATTCAAGTTGTCAGCAGAATATACATCATTCCAATGTTCAACCGCTAAGTAATTTCTGAGCTTAGTAATGTTTTCAGATGTTATCATTCTATATTCTCTGGTTGTCGCGACTTCAATTCCTGTTATAAACTTCAGAGATAGTATTTGGGCAGTATGATCACTTAAGGTAGAATCTATAACTTCAACAAAATAATCGAACTTGTTAGTGGATATGCCTATGTTGTCAATACAGCTTTTTATTGTGTTACATATCCTAGTTGGTTCCCTAACAGTTAAATCTATGTTGAATATGTTCAGTATGTCCCTTAATTTACAGGAGTCGCCGGTTGGCTGTAGGGTATTAATGTTTAAGTCTCCACATAGGATTATGGTTCCAAGCTTACCTGGTTTTTCCAAACACATTAAACAGTTATATAAAGATTCTAAGAATCCATCTACGGAACTGTCTGGACTTCTATAAATACTTAGGATGATGACTTTTTCTCCACCAATATTGCATTTCACAGCGCTGCACTCGAACTGTTTGTCAACACAAAATTGTTTAACCTCTCCAACTTCTTCGCTTTGGATGTTCCTTTTAAGCAGGATCGCTGTTCCACCACATTTGTAGTTTACTCTGCAATATACGCTTGCCCATTTGTAGCCTGGTATATTCAAGGTTCCTGCATTATCTTATGTCAACGGCGTTCGGTCAACATCAGGTCTTCAGAGCTGCTGGGGTTCACCACAATCGCAAAGAGTTTCGGCTCAGCCGGCTGGCAGATAGCTCCCCCTTGCCCATGCAAATGTGAAGTCAATCTTTATGGTGACGACACTCCCCTTGCAGCTCAGTCATAGTCTGGTGACCTAATCCGCGATAGGCTGCATGGTGCAATGGAAGAAGTATTGAAGTGGGCGAATTGGTGGCTGATTAAAATTAAGCATTCCAAAACGCCGGCATTCTATTGTACGAAGAACGTCGTGGTGCCCCTACCCCCCTACTGATGAGGTCTCACTGGAAGACATACCATAGGAAAATTCTGTCAAGTATATTGGTGTCATTCTTGTCAAAGGGATGATCTGGCGGTATTACAATGAGGCGTTGAAAACAAAATTCCAAATTACGTTCCGTCAGCTGTACCTGCTGTTGTGTCGACATTCAAAATGAAATGTGATCAACAAGATTCAGCTTTATAAAATGGTAATACGACCGGCAATTGCTTACGCATTTGGCTCTTGGTGTTTCCTTGCCAAAACGCACTTGCGAGGTTTACTACATACACTGAGTTCATGTAACACTTTCACAGATCAAGTCAAAGTGGAACCGATCTACAATAACTGAATATAATTTTAATATAAATGATAAACGAATAAAAAACTTGACGATTATACAGGGTGGGCCAATAGTGCGTGGACGGAATATTGTGGGCTTACTAGAAAATATTTGAAAAATCTGTCACTTGATCATGGTAGGGACCCTTCTGAGCTATAACGTGACAATATTTTCACTTAAATTTTGAGGTTTATACAGGGTGATTCATATCAAACTTACATTTTTTTGAATAGAACCCCTATATATTATTGCAATTTGGATTCCTTGGTTAATTCTAGTGTGATTTTATGTATCACACATGTAACTTTAAACGAATCGTTTAGGCGCAAATCACCATTTTTGGGATAAGTAGGTATCAGAAAAAAATTGAATATCGCAGCGATGATAGAACTTAGAAGGCCGTGATTCTGTGGTACGACTAAGCATGAAATGCGTCACCTCAGGTCATATGACTAAATTTGAATTCTATTTGTACTTGGAGAAATCAGTAGATTAATTAAGGAAACTTCAATCACAAATAACATGATTTTTTCAAATAGGAATGCCTATTTTGGTTTAAAAAATCAAATGTAAAATTTGATTACCTTTCTAATGATATAGCATTCTCGATATCAATCTTTTTTGGTAATCATTTTATTTCAAATTTTCAGTCAAATCGGTGTTTTTCAACTTTCTTGCGTGCAAGCAACCCAGCAGGCCATGAAAAATAAACAAAAGCCAGTTAATATAGAAGAAACCAACTAACTTAGTAGAAACATGCAAACTTACTAGAGTAACGAGGCAAGATTATGAAAATTCCTTGCAACATATTAACTCTAACCAGAAACAATAGCGGTGACAAGAACGCTCATTTTTCACAGCCTACTAGCTATTAGCCAATTTCCAAAGTCAGTAAAAAAATATTTAATGAAAGGAAAACTACTAGTGATTGTTGCTGGCCGTAGAATATCTATGTCTTCTGAATAAATTTTCACATTTAATGCTATAAAAATGTAGCCATTCCCATAAGTCAAAAGTAATGGTACCTCTGACTGGAACCCTTCAAATTCTTCAGTAGGTACTTCTACTTATTAGCAGAATCGCGGAAAATAAAACTTGAATTGCAGTCTGGTTTGAATTGTAAAACGTAATTTAGTTTGTAGAAAACTACATGAAATAAACACAATTACAACATAGCGTAATAAAAAAATTCTAGCAATTATTTCAATAGATGTTCAGAATCCTCCAGTTAGAGACATCTTCCCTTAATTTAACTAAACGGAAATGACTAATTGTTTCATCCCATTAAATGTGAAATTTCATTCTAAACATGTTAGATTGTAAGCAAAAGTCGCTGGTAGTTTTCCTTTTTGTTTCAATTTTTTTATCGTTTTGGGAAGCTATCAAGCTTTAGTAGGCCCCAATAGCTAGTAGGCTGTGAAAAACAAACACTTCTGTTATACCCCAGCTACTCGTTGACAATGTTGACATTAGATATCTTGCCGCTGTTGTGTACTGTTAGAGCTAATATTATGTTGTAAGGAATTTTCATAATCTTGCCTCGTTACTCTAGTTAGTTTGCATCTTTCTACTAAGTTAGTTGATTTATTCCATATTAACGGGCTTTTGTTTATTTTTCATAGCCTGCTAGGTTGCTTGCACGCAGGAAAATTGAAAAACACCGATTTGACTGAAAATTTGAAATAAAATGAAAACCAAAAAAGATTGATATCGAGAATTCTATACCGTTAGAAAGGTAATTAAATTCTACATTTGATTCTTTAAACTAAAATAGGCATTCCCACTTGAAAAAATCTAGTTATCTGTGATTTCGTTAATCAATCTACTGATTTCTCCAAGTACAAAAAGAATTCAAATTTAGTCGTCTGATCTAAGGTGACGCATTTCAAGCTTAGTCCGCTTAGTCGTACCGCAAAGTCACGGCGTTCTAAGTTTTATAATCGCTCCGATATTCAATTTTTTTTCTGATACCTACTTATACCAAAAATAGTGATTTGCACCTAAACGGTTTGTTTAAAGTTCCATGTGTGATACATTAAGTTACACTAGAATTGACCAAGGAATCTAAATATGCAATAATATATAGAGGGTTCCATTCTAAAAAATGTTTGATATGAATCACCCTGTATAAACGTCAAAATTTAAGTGAAAATATTTTTAGTTTATAGCCCTCAAGGTTCCCTACCGTGATCAAGTGACAGGTTTCTAAAATTTATTTTAGTAAGCCGACAATCCTCCGTTCACGCACTATTGGCCCACCCTGTATAAATAAATTCAGCTTATTTATACTACAAGAGTATGGCTGTATGGCGCGTTCTTACAAAACCTAAGGACACGCCACGCGACCTCACTATGGCAGTCGTATATTGCATTAGGGTTGATCCAATATGACCTAGATCATACAACAAAAGGATAAAACGAGTAGAAAAACCTGTATTCTAATACGAAGATACGAAATCGTGGCATACAGGACTCGTTACTTTAGTTATTTTTCAGATACGTATGTTCAAGAGTTTATACATTAAACGGTTGACCACGCTACTTTTGACTTAGTTTACTTATTTTTTAGAACATTATTGAGATCGGCAATTGTATTTAGGAGGTATTTATAATACAAAGATGGATATTTTTTAAAAAACAATATGTTTGAAGACATTTCTTCGAAAACAAGGACAGCAAAACAAACAAAACTGATAAAACAAAAATCAAATCATAACTAAAACCCACTTAAACCACCACTATCGATAATGTGTTTCTGTATGTGTTGTGTATCCTGAATAATGTGTCCCAATCCCGGTCCAATACCCTCTGGTGCAGTCCTGGGATTTGCTAGTTGCGGACGGCGTGGCGTGATTGTGCGACTGTTAGCGCGGAGTCAGGCAGGCCTGTGTGTCAGTCTCTGGAGTAACGGGAGCAAAAGTAGCGAAAGTAACGAGTCTGTCCGAACTGGAGGACTCGTTACCTTTAGTTACTCATTATCATTAGTAACGATTACTTTGTAATAGTTACTTGATTTGTTTTACATCACTAATGTGATGTTTATTGTATGAAGCAAATCTATTATTACTACTTTTTTGCTACTTATTGCTCATTGCCAATGAACATTATTATTATTTTTTTACATCTGACAGTTTGAATTTACAAACTACTGCTGGAAATGGCCTAGATAGGCCTTTGTTTGTGTGGTTGCTTATTGTTGAAAACCCCCTATATTCGCTTCCGGAATTTAAAGATTTTTCTATTGATAGGCGGCAACACAGTACGTCATCTGTGACCTGAGCGTCAACTTCATTTTCAATTAAAATGACAACATGGTACTGTCAAAAACGTCAACATCCGTTTGTTGTTTTCTTGGCAAGTGAAGATCACAAAGGTTGTTTGGATTTTTGAAGGTATTTTGTTTTTTGTGCTATTTTTTGGAAATCAAATCCCCGTATTCATTACAGAAGCTCAGTGAATGTAAGCGAAATCTAAACTACATAGCTATAACCATGGAGAACAAGCCAGTGTTGTGGGATAAAGGTACAGCAAATGTGCAGTCTGCTATAAGGCTGCCAAAAAGTGCTCCTGACGTTGTTCTCAAAACAGAAAATGCAGACGTTGTTAAAGAAGCAGATAGTAAAAAGGATATGAATGATATTGTTGCTAAATCCTCGCTAAAAGCTGATGCTCCAGAATGGTTCCCCAACAACAGCATAATGACAAAGAAAGTGGATAATGTCTCACACAGCCTGCAGAACAGGCTCAAGATACACAAAAGAAATGGCAGTGATTCAGATCATTCACAAAATGATTGGGGGCCAGCAGTTGATGATATCAAACGATTGAAACAGATCATAACCACATTGTCAAGAGATCCAGGCCAGTTCGATAACCTATTGGATCTGTTTATGGAGACTCTTGTACCATACTTTCAAGATTTAATGACCCTCTCTACTGTGGCGAAAATTCTAGTTGAAGAAGTAAGTGACACGCTTAAATCAATTCATAAATAATTTTACTGACATTTGGATAGCATTAGTGTTTTATATTATGCCTATTTGTTACATCAGGGATGAAATTAAATATGAATTCTTGCTTCTTAGAGTTTTAGATGGTATGTATAATCACATTTATTTTTTAAAAGTAACGGAACTATAAAAATATTGTTGCTTAAAATTGTTAGAAATCAATGTCATTTAATTGAAAATACTTGTGTCACATTCCAATGCATGGAAAAACAATTTTATATGAAACCAACAATTATTTCATCTAATTTTCATTATTATAGTTATTATACATCATTATTATTTTTAAAAGGTATTATAACAAACATATTGTGTAACATCAGCTATGTGCATAGGCCTGGAATTTAGTGCATCAATTTGGTTAACATATGGGATAGTAATAACTGATCTTAACACATGCAACAACAATATTTTTGAGTTGTTCTCATTATGTTATGCACTTTCTATATTATTTTTACCTTTGTTTTGGAACAAATTAATGAAACTGAGTTTATGAAGGAGGTAAAGCAAATTGTTTAACCAAATTGGGGGATCTGACAAGAGGCATAAGATATTTTAAAAGGGACACATGGGATAAGTAGGTCACCAAAGCAAGGTTAGAATCTTATTGCAATTATGGTAAGACTTCGTTTTAGCAGAAACTGAAATGGGGTCAAAGGTGGTGTCAAATGACTCTGTTTGACGTCCTAAATCGAACAAGACCGCTCCCAGACCACTGACAATAGATCCACTGAAAGACTGGACACTCTGTGTATGAAAATTTGGCATGGCATTTTTGACTGACATCCGCGCCATCTATTCGGGTTGTGTGTGTCACTACAATGCATTCACGAATCGATTACAGGAAACTGTAGATATTCACGACCTAGGTCAATCTAAAAAGTTTGGTGTAGGTGACCGACGATAGGTGGGGTAGGTTACGAAAAGAGCGGGCTTTTTGAAATACCATATAAGCTTATTCAGCCTCCAGACAACGTGGTAACTTGTCATAACAATTTGCCTTACGCATTCATTACCTGTTTTGAAAATGGACCTGATTAAAAAAAATTAAAGCATTAATTTAAAAAAATGGAATTGATAAGTGGTGTAATAATAAATAAAACTAATATTGTTCACGACACATACTCCATTTTTTTTTAATTAGTGTTTTCACTTTTCTAATCGGTGCAATTTTCAAAACAGATAATTAATGTGTTAGGTAAATTTTTGTGACAAGCTACCACGTTGTATAGGACATTCAACTGATTATGTAAGAATGGGAATATATTAGATATGCATTACTGTAATAAAGCAAAACAAACCCTTTTGTAATTTATTTCAATGCGACAATTGCTTAAATAAAATTAGCTACACAAGGTACAAAAACAATTCATATAAAAGTAAAGCATGATTTATTCACTAGAATCACTATTTCATGATAATTACAATCCTTTGATGGCATATAATTTGAAGAGTAGAGGTCATATTCCGTAACTATTCATATTGATGCAGGCAAGATGTTTGTATATTTGTAGGTTTGGGTTGCCAATCCGTTCTAACTAGCGTCTCTGTATACGCTGATCAGATGGGATTTAATGTCTGAAATAAAAAAATGTATTTTTAGACCATCGGACCTCACCTTCAATGCAATGGTTTGCCAAAGAGAGGGAATGCTGCATACCTTTATCGCAGAGTATGTGATTGTGAACAAGTTATATGAGTATGAGTAGTAGTGTTTAGTAATGCATTCAAATGATATATGTATATTTCTTGTAGAAATGATCAATCTTGTATTAATTTTGCATCAAAATTCACAATACAAAAATGAGGTGAGCGGTATAAATCAGGCAAATCACTTGCCTTCGCGCATCCGTATTCTTGCAATTTGGCGCAAGACAACGGCGTAAATATTTAGAACCCATTCCTAAATACATATAGACAACAATAGGCAGACAAAAGTCTCAAAAGTAGTGCAAAATTGCAAAAAGACGCCAATCGACAAAAGCGAGCAACGACAATGTCAGTTACGACAATGGCTGTCAAAATGACGTTAGGCGTTCACAATTGATGCATCTAGGAACCTGTTTGAAACAGAGTTGGCTGATCAATAACTCACGCAACCCCGCTAGGTGTGCTAGGTGGCTAGCGCTAACGCCGCTACACAGGGTCCTCATTTGAGTTTCACACCCCTGTCCCAGACAGAGGAAACGTTCTGATGAAAAACTACAGCATTTTGAAGTTTCATTACCTAACTTATCCAAAAAAGTTGACCTGTTGAGCTCAGAATGGGTGCTAATTGATGTGGTTGGACATCATGACTCGAATTTCCAGAGTGATGAAATATTCTGGTGAAAATCTATGCCCCTTTGAAATTTGGAAATTTCAATACTTTAATTGACTTAACCTAACCAAATCGATAGGGCTAAAAAGGGGTGTCAATCGACTCAGTTTGATGTCCTGACTGAAATTGTATCAATTAATAGACTGTAAAATGTTCATTTTGATTCTCAATTAAGGAAATTGAGCCGGTCAGCAGCCGGCGTGTGTCGTACCATCGGTTCCACCGACTGCCAATCTGCGGTGCTGCGAACACTGTCGAGTCTAAAGTGTGACCAAGAGCGACCTAACGCGTGAAGGGAGTTCCGAGCTGTAAAGGTGGATACAGATTGCTATGACATGACATGGTAACACATCATGTCAGACATGTAGCGTTGTTCATATTGGCCTAACATACATTGCATGATCCTGACAATTAGCTATGAGCCTTCAACCATGAATGTGCTCTGTGTTTTTAATATGCTAGAAGAAGAGGAAGAAGAAATGGCTGCTCTGTTGATTGCATCCATTTGTTCATCAAGAGAATATATGCCTACTAACATGGAGCAAGAGAAATTGGGAGAGTTCCAAAACTTAATGCCTCAATTGGTAGAAGATGAAGAGCGATCTAAGTGGTATTTCCGAATGACAAAAACTGAATTCTACTATCATCTGAGAATGGTTGGCCCTAAAATCGAGAGGCGCTCCCTCCATTCCTGCTGAGATACAACGAAGCAAAACCACCTAAACCCTCTGACGCCTTCACACGACTGACAAAAAATCTAGATTGTTTGATTTGGCACTGACGCGTCAGGAGGCGTGTTGCGTCATATTGCATCATACTCCACGTTCCCACGTCACGTCAGCACAATGTGAATGTAAATATACAAAACCTGGTGCTGGAATTTTATACGACACGCACATGTGTTACCACGTCACGTCATAACAATCTTATCCACCTTAAGTCTCTCCCCCACCCACACATGCCAGCCAGCCGTTCATGTACTAACCACGCCCGACGCTGCTTAGTCTCCACTCGACAGCGGGCCGCCTTAGGCCTGGCGCTGACCTGCAATTTTTGATTGCGCATTTGGTTGCATGAGTGACTACCACACAGTTAAACGGAGGCGCGCTGATTTGCAACTAAAAATGGGTGCAATGGGCGTGTGTGTTTGAGGTTTGCATGCAGTCGCGACCAAACAGTTGCGCAATCGAAAATTGCAGGTCAGCGCCAGGCCTTACCTGCACAGCTAGCCGGGTTCTTGGTGTTGCTTCTGGTGTCGTTGTACTCTACTCGTCAAGTACTTTCGAATTGACCATATATTTTGTGAAAAAAGTATCGACATTTTGAAGTCATTCTTAGGTTAGGTTTGAAATTTCAAAGAGGCGTAGATTTTCATGGGGCCGTTTTCTCAGTCCGGGAATGGTCTAATCCTGCTCAATGTGTGAAACCGAGTCAATTAACACTCTTTTAAACCCCATTTAAGAGATTTTGACAACTTGACCGGACTTGTTAAGTTAGGTTAGGTACTGAAAATTTAAAGTGCCGTAGTTTTTCACTGGAGCGTTTTCTCGGTATGGGAATGACTTTGTTTTACTCAGGACGTCAAGACTATTATCTGACCAGCGAATCTGAAGCTACAAAAGGAATGCGGACAAAAATGTTCGATGTTTATTTATAAAAAAACCAAAATTAACGGTAACAGTAATTTAAGATATTCTTATAGGTACTTTAATATAGTTGTTAATGTATTTTTATTTAATAACTGATATTTTTATATATTTGTTAATGTATTTTTATTTAATAACCGATATTTCTTAATCTGCCTGTTATAAAATGTACATATTTTCTGAAGATATCATCAACTTCAGGTGAATCGGCAACAACTCACGAATTCTGTCATCCAACATCTTGTCATGGAACATGGAACCTTATTGGTTGAGGATCTGCTACCATGCGGTTGCCATGGAAATTAAATCTTGCTATTGGCCGTCCTGCCACCAACTTTATGTTCCTGTCTCTCTATCTCTCTGTCTGGAAATATCGAAATACCAGTGGCGTTTTGTATGTCATGTTTGTAATCTTTCTACAGATTGTCCCAAACTATACATATGAATATCTGTTTTGTCGAGTTTATTGTCTTGTCAGATTGTTAGGTACACTGTTTTTCGTCGTTATTATTGTTATTATCTTATTTAAAAAATGAACATTTATACAAAAGGAAAGACGCTTCATAGCCCTGGAGTATTCACGTAAAATCCGCACGCCTATGGCTATTTTATGAATGAAATCGGCCATGTTTTTTTACAACTATACCCCTCTTGCCGACCCCGTAGCTTCAGAACCTTTGGCCAGATAATGTAAGGCCTGTTTTATGTATTCTACTGTCCCTGTTCCAGTAGTCTACTAGTCTGCATTTTGTGTAGTTGCACTACTTATCCTGCAGTTAAAATCAGTTGTTTCTAGCCTAAGCATCCCAGAGTTGTTGCCTCTTGTGATCTAGCACTTTGCAATTAAAGAGCACATGGAAGGCTGACTTTGTTCCTCTGCCACTTAATGTGCAATCAAGGTTCATTATAGAGCCCCATTCTCTTTAGTTTAGACCACAGTTTTCTATAAGGAGAGCAGTTGTTACGGGAAGCTGATTTCTGTTCAAATTACTTCAAAGAGGGCAGTCCTTTAGCATTTTTTTCACTCGGACTACTTGTAGTTACACCTCTTTGGTGTACTAAGTAGTACTACTTTGAGGTACTACTTACACTTACTACATTTTCCTACCATACATTCAGGAACAGAGGCCTCTCAGACTAACAATATAATTAAATAGGTATAGGCCCGATTTTATCAACACAGGCATTTTAACAAAGGCTTTGACCAATCATAACAGTCCATTCAAAAATATGCATCTGTAAAAGTTCTCTGAGAATTATTGATTTCTCTTGAAATTTACTTCAAAAAGGTGAAAAAAGACATGCTTTATATATAGTCGGCCATTAGTATCTTTTCAACTCTGATTTTCCATCCTAAATGGGTGAAAACTTGCATTTTCCTGTTTAACAAAGAGTTTAGCAATTGCTAATCTCAACCAATCAGATTCCACAAAGCCGATACGTTTGATCACTGGATCAAATGTACTGTGAATAGTGAACTTTGCCGTTCTGGGTAGGCAACCAGTAATGCACATGAACGCCTGGAAGATAGCTTGCCCAACTGTTAAATCGTTTGTCTAACGTTTGAAATGTAACAAAGTGCTATTTTTACCCCTTTTTACTATAAAACAAAGATATATTGCATGTATTTATAATTACTATCGATAGTAAATTATTGTTTTATCCAAATAATGCAGTGAGTGAATTTCTTGTCATCATAGATATCATTTGATACAGCATGAAACCAGCGATCAAATGTACGGCTTCTCTGGAATCTGATTGGTTGAGATTAACAATTTTTAAACTTTTTGTTAAACAAGAAAATGCAATTTTTCACCCATTTAGGACGGAAAATCAGAGTGGAAAAGATACTAGATGGTTCACAATGGTCGATTGTATATGAAGTATGTCATTTTTGAGCTTTTTGAGGTCAACTTCAAGAGAAATCAATAATTTTCAGAGTACTTTGACAGATGCATGTTCTTGAGAGGGGTATGCTCTGATTGGTCAAAGTCTTTGTTAAAATGCGCATGTTGATAAAATCGGGCCGGACATTGTATCTGAATCTGCAACTTTTTATTTCCAACTGAGAGCGACAGCTACTTGAATTTGAATCACAGACCTTTTAGTAGTCTCTGGTAGATAACTATGATCATATAGGAGATTCTAATGTAAATTCTAATGATTTAAAGGTCATTTGGTGTCTTAATAATTTAGTTTTATTTTCACCAGTGGTTTCGTATTGTATAAGATCTTCATTATTTATCATTTTATCTTTAGCTCATGCAGAATAAATTTCATATTGTTAATTCGGTCTGGATCTTCAACTTTTTATTTCCAACTGAGAGCTCCAACTATTTGAGTTTCAACAGGAATTGTAGATAAGTATTTTTATTTGAGATTCTAATGTAAATTCTAATGATTTGAAAGTCATTTAGTGTCTTCATAATTTCTATTCATTTTCACAAATCTTATGATTTTTCCTAGGATACACCCTTCATTATGAATCTGGTGCTACAAACAAACACTACAAAACTCATTTTTTACTGTATGCTGTGGTTTGTATAAGATATATTTAACTGATCATGGATTATGAACTTTTGCTATAAAATTGTTACAGTATAACTATAACTTAGAATGAGATGTTAAGCCTAAACCACGATTGGAAATCAGGATTTTTTGAAGCAAAAACAGCAGCTCTTGCTCTGAACTACTGTTCTAATAAGTTATAATTCATAGAATGGAGTTATTGTTTGCTATTTTTCATTTAATTTAGGCAATTTTGGATCCGAATTTTCGATACACTGGAGCACGTTTATGCTGGCATGTTGAACAGAACTGCCCTGAATTCAGGGCTGAGCTGCCACTGCGATGTGAGAAGCACCTCCAAGATACACGCAACCCACACAATGTTTTGCTGTTTATTGCTGAGTTGTATGCACAGCTGCCTCATGGAGCTGTTTATGGGAAGTTGCTGGTCGACTCCTTTAAGAGGCTGTTAGCACTAGGTGGAGATGACAATGTCAAATGTATCTGCCAGGCACTGAAGGTAAACCTTCCTAACTATTGTTTACTAACGAACTATATATATTTAAAAAAGTAAAAATTATAATTGTTATACAATCATGTCTAATTAAGAGAGTAACTTGACTCTCTTGACTCATTTATGGTGAAATTTTTCCAAATAAAACTGAACATTTTTATTTGAGATCAAAGATATTCATTGCTTTTAGATGTTACACCACAGACTCAAATTCAGTAAGTAGTAAAAGCCTTTGAGTCCTATACATGCATGTTTTGGACCAAAAGGTTATAAAATTTAAAGCCTTTTAAAGAAGAAAGTATTGTGCTTACCAGTTTTAGCACACAGTTTGTATTTATTATTAACACACTCAGATATATCCTATTCAACCTCAAGAGCATATTATATCCTGAATCATTGCATACTAAAACTGATATCATAGCTCTATTTTGTAAGTTTTGCAAACAGTATAGAGCACCTGTCCTTCAATATATAAAATAGTGCTGAAGTTATAATACTATAAAATTCTAAATCAATCTACATGTTGCTACTGTTAAGCATCCACTTATCCTTTTAAGTGGACCCCAAATATTTTTTTTTGCACACAATTCACACAAAAGCATATTAGCATTTAAGAGGGGGTTATAGTATGTATGTGTGTGAGAGTTGTTTGCAACGGTTCACCTGTAACCATTTCTTCACTATTAATTTTGAGATCTCTGAACTGAAAAAATATGAGCATGAAGAAAAAGGATAGTTCTAGAGAAATGTCGAGTATTTTTTGAAATTTCCTAATAGACAATTATTAAAAAATTGCTAAACGTGGCGGTCTTGTTGTCTTGTTAATCACCCTGTATACAGTTATTCCATTATATGGATCGACATTGACCTAGATTGAAGTTTTAAGAAAACGTATCTTTTTGTACGAAGATTATTAATATACCTGGTCGTAAATGGGTACAACCAAACCGTTGCATCAAAGCATCAAGTGCCTATTGGGATACTGATAAAAGCGCCACCAATACAAAAATATGCAAACTACAGTTTATGAATGAGATGAGGTTCATTCGTTTCTGGAATGAGACAGATATTGTTTTGAGCAGCGACTAAATTGATATTCGCTGGCCTTGGCTGAGTTATCCATATATACACTGCAGACCAAAAGTGAAGAGGGTGTTATAGTATGTGACAGTTGTTTGCAATGGTTCGGCTATAACAATTCTTTGACTACTAATGTTGAAACTTATGAACTGAAAAAATATCAGCATTAGGAAAAAGATTGGTTTTAGAGAAATGTCGAGGTATTTTCTGAAATTTCCTAATGGACAATTATTAAAAAATTGCTGAATGTGGCGTTTTTTGGCTAATTTGGTGGCTGTAATTCAGTGTGTAGATACAGTTTCACTACGGGGGATATACATATGTTTGGTGGCCTTGAGGCATAATTTGGTTTATTTTTCTGAAGTTTGTTGTGAATACAACAGTAATTTTAGTGGCGCCTTGTGTGTGGGGGGGGTGCAATATGCAAATAGCACGTCTCAGCAAACAATCTTACTCACGGTCGGTTCCTTTGTGATGGCGTTTTGCAAATATCTGAGGTCAGCGACGCCATTTTGGGATAGTTTCATTCGCCCTCACAGCGGCGGAGTATAAGAAAGTGTACAGTGTACAACAGGACAGAATTAAGAAATAATACTCAACCTATGCGGTGTAAAAGGAAGGTAAACATTAAAGATAATATAAAGTTTATGTTGTCCTTAATGTTTACCTCCCATAAAGTACTAGATTTGCGCTGTGATTTATATTATTTATCTCTATACTCATATTCTATGTTGTTAGCCTTGACCCTGCCGTGCCGCCGCTGTTGAAATCTATCTCTCTCCAACCCAAAATAGCAATGCGCAAAGGGATCCTCAGACCTTGAGTAAGATACTGCTCATTGTGAACCTCACTTATTTCATCTGCTTTCCTCAGATACTCAGATAACAAATAGCATACACACGCATAACATTATCAATTTATCACTCGTACTTTTTGTCGATTTTTCATATGTTTACTTTATTCTCCATCATATTTTCGCTCTTGTACATACTACATACCACATACATACGATACGAAACATTTTTAACACGCTTTTATAAGCTTCACCGCTTCACCTGTATGTGGGTTTGTGAGCTTGTAACACTCAACATTTCATTGAATTGATAGCACGTTGACTTACTATTCATCTCTACTCACAGAAAGTTGTTACATTTAACGAAAAATCCATTAAGTTACGCCGCAAATATGTTGTCCTCAAGTAGTTTACTATAACCTCCCTTAAATACTAAAATCTATTTTCAAAAACCAGTTGAATTGTTAGGCATCCTATCCAGTTTTTGGATTCAGAGTTATGACATGTCATCTTTGATTCTAGTTTCAAAGAAAATATGTGCCTTTTAAGGTATAAATACCCTATGGAGTTAGACAATAATTCTACTGCACACAGAAATACGACAATGACGACATTTTTTATAGTACTGGTTTATAGTATGTTTTCCTATAATATCATAAGTCTCCGGTAGAACAATATATTCAGAGAGCACCATATTATAATCTTTTTATTCATATTTATTTCAGCTGACCGGCTATTCACTTGAAAAAAGCAATAAAAATGATCTCGATGAAGTTTTTGAGCAACTCAAAAACATCAAAAATGCTGTTGGTGGAAATGTTACAGCTCTGTTGAATACAGTTATTAATCTAAGGTACTCGAACTGGGGACACTCCAGCGATTCCAATGAGTAAGTTATATACACCACTTTAAGCTAAAGTTCAAATTAACGTGAATTCAAAACATATGAAGATTTATTGGACGCACCAGCTGGTGTCGCAATAACCACTAAATCTGAGTTGCATACAATTTTATTTTTCTGCGACACGATAATGAACACGAAGTGAACATTTTGAGAACGGTGCCACTGGTGGCATAGTAAAAACGAATGATGTACAATACCAATACCATTTCACTACTGACACTCCTGTAGTTGTCTTCTTTCTCTAAGATATTCTTATCAATGTGGGTAACAGCTGGTGAAAAAGAATTTCTGCAGATGTCAAATCAATGATATCAAAGTTATTTTCATGTATGTTTTTCCTCATGCTTTGCTTTATTGTTCTAGCTCAGAATATGAAATGGACAACTATGTTTATGAGGGAGTATCAAACACAGTATTCTATCAACCTGATGGAAATGTATTGACAAATGAAGAGTCTGAATTCATAGCTTCGCACATGCACTCAAATGAAGAGTACGCCAGGTACTGTACATATCTGTATGTTATTTCAGTTTCATGCAACTATATATACATCGTGTCCCAGGATAAATCCCGAAAAAAGCAGTCGAACTTAGGTTTCGGAATGTGAAGCTATGTCAAAAGAAATTATTTTAAATTCGCATTTGTTACAAGGAAATCTATGTTTGTTGTAAGTATGATTGAAGTCGTGTAGTACTATCAGATGTTCGTTACGTACTAGTATGATACTGGCGACCACACATTACTATTTCGCGATCTAATTAACGGTATTTCATCTTTTTAACTATTAAAGATAAACATATAACTTTAAAATATTATGACACAAGTCGGTACTAGAAATCATTCCCTAAAGTTTTCGACAACGACGTCCTACTGATAGACCACGCATCCAAGGCAAATTGTTTGTCGGCATTCCAAACATTGGGAATATTTTCAATGGTACACCGCAGCGACGCCAACTTGACAATCATTTGGAATTAATATTCAAAAAAACGTGTGGAACAGTATCGTCAATAGGCTGTAAAAAATTATGATTATGGCTTACTTATCTGTAACAGAAAAGGTACTCTGAAAATACTCCTTTGTAAAACACGTGTAATATTGCAATTCTGTCAAGAATTAACCCCATTTTTATATTTTACAACAAACATTACTGCATGCCCTAATGCACAACTGGCAACGTCGGGACTGTCTATGCCAAGTGTCGACCACGTGTCTAGTGAGGCGCGTACACAGGATTTTCGCTGGAGGGTGGTTTAAAAAAAAACGGGATGTCTGTTATTAAAAAAAGCAACATAGCACATATATGAATGGGTAGTTATCAGTGCTAAACCGGTCAGTCGATAGAGGTCCACTTCCAGCCAACAAAACAGAACACAACAAAGCTTCAAGTTTTCGAAAACAAAAACAAATTGGCAAATGCTGTCCACATATTTTAGGCAACAATTATTAGTCAACTTCGTGGCCGCCGATAGAAAACGTGGCCTGCTCAAAATTACGAATCGGGTTTTCTTATTATTTACAAAAAAAAAACGAATTTTTTTTTGTTAGACCCAGCCTAAAAAGAACCGACACAAAAGCTATATTGAGGAATTATTGGAAGATTTACGAAAATGAACGAATGTCTTGGTAATGCCGGTATTAGTAGAGAAATGCGATCTAGCTTCTAGCAAGTACAATTCTGCAATCACATATGGTCACCACAAGTACTGCTTTCCTGATACAATTGAAACTGTTTATTACTTTTATTGATTGACGAGGTTTAGGGTTGAGGCTGACTAGTTTTAAGTTGGTTATTATAAATTTTCTATAGACTCAGGTTAATGCTCTCATTAAAAATCAGGGATTTTTTGTGTAGCTACTTAATTTACGTGAGAATGTTACTAACCTCAGGTTTTGTACTGTTGTAAATGATAAAGACATGAATATCCTAGCGCGTTTTTTCCTTCCAAAAAAATGATCATTTCTACAGACCCTGTCAGAGTAACTACCTAGTTAAAAGACAATTTTGCGTATCATTGATACAAATCATTGCCAGATAATGTTTTGATTTCACTGTGACGAAATTCGCGTATCCATTTAGGCATTTTTTTGCCAATGCAATGTTAACAATTCTGAATACTTATTATAATAACACGTGGTAGTTGCACTATATTGGCTGAATATACAATTTTATACATACATTTTCTTTACAGACTTTAGAATTAACATATTTTATGATCAATAAACTAAATTCTGCGTTTTTTAGCTGCTCCAAATGAACAACAGTCTGACAATTACTTAACACATCTATTATTTCATATTGTTTGAATGTTTATTTGTAAACTTCTGCCATTGTAAAAATTAAATGTCTACGCCACTGACTCGGTGTACGCTCATAATTACAGCTGACGTTCCCCTCTTCCGTCGCATCGCCAGAAACGCTTACAAACATTTGGTATACAAAGCGTAGTCTATCAGTAGGACGTCGTTGGTTTTCGAGATTCGTTTTGGGATACGGTGAATTTACAGTAACGACATCCTACTAATTTACAACCTAACAAATTATATTGTGTCTGTTGAATCTGCAATTTTGTAAGTATTGGTGACAATAGCAGGGTAAAGCCGTTAATATATCCTATTTAATGGAGTGTATCTTGCTAATCATGTCCTGAAGCCAGTATTCTTTTTGGGCTTAAAAGTTCAAAAGCGCATGAACTTATAATAACCTTCTGATAGAAAACCACTCACAAGGAACCAGCATAGTGCTCATGGACGTCAAATTGACGGAAATGTTAGCATTTCAGATTTTATTACTTGTCAGTAAATTATTTTAAGGTTATGAAAGTCTTAACTAAATAGCTTCCAAGATATGACTATCAGAAGCTGAAACTGTCAAGGTCAACGTCTTTTGGATTTTTTCAACTGTTTAAGTAATCGAAATCATCGCACAAATGGAAATATTTGTTCTAGGTAACAAAATCTAAAAAGTTATTCAAATTTTAGGAGTGAAAAGTAATTGGAAATGTAATCATTATATTACTACAATTACTTTCTTCAATTGCATTTCAAAATCTAATCAGGCATTGCCATTTGAATTGATCAAATTACCTATGATGGAAGTTTCCTTAATTGATCCACCGATGTCTACAGATTTCTCCAAGTTCAAAAAGAATTCTAATTTGACCGTCTAACCTAAACTGATGCATTTCGTGCCTAGTCAAACCGACAAGTCATAGCATTTTAAGGTTTATAATCGCTGTGATTTTCAACTTCTTTCTGATATCTACTTATACAATGTATGATGATTTTCCCCTAAACGGCTCGTTTAAAGTCCCATATACATAAAGCCACACTAGAATTCACCAAGGAAACCAAATGTGCAATAATTTACAGTGAGCTCTATTTAAAAAAATGTAAGTTTCATAAGAATCATCCTGTATAAACGTCATCATTTAAGTGCAAATATTTGTTGTTGTAGCCCTCAAAGCTCTCTACCATGATCAAGTGATAGATGTCAGAAATATTTATTTTTTTATTTTATTTATTTGGGCTGTATCCATACAAATATAACCACCTCGAAGGTAACACCTTATTTGAGGTATTGGTGTCAAAGTTAAAATGTTACAAAATATGACGTAACTCTATGTTAACTACAATTTTTTAGTGTAGTAGATCAAAAAGTCATATAGAAAAAAATAACTAGGTGTTTGAGTAAAATTAATTACTTTCCCACATCGGGATCATAAATGCCATGTTTGTTTTTGTGAATCATTTTTTATTAAACTTTTTTAAGCAAATGGAATGACGACAACCATCCATATTTCTGTTGTAATAAATACAAGCTTTTAGTAAGTTCACTATCTTCCGTCCACGGACTGATGGCTAAGTGCCTGATCTGCGCTGAGTGTATATAAACCATTGACGTCTTATCCCAAACTTTCATTGTCTCCAACTAATCACGAAAAGAAAAAGGATCTATTATACATTATGTTTATTAATCATACAGTTGGTGTACCTTAGTATATCGTTAACTATCCCAGCTTTAAAATATCGTTGTTTTGCGTTTTCAGTGATAATTCTGATCCAGACGACCTATGTGATCCAGAACCTGAAATGGACGAAGAAATTCAGGCAGCATTCAAAGAGTTCGTGAAGTCTAGCAAGCACTAGCTTATACTACGATTTCGCAGTTGTATGCTGTTATCTTTATTTTGCTGTGTAACTGCCACTATGTAGTGAGGGTGTACTAATCAAAAAGTGCGAAAAGATACAAAAAAATGTGTAGGTCCCAAAGCAAGTTAGTGTCACGATTGTTTAAAATAGGTGTATTTTTATATATTACTGCAACACGGTAATTATTACAGAGCAAAATAGAGAACGTGAACATAGTTGATGTGTGTATCATTGCTGTCAATATCATTTTTTCTATGCTGTAATTTTGTCTTTATATCTTTTCCTCTCAATAAATTATTATTTTCATTACTGCTTTCAATCATAAACCAAGCATGCCATTTTGCACAGTGCAGAGAGCAGCGTATACACATATATCCCACATACCACCTAGGGATCCAATGATTATTACTACACCTTTTCCAATTGTAGTTCAGAAAGTAGCAGATTAATTTCAGAAACCGTTAAATGTAGTTCAGATTAGTAAAATGTATTTCAGAAAGCGTCAAATGTAGTTCAGATTAGTAAGATGTATTTCAGAAAGCGTCAAATGTAGTTCAGATTGGTAAAATGTATTTCAGAAAGCGTCAAATGTAGTTCAGAAAATATTATTTGTATTTCAGAAACTAACTTTTATCAGTATACCATACTAAACAATTCTTACGCTACCCTAGCAACATCAACAAGCGCAAGTAGTTAAACAGTACAAATGTCACGATTTTGTTGTAATAAATCATGAATTTATCTGATAATTGTGGAATCTGTAGAGTGTCCATGCTAAGAAAGGTAGTTCTTCGGTTATTACCATCCAGGCACCTATTTCATACAAAATGTGTCGCATATTTAAATAACTTGGTTGAGATTAAGTGTCCCATGTGCAGAATTGATGTGAATGAGAGAGAAACGGTAGAACGGCAAAAATATAAGAAATATTCAAATCAAGACAGGGAAAGAATTGTAGCGTGTGCTAATAGAGGGGAAGACTGGGTGCTTTTCGCTACAACTCTGGGAATTAAATATAAAACTGCGTTCCATTGGGTCCGTTCCGGGCGGGACGTAATGTTGAAGAAACGGGGTATAAAACCTAAAGCACTTGTTGTGGACGAAATAAATACCATTGTTGAATGGATTGAAGATGTCGATGATTGTGGTCTAACACTGAAACAAGTGAAAATGAAAGTTCTTGCAAATTTCCGTAAAAATGTATCAACATCTACCATTGGAAATTATTTAGAAGGTAGGTTATTCACAATAAAGCAAGTTCATAAACAACCAATTTCGATGAATTCTGAAGAAAATAAGAGAAAGCGGGCGGAGTATGTTACAGCCTTGAATAGATATATTGAACTGGGCAAACAAATTGTATGGATTGATAAAACAAATTTCAATTTGTTTTGCCGTCGAACACGAGGTCGGTCCCGAGTTGGTGTGCGAGCTGTTCAACACTTACCAGCTGCAAGGGGTCCCAATGTACACCTAATAGGTGCAATATCTCCAGCAGGGGTTGTGACAATGGAACGTCGCAGAGGCTCTTTTTCATCGGATTCTGCTAATATTTGGATAACAAATTTACTGCAACGATGGCAGGATATGGGAAATGAAGTAGGTGATTTGGTGATTGTATGTGATAACGCACCTTGCCATGCAAGATTTGAAGGTGTCATAAATAATACAGAAGCTACTTTCTTGCGTTTGGGACCGTATTCTTCGATGCTCAACCCCATCGAAAATATATGTTCGAAAATTAAGACATATGTTAAAACTCATCCTCGGGTTCCACAAGTTACAGGAATTGGCATTGTGGAACAAAGACTGCTTTATCTGGAAGAAATCATAGATTCGGCAAAAGAAACGATTGTTGGAGGAGACTGTGCCAGGGCAGTACAACATACAACAATTTTTCATGCTGCTTCTTTATTACTGCAAGATATGCAAGTAGGGCGTTAGTGTTAGTACCTCAAAATACTTTTGGGCTTAAAAATTATGTATGATCTATGTATGTACTCAACTTTTCAATAATTATGTTAGATGTTATTATTTGTTTAATAATTTTTTCTAGATAATACACAATCATTATGCTTTCTGAAATACAAGTGATACTTTCTGATTTACAAATAACATTTTCTGAATTTCATATGATGTTTTCTGAAATACATTTGACTAATCTGAAATACAACTGACTAATCTGAAATACTATTGACGTTTTCTCAAATACAATTGACTAACCTAAAATACAATTGTCTAATCTGAAATACAATTGATACTATCGAAAATACATTTGGAAAAGGTGTACACCTTTTCCAGGTGTTAATCGTCAATTGTAATTCAGAAAGCATCATATGTAAATCAGAATAGTCAAATGAAAATCATAACGTATGAAATGTAAATCAGCACAGTCAATTGAAAATCAGAACGCATCATATGTAAATCAGAATAGTCATATGTAAATCAGAAAGGGTCATATTAATTTCAGAAGATGTCAATTGTACAAACATTTGGTTCACAGAAAAATCGGAAAAATGAAGGGTACCGGATGGATTCGAACCAGCGTCTCCGGCTTTCTAGGCCGACGCGTTACCAACTACACTACGGTTGCCCGTATTGCAGCCGATATACCGCGTCGACGACTTGATATCGAATCCGTCGACCCCCACCACTCCCCCGTATTTCTCTGCGAACCATGCATTTCAGTCATCCAGAGAGGTCTAGTCGGCTGTTGGGTGAGTGTGAATCTCTCACCGCTATTTGCTCGACAGCTCTCTTTCTTACTGAAACAACGACTACTCAGTCGGCCAGGATTTCGTGGAATGAAGGTGCTTGCTTACTCCGCAAGAGGGAGATAAATTCAAACATTTGGTTCACAGAAAAATCGGAAAAATGAAGGGTACCGGCATGCATGGTTCGCAGAGAAATACGGGGGAGTGGTGGGGGTCGACGGATTCGATATCAAGTCGTCGACGCGGTATATCGGCTGCAATATGGGCAACCGTAGTGTAGTTGGTAACACGTCGGCCTAGAAAGCCGGAGACGCTGGTTCGAATCCAGCCGGTACCCTTCATTTTTCCGATTTTTCTTTGAACCAAATGTTTGAATTTATCTCCCTCTTGCGGCGTAAGCAAGCACCTTCATTCCATGTCAATTGTATATGAGAACTAATCAATTGCAATTCAGAAGGGGTCAAATGTAAATCAGAAAGAAAACTACATACATTCATCTACTAAGTTTTAGGTACAGGTGCCAGTATTCTGCGCCCTAGCTCATATTCTCCATTAAAAATGTGTGGTCAAAAATTGTTTTCCATATAAAAATCCATTTGCAAGTACTACTATATAGTAGTAGTGGCGCCGGGTGTTTCTGAACAGAGGTTGTTATATTGGGAGCCTGTAATCAACGAGGGTAGTAATTTCGTGGTTGCTCGTGACTGTGCCCGCGCAGTGCAACACTCCACAACGTTTCATACTGCAACCATTGCTCTTGAGGTCTTGAACCAATGCCTGTTGTATTGTAACATGTTTCAAATGTTCCATTTATTTAATAAGTTTTGTCATTTGTGTAAGTTCATTTCGTTTGTATATTGTTGTCTAAATATTCACATATTAAATACTTTATACCACATTTTGCATGAATTTAATGTCTGTTTTTTTACTTTTGAGTCCGCGTCTTATTTTGTTTTCATCTTTGATGAAACGAGAATTGAGAAAACAAAAAAAATGTTTTCTGCACTTGTTTTCACACGGGTATGATCCACCAAACCTTGCAGAGTACCATTGTAATTGATGGCAATCCAAGGAAAATGTTTCACCCATTTTCTTCAATATGTGGACTACGTTACGAAATACTACAATCATGCCAGTACATCCATAATTTTTGATGGTTACCATAATGCGGCATCAGCGAAGAGTACCAAATCAATCAATTTTCTATCATTCCTTCCTCGTCTGTTCTATTTCATAATTTTCTGTGAAATTTGCAGCTAGGGCAATCCAATCCTCGCCGCGTTTGCACACTTTCTTCTTTTCGTTCATTGTCCTTTTTATGTTTTAGTTTTGAGCACCAGTGCCGGTACTCTGTAACTTAAAAACGTGTTTCTATATACTATGGGATCGGGTGGCCTCGTAAATATGACAGCGTGCCGTGACAGCGTAGTAGACACAGCATAGTAAACAACCAGCACTATAACTCAAGATAGCGGAAATTACACGCGCATCCCCACTTTTGGGGGGTTTTTTTATAGGGATGCTAACGATACTTCGATACGTCTGCACTAATATCGAGTATTTTTGTCATCGATACTTTCTGAGGCATTCCAAGCTGGTATTGATACTTTTGTATCGGTATCGAAAATAATTATAATATAATATTGAGGGGTGTAATCAGTTGCACAAACTGCTCTGTACGAACCAAACGCGCCTATTTGGCTAGAAAATATCGAGTTGGTACCGGTATCGATATTTTCATTTTCGCATCTCCACAGCCGTAAGATCATCCATAAACCCTCCCAAGTTCAAATTTTTTGGGAACCATTTTTATATAGGAAATCCTCAGAGATATTATGCTGTGTTAGTAGACACGTGATAGGCACCCGAAACTGCCCGCTCGTCATGGTGATAGAAACATATTTCTATCTCTTTAAGTTAGAGAGTACCGACGCAGAATTTCTATGATGTAAAAACCAATTATTAAGATTTTCTCACATATATCGTCACTCAGTACATGTATGTAATTTTCCTTCTGATTTAAATTTGACCCCTTTCTGGTTTACATTTGATACGTTCTGATTTTCACTTGGCTATTCTGATTTACATATGATGCTTTCTGATTTACAGCTGGAAAAGTTGTAGTACTAGCGCCTCACAGTGTAGTTCGCCCAGAGCCTGCGAAGTTGTCCGAGGAGCTCCTGATATTTGGTCCGCTTTTCCTCCTCCTTAGAGACTCCTTAGAGAGAACTATAACGAACAGCGCCTTCTGTTGGTGGTCGATGAGAACTATGTCTGGCTTCTTTGCTTGTGTAAGCTCGATGGTAAAGAACGAGTAGTTCCAGTAAATTCGGCACCTCTCGTTCTCCACCCCGTACTCTATATCTCCTGGAGCGTATGGCAGCACTGGCGTCTCATACCGTATGAGTGCCACCTTGCATCCCGACAAGAGGTGTGTAAGGCGATGGCGCCTGTAGGGGCTATAAGCAACCTTTTCAATGGATATCGGACACATCTCTGTACCTATAATCAGGCAATGCGGCGACGGTATACTAAGGTGTTAAAGATACAGTCTTGGCAAGTCGGTCACCGACTTCAACTCCCTAGACTTTAGGAAGGAGAAGCTCAACTGCTCAGAAAAATGAGGCTCTTCTAGATATTTGTAGAGGATTCCGTGCATTGGCTTATCTTTGTGAAGACTTAAAAGAAATTGGACTTCAGCAGTTTTAACGCTCCAAACTCAACAGTAGTCTACACCCTTCCAGGTGTCATGGAAGGTATATTCACGGGACGGAGTACCTAGGATGTAGACTTCTCTCCATATTCATTCTTTTGCTGGTCTTTGTGTCGATTAATGTCTTGGACATGACGCTGCGCCACTCCAAGGTAGGTATAAGTGTTTCCGGGCATGCAGTTGTCGCAAAATGCTCCCTTATACGAGTTGCACCTCCTCCTCTCCGCGCAATGCGTTTAGAAGTCAAAATTAACATTATTTGGATGCTTAAAAACTGTAAAGAGGAGTCCAGATTTCAAATGAAAAACGAAGGAAGGAAATAAATACAATTAATAAATATTTATACTAAAAAAGGTTTATTAATAAACTATACATTAGTACAAAGCAACATTTTCTGTTCTAGTATCAACGATCTACAAGCATCTTTTTGAAAGATGCCATACAGGGTGTTTCAAAACCCGATGTCTAAACAAAAGTAGGCATTAATTTGTAATATGTTATTCAATTTTTGATCACTCCGAAGTTTTTCCATTTTTTGGTTTGCTGTAGTAAAAATTATACCCTTAGTGTCATAACCTTTTTAAATACCTTTCTTATATAAAGGTAGATTTTTACGTAGGTGCTTCGGTTACTCGATCTGGGATTTGGATTTGGGGCGGCAATAGTTTTACAGAAAATATGTAAGTAGGTACATACTTTGTGGCGGCTTCAACCCCTGTAGACGACTTTTTGGATCCTCTACAGCTCGTATTTGTAGTTATTTTTTATTTTGAGCAAGGAGCAGGCCATATAATTAATGAAGGTTTTCAGATAGGTACCAAGTGAGTTTTTGTATAGCATTTGATTTCAGAGTAACAGTGTACTCCAAATAGTAACACGCAGGCACACTCTCCTAGTTCAATAAATACGCCCATGAATTGATTGAAGTTACCCGTAGGAGGCAGAATACGTGATTTCTTTTTAGTATTGTAATTACAGTATAGTCGTATTCTGGTATGTGCAAAAAGAAAAAAAAACTACATTTAGTACTTAAGAAATCGCACATTTTTAAGGCTACGTTTATATAAACTTTTTTTCATGTCAGTGTACTTTCATCTGTCAAAGTTTCTTGCCATATTTATGGGGAATGTATAATATGATCAATTTATTGTTTGCAAACGACCTCCTCTATCACCTCTTTTTTTTGGACATCAAGGTTTGCGGCACACGTGTTATATTAATAAAAATACAGGTTCCAAAAAGAATGAGTCATTCAAAAAAGATTTCGTATAAGCCTTTCATCCTGAACAAGACTGAAATACATGCTTATTATGCTAGCTTTAACACCACTGACATCAAATGGCCATTCATTTAAAAGGTCGAAAACTGTGGCATTGCCTAAAATTCAAGATGATTATAGAGCCATTTCAGTTGAGTTTTATTGGGTAAACTGGATTATTATCAAGAAACAGTTCTACTAGTTTATTCTCCTAAAATTTAAGTTTGATAAAAAATATGACGCACCGAATGAGACGGAAAATTAGATAGTTTTTCCAAAATTTGAATGACCCATACTGTAATAAGACTATTCTAACAACACAAGTTGTCTAAATACTCATTATTTTTTCGTAAAACTCTCATTGACCGAATCGATTGACATGGAATGAATGGAATGGCTTTACATAAATTTCGAGTATAGTCTAAAACCAATTTTCTTAATATAGGTATACTACTCACAACTGGAGTCTAAACACTGAGAAAAAAAGGTTCACGAAATGCGACAGGACTAAAGACAATAATACATGAACCCATTTGCCATAATAAGTTTATAGAAAATACAACAGATCCAATGATGGGTGGGCCCATAAACTCTAGAGGTACAGCCTCCCAAGCGCCCGCACGGCATATTTCAGTGCGTCCAGCGAATGTAGCGACTCATCTAATACTTTTTCAGTTTGCGATAAATCGAGTGATCGTGGAGGCCATAGGAGCACTCTGACCTCGGTTTCCTGTATGAACCTCATTCACTTCCTTGTAATATGAGGACACCGACACACATTATCTTGCTAGAAGAAACCCGCTTCGGGACCTCGGACAGATGTAACGACAACTGTTTCCAACACTTCATTCATATAACGTTGGGCAGGTATTATGTGCCACGAATCACAAGTAACGGTGACTTTTGTTAAATGTAATGGCATCCCAAACCATCAAACAAATAGAGCGGTGTACATCGCGCTCAACAGCAAACTGAAGATCATGTTTTTCACGCCGTCGTCATCTAAATCGTTGGCCACCGTCGTGTGCCCTCAGACAAAACATAGACTCGTCAGGGAAGGCCGTCTACTGCCACTGAGCATGTCATTGTCGGCGTTCTTGGCACCAATCTAACCTTTGACGATGATAATTTGCAGTGAGTGGAAACACTAAGTGAGGCCCATTTCACGCAATCTGTGGTACACCGTCCGGATTCGAAATGGCCTCCCTATAGCTACATGCCAAGCGTCAGCAACAGCTCGAGTGGATCGCATTCTACCTCGAAGGGCCAGTAGTCGTAGATGACGATCTTGCCGGTCTGTAGCTTTCCTACGTGTTCCAGAACCTCTAGCTCGATGAATTTGGCTTTCTTGCATGCTACATAGTTACAGCAATTGCTATGAAACAAGGACCACGTTCTTTATTTATCGACATCTAAGGGACATCTTCAGACAACCAACTAGTCTCTCACCACATTTGAAACAGATACTTGGATCGGCAAAAAGCGATCCTTTGTTTTTACACTTATAGAGTTTTTGGAGGTGCCATGTAGTTATATAAGGACTATATATCTATAATTATTATGATGAGTTTGATAAAACCATATTTATAAAGAGCAATAGTGTGATATGTGGAGCTCACGTTATTTTCTGAAAACTGTACCATTCTGTATCTCAAAAGTTAGAAGATATATAGGACACCATAGTTATGAGCTACTTAAGTATAACATATTTGTTACATTAAGGATACATCATAATCAGATTCCATAGCACCCGCTATTTACAAATGTCAAAACCTTATTGAAACTACAATTTTCTTTGGGACGTCTCATTGTAGCATCGTATAGACCAATCAAAAAGGCATTAAATCAATGATTCTGTGATAAAATGATTTCAGGAAACTAACCCTGCCATCATATAAGTAGCAGTTAGCTATTATATATTATAAATCACCCACACTCCATGGTGTATCACAGGTGTTAACTTAAGTGGTCATATACCTGGGGGTGGTTATTGACAATCAAGTCAGATGAATAGAGCTTGTTCACCATGTTTACAAAAACTCAATAACCAGCATGTGGTAGTTGCGTCATATAATTAATTAATTAATACGGTTTTCGATCCACGATCCAGAATCGACCTAGTGCCGAGCGTAGACAAGACCTCTGTTGTGCCAGCTGACTAAGATAGACAAAATAAGTGACAATACAGGCAAAGTTGCGCGAAATCAAGGAGAACAAGAAAATGACAACAGAAACGAGATTCTAGATTCTAACTGCCATCGAAGAGAAGGGTGCAAAAAATATCCTTTGTATGCATCATTATTGAACAATACCTACTTCTACTAGACCATTTTGTCTACGATCAACACCGCAGCGTGCCATGACCGCACTGTCATCTATTCAACGACGATGAGAAGATTTGGCAACCGTTGGCATGATCACTCCACGTTGTGAAAAGTTATTCGTCTGTTTTCGTTTCCTCAAATAATCATGAGTCAAAGCGTCTGTGATTCTTTCTTCGAACTGTTTGCATCTGTTTCTCTTCCTCATCCAAAACAATTGCAATTATTACAAATTTTCTTATTGTCTAATATCGGTAGCATATTTTTTTCGTAACCGCGATGCGTTGGGCAGCCTTATTATGTAAATATTTGCGACAGCGGTCGATGCCGAGCAACAGCGATACGACAGCAACATGGCCAGGACCGTCAAAATTGTAGGTTATATATTGTTGTCCGTCACGATGACATCGTTTCATAATACGAAATTTACGTTTGACAGCAGCTACTGCGGGATTTTCGCCTGTCGTTTGCAAGATACGTGATAAGGTTGCGGGTTGAGACACAAAAGTAAAATATCCAGCTACAGATACAATGCGATGGATCTGCTACTAAACAAGTTTGCTACAGGTAAAATACGAGCCAAATACCGCAATAGAATGCAATTGCTCCGGTACAGTGGGCATAGTGATTTAGCAGTTTTGTTTCCTGCATGACACGGCCCTGTTACTGTCATGTTATGATACGACAATGGCTTTGTTCTAGCATCACATTTCCAACTGTTTCAAACCGTGTGAGTGTGCGCAGTAACAAAATTATCTGACGATTTCGTCACTGCGCACACTCAAACGGTTTGAAACCGTTGGAAATCTGATGCTAGAACATTACTATAGTGGGAGAATATAATGTCTAAAGGCGCATCCAGACTATGCAACAAGTTTCACGAACTTTTTCTTTTACTTCAAAGCAGAGGTTTATTATTTTAAAACATGTTGCGAAGCATTAAAGCGAGAATGGTAACATGGTTATAAAAACGAAAATTGTTTTAAAACTTGTTGCATAGTCGCCTTAAATACTAGCTCAAGACGTAACATGATAACTAAATGAGTATATTGGTGGATAATAGGTACGGCCAAAGCTGAAAGATATTTTACGGTTATTTGCTTGAATTAACATGTGGTAATCAAGAAGATAAAAAAACAGAACAAGGGCATGCCTGAAATAAAGTGTGGCAATCAAAAGTGACAGTTCCATAACTCACAGGCACTGAAATGGCCAAGTGAAAATGAATTCGGCCAACCGACGTCGTTGCGGCCAACAAAGTAACTATGGGCTACATACATAATAATAATATATTGAATACAAAAGTGAGCTGAGACAAAAGTTTGATTAAAAATTTAAGTACATCACAATACATTTTTATTATTATTAAAATCTTATAGATACAAAATTGGAATGTTTCCCTAAAGGTAGAATGAAAGTCGATGAAGAAATTAAAACATCTGTACAGTACCCTTAACCTCGGATGCGTTGTCTCACAACAGTGTCGCTTTATCTAATCTAAGCCTGAACAGACCGTTGGAACAGACAATTTCCTGAAAACATCATAGTATACCTATCGTATTTTAATCAAACTGGCAACAGTGATAGATACCTAGAAAATAGATGTTAAGAGTATTGACCTATAGGTATCTTATATCCCATTTGTTCTTAAGATATTATATTTCATAAAAACTTGATCTCATTTTTACACTTGGTCGCTGGATGCTGATTTTGTTGTTTTTATACTACACATAAGTGATAATAGTCATAAGTTGAATTGTGTGACCCAGTATGGGTGGATATACTTCATGGAAGAATTAATATTCTTCAAACCAAAGAGTGCTATAAGTTATTCCACGTTTTTTTATGCTTTGTTCTTGACTCCTGAATAAGTATCCTTTTTGTCTCGTCCTGAGGTGCCCTGTGTCACATTATTCGCTCATAAGTGAGTCTAAGACACCAATATATTGTAACATACTGTATATTATGGTATTCGTGTGTTGTGTATTAGTTGTCATGCATGATGTAAAGTCACAGTGTTAGGTTAGATCTTTGAAGTGTAAACGTCATCGAATCGTCTAGAGTTTTCTAGAATGACGGATTGGCATTCTCGAATGTCATCGAAATCTCTAGATGGTTCGATGAAGTATATATAAGGCGCCACGAGTAGCGTGGTAGTTCAGTTCAGTTGAGTTGAGTTCTAGTTGACATAAGGTTAAGAGATATTGTATTGAGTTGTGAAGTAAAACGGTGAAAGTTACGTGCAGTTTGATTCTTTGGTGAAGAAAAGGAGGCCGTCGTGACAATATGTTTGTCTCTATTTTGTATGTAACAAAAATACACTTGCGATACTCTGTATTCTTTATGACTTCAGAATCACCGATTTTGGGCCAAGGGCAAACATGTGAAGGCCTCAATTCAATATCTGATATATGACATAAATTCTGAAAACATACTGTAAATGTAGAACATCCATATTTTACAATATAGTCTGTAAGACGACACATCCGGATTTTCGTAGTTTAAGGGCTAATTTGAAATGTTGTTTTCAATTTTCACTAGATATTGGCATATATAACCTCAATAGTACCTGGAATATCATTCCAGTATCTGCAACCAACCGTTCTTATGCCCTCCGTGCGGCAATTAGTGTCCGATTTAGATTTGATTCTCAAATCTAGAAAGTGAGCTTTGCATTTAATCCATGCCTGTTATATTTAAAACAGTTTTTACATATTAAGTTTATGATAACGATAAAAACATTTGTAGTTTTTAAAGTATAAGTTTTTAATCCAAAAACTAAAATTTCCAAGACTTGCGATCGGTGAAGAACTTTGGTCTAAAAGAGAAATGATATAAGTATATTCGTTTACAATTCAGTGTATAATTGAAAACAAGATTCAACAAGGCAAGAGGCATTTGGCGCCAAAATCAATGACTGTCAGCAGATTGTGCTATGTCAAGTCATACAAAGAAGGACGCGTTGATTGAAAAGAGAAAATCGTAGGATCAAAGCCAGTTAAATCGAACGAACATTTGTGGACAGGCGCAAATGACAATATCAGATACTAATTTGTGCGTGGAGTTCTGCTTTATGGTTTATTATGCGGCTGCGGCCTCACGCAACAATCACGCACGTCCGAGCACAAGTGAGCAAAAGTTCAAGCATCAAGCAAAAATTCTTTGGATGGTCTGACTGGTCGGGTACAATCAGGTGTGATCAACTAAATAACTAAAATTATGTTGTACTGTATCTATTGAACTATTGATCTACATAGATTTTTCCGTACTGTGGAAAATATCTAGACAATGTAATCCTGAATTTGCTATTGCAGAACTAAGCAAGGTGCAAAGACTTGCTTGTCTTTCCATAACAGGGGCAATGAAAAGCGCACCCACTGCAGTCTTAGAGACCATCCTGGACCTCCCTCCGTTGCAAATTGTAATAATGGGTGAGGCGAGAATGGGCTACTCTACTAGACTACAAACCCTACCAAGAGGAATTTACAAGGATCTTGGACACAACCAAATCGCAGAATATGTGGGGCACACCATAATGGATGCTAGAAAGGACCACATAACTCCGAAATACATCTTCAACAAGAAATTCGAAACTATAATAAGAGATCGAGAACTCTGTGAAGTAAACAACCTGCATCGGTACACAGATGGATCAAAGACCGAGCAAGGCACAGGAGCGGGAATCTTTGGAAGAGGAACTAGACAGAGCATTCCGCTAGGAAAATACGCCTCGGTATTTCAGTCAGAGGTGTACGCCATCCTGCAATGTGCAAGGATCAATAATGAACGATCCTACAGAAACAAGAGGATCGCAATACTTACAGACAGTCAGGCTACACTTAGGGCACTAGAAGCGCCCAAAGTTACGTCTGCTCTAGTCTGGGAATGCTTACAGGAACTGGGAAGACTGGCAGAACACAACAAAGTAACTTTGGAGTGGGTGCCTGGACACTCAGGTATAAGAGGCAATGAAAGAGCGGACGAGCTAGCAAGACTAGGCTCGTCTGTCCTATACATTGGAGCAGAACCCGCCCTGGGGGTGCCTAAAAGCACAATCAGACACCAGGTGGGAGAATGGGTGAAACATCAGCACAAGGAGCAGTGGAACTTGTTGCCAGGATGTGTTCATGGAAAAACATTCATTAAAGCTCCATGCAAGAAGATAGCTGAAACACTGCTCTCCTTGAGTAGAAATCAGCTCCATAGAACGACGGGTCTCCTCACAGGACATTGTGGCCTGAAGGAACACCTGAATAAAATGGGACTCTACAATGGAGACCTCAACTGCAGATTGTGTGGAAGAGGAACCGAGTCAGCCCTACATGTGCTCTGTGAGTGCGAAGCGCTAGATCACAAGAGACAACAGCTCTTTGGGAAGACCAAGCTAGAACCAATGGAGTACGGCTCAGCACCAGGACCAGTAGGTAAACTGCATAAACTTATGCAGGGATCCAGATTGCTGGAGTGGATACTGTAAAAGAGAGGAGCAATAATACAATAGGCCTTAAGGCTTAAGTATTGACGGGGACAGCAATGTCGGACGGCTCCTGGAAAAAAAATCCTGAATTTATGGACATTCGTGCACTAGCAGGATCAGTGAACTTATTTCCGCAGAGGTTTTTTATAACTGAGCAGACCGCGTAGGCAGAGCCTAAATACCATAGTACCGCGGCTGCTGTGAAAGGGCTATGTTAGGGGAAGTTTGTTAACGCGGGATTTGAATGGGCCAATACCAGCAGGCCCAATTAATACATCTCCTGGCAGCCCATTCCAAGCCTCGGATACCCTGGGAATGAATGTGCGGGTGTACCGCTGGGTTCTTGATGTATGAAGAACGACCGCCTTGGGATGAAATGCAGCTGTCGCGCGGGTGCATCTAATAGGAGCGGTGAGCGGCGGAACGATAGAGGATAGCTCAGAGGAGCAGATTCCGTTTGAATATCGGTAGAAGAGCGAGAGGTCACCAACAACACGCCGCGCGCCGGTGTGAAAGTGGCTGGAGGTGGCGCGTTAAGGCCGGGTCGCCAATTAGTCGAATTGTCCTTCTCTGGACGGCATCAAGTATAGAGAGGGTAGTAGGGCAGCAGCTCCCCAGACATGAGAGCAATACTCCAGGCCAGGTCTTATCTGGGCTTTATATAGCGTGAGGAGGTTACATGGTGAGAAGTACTTTCTGGCTCAAATAGGTACCCAAGCTTTTTACCAGCAGCTGTTGCAATTGACGCAACGTGTTCGTGCCAGATCAGATTTTCTGTAATGTTAACTCCTAACAGGGAGGTAGCAATTCTCCGAGGAAAACAATATAAAAACAACACAAAAAAAACAACAGCTTGAAGGGGTGACTCCTTGGCCCGGTTATTCATTAGAACCTGGTGTTGGCTTGGGTACTTCTTGTTTAATAGCGTACAAAACTGGGTCTTGAAAGCATTGAATTTTACCATATTCTTGAGCCCCCAAGCGGTAATGGTATCGAGATCCTTCGAAAGAGAAGCTGCCACTACCAGCCTTCTGCATTCCAGCTCGACAACAGAGATTGGTCTATTGCTCATGAGGCCTGCATGCAGCGTACTGTCATCTGCCAAACTGTGGATTGGATTCATAGTGCTAGAGAGTAGATCGTTAATGTGAAGCAGAAACAATGTCTGAGCCAATACCGATCCCTGGGGAAACCCAGCATTGATGCTATGGTAAGAAGAGGAAAAGCCGTCTACCACAACAGAGATTTTCCGACCTGAGAGGAAGTCTGCGAGCCAACCGCAGAGCTTAACAGGGAACCCGTAAGAGGGGAGCTTGTTTAGGAGAGCTGCATGCCACAGTTGATCGAATGCCTTAGGAATATCGAGAGGTTCACAAATATAACAATCTGGTGGTGGAAATCTAAGCTAACATCCTTTTGAAACTCATGCGCATGCGTGACCCCTCCCGTACCATCAGGCATCGAGTAAAATTTTAGACAGGTTCTAAAATAGGTCAGTGCTATAAATAGATGCGAACAGCCACTCGTATCTGCCATCTGCCTGATCGTGCGCGACTGATCAGTAAGAGCTCGGCCTTATTTGTGCATGGTAAAGTAGACTATCTGCTTGTAAGAGCTCGCGCGTCCTTATTTGTGCATGTTAAAGTAGACTACCTTTGTGCCTTTTTTTTGTAATACACGGCAATCATCTTTAGAAAATTTTATATGCTCTTGATACTACTCGCACGTGAAATCCGACAACATAGAAAAAAAGGGATATTTGCATTGAAATTTGTATACAACTTGACAATACCATTTCTGTAGTACACATGTAACACTTTTTGTTCATTCTATATTGCTATTTACCTACATGGCCCCTCTAAAAGACTCTAGACGTATGAAAACAAAGCATGGCTTTTTGTCGATTCAAAAACGATGATATTTGTTGCAAATGTGGCGGGAGACTAATTGGTTGTGTAAAAATGCCCCCCTCTAGGTTACGCAATTAATTAAAAGTAAGCCCCTTTTAACGGGGTCTGATTGTATGCCAACGAGAACGTGGTGCTTCTTTCAGAGCAATTGTTGTAACCATGGGTCGTAGCTACAGGTTGTAGTAGCATGGATTGCAGTAGGGCGAATGCAGCGAGCTAGAGGTTCTGAAGCACGTAGAAGAACTACCGACTGGCTAGATCGTCATCTACGACTACTGGCCCTTCGAGACAGAATGCGATCCACTCGAGCTGTTGCTCACGTTTGGTATGCAGCTATAGAGAAGGCCATTCGAATCCGCACGGAGTACCACAGATTGAGTGAAATGGGCTTAGGATCATATCGTCCTCATCCAGTGCTTCCACTCACTGCAAATCATCGTCGCCAACGGTTACATTGGTGCCAAGAACACCGACAATAGCATGCTGAGTGGCATCAAACGGCATTCTCCGATGAGTCTAGGTTTTGTCTGGGGGCACATGACGGATGCCAACGCGTAAGACGACGACGGCGACACCGTCCTTATTGGTTTGATGGTTTGGGGTGCCATTGCACTCAACAGCAAGTCACCTTTACTTGTGATTCGTGGCACAATGACTGCACAACGTTATGTGAATGAGGTGTTAGAACCAATTGCCGTTTCATATGTTCGAGGCCTCGAAGAGGGCCTCTTCCAGCAAGATAATGTACGTCCTCATATTGTAAGGGTATGGATGAGGTTCCTACAGGAAGCTGAGGTCAAGATACTCGCCAATTGAAAAAGTATGGGATTGGATGGGTCGATACATAGGCGATTTACCCAGTCCTCCGACTACGCTGGATGAACTGGCACATGCTGTGAGGGCAGCTTGGGAGGCTGTACCTCTAGAATTTATCAACAACCAGATTACGAGCATACCGCGTAGGCTACAGGAACGCATTCGCCAACATGGAGGGCCCACCCATTATTGATCTGTTGTATTTTTTTTTATAAACTACTTATGGCAAATAAGTTCATTTATTATTCTATTTAGTCCTACCGCATTTCATCACCCACAACGCTTTTTTTCTCAGTGTTCCGATTTCACTTGTGAGTAGTTAACATCAATACTAACACTCAGATTTTGATAAATAGGAAATAATATAAAAGAGCATACATGGCTTCTCGTATAGAATATTTTAAAATCAGTGGCGGATTGTGGGGTAGTGCCACAGTGCCATGGCACGAATTCAATTGTCTACAAATATACATTTCTTATCCCTTTAACATCTGTATCTTATGCCACTTTCACATCTTTTATCTTCTCTATGAGATGGCAGCTACGCTTCAGCGCATAAATTCGGGCACGACGCAATAATTTTGGCAACACCTTATATGATGCGACGAACAGCGAGCAAACAGTGTACGGGGCCTTATTATGCCCGGACAGGGTGAGATAAATCTTAAAAGCATCGCTTGTGACTGACAGGAATAACTATATGCTAGCCATGTTCACATATGTTTAAATGTGAAAATCTAAGCAGATGAGTCTCGTGCCCCGATATTTCCATTCGTAAGACCAATGGGCTCGATTTGTTTTGAGGGTTAAGCACTTTCGTTTTGCTTACGTCTGATTAATTTAATATTAATGAATTTTGTGTTTAGTAAAGTATATCATTGGTGTGAAGATGAATAGAATTGGCACTAGAATAGACGCATTGATCAATCTGTGGCTGGGAGAGAAACTGCAAATTAAGGAATTAGGACGGCCAAACTTGCTTTAAAAATTGAAAAGCGCAGTGGACCAAAATTGCGCAGTCGTAAGTTCGATAAAAATATGATAAACACAACTGGAACACAACTGGTTGTGAAGATGTTGGCAAACTGTTTTAATTGTTTTGCATGTGTTCTATTTGGAGGGGATATACAGGGTGAGTTCTTAGTACCGGCCAGGTCGATAAATCCACTACTGTAGAAGATATCGAAAAAAGTTGTATACAAAAGTTGTAGCTTAGGATATGCTCCTTGCTGAGAAAATATTTAGATTTATACAGGGTGATCCACAACTACGTGGTGATGCAAACATGCATTTTTTTAAATGAGACGCCCTATATGTTATTCCATATTCAAATTCTACTAATGATTTCCGTTCTTTCAATATAGGGTATCGTTACATTATACAGGGTATTTCAAAATTTATGACCATTTTTGTATCCAAATCGCTGTCATATCCGTATACAGGGTGATGTAGAATGCAAAATCTAGATTTTCTTTCTTTTTTTAAATGCAACCTCCAATATTTTATTATACCAAAGAATTTCTTTTAATATGCTCTTTCATCTTTGTATAGCACTTGTTATGGCTGCATTCATTAGTTTCTGAGATATTTCGATTTTTCTACAAATTTTAAATGTACCTTATATTTGTTTACTAAAATTTATTTATTTTGAAAAAATATTATCAAATTTTATTTTTGCTTAATAAACAACTAAAATATAAGGCCATAATAGTACTTGATCAAGTCAAAGTACTGACTTAATGAGATAATATGCGTCAAGTGTGCTGAGGAAGCAATTTTATAGACGTGATGCATGATTATCAAGCAGATCTATAAGGTAAGCTATGGAATATTAAACGACACAGTCCAAATAAAACGATTCCTCAATCTTTCAAACGCTTTAGTTTTAGAGTGCCTCAGTTCTGGATATTGCTCTTCATAGTTGATATATTCTAGAGCAAAGTAGGTAATTTCTCATAGATTCTCCTAAATACCCTCAATGGAAAAATTAATTTTTAAAGCTCGTTTTTCACACAGTACGGAATTATTGAGCAGGTTATGAAAATTGTTAATTTTTCAAAGCCTACCTGATAAATCTGCTTGATAATTATGCATTACGCCAACGAAATTGTTTCCTCAGCATACTTGACTTTATTATCTCGATGATTCAGGGTTTTGACTTCATCGAATACTATCATGACCTTATAATTTAGTTGTTCGTTAAATAAAAAACAAATTCGATAGTACTTTCTCAAATTAAATAAATTTATGTACACAAATAGAAGCTATAGTTTAAATTTACCGAAAAATCGAAATATCTCGGAAACTGATGGACGTAGGTACAACAAGTGCTATACAAAGACGAAAGAGCATATTAAAAACAATTCTTTGGTATAATAAAATATTGGGGGTTACATTTGAAAAAAAGAGAAAATCTGGATTTTGCATTCTACATCACCCTGTATACGAATATGCGTCGTGGGCTTTTTTTATAGCCGATTTTAAAACTAGAGGATATTTTTAATCTTTCCATGTAAAAAAAAATAATGTTTGATTAATTACTTTTTGATATACAGTACGTTCATTTGACAGCGATTTGGATATAAAAATGGTCATAACTTTTAAAATACCCTGTATAATGTTATAATACTTTATATCCTGAGAAGAAAAATTATTAGTAGAATCTAAAAATGGGATAATATATAGGGTGTCTTATTTAAAAAAATGCATATTTGCATCACCACGTAGTTATGGATCACCCTGTATAAATCAAAATATTTTCTGAGCAAGGAGCATATCCGTGGCTACAACTTTTATGTATAGCTTTTTCCGCTATCTTCTACAATAGTGGAGTTATCGACCGAGCCGGTCCTAAAAACTCACCCTGTATATGTGACTTGGCCTTTAAGCACAAACCGCCACTGCTTAAAATTGATTCCATTTTGCTTCATTTCAACAATGGAAACAATGCCTGAGAATAACTAGGTATCCATATTAACTGGTAAAATCATTGTTCATTATTGGCACGTACTCATCCGCCAGTCTTCATACTTCTGTGCTGTTACTGCTGTTGCTGAGAGTAGCGTCGAGGCATTCTGGAAGCGCTGTCGACCATTTTCCGTCTGGAAGACATCTTGGTCTCTCTTCAATCTCTGTCTCGAAGCCGCTATTACAAATAATTTCAAGCTCATCTCCTGGATCGTAAGAGAACTTCGTTGGTGATATAAATCCGTTCTTTGGTTCACCGATGTATGAGCAACGAGGTTTACCTAAAAGAGTGATTTGGAATTTCAAAAAACCCATGGAACATCGAGTCACTTTGAGCTATTATGATATGGACCAGTTGCAGCTAGTGCATAACGAGCTGCAGAACCATTAACGTCTGACCCCCATAGACCTGGCAAAGTGGCAAGCCATTCATTGGTCACTGATTTATTGTTTCCACACATGTATGTGGCGCGAAACAGGAATATTTATTCATAATTTTGCAAATATGGCAGTCCCCAGCCCCCAATACCTGTGACGCGTATTGAGAAGGTCAATAAATAGATTTGGCAATGGCGTATCATGAAGTATGCCAATTATGGTTGCAATGGAGGATAATACAACGAACAGAATTGTTAAGGGAATATTGAAAGTCATGTCCTTAAAAATAATAAATACACATAAATAGTACATAAATAGTATTCTTTGGCGTAGCACTAATAAACACTGAGCAACTAGATTAAAGCTTCCCCTAAAGGTACTAACATAGCAAAACACGTGTCAAGGTTGAAAATATTTGTTTGGTGGGTGATCGAACTGAACAGTGTTCGTTAAATACATAGAAAAAAATGTTTTTTATAAAGGGAATATAAGACACTCAGAACCGCCAGTGAAGGTACTTATTTTTACTACAAAAAATTAAATTAAAATGTTGCTCATTCCGCTAGTAACCAAAATTCTGACAATTGCTTATTCAAAAAAGATAAGCTTCTCAAAAATTTAAGTCAAAGCTGTCAGCTATTATTGAGGCTGTCGTCTCTCAAATGGTGTTTGGGTATAGGTGAACATAGCGTAAGAATATATTTACAGCAAACAACAAGGCTTATGAAGTAAGCTAAGTTATTCTCTCAAAAATACACAATTTAGATTTATTTCCAATAAATACTGCGATGTTCTCCTAAATTCATCCCACTTTGAAAAAGTGCAATCAATTATGAAAACAGACGAAAGTTGATTATGAATTGCAGAAAACAAAGATACATTTTTTGATATGTTTTCAGACATTATTGATGGTAAAAAATATAAATTTGCGATTTTGAGTCATTCAGAAAATAGTTCAGATATGTAAAAACAATAATATAATATAGTTTCCAATATTTCAATATGTCGAGAAAAAAGTCCTGGATCCTTTGTGATACGTTTTAATAATTTATTAGTAGTTAAACGTTAGATATTAGGAACAGAGAAATGCTAACGCCACGCCAATGGCTAACAAACAACACAATCTACCTATGAAAGGAATTTTCGACTTCCAGCTTTTCTTGCTTACATTTCACACACCACACACGTAAAACCTTTGTGTCACCATAGTTTATACTAATTGTCCCGCAAAATCAGGCAAAAGCTAGAAAATCAAGTCAATCTCTCTGCAACACAACGCACAAGAAAATGCCGCCAATACTTAGCCTAACGTCAACCCGTTACGCACGTAGATACTACTTCGCCAAGCCAGCAATGAATAGCGTTGTCGTTTCGTGGCGTACGGAGCATAGACCAAACATTATGATTTTCATTTACCGTATGGCTCAAAAACATGACAATAGTAACTATAGATTAAAAAAATATTATAACCTATACTAAAATAAAATATATACAGCTACAAACTAAGATACATAGTCTTTGGTATTTACAGGTGGATGTCCAGTTCTTTTAACCACTTCAGCGCCAACGGTGTGGCTGTGAAGAACTCTTCTCGCGATCCCCTAAACGCACGCAGTTCACAGTCGCTCGTAATATGGTTTATAGTTTGGCGGGGCGCGCCACAGTCACATACTGTTCGGACTCTTATTAAGTCTCTTTCCGGGGTAGTTCTGATCCAGGAAGTAAGGCTGCCCCCATAAATGCGCATCGTGAGTGGTGTTCTGCAAAACCTTCCCACTAGGAGCGCCATTGGTTTAAGGAGTCAAAGTTGCACTTCTGCATCCCTTATTGGTGGTTTTCGGGATTTAAGTCTGTTTATCTGCAACGGGGATATTGCTCGATGGATGTGCAGTTTGTTGTTGGCCGTAATCTTGTTATACTCCCTTAGAAGGGCGTCAGTCCTTCGGAGCTGCAGTGGGGCTATTCCAGAGAGTACAGGCAGCCATTGTGTCTGTTTATCTGCAGCGGGGGTATGGCTTGATGGATGGGCAGTTTGTTGTTGGCCGTAATCTTGTTATACTCCCTTAGAAGGGCATCAGTCCTTCGGAGCTGCAGTGGGGCTATTCCAGAGAGTACAGGCAGCCATTGTGTTGGGGTGTCTTTACTGCGCCTGTAATAAGTCTCATAGTGTGATTTAGTTGGACGTCAATTAGTCTGGGATGATGGCTGTTAATCCAGACGCGCACAGTAGTCAGCACACGAATAGACAAGAGCTATCGCACTGGTTCGTAGAGTTGGAGCCGTGGCACCCCACGTCGTTCCACACAGTTTTTGGATAATGTTGTTGCGTGTTCTCAGTTTTCCTGCAGTGTTTACGAGGTGTTTCTGAACATTATGATAATGATCGTTCACTTAACAATGCCGCTAATTATAATAAAATAAAGTATCCTATATTTAAAGAACAAAACATCATTTGGGTGTAAAATATTGATCAAATTGCTCTAAAATGAGAATTTCGCCTCCTCAATAAAATGCCGGTACAGTGGGGGCTCCATCAATATACCTGAGAGCTAGGCATACGTTTAGCAACATGGCAATTAGCGTAAACAAGGCCCGAGTGTTTTGCGAATAACTTTAAATGAAAACATTCCAGATCAACTCGTATTTTTTAAAATAGTTTTTATCCAACAAATCTAAGAACAATTCTCGAAAATCCCTATTCCTCCAGCAGCAAACATTAGTGGAAGTTTCACGAACATATCACAGCTAATGTTTTTGTAAAACAAAGCGTCTGATATTGGTTGAGCGCCACACGTGGCTTAATACGGCGACGGATGGATGATATACAGGGTGAGTCTTTAGTAGCGGCTCGGGCGATAACTCCACTACTGTAGAAGATAGCGACGTCAGATTCAAAATTTTTAATGGGACACCCTGTATATTTGTAACTTTTTATGTTCCTCTTGATAAAACAATTCCAACAAACTCCACATACTTGGGGTCTAAAGTGATTAATTCAAGATCTACAGGTACTTAAAGGACTGCACCGCTACCATTATGAAACACTACCAAAGTAATTTAACTGTAGGGGTACATGTTATAATCAATGGTAGTGGTATCATCCTTTAAGTACCTGTAGCTCTTGAATAAATAACTTTAGACCCCAAGTGTGCTAGTTTGTTAGAATTGTTTTATCGGGAGGAATACAAAAAGTCACAAATATACAGGGTGTCCCATTAAATTTTTGGATCGGATGTCACGTGATCAAAAACAAATACCTCATTGGGTGACACAGTAATAAGAAAAGATACTATATTTGGTCTAATTTAAATTCCCAAAATTATAAATTCGCTACTACTACCCATTTCCGATATATTGCTTGTCTTAATCGTCGTGGGACACCCTGTATTATTCAATATTCAGATTCTACTAATGATTTCCATTCTTCCAATATAGGGTTTTGATACATTATACAGGGTATTTCAAAAGTTATGACCATTTTTATATCCAAATCGCGGTCAAATGAACGTATTGTCAAAAAGAGATAAATCAAAAATCATTTTTTTACACGGATGACTAAAAAATATCCTCTAGTTTTAAAATCGGCTATAAAAAATCCCGCAACGCATATTCGTATACAGGGTCGCAGATAGCACAATATATTCCTGGAATATTCTTATTTAATCCAAAATAGATTGAGAATATTCAGAACATTAACAGAATGTTGTTTGGACGTTTTTATTGGTTTCATTCCCATGAGGATGTGCTAGGAGTATTACGTCATGATTATTCCATGAACGTGTCGATAAAAATATTCGGATAATATTCATAAATTAATATTATCTAAAGAACAATCTTTGAATATGCCTTTTGGTATGATTCTTAATGTAGGCATGGCACCGTTGCAGGTTAGGTTAGCTTTGAGAATTTTGAGGTTAGCTTCAGTCGTTACGGTGGCGGTGGTCGGTGGTGCCTGCTCGTGCTTGTGCATTTTTCTCCTGCGATAATTGGATAGTTATCCGTATGCGTGTTCTGCAACGTGATTTTACTTGTTATTTAGTTTATAACTTCATCTAGGAGCGACTAGGGTGAGTATAACTATTTTGTTTCTATAGATTACTGACTTTCTAGCACCATGTGGTAGCAACTCTCGTGTTTAGTCTAATCTCTATGTTCTAGTCTTACTTGTCGTAGGTACCTACCCTAATTAATATATATTAACAACCACTAACAAGACATTTGATATATTTGTGACTATGCATTTCCAGTATTTATTCTCTTACGTGGTACCCACTTTTAGCTCTAAATGTAGGTACTAAAATTGATTAAAATACGACATTTTGGTGAAAATTTATCATTGTAGTTAATGAAGTGTATTTGAATGTACATCGTATGCTTTAAAATTAAACGAGTTTTTTTTATTTTGCAGGATAATACGGGAGGACGACTCCGTGCAATGAAATGTGTTCTTTTAATTTGTATATTAAACTTATACAATTATAAATAGAGGTTCCACTTATCTTTTTTTTTCATTAATCCCTATAATTAGTGTGTGCCTAAATCAATGCTGCCCAAAACACTGTATGAAATTCGGATACTAGGTTATATATGTATACTACTCGCGTTAATTAGGTACCTAGGCAGACAACAAGACTTACAAATAAATGAAATGAAGTGATAAAAGGCATTAGTTTCTTTCCAACATATATTCTTCAAAGATTATACCAGGAATCCTCCCACAATATTTGATACATCTTAATAACAATCGTAGTATATTCTGAGGGAATAACCTATGTATGTTTCTTCAAAGATATACCAGGAATCTTCCTACAATATCCCATACATCTTGATAATAATCGTAGAATATTCTGAGGGAATAACCTATGCACATTTTTTTGATTCCCATTTTCACATTCCTGGAATGTTCATCAGATAATCTATATATTCATGGACATTTCATGGAATGATACAATGTTCCAAAATGGTGATTCTTATAATGTTCCTAGAATATATTGTGCTGTCTGGGGTGATGTAGAATGCAAAATAGCTTTTTTTAAATGTAACCTCCAATATTTTACTATCAATGATTATACCAAAAAATTGCTTTTATTATGCTCTTGTTATGGTTGCATTCATTAGTTTCTAAGATATTTCGAGTTTTCTACAAATTTTAAATATACCTTCTATTTGTTCACTAAAATTTATTTATTTTGAGAAAATACTATCAAATTTTATTTTAGCTTAACAAACAACTAAAATATAAGGCCATAATAGTACTTGATCAAGTCAAACCACTGAATTAACGAGATAATATAGGTCAAGTGTGCTGAGGAAACAATTTTATAGACGTCATGCAAAATTATCAAGCAGATCTGTCAGGTAGGTTATGAAATAATGAAACATTAAACGACACAGTCCAAATAAAACGATTCTTCAATCTTCTCAATTAAGTACATTTTGGGCCCAAAGTTTGAAATCTCTGTTTTTAGTCAGGAGACAAAAACCTTCAAAATAAAAGATATTGCACTTTCGGAATAATAATGAAAAAATAGCACTTATGGGGGCATTTTGCGCCGTACGTGACTGTTAAAGGTAAAAAGGTACCGAATTCAAGAATTTCCAAAATGATTTAAAAAACTATTATTTTACTTTAGTATGACAAACTCATAACAACTAATAAACATGATAATCATTGATGTTTTAATCACTTTCAATAAAAAAAATAAATACCTGTGCTTTTTGCTGTGTACTATTGAACTTCTGCTAAATTAAGTTGTATGGAAAGTTAACAAAGCAAAAGAATAATAAAACAACAATCTGACTTTAATTCCATGGCGGAATTACCTGAGAAGCGTTATCGACGCAGACGCCATCCCTTTTACCTCCCACACCGATAGGTGAGGGGAGGATTGTGATCGTGAACATTTTCGATTTTGAGATAATAGGGTTTTTGGGCGTTTTATAATGTCTACATAACGAAAATCCGCGTGACTTATTTCCGTCGTTCTGTCTGTCGGTCTGCCTGTCGGTCTGTTTGTCTGTACGCGTTTTTCTAGCCTCGTAATCTCAGTAACCGCTGCATGGACTGTGATGAAATTTGGGCCGCAATATGCTGTGCGGTCTTAGTAGGTAATGCTGCTATAGTTTTGGAAATCGGTACATGGGCACCGGAGTAATTAAAAAAATTTTCAAATATTCCTCAAACTTCGTTTTTAGGCGGTTTAGAGGTTCTTGATCATTTGCTGGGTTTTTTTTGGGTGGGGGTGGAATTTGGGTGTTTGGGGGATGGGGGGTTGAAAAACTGAAAAACTTGTTGTATTCATGATAAGCTGTCTACTGACCTGTCAAGAAGACCTAGCAACAAAAATCACCTTTTTAGGTCCATCCGAACATTGCCTTGCCTATTACCGTAAATTAATTAACACAACTGCGCTTCGCCGACATGAACTCGCAAAAAGCTACTCTGAAAGAAAGGGATAGCGTGTGCTACGACATCGCTTCCCAGGTAATTCTGTCATGAAATTGGAATTCAGATTATTGTTTATTATTCCTTTCCTTTGTTAACTTTCAATACAACTTAATTTAGCAGAAGTTCAATAGTACATAGCAAAAACACTTCAAAAATCACAATTTGGGTATTAGTTTTTTTTATTGAAAGTCATCAAAACATCAATGATTATCGGGTTTATTAGTTGTTACGAGTTTTTTTCTTTAATTTGTCATAATAAAACAAAATAATAGTTTTTTAAATCATTTTGGAAATTCGTAAATTGTCTCCTTTTTGCCTTTAACACTCACGTACGGCGTAAAATGTCCCCATAAGTGCTACTTTTTCATTATTATTTCGAAAGTGCAATGTCTTGCAAAGTTTTCAAGATTCGTTTGAAGCTCGAGAACCAGGCATAAGTATTTTTAATCTTATTTTGAAGGTTTTGGTCTCCTGACTAAAAACAGAGATTTCAAACTTTGGCCCCAAAATGTACTTAATTATTGTTCGGATGTACAGGTTCTCTTTATTGGATATTAAAATAGGCTTAATACTGAGTATAATTCCAGAAAAAGATAAAAGCCAAAAAGCATTCTTGTTTTTGTTTTTGGCGATTTCTTGGAAAAACTGGAAAATCTCTAAGTTTTCAAAAAAGAATCATAACTCGGAAACTATCAATAATCGGTACATATACATGGGGGTGTTTTGGATGGGTCTCAGTACGGGCTATCTAAAAAAAAATTATTATCGTCACCCGATTGGCCACCCTGTATTTTAAATTTCCCAAAAAATCGAAATATCCCGGAAACTGATGGGTGTAGGTACAAGTGCTATAAAAAGATGAAAAAACATACTAAAAGAAATTCTTTGGTATAATAAAATATTGGGGGTTACATTTAAAAAAAAGAGAAAATCTTGATTTTTCCATTTGACATCACCCTGTATACGAATATGCGTCACGGGCTTGTTTTATAGCCGATTTTGAAACTAGATGATATTTTTAATCTTTCCATGAAAAAAAATAATAATGTTTGATTCATTACTTTTTGATATACCGTACGTTCGTTTGACAGCGATTTGGATATAAAAATGGTCATAACTTTTGAAACAATCTGTATAATGTTATATTACCTTATATTGTGAGAAGAGAAATTATTAGTAGAATCTAAAAATGGGATAATATATAGGGTGTCTCATTTAAAAAAAATATATGTTTGCGTCACCACGTATAGTTGTGGATAAAATATTTTCTGAGCAAGCAGCATATCCGTGGCTACAGCCGGTACTAAAAACTCACCTTGTATGTGGCTGCAGAGGAACCGCACCCAACACATTCGATTTGCTTAGTTTATCATGTCGCTCAGTATTGTCTTTTCAATCTAATTATAACGATCTATTTTGCAGCAAATAAGAAAACTATTGGCTTTTCTACAAACATAACTTTAGTTCTCTGGCGTATAAAGACAAATTCAAATTTAAGAACTCTCCGAATGAGACTGCAAATAAAGAATGGTATAAGTGATTCAAGTAGAAATATGCTATATTAATAATGTATAAAATGACGGGTCTTCAAAATTTACAGAACAATAATAACCATTTCAAGAGAGTCGTTCAAGGAAACTGTGATTACAATTCTAATGAATACAGCGGAAGCAAAAAAGACTTTAAAAACGACGAAATAGATCAACCGCACGTTTTATGCTATCGATAGAAAATCCCTTCATTAAAAAAATTGCGATTTCAGTGGCAAAGCAATTGAGAAGTTTGCCAATGCTAATCATGACGTATGTTGGTATTTTGAATACACTCCATCAGAAGAACTTAGTATTTGTAACCAGCAATAAAAGTATTTTTGGTGTAGATCGCACCCTTGGGTATCTCGACAACTGATTTGTATACAAAATTGTAAAAGATACCTAAATGTTTTTAGCAAATATGTATAAAACTTATTCAGGTCTGTTGAGGGTCATTTTGTAGGTTTTTTAGCAACTATCTAAGTATCTCCTTTATAGATACCTCGAGGGAATAGCTCAGAGTAGTAGTTCTATGGTTTGTGTTATGAAATTTGTTGTTCAAAATTTTGCGAGGTTTTCAAACTTAGCGGGCTGCATACCTTTAAGAAAAACTTCATAGTAAACCAGTACATCTGTTTTTTATCACGTTATAACAAAATGCTATAAAATGGAAATTAACTTACAAAATGGCGGGGGATGTGACCAGACTCCCATCTCGGTGCATATGATGCTAGCCTCTCCTTCGAGTTTATAGGCCCCTTCACAGGCGAACTGCACCAAGCTGCCAACAGCGTATCTTCCTCCGTCCATACCCGGAGCTTCTGACTGGATCAAATGACCGTTCACTGGAAGCACTGGAGGTGGACATTGGATTGCTGTAATCGTTATGTACATGCTCTTAAAAAGTTGAACATCATTTTAATTGATTTTTTTATTCAAGAAAGTAATCGATTGATTGCTGATATAAATCATGTTTCCAGATACTCCTGAAAACAAGGCCTCAAATCTAACGCCATTAAGAGTACTGTGCTCATTTTCTCAAGTGACCTGATCAAAGAACGACTGAAGTCTAGGTTTATATAGCAACTATAGTGTAGCAATATCTCAAAGATCTTAGTTGTAGTGATTCATGATCAATTGAGGTTTTGAATAAACAATTTTTTTGTCATAAATGGAAAGATCATATATAAGTTTTATAACAAAACTATTTTTCTTTTTCTTTTCTTCTTTATTTTCGCAATAATTCAAAGGTTATATCAAAATAAAAATGGGTTTTTGAATCCAGTAACGAAAACACGCCGACGACTCCCGAGCCGTGTGACGTCACCATGACGGTCAGGATGCTCCTTTGAGCAACGACGTCCTACTCCGATACTAGATTCTAGATTTTGGTTGTATTTTTTATGGTTTGTTTTAGGCGAAGGATATTTTACCATAGCAACTTCGAACATTACAAATTATTCGAGAGGCAACTTCTTACAAACTGTCATCTACCGTGACACGTTTTACTACGTTACTTTCGAATTCGTAATTGTTATCACCAGCTGAATACTATTACTGCGTCTCTCATTTTGGGCACTATTTTTATATTCAATGCTCGTAGTTCATTTTACCAAATACAATTACAATATATTGCTTATGGCAAAAAGTGATTACAAAGTATATTTAGCAAGATATTTATAAGATTATAAGATACATATATCATCTATATCTTTCTAAATATATACAAGTCTAATCTGATGGTTAGCCATTGTAGTTAAATTTCAACATTTTACTGAACTACAATACAATTTGAATACTCACGCACACATTTGGGTAAAGGTCCTGACCAGTTTCCATCCAGTTCACACTCTATACCTGGAGGGCCTTGTAATCTGTAGCCCCATGCACACCCGAAGACTGCGCGACCTCCGAAACTGTTGTTGTGCTCTTCTAGATGCAGGTGAGGCTCAGGAATGCCTTCAGGAGTGTCCAAAGATGGGCATTTTACTAGTTCGCATTTTGGAACTGCTGCCGACCACTTACCTAAGAGGAAAGAAATAAAATAATGCTTACAAAATGTGAAAACACAGATCTTTACAGAGACGGTCATTGTAATTAAAATTATTCATTAGTATTGTGGCAGTCCGGCCCTGGACATCCGGCCATATACGTGAAGTCGCGTCTAGCTGTCGCGAACGTTCCAGAGATGGCGCCGCCTGGCATAAAATCGCCGTCGCACGAGAGACGAAAACAGTTAGAGTCAACAGTCAGTGCAGTGCAGTAGTCCGCGACGTTCCAGTGGCGCGCTCGAAATAAATGTGTGACATAAATTAGTTAAGTTAAGGACCAATATAAATTAGTGTAGTGACTTTAGATTAATTAGACTGTTAAGTATTAGGCTAGGCGTAGTGTACATAGTTAGTGAAAATCAATAGTGAAATCCGTACCAAGTGTTTCCTTGCCCAATCGGACTAAAGACTTGTAACAGTGGTGTCAGGTGTGGGGTAGACTGATTGATTGGGCAACGTGGTACGGACAGTGACAAGTGGAAAAGCTGCCAAGATGGTGAGATTCAGTGAACTGAAGGTTGTGGATTTAAGGAGAGAGCTCGATGAACGCGGTGCCGATAGCAGCGGGCTGAAGGCCGTTCTCCAGGATCGACTCCGACAAATAATGATTGAAGAGGGCGAGGATCCAGATACCTTTGAATTCGAGTCACCTGAATTCGAGTGGGCCAAGAAGCTCGAGGCTAAAATCGAAGCAAGCTCGAAACAGTCGGAATCTGCCCTGAAGATGGAGATTACTACTCTAAAAAAGGGCATCGAAGAAAGAATCGGCACCAGAATTGACATCTTAGAATCGAAAATGGTAGAGCAAAGAGAAGATCTCAAGAGGGTATTGGGAAAACAAAACGAAGATCTCAAAAGGGGATTGGAAAAACAAAAAGAAGATCTCGATAGGGGATTGGAAAAACGAAAAGAAGATCTCAAGAGGGGATTGGAAAAACAAAAAGAAGATCTCCAGAAGGGATTGGAAAAACAAAAAGAAGATCTGCAAGACAACATCCGACGCCAGGACGCAGAGATGGACAAGCTGCGAATGGAGCTTCAGGCTGCAAGCGTAACGACACCAAGTGACCTGAAGGCAGGAGATTCGTGCAGGCCGAGACTGAAACCTCCTCAGTACGATGGGAAAACGTCCTGCGAGAATTACCTCCTCCAGTTTGAAGCGGCCGCAAACGCAAAAGGTTGGTTACCTGGTGAGAAGGCAACAGCTTTGACGTTAGCACTTAGAGGCGAAGCTACAGATGTGCTTCAGACGCTATCACCGACAGAACGAGGGGACTACGAACAGCTAGTCAGACACCTGGAGATGAGGTTTGGTCAAGCCAGATTCGGTCACGTCTTCCACGCTCAGCTGAAGAATCGCTCCCAACGACCAAGCAAGACGCTGCAGGAATTTGAAGTAGATATAGCCCGCTTGGTTCGACTGGCATATCCGACGGCTCCACAAGATCTAATGGAGCGACTAGCTGTGGAGGCATTTGTGGGTGGTCTTCATAATGCCGAAATGCGTCAAGCTGTAGCTGTCGCACATCCGGAACGTCTGGTCGATGCACTAGCCAGAGCTTTAGAATTTGAGGCAGTGAAAAAGGCTTACCAGTGCCAGGCTCGAGTTCGGGAGTGTGAAGGTAGGACAGATGTGGCGGCCCTAGTTGAGGAACTGCGGCGGATTATTAGTGAGTCCCGTCCAAAGAAGAAAGAAGATCCAATGCTAAATCGGGTCGAAGAGCAGAGGCGATGCTCCACCCGCGTCCGGAAGAGCTCAAGAAGAACTGCTCGTGTGGCCTACGTTGGGCAGTAGGCGACCAGTCTGTATGTGGATGACTTCGTGGACGGCAGGCAGAAGCTGATACTTCTGGATACGGGTGCGACGAAGACCATCGTGCGACCTGATGTACCCCAGAAGAGTGCTGATGTCAGACCAACAAGATGGCGGCTGCGCGCAGCTACCGGAGAGCCCGCAAGCATCCATGGGGAAGCCAACATACAGCTCCAGTTTGGGAACACCAAGATAAGACATCGAGTTTTGGTAGCTGACACCGAGAACGAGGTGATAGTTGGTATGGACATCATGGACACCTATGGATTCCAACTGGACCTGAGACATGGTATCCTGCTAGTCCAAGAGGAAGAGATAGTCCTCCACCGACGTCAAGAAGAGGCTGTCCAGGGGGTGCTCTCAGAAGAAACTGTCATCCCAGGAAGGTGCGAGGTGGTGATCGAAGCCTGCCTGATTGATGACGCTGATCCAGGGAGCGTCATGTTGTTCGAACCTAAAAATGCCTGGTACAAGCGAATGATGCAGTTCCGGTGAGGTTGCTGAACGCGAATGGCTTTCCGGTACACCTCAAAAAAGGAACACCACTGGGTCGTTGCTCTCCAGTCTCAGTGGTGAGGAGTGTAAACGCATCAGACTAACGGAATGAGCGGTTGCATGAGAAGCTGACTGAGTTGGTGGCTGATTCGTCGAAAGGCTCGAACAGGGAACAACAGAAGAGGCTGAGGGTATTCATCACAGAATACCAGGATATCTTCGATGTTGGCCTTGGAAAGAAGGGGAGGACAAATGTGGTCCGACACAAGATCCACACGGGCGATGTACCACCTATTCGGCAACCACCAAGGAAGCTACCATTGGCCAAGCGAGAAGAAGCGGATAGGACCATCAAAGAAATGGAAGAACAGGGGGTGATCGAGCAATCAGCGAGTCCTTGGTCATCGCCAGTCGTACTCGTGAGGAAGAAGGACGGGTCGACACGATTCTGCGTGGACTATCGGCAGCTCAATAATGTAACGAAGAAAGACAGCTACCCTCTGCCAATCGTGGTTGGGAAATCGTTCGACGATCACCTCAAGAACCTGGAACAAGTATTTAAGAGGCTGCGCCAATCAGGCCTCAAGCTGAGCCCCAAGAAGTGCCATCTGTTCCAGAAGAAGGTGCAATATTTAGGACATGTGGTTTCCCAAGAAGGCATAGCAGTGGATCCTGAGAAGATCGAAGCAGTAAGAGAATGGCATGTACCTAAGAACAAACACGAGGTAAGAAGCTTCCTAGGTCTGTGTACATACTACCGTCGATACGTGGCTGGATTTGCTACCATCGCCAAGCCGCTGACCAGCCTTACGGAGGAAGGCCGCAGGTTCCAGTGGGGAACCGACTGCCAGCAAGCTTTCGACCTGCTGAAGAAGGCTCTCTCGACGGCTCCAGTGCAAAGCTATCCCCTACCTACTGGCAAATTTGTGTTAGACACCGACGCGAGCAACGTGGGGATAGGTTCAGTTCTGTCGCAGATACAAGAAGGTCGAGAGGTGGTGATCGGCTATTTCAGCAAGACGCTATCTAAGCCCGAGAGAAACTATTGCGTCACTCTGAGAGAATTGCTGGCCATCGTCAAGTCCGTGGAGCACTTTTACAAGTACTTGTACGTTGTACGGGAGGAAGTTCCTGCTGAGGAGGGACCGTGCATCCCTGATATGGCTACTTCGGTTCAAGAATCCTGCAGGAATTCGACTTTGACATCGAACACCGTGCTGGCAAGTCTCATGGGAATGCGGATGCACTTTCGAGGAGACCGTGTCCCGACGACTGTGCTCACTGCAACCGAGCTGAGTCGAAGGACGCCATGACAAGAAGAATCACCGTCGTGGATGATCGCTGGCAGCCTACCGAACTCCAGAAAGACCAAGAGGAGGATCCCAGCCTGAAACTGATCATCGAGTGGAAGAGGAAAGACCAACGACCGAGTTGGCAGGAGGTTTCACCTTACTCGCCTACCGTCAAGTCCTACTGGGCCCATTGGGACAGTCTGGTGATGGAGGATGGCATCTTGAGACGAATCCTGGAAGACCAGGAAGGGCCCCAAGAAAGAAGACAGACCGTGGTGCCTAGGAACCGCGTGGCAGAGGTACTCGGGGAGATTCACAGCGGAACCAGTGGAGGTCATCTGGGCGTGGCCAAGACACTGGAGAAGGTTCGGGAGCGGTTCTACTGGTTTAGGTGCAAGGAAGACGTCAAGGAATGGTGCAGGAAGTGTACAGTCTGTGCCGCCAGCAATGGTCCACAGAGACGTAAGAAAGCTATTATGCGGCAATACAACGTAGGAAGCCCCTTCGAGAGGATCGCCATCGACGTAGCAGGACCTTTTCCGGAGAGCGAAGCTGGGAACAAGTACATCGTCGAGGTGATGGACTACTTTAGCAAATGGGTCGAAGCTTACGCTCTGCCAAACCAGGAGGCCGCAACCGTTGCTGACACTGTGGCCAAGGACTGGATTTGCCGTTTTGGAGTTCTGCTCGAGCTGTATTCGGACCAGGGAAGGAACTTCGGGTCTGCGCTCTTCCAGAACGTGTGCAAAACTTTGGGGATTAGGAAGACTCGGACCGACAGAACACAGAACCGTGGATTGCTTCTTTTACCAAACTTCTGGCTGCAAAAAGGGCGTACTGTGTCCATTCAGACATGAACGTTTCGGGGACGAAACGGCCTTAAGGAGGGGGCAGTGTGCCAGTCCGGCCCTGGACGTCCGGCCATATACGTGAAGTCGCGTCTAGCTGTCGAGAACGTTCCAGAGATGGCGCCGCCTAGTATAAAAGCGCCGTCGCACGAGAGGCGAAAACAGTTAGAGTCAACAATCAGTGCAGTAGTCCGCGACGCTCCAGTCGCGCGCGCGAAATAAATGAACTGTGACATAAATTAGTGAAGTTAAGGACCAATATAAATTAGTGTAGTGACTTTAGATAAATTAGACTTTTAAGTATTAGGCTAGGCGTAGTGTACATAGTTAGTGAAAATAAATAGTGAAATCCGTACCAAGTGTTTCCTTGCCCAGTCGGACTAAATGTAACAGTATTAGATTTTACTAACCTACGTTTTGAATAAATATTGGCGAATAGAGTTTCATTGTAATTTAGGTTCCAGGCCGATTTGGTGGTACTGCACTTCACTCTCTATCTATCCCTGATGTTTAAGCTGCTATATATGTATGCCATGCTATATTCTTTCTACCTGCCTGCAGTCATCAGTAGCATTAGCGTACTTGACCTTACACCAGGCCACTTTTATAGTACCTGAGTGGAAGTTTCGATGGGGAGACTGGGTCATCCGCCAAACTTATTACACTTCTGGTACCAGGTGAACGCTTCCTTCTGTCGGTTAAGATAGCAGAATCTTTGGAAGGTAATTTGAACTATTATTATTACTTGTCCTCCATACTCGACACAGTTTAGTTATTCGACAATCCAGGCGGACAGAATGTAGCTGGTAATCCGCGTTATACAAGGTATATCCTTCGATGGTGGCAATATTGGTACTATTGTACTTATTACAAATAAATGAATGAATCCATTGCCTAAATGTATCCATATCTTGGGCAGACTCTCATGTGTTATGAAATTGCCTTACCCCGAGATATCTCAGGTAGATTGCACACGTTCTCTGATGGTTTTTTGACACGTGTCTCTACGTGCGGAGGAGGAATTCGGATACATTGTATTGCAACGTGAATACTGGTAGGTGTAGATAGTTATGAAGGTACGATGCGCCTTTACTATTCGTCTGGCACCTTTGGCTGGACGTCTTCTTTTGGTGTGTACCAAGTAAGTGGATTTTTCAATATCCTAACACTAAAGCCCATCTCAAGTTTTTTCCGTATGACCATACTATTAAAAACTTTAATCCAGAGCGTTAACGTTGGACCCTTGCTATATTAAATTATCCAATTATCTACCTGAGTATCCATTATTATAAGTAAACTTCAGTTATCAATATTTACATGGTCATAAAACCGTCTAACGGTCCTCAGACTTGTATAGTAATGCATATTATTATTATGACTTTTTGGTCATGGTTTTATAGAACAACGAGCATTCTCAGTGTTTAAATTTTATCGACCCGAACAATGACTAGACCAAACAGATGGGTTTAGCAAAAAGCTTTAACCACTCTTTTTTTCTTGACACGCAAGAATGTCACAAATATTACATTGAACGCTCTTTTCTATTCATTCATCGGAGAGGGTCTGTGATGCAAATATTCTCTAGAATGATAATTACAAGTGAATGTTTACGTTATTGGTCACATTAATACGTTTGTGTGTCATTCTAAACATTGGATGCGAGTTGTTATGGCGGTGCGAATTAGTAATATAAATAAAATAAATACCTATTGAATTAGCGACAAATATGGATTTTGTATCTCATTATTTAAACAAAAAATTATATCACTTGTGCAAACAGTTAAAGATAGATTAAGGCTTCAAATGGAGCGAATTTGAGAGTCGTTTCAAACTAAAAGTAAATTGGTCACACATATGGAGTTATTTTCGAGAGAATGTATTTTCATATTACCTTGTATAATATAATCATCATGCTTACCTGAAGCCTGGCAGGTAAGGTTGGCTTCACCAGAAACAAAGAATCCTACAGGACACTGAAAAATGGCCATGTGTCCCAGTCTGGTTCCCTCGACTCTCACACTTAGGTGCATTCCCGATACAGAGATTGGTTCACAGTGGATGGCTGCACGTAACACAAAGAACTTATTTAATATATTGCAATTCAGTATAGCCTACGTAAATCTACTTCTATTCGATAGTTTCAATGATTGGGTACATATACCGTACATATCTTTAAAAGAAAAACATTTTTTTGTTTCTGAGAAAAGTAATGCTAAATTAACACATTACATTCATTTTCTCCATTTTTGTACAAATCAACGAGGTTAGTTGCTTTTAATGGCTATCAAACATAAACTAAATGGTGCAGCTTTGCATTTTGTTCATGCACAAAGTTCTATATGCTTTTCAGCACCAAAAAACAGATATGAAGTATCAATAATTTTGGTGGAGAGGCTACTTTTGAAAAATATGGGTGTTCCTCCCCCTTTAATACTATAGTACTGTACAGTAATAACTTGACAACTGAAAATTTCAAATTACAAAATTCCTTATCGGCTCATCTAAGGATCAAGTCTCTGTTAAACAAATAAAATCTATAGAGTTGGAATCTGTCAGTATTACCAACGACAACTCGTCAGCTTTAACGGCATTGACGCACTGAACATTTAATAAGAAAAGGGATAGCTTAAATCCTGACTTATTGGAGCCACATTTATGCACTTGTGTAAAATATTTACTTATTCACATCGAGAGCAACTTTGAAATTGGATTGAGAGATGGTGAATTGGTGACCCTATACAATGAATACACATCGGGATGTTTACAGATCAGTGTTTAGCCACTTATTGGAGCCACATTTACGCGCTAGTGTAAAAAACAATTAATGCATGTTTTTTTGGGCCACTTATTACATCGAGAGCAGCTTCGAAGATGGTGACCCTGGACGATGAATACACATGTTTAGATATTAGTTTATATAGAGTAGCTTCAAGCAAGTACATTTTTACACATTTTTTCAAGTGTTATTGCATCTGGATGAATTCTGCTTACAACGAATCTTTCTCTCGACGCATTTCTCTGCACTAGTATCAAGACAATTGCCAATGACCAAACTGCGTCTGTTTCTATTCCGCTGATTTTTCACTGTCTGGCATGCATTGGAAGTGGAAGTGCTACCACTAGCGTCACCACTCTGCTAGGAATGCCATGGACAAACCGATTCGTTGTCAGTGTGAAGTGTGCCCTACGACAAGGTGCGGTGGAACGTATATCAACGCCGGCAGAACAACCCAAGAACCATACTAGTCCATCGGACGACGACCGCGAAAGCCTTACACCATGTGGGTAACCACCGGACCGCGGTCCGTATTCGGCCCACTGTAAGATTTTATCCGGCCCGCAAGAAATCTTAGTACGAAGGTATCTTTTTCCCATTTTTTTTTTTGTGCAGAATAAGCCCAAAACATAGTTTTAAAGATAATACCCCTCTAGGCGCGTGACGTCGCCTCCTTAGAAGGGAAATGGCTCATATGGGCTGAAATATTTGCGCTGTTTAATCCTCAGCCGATATTGAAATATTAGAACCAACCCAACTTAACCTAACTAAATAAATGTCGACAATATGCTGTGAACTCAAGTTACTGTCGGATCAATTTTAGAACAGATTTAGCGAATTAAAAAACATGCAAGACTGTTTTAATGCATTTGCTACTGCAACAAAAAGTAATATACAACATGCTTCAAGACACTTGCAAACGGAGTTGATCGAGATTCAAGAAAACTTATTCCTAAAATATAAATTTGAAAACGTGAAGTTGTGCGATTTTTACAAAAAAATAACTCGAAAAAGACTATTTTTCACAGCTTAAAAGATTCGCAAGAAGATTGATTTGTGCGTTTGGAAGTACTTATAAATGCGAACAGGTCTTTTCAATTTGATGAAAGTTGATAAATCAAAACATCGTACCAGAGGCTAACAATTTAGAAAATTCTTCATGTCTTTGAATCATTGAATTTAATCCAAACAAGATAGATTAGTTTCCCAAATTCAATTCAAAGTGTCTCATTGATTTTGGTGTTGCTATTTAACTTTCGTAGTTTTTGTAACAATTCCAAATTTAATATTTTAATTATAATATTATACCTATTTTTTTTATTTCATTTTGTTATTTCAATGAACTGTATTATAATAATATTATTGTCGTGTAATTGCGTATCTATCACTACTTTAAACGCGGCCCGCGAACGTATTTGCACGCTAAAAGTTTGGCCCAGAACCCGTCAAAGGTTGTCTTTACCTGCATTACACAATACATCTGGTTTTAGATGTTTATAAAGCTTCTATCTGGTCATTATGAAGACTATTTATGAGGTTGAGGGAACCAATTAGGACAATAATACGATTTTTTTATTATCCCTTAGAGGTATGGTCACTTTTAGACACTTTACAAAATATTTGGTTTTTGACATGAAGATGGTTATTGATTTGATAGAAGGTCGCTATTAAAAATGGAATCATACATATATTTCCATTACAATGATATTATACATCAGTAACTTAAGTGCAGAATTGAACAAAATCAACGACGAAATGTATCTCTAACAAATTTTCCATAATTGTCTCACAATTATAAACAATTGCCAGTTGGTATGAAATAAAACAGAAATCAGATAAATGTGGCTATAAGTATAATAATATGAACAGTACATATGATATGTATACTTAGATCTTGACTGCGTATATTAAATATGTCGTCAAACAAATGACAAGATATTACATAGCCACAAAATCGACCTGTGTATTTTATATTATATTTCTATAACACACAATAACATATTAGTTATTCTTGTTGTCACAAAACATCGCATGCGCCTCAACTGAGTAATGTATGTATATGTATACAATTTAAGCCAGTCCGCTAATTCAACGTCAAGTTCAAAGACTTCACAATATACACATGTTATCGCACATTTATGATAATAATTCCTTATTTATTCTCTGTTATCAAATGTTGCAAAATATATTACTGGCTTAATTTTGCATCAAATGAGAATTCTAATTTGCTAACGATTTAATGATCCTTATTCCTACTTATGTGAAGATAAATACTGCCTTTTAACATTTCATAATTTGTACTTTAGCATTTATAAAATTTGTAATGGTTTTCATATTAAGAGGTCATCTCTACTAGGTTCTAATTTACTTGTGAAAAGCGCTGGCATACAGCGTTTTGAAGTTGACCAATTTTGGCGTATCCCTGACTGCATTAATTTTTACGAAAGAAATTGACTAAAAGCTGAAATAGTAGTGTCCTAATAGTAATTTGACCGATAGCTTCTATAGACACCGGAGAAAAATAATAGAATGAAATTTGCGTTTTCAGTTTTTAACTGTATATAAGATATAGGATAGCATAAATCTCTATCTAAGACAATAGAAAGTCCTTTATAAATATTGCAAAACTTGAGGAGTTCTTTATCCTCACCCTGTTTGCCACCCCCACAATTCACCCTTCCCGAAAAAAAAATGGAAAATGATCAGAAACCCTAAATAGAATAAAAGCTAAGTTTGGAGGTTCTGAGGTATTTATTTTTACTATATACTTCGTCACCAATGCACCGATTTTCAAAAATATAGCAGCATCACATACTATATGATCCCACATTATGTCCAACCGCAAATTACACCAAAATCCATGGAGCATTATCTGATGTGATTACGTATAATTGTAAAAATAGACAATACCCCCTCATCTACACTCCTATACGCATCGAAAAGAGTCCACCGATATAAAACGTCTTCAGATGTCATCACTCGATAGGTCTGAAAAGTGTAGATTATCACTAAGGACATCATTTTTCATCACCCCCATTTCACCCCTCCCAAAAAAAAAAGAAGATAACAATCTTCAGGGACCCATAAAACATCTGAAATTATTTCGGTACAACTATGATTATTATTAATAATAATAATAATAATAATCACCCCGCGAGGGGTTGCTAGATCCCCTTAGTGGCGCCTCCCCAAGGTGGCGGATAGGGGAACGCCTCTCAGATATGGGTGGTACCGGGGAAATCAAATACCCGGGGCGGACCAAAACTAGCACGGAGGAATAGCGTCTGCATCCAGAGGATCGGTTGTTCCTCAATAACTAGGACACGACGGATCTCCATGTGAGGAGCGGTACTCCGACAGCGTCTGACTCCATGTTAGGGGCGGCTGATAACACACCCGCAGGAAGCCACCCAACATATCAGTAGGCTATCCGGTGCGTGGCGACACCGCAGGGTATACCGAAGCCTAAGGATGTAATCCAGCCGGCAACCTTCACAGGTGCATCCTCAGGAGGCAATTTGGACGGCTGCCTCCGGAAATGTCGTCTGGGAGCCCTAAGGCCAACCACCTGACGGGTCCTATCTTCGGATTCGACCACCCCGGAAGAAAAGCACCCACACCGAGCCGGTTTCGGAAGCCGGCGTTGGGCAAGGTGGCGGTGCTTCGAATTGCCCTGTTGACGATCCCCGCAATGACATGGACTGTTTTAGGTGGACGACGGAGCTCAGGGATGACCTGCTGAGCTACTACGAGAGCAGTAGCCCGCGCCGTAGGGGATACATGTCCCGCATGTATGAGAGGTGGTGTGAAATGCACCCAGAGCATAGCACGCTTACCTCTCAGAATCTGGGAGATTATGTATCGTACCTCCGGAGGCAGGGATATTTTCATGCTCCAGCTCAGCCTGCCCCTTCGGCGGACGGAAAGCCTGTTTACCAGGCTGAAAGTTCGCCGGTAAGGCCCGCTGAGAGGGAAATCGACCAAGTCGTCTCACCTGGGGATTTCAGAGACCGAAGGGCCTTGCATAACAACGGAAGGTCCTTGAAGCTGGCAGATTTGAAGAGAGAGGATGAGGTTGTGGGTGAACGTCTATCGGAGGCCTCTGACATTTGGAGCATCAATTGCGAAATTTACGCTGCGGCTCTGAGGCTAGCTAGACAGGGGAGAGCGAGAGACTCTCCTGTTGAGAGAGCACAGAGACGGGTGCCCCAAATGGAAGCGAAAATCCAGTTTGCTCGCCAGGAAGCATCCCGTATCCAGTGTGCGATTGAATATAGAGCGGCTGGGAAGCCTTTTACGCGCCGAGTGCGCCAGATAGCCTACGGGTTGAGGCGCGACCATCATACACTCAGTCAAGCGGTACTGGTTGTTGTCAAGCAACACTGTCTTGACAGGATACGGATACTAATCGCTGCTAAGCGATCGTTGGTGGCGCGGGCGAGAGGTCATGAGCAGAACAGAATGTTCTACGAAAGACCTTCTCGCCTTTTCCAACAGCCGCCTCCAGCCATAGAGCAGCCGCCAACTGCTGATCGCGTGGATGCGTTTTGGAGGGACATTTACGAACAACCCAAACCTCTCTCAGCAGACACTCCGGCCTTGGCGCAGTTCGAGTCCGTTTGTAGGAGGACTCCTAACTTGAATGTACTGCGTCATCCGATAAACACGGAAGAAATTCTTGACGCCTTACGAGGCGCAAAGAATTTCGCAGCTCCTGGCCCGGATGGCATAAACACCTACTGGTGGAAAAAATTCCCCAGTTGCCACCGGCATTTAGCTAGAGTTTTTAACTGGTGGCTAAATCAGGAGCAGCCAATTCCGGCTTGGTTTGTCGAGGGTCGAACCGTGCTTCTCCCGAAGACCGGAGATTTGTCTGATCCCAAAAACTACAGGCCAATAACATGTCTGAACGCATGTTACAAGCTCTTCACCAGAATCTTGTACATGCGTCTCCTTCAAGCTGTGAATCATGTATTTCTCGACGTGTATGAACAGAGAGGGTCAAAGAAAGGAGTAGCTGGCTGCAGGTAGAACTTACTGATTGACAGATGTGTCACGCAGGACTGCGTGCAGTACAAGCGAAACCTTTCTATGGCCTGGATTGACTATCGCAAGGCATTCGACAGCACGTCTCATGAGCTCATTGTGCGGCTGTTGGAATGTCTTTCGGTGGATAATCAGATAGTGGGATGCATCAAACAACTGATGCCACTCTGGAAAACCCGGTTCACTATAACATCAGGTGAAACTCGGGTTCAGACAGAGTTGGTGTCATTGAAAAGAGGTGTCTTCCAAGGAGACTCCTTGAGCCCCTTGCTCTTTTGCATCTCACTTTTGCCTCTGTCCATAGCGCTGAGAAATACTAAAGGATATAGCTGTGGCACGCCCAATAACCGGAGGCACAAGGTCACTCATCTGTTTTATATGGATGACCTTAAACTTTATGCCTCCGGCCAACGCGAACTACAACAATCGCTGAGGGTGGTGCAGGAGTACAGTCATGCTATCGGAATGGAGTTCGGGACAGACAAATGTGCATTGGTTCATCTCAAGAAAGGACGAAGCGGAGATAGTGGAGATGAGGAACAGCTCGTTGATGGGAGCATCTTGCGACAACTGCATGCCGGAGATACCTATACCTACCTTGGAGTGGCGCAGCGTCATGTCCAAGAGGCAGAATTGGTCAAAGAGTGTCTCCGCCGCAAGTATTTGCACAGACTCCGGCAGATCTGGTCATTAGAACTGTCCGGCAAGAACAAAGTCGCTGCCACAAACATGCTTGCGGTCCCATTGTTATTATACACCTTTGGTGCTATACACTGGAAAGTGAACGAGCTGAAGGAAATCGACACGAAGACCCGCAAAAGGATAAATATGGAGAGAAGTCTGCATCCTAAGTCCTCTATCCCGCGAATATACCTCCCGCGACACCTGGGAGGGCGTGGACTATTGAGTTTGGAGCGTCTGCACAACAGGGTAGTATTGGCCACTGCCTGCTATGTAACGAACAGCACCGATCCCCTGATCCGCTTTGTGCGAGAGCACGAGAATGCGGGTAAAGGAGCCTTTCCTTTTAGCGCAGCGAAACGAGCAGCCGAGGAGCTCAGCCTCACACTCGACTTCAAGCGGAGGTGTCAGCAGTCTATTACGGAACTCGCTCCCGCAGAATTAAAATCCCACATTAAAACTGCCGAAGTCGACTTCCTTTTAAGACTTCATAAAGATAAGCCAATGCATGGAATCTTCTACAAACATCTGGAAGAGCATGGCTTGTCTGAGCAGTTGACCTTCTCTTTCCTAAGGTCTAGTGGTGGGTTGAAGTCGGAGACTGAGGGCTTTATAATGACTTGCCAAGACGATGTCTTCAACACCTTGGTGTACCGCAAAAGGGTTATGGGTGTAGATGTACCCGACACCCATTGTAGGGCTTGCCGACAGGCGCCAGAGACGCTTATGCATCTCTTGTCGGCTTGTAAGACGTACGCTGGGACGGCTTACGTCCATCGGCACAACGCGGCTCTACGAGAGCTCTACTATCATTTAAGGCACTCATACGGTATCGATGAGACATCGGTGCTGCCATACGCTCCAGGGGATATAGAGTCCGTTGTGGAGAACGAGAGATGCCGGATTTACTGGAACTACTCGTTCCCCACGCTCGAGCTTGTACAGGCAAACAAGCCCGACATAGTCCTTCTCGACCACCAACAGAAGACGATGTTCGTTATTGAGTTTTCGGCGCCTGCCGAGGTGAACATCGTCTCTAAGGAGGAGGAAAAGCGGACCAAATATCAGGAGTTGCTCGGGCAACTTCGCAGGCTCTGGCCAGACTCACTGTAAGTCTGCTGGTTATGGTCGTTGGATCCCTAGGTGGAATGAGGAATACACTGCTCTCTGCACTGCGCAAAATACTGGTGTGCCATGCGGCGGCGCACATCTTAGCCGCCAGAATGCAGAAGGCAGTAATCCTTGGGTCCCTTCGTCTACTTAGGGCGCACGATTCGCGGACCCAGTGATTGCTCACCTCACGATGTGAGGAGCAGTCATTGGGTAATGGAACAGCAGCTCGGTGTGTCGGAGCCCGGGCTGCACTTTTTTGTTTTTAAAAAAGTGCAAGAAACAGACAGTCGGGCGGAATGGGTAGGGTGACCATTCGTCCGGAAAATCCCGGACATGTCCGGAAATTTGGGGCTCAATTTCGTGTCCGGGCGGAATTACAATGGGCACAACAGACACCAAAATGAACAAATACAGCTAATGGACAGGCAAAAAAAAAACACAAAAATCGGCAAAATGGGTAAAATGTCCGGAATTTGAGCTCCAATCGAAAATAGTTAGCACAACATACAGCAAAATAAACCAAATACAGTTAACGGACAGGCAAAAAAAGGCACTACTGTATGTCGCTTGATGGCCTATCTCTACAGTCTCAGCCCCCCCGGCAAGCCAAGCGTTCGGAATTGTTCTATGAAGTATACCTATGGTCACCCTAGAAATGGGGCAACATATTCTTTGTGATGTAGACGTTAGAAAACGTCCTAAAAGACGTAATAAAAATTGAAAAACCTCTGAGACACTACTTTGGAAGAAACATATTCTATAAATGGCAAATCCTCATCAATAATGTTTTGACATATGGTCAAAACCTCTGACTTATTACTTCCATAGGTATTTTTCATCAATAATTTTTTTTTGACAGTTAAAACCGGTAACTATTACTTGTATATGATTTTTGGAAATAAGTATTTTCACATTTCTCGGTATCTAAAAAACCATTACCTGCCACATGTAGTGTTATACTGTTTGTTATTCCCCTGGGAGTTGCACAGGTAAAAGTCCCAGAATCTTGTGGTTTGGCATAATAAATTGATAGCCTGTATTTCCAATCCCGTTCCTCTGGTGCGATGGCCCATCCTGAAATCATATTATTTTATATACTGGTGTTTAAAATTCAACTTCAAAACCCTCCTTGATGTATACATAATAATATAGGCTTAACTTTCTATGAACGGCGGTTAAAAACAAATTTTAACTGCTTTTGAGATATGAAGAAAGTGTATACTACTTATACCAGTTACCTACTTTAAAATAACGCCGATTATTATTATTAAATATGTGACAGAAAGATAAACGCTTATTTGTTTCCTTCATCAGTATCAAGTCTTCAGATGAAATGAAGGCCTGGGTATTGATCGAAGCATTATTCTCTGAAAAAACTTTGGTTGACTTAATTTAAAATAAAAACAATATACTATTTCAATGTACTAAACAAATATATCGTATCATGAAACTGAATCATAGAAATCGAATTCAAGTTTTATCAGCTGTTAAATGATTACAGGGTGTACTGAATGATACTCAATCTTCTAAACACTAACATTTTCTACATGTTTTTCTCTGCATTTTAAAACAAAGAGACTATACTTCTAAAACGTCAAGTTGAAAGAATATATGGGTTTAACTCAATAATGAAACAAAAACCACCCATACAAACCCCTCTATCGACAATTTCTGAGGTGTTATAATCTTGACATGTTTGGAAAATGATAATTTGTTTTTTTTTTTTGGAACAATTAATGACTCGAAAAATGAATTTAGCTATACAAATTTTTAAAGGATTTCCGCAGAGATAAAAATGCAAATGTGTTTTCAAATCTTTATTACAATATAGTATTATAAAAAGCTACACCACCGACAGGATAAACAAACATGCCTGGTGAAATAATAAATACGAAGAAATTACAACACACTGGAAAAAATACTACATTTTACTGAATAACCCAAATATCAACAGGAATGCATATGATTATATATGATTCAATCTTTTTGAATAACATTTTTCAGGTAGAAACGATTACAAACATAACTTTTTCAAAAACGGACATTAAACATAAAGGATAAATTGGAAAGAACTAGAGCACCAAATGAAAGTAGGCACATAAGGTAAAGATAGTTCAAAAATGTTTTGATAACTTTGCTGGTCTTTATAAATTCTCAAACTAATTATGAAACAAGTTTTCAAAAAATGTGCTTAATAAATCCTTCGAAGTTTCAATATCAGACAAAACTGAAGGTTATTGGTAGTGTAACCATTCTGGAAATAAAAATCATCCAGTTTTTCAAGAAGTCATTTCCAGTGCTATGTTTATATACAACAGACATTTAATTTATAATCACATTTACAAACATTAGTGACCTCAGAACTAGACATACAATAGGGGAATCTATCTGCCAGTACAAAAGCATCAACATATTTTCTTCAAGGGATTTGCTGGTTTTAAAACAGTTTCGAAACAGTCGACTCTTAGGTAGATATTCAAGGCATGGAAAAAAGTATTTTATAACAGTTTTAGAGGTTTTAAGGTCTACCAATCAGTGAAACTGTTTTTATACAATTGATTATAATGAAGTCTTGGTATAGGAAAGTTGCATTTTTCAATAGAACACTATGTATATTATTAGATACTTTAATCTTTTCTTAGACCTTTCGCAAAAACCATATGGGTTAAATATACAGAGTGTTATCTAGTCTGCTATTCAGCCATAGTACCCCTTTGTATCAGAGATAATGGAATGGCAGTATTTGAAAGGCAGAAGTAGGGGTATAAAATTACCATCAATTCGGTCGTACTGACTCCATGGAGGATGTTTTAAGTGGCAGGTTAGAGTCTGGCATCTTGCAATGTTGCAATCAGATGCAGGGTGGTACTAGGGCTGTATCACAGGCAAGGTAACACTCTGTATAATGTTACCCATATGGAACATGAGATTATCAAGTTTTGAAAATGTCAAATAAACCATATTAATAAAATTTGGAAAACATTTGGTTACTGGGTAATATTTATCCAAGTTAGCGAAAAAAGTTAAAACCAAAGGTTTCAGGTTTTTAAGTATCTACTAAGCAGTCAAAAATTATTACTTATACAGGATAAAGTCATAGGTCACCAAAGCTGCCTTTTTTCAATGGAACACCCTATAATATTAAAGGAAAGGATAATTCATTACTTCTTCCAGTTCAAAGTAAAAACTTTTTGTAACCATTTCTGACTTACTATTACAAACCATATTCCAATAGTACTAACAACTAACAAATCTTCCAGTTTTTGATCTTATTTTCAACAAACTGTCTCTAAAATAGAATTTGATAACTCAAACTTTTTAATTATGGCACATTTTGTTGCATACAGTTTTTGCTTAAAATTTAAGGAAGAATTGATTAATCTAATAATGGACTTTCTTTTTAAAAAATACGAGTTTAGAATGCCATAAATTCATGATCAACTCTGTATATTAAAATGTCCACAGCATAGTAAACACTTATAAACACCTGAAACCTCATATATAAAACTTTTTTCAATAATAATGTACTGTTTTCAACCTTTTCTAAAACTCTAAAACATGTAACAATAAAGTACCCTAATGAAATCAGCAAAAACTGTTTCTAACATCTTTTGAAGTATAAAGAAACACATAAGGTTTTTTAAAGCCGGAAATAATATTTGATAAAAGGGACATCTTTGGCAATAAGCCACTGCAAGCCTGAATTCAGACCTAAGTGACCTTCAGATTAAATTGGCATAATTTCAATAAAAGGCACATCTTTGTTTAACAGTAAGCCACTTTAAGTCTGAATTGTGATCTTAATGAAAAGTTTGGTGAACACATAGACTTTTATATTGAAATACATATCCTATCAGGCAATATACAAATATCTTGTATTTTTGGAAGTTATTTTTACAAGATAGGTACAACATGAAAATACAAGTGGAAATTATATGTATGTGCATATAAATATCAGATACCAAAAAATTCAAATTTTCAAATTATATCAAAATGTAACTATTCAATTTTCATTGATGTGAATTTTTGGCATAATACCTTTCACAAAAAATAAAAGTAGTAATATACATGAAAAAGAATATTTGATATAACAGATTTTCATATTACACTAAAAGTAATGCATTATTAAAATAAAGTAACTAAAATCAATAATATGGAACATGTCATGTCTCCAAGTTTTTCATTTTAAATCTTTAAATTTAATTATTTCATACTTCTCAGTGTGTTATGAAAACATTTAAAAAGGCGCAATATAATGGCCCCTGTTATTATAAGATCAATAGTCAAAACCAGTAATACCCACTTTTCTGTAATAATCATAGCTTTCTTCATATTTCAATGCTATTACAAATTTATCTCATTTTGCTTGATTTTTTGGAAAAAATAATAATATTCCTCTGGATTATTAGTTTGAGAATATTTCTAGTATACAAGGTGAGTCTTAATTCGATACTTTTTTAAACTGTATATATAAAGTGTTAAAATAAACAACTTTTTCAAATAACTTTTTTCAGAGAATTGAAAAATAAAAGAGATGTAGAATAAAAAAGGTATACCTGGGCTTGTATATTAAGAGTCCTGGTCTGTTTATGTTTAGTTTTTTGCTCAGATTTTTATCTTATGGATTAGGCATTTAATTAGGTAAATCCCAAGAGTGGCACTCAAGGTTATGTAACTTTCACGATTTACCAATTTAATATTAAGTATGATAAACTCAAAGTTTAGTGCACTAATTGACAGATACAATGCCTGATTGATAAGACAAAAATCCGAGCAAAAAACTAAACATAAACAAACTAGATACCTACATCTTAATACACAAGTCAAGATTTTTTTTTTTTTTAATTCTGTATCTCCCTTGTTTTTCAGTTTTTAGAAAAAAATCATTTGAATAAGTTGTTTATTCCAACGACATCTATACAAGGTTTAAAAAACATTATGATAGAACAGAATCCTAAACTCCTTTTGTCAAAAAATGAAAATTGGATTTATCATGTTCTCTCAATGACACTCAAGTATGTAAAAATGGTTGTTTACAAACAAAAATAGATAATTGGTTTTTTTGTTTTCAAGAATATGCGTTTGTACTGAACAGATAGTTGGAAAAGCAATTTAATATACACTGTTCTCAACTTATAAGCTTTGTTCCAGAGAAGTCCCTAGAGTAGCAGGAAGTTAAGTTCATAATTGGATGCAAAACTTTCACAAAACAAATAAATCAATTTAATAATAAAAATGTATTAAAATATATACTTAAACAGAGTATTTCTATAACTCCATTCACTAATATTAGCATTCTTAGAATACTGTGATGACTTAAAATCCATTACTCTAAAAGGAATGTAGAGTATAGTACAAAAATATAAAAATATTATGAAACACCTAAGAATACACAGACACACCACTGGGGAAAGATAAAAAAGAACAAATCGAATCACAGCCACGCTAATGTTTTTTGATAAAAAAACTCGTCATAAAACTATGCAGTCCTATCGAGTAAGTCTCTTGAGATTCCGTTTGCTTTGCTTTGAGCAAACCGCATATTGCTTGATTTTAGGTGGACTTGAGGGTTCGATAAACTCAACTATCTTCCTTGTATCTAATGGTACCACTGGTAAAACAGATGTACGACGTTGACTTCTCACACTTTCTTTGCCAATGTTTACATTGCTAACTGCTAAAATTTTTATTTCATTGGATGACAAAGTTTTGGATAAGTTTCTTTTTACAGTTTGCTTTGGAGTAACTTCTACATCTGAATAACACCCTGAAGATTCATATCTGCTAAGTGAGTTTGAGAAAATTGAGGTACTACTGCTATCTGTTGCATAATCACTAGTAGCAGTACAGTTGCTGAGATCACTTAGGAGGTTTCTTGGTTTAGGAACATTCAATTGAGCATTGTTGCAATGATCTTTGAATTCTTTAGGATCATTAGAGAAACTGTTACACTTCTGGCAAAAGATATAACCACATGTATATATGTTTTGACACTGAGCAATATGATTCTCTACTACGGAAGCCTTGGTACACTTTGGACACTTTATCAAAGATTGATTTTTGTTCAAGTAGCTTGCTATTTCACGAAAATATATATGATTTTTTGATCCAGGACTGGCATCCTCATATCCAGAATCTTTTTCAGGTGATGATGGTGGAGTTATTTTGTAATTTTCTTTAAGTAGCTCATGTATCTGTAGGTAGTTGTAGTACCTAGTCTTGGCATCTTTACTCAATATTATTGCTTCCTTGAATGTCTTTGAAGTCTGCGATAACCTATATAAATCACCATTGGATAAGTATTTGAAAATCTCTTCCATTACAACTGTATTTGAAATAACAGAACCAAACAGATACTCATGATTCTGGAAGGACAAGCATCTTTTTGTAGAAGGAGCAATGGCTCTTTGAGGTGTTGAAGACAGTCTTCTATCAGGCTCTAGGCAAGGAATTGATGGATATAGGATGTCATAGGCTTCCTTGTTCAATGGTGACTGTGAAACCAAGTTCTTCAAAACACTGCTTGTAGCAGTCCTGTTGACATTGATTTGCTGTTTATCTGGTGTATTTGGCAGGGAACAAAACCGCTTGCTACCGCCCTTGCATTTTGCCCGATCCTCACTACTAGCAGTGGGTGTATCCTCAAAGATTGTGCTTTCTCCATGATCAAGATGAAAGTTCTCAAAGTGGTCGAATAAGGATTCATTCAACGTGCTGGAAAAAGGAGGAGTTTCAGGACAGGTCACGTCGTAATTTTCCAAGTCTGTCGCCTTTCGTTTCCTTGGATTTTTGATATATTTCGGGGTTTCTGCAGGAGTGCTCTGGAACGCTGATGGATTCACAGGTGGAATGTAGTAGCAGTCGGTATTCTGCGAGGAAACAGGTGTGCCCTCCATGTTTGATGCAAAAGCCTTGTCCATATACTAAACACGCGTCTCTAAACCATCACTGTATTTGTGAAGTGATGAAGTGAACAGCAATAAACAGTCAATTATATTTCTTTTAAAATGGCGCCATTATTATGCACACAGGGAATAGGCGCCAAAATATTGGGTTTCTCACAGCATTATGTGTGACAAAACAACACTCCAATTAAATGTGTGATACTTTAACTGTTCATAAACGAAAACGGCACTGCGAACTGAAGCAAAATCTCCAACTAGCTTCCGGTCACCACATTGCTAAAGTCTTGACATTTCTTGTATTTTGCATTGCACGAAACGAGGAAACCACTTCATCATACTTCAACTTGAAAAGAAACCAAACCAAGAAGGTTATGCAACGTTGCCAAATGACGTCAACAAATAGTAACTGTAGATACCTGTGTACAGGGTGATTCTATATTCTAATTCCAATTCGCATATCCTGGACGGACGGACGTTAGAACTAGAAACACAAAATATCTATAACACAGAATGCAGAGATATTTATCAATACGGATGGCCAAAATTAAAATGATTGTGTGGTGAATCAATGTTGTATCGACAGAATCTATCGATCTAACAGTACAAGATATAATTTTTTACAGAAACAGGCAAGTGCAGGTGGTGGATTGCATTGTTTATAGTATTGGAGCAACAATTGGATAGCAATAAGAATTTGAATAATAATATAATGCAATAAACAATTATTTTACTTCACAACAAATAATGCATTTATTTAACAGTGTACTACTACATCATGTATTACTCCATTATTTTCTTATTTATAAGATCATGAGTGACTGAGAGTAAAAAATTTCTTAATAGTTCATATTTTCTATTCTATGCTAAAGGTGTTGTTCTGTGATGGTCCTTTGTTACTTGGATTACCGTAGTCAGGGTGATTGGGTTTATTATTACGATAGGAGGTTGTTTTGAAAAAAGGTAGTAAAAGAAAAGCGGGAAAAGGTTTTCATGGATATTTACAGGTATGTTGTCTTTTAACTTTGTACTATTAACTAATGTGGTCTGGCTACAATATTTAATGCATGTTTTATATAAGATTTATAAGATATGCAATAAATCTGGCAGTTGAGACGATATTACCTGGCATAGGGCCTCTGATTTCCGTGTACTCTATAGGTATCAGGTCCTGAGATATTGCACCTTCGGTTGTGTTTAGGTGTATCTATTTCAACCCTTACTGATGCTCTTTATTTATATATAATATTTATTTTGTGCTTGTGGAAAACGTGGCGACATCTGCGGGGGGCCTTATCATTTGGCAATTAATTAATGAGATCGAGACTGCTTACTCACTATACAGTTTCCTTCAATCTCTGCTGTCTGTTTCCACTCCTGTCGGACATATGGCGCTTTTGTTTATATTAGCAGCATACTCATTTTTATTCATTTGTGTGGACGAATTGTATATATTATTTGCTCCTAAATGCATAATAGTTAAAACAGGGCATGTCTATAATTAAATATAGCTCTTATTTGTAACTATGTCATCGAACTACTCGTTGTCGAACATGCGCGATGTAGTTATCTACCGCCACGGTAAAACAGCAAGATCGCATTCACTTTTGGTCTGGTGTCTGTTATCTTCACCGTTATGGCTGGGTAAAAAGGGTCATTACGCCTATCCAAATATGGATATACTAGAACCAACATTTTTCCCTGCCTTTGGGTTAATCCTCCTCTCATCACTAGGAAGTATGGTCACCATTTGTGTTGGGTGTAGAACCTCGACCCTTTGCAGGTTCCTGTTTTGTGCACACAGCAACGGACAAAATGTGTTATACCCGTCTTACATCAACAATAAATCTACAGTTTTAATTCGTGGATTCAGTTCGTGGTCAAAATTGACAAGTGTAAAACAGAAATTTGACGTCAAATAAGTCAATGGATTACTTCACTGATTTAGAATTTGTTCTAAACTATGGTCAAGTTTGACGTAAAATTCGGTAGTGCCAACCTTAAAAATCTTATGATGCATGTCATGCCTGTTGCATATATTGCATACCTGTTTCTGTATATTATTAAACATTTTCTAAATAAAAATCGTAATCACGTTGAGAGTTTTACTGTCAAAAGGCCACAAACAAATACGAATTAAATAAATCTTGCGAAAACCCCTAATCATATCACAGCAACAGTGCTGGCAGCACTGCATGCTGTCACAAAATCCATGGTTTCATTCACAGGTGTGAAACACAATCAGTTTGACCTTGAAGACGACCATGAATTGATCAATGAATAAATTCGCGAAGAAAATGTCGATGTAAAACGGGTATTAGGTTGGGTTGTGTTAGGTTACTATGGAAACCAGGAACTGTATGTATACATTTTTTGTCTTCAGCGGGGCAGCTATGGTCAACTATTCGTTTTGTGGTGAATTTCAGCTTCGCAATATAGTTGCATGAACGTTTTGTCGTCCCCTGCCATTGCATTCATTCGTTAACAGATTTCATTATTTCATGTCATAAATTATGATTATATGTAAATTTAATTTGTAAGCTATCGTATTAAATTTAAAGGGGCACCCCAGTGCAACTTTCGGCATTTTGTTGTCATGAAGTTGTTTCCATTTGAATTAAAATCGACCTTACCTTACTCTAAGGACAGGTACATTTTTTATTATGCACAGTTACCACGATTATTCAGTCGGCCAATGCCTATATTGTTCATAGTGTCAAACAAAATGGATTAAAATCGTTGCTCGTCCCCATATGCACTAAACCAGTTTAATAGTCCTGAGGTATCTTTTGCTCTCAGACTGTAGTTTGGCTGCATGGGGACTTTGTGAGTATTGAAGTTACACATAAACCCTTAAAACCATACAAAAATTGAAAACAAACCGTGAAACAACTAGCATACAAACGATTACCGAACGATACTCTGCAAACCAACCTAACCGACGCTGCTGACGACAATATGGCCGCGCACTACCAGCTGATTTAACGAACACTACGCAACTAAGTAACTATGACGTCACTAGGCTGTTCTTGGAAAGAACAGAGCAAAATAAAGCAATGCTTTCCATTTGAACAGCATTGTTTTGATAACTTTCATTGCGTTTTTTATAGCATTTTCTCATCTTTTTGTGAACAGTGATAAAACTTTGATCCTCGAAATAAATGCATTTCTTTAGAAAACATTTAATTTGTGTAATAGTTCATTGCGGTGACCAACCATCGGTGGATTTTAGGTGTATTGATTCCGGATCCTCTTATACCTGAGTGGTTATCGACATCAGATTGATAACATTTATACTGAATCTGTTCGTGGTAAGGAAAAATATATATAATATTTCTAAAAGTCAACTAGGTCAACGAAGCACATCTTTATTATTCTTTTATTCCATGTTAATGTAGCAAAAATGTCAACTCGTTTAATAACTGATATTTTTATATGTAAACTTTTTTAGCTCAGTTCAAGGAATGGATCAATTAAAATATTAATCTTCTGAGATAACCTAAAAGACGAGTTTTCGGAACAAGTGATATATACAAATATTACAAATATGCAACAAAAAATATGCATATTATGGCTACTCACATCACTATTTATACAGATACTTTGTACGCATTACATTAAAATGCTTGCTTGTCATATTATAGGTGTGAAAAAAATGTTCAGCTTCCCAAATATTCAAGACAGAAGAGGCAAACCTCTACCAGGAGGCGAATAGCACATGAGGTTATGGGTTCAGAACCGCCATCATTGTGATGACTTTCTAGGAAGTAAGTATTGTTCCACATATACCAACCAACTCGTTCGTTGATATTAACTGCATCAATAAATGCATGTTACCTATCTGTAACTTTCAACAAAAGGAGAAAAAAATCAATCACTTATTGTTATACATTTTTCACATAACCGATTAGAAAATATTTCATAATAACAGCTAGTACCCATATTTATACTATTGTTTTCAAACACGTAACGTGAAATGGAGTCCAGCAGAATGCCTGCCTTATTGAAAAATGTATTTTTTTAGTGGCAGTTGGCTTAATATATGCACACAGAGGATGATTCATTTCTATTTTATTAAACAAGGTGACTAGCTGAAAAACACTCATTGGGTTATTGCAAAGTTGCACATAGCAGAAGCTAGGGATTATTACCTGAATGAAAAAACCTAAATTTCCTGTATTTATATTATATATATTTTCCTTCAAATTCCCAAGGCTTGGGTAATAAAAGTCAGTATTTCGGGAAGTGTGATTAGTGGAACACCATTCGGTGTTTTTTCCTTAACTACGTATTCTGCTCTAGTGCGAATTAGATCACCTCTTAAACTTGTATACTTGTATACCAACCTACGATTTCTAAGCATAGGCAAAGTTAAAAATTGTCCAGAAATTGTAATAAGTTTCCTCTAAAATAATTAAAACATATAAATTCAAATACAAGCCTTCTAGTTGTCTTGACTATCTTGGGTCTCCACTAATAGATTTAAGCTACCCCAATCTGTTAACCTAAATTTGACCTAAGTTCTTCATTAAAACGTGGTGACGGTCTCTCAATATTAATAATTATATAAAAATTATATCTAGAAATAATGTTTGACTGTTTCTCAATTTGAAGATAATCAAAAATGATTTGGAAAATCATGACACGTCAATTTTCGGTAGCACACTTGCTTCAATATTACGGCCTTACAGCTTCTACAGTGGGTTGAATAGATTAATCAAACAAATGATAGTCTTAATATTTTCTATATATTTTATGAACTGAAAAGACATATAATAACTGTTGAACATTGTTCATACATTTCGTACACATATACTTACGAAAAAGTAATCTTGAAATTATGATTATAATATTCATCTATTACCCAAATATTCATTAAAACATCAACAATCTTTAAAAATAACAATATTCCCCACAATTTTTTTGATGTTGTATTATATTGATATTTGCTTTATATCTATAACTATAAAAGAAATAATAACTAATGTTCTCTTCACTTTACAGTATTTCAGAAAATTTCACCATTATTACCCTGTATGCAGTTAGAAGATAAGACAACTTGCTGCAATACTTGGTAGTTTGGCAACAGGGTGTTTCAGATGTCTAGCTTTCATTATTATTATCCATCATTGCCAACTTGTAGAGGTTTTCCTTAAATTTATAGTTTCCTTGTCTGCGGGGTTTTGGGAATATTTTTGTGTGGAACATTTTTGAGGAAAAAACGTCATACCTACAATATTCGAGATATTCTGAGTGCCGGTAAACCCAATCCATTTTTATTTTTTTACAAATTTTAGTAGAAACTGGATATGCTTCAGTGCCCCACTAATCTCTGGCAATGCGACAATACCTACCTAGGTACTAGGTAGGTACCTACCCACCACCCGAATTCGTTGGACAATACCGACTATAAAGACATTAGTATAACGAAACGCGTGCTCAATATTACGAAAATAGGCCATACTCTCAGAGTAAACATTTCAACATAATGCATACATACAGGCGCGGATCCAGAATTTGATTTTGGGGGTCCAGATTACATTTGTCACCTTTTAATTTTGCTTGAGGCTGAGAGCTGAGAGTTCCCATCTCAAATTTGCTGTCGCCGGGGGGAGGGGGGGGTTGTCGCACATGCGCGATGTAGTTATCTGCCGCCACGGTCAAACGACCAGGTAGCATTCACTTGGTCTGGTGTCTGTTTTCACCAGACACCGTTATATGTATTATGCCTTGGGTAAAAAGGTTTATTGCCCCCATTCAAATATGGATATACTAGAAACAACATTTTCTCTCTGTCTTTGGGTGGGGGTGGGGGAATTGAAGGCAATACGTACCTAATGGGTTTAGAATTTGTTGGCGATAATCAACGGGTGGGTTCCCTCAAAGTACAAGCTAGAAGGGTATTGGCAACACTGGAACGGTACATTAAAGGCCCGGTCAAACAGAGAACGCGGCGGTCCGGCGTTCTCTAACAATACAATGGAACGCTGTAACGCGGCGGTCTAGAACGCGGCGTTCGGCGTTCCATTGTATTCTTAGAGAACGCCGGACCGCCGCGTTCTCTGTTTGACCAGGCCTTAAGGTTTTTAATTCCATTGCTGGCGTAAGTAGGATTTTTTCCTAAGGGGGCATAGGCGAAAATAGGTGATCATAATTTTTATACAGGTATTTATTGGCGCCAGGGCCGCGCCAACGCCAACCCCGTGTGCACGGTGTGCACCGCACACGGGCGGCAAGCCTAAAAGGGCGGCGGCGCGGCGCCATGATATTTCGTTCATCTGGATAACTCCGTCTTTTTAGACTCCATTATTTTGCAATCAGCTCAGTCCTGAACGTCCCGCTTCCCGCTCGATACGCCTGTTAGGTACTGTTAAGTACCGCCCCAAATATTTAAAAATGATTTATTTGATACATTGCCCAATATTTCGATTGCTCTTAGAATCCTTTTAACAGTTCCAATATCAGTTGCAAGTTGCAAGCGGAGAAAGAATAGAAAGATCATTTTCAAAGCTAAAGCTCGTTAAAAATTACTTAAGATCCTTGATGAACCAGGAAAGACTCAATAATTTGGCATTAATTTTTATTGAATCTGAATTATGTGAAAAACTAAATACAGAACAAATTATAAAGGATTTTGTAGTACTTACAGCAAGGCAAGTGTCTTTTCTATAAATTTTATAAAAAGATAGGTGCATCATATTTTATTTCCTAGGAGTTTTTGTTTTTAAGTTTTGTTTTGTTTGTTTTTTGTTTATGTTTAAACTTAAGTTTTAAAAAAATATTTTATATTATTTTGTAGGAGCTTTTGTTTTTAAGTTTGGAGTATATTATTATATTTTGTTTTTTCACTGTTTAAGTTTAAAACATTAAACTTAAGGTTTTTAAAATATTTAATTTTGTTTTCTGGAAGTTTTTGTTTTTAAGGTTTAAGTACGTAATTATATGTTTCGTTTTTTTGTTGCTTAGTTTTAAGGATTTTTATTTATGTGGTATTTGTGTAAAAAAATATTAAATTTTTAACAAAACCTAAAAGTAAACGTCTCTGAAATTTTATTATCGTCTCTCATTGTGCTTGGGGTAATAGGGCGCGGCCACTTATCACTTGCACACAGGCGGCAGAAACACTTGGCGAAGCCCTCATTGGCGCAGCCAAATTTCTGTATAAAAAACAGCGCGCATCGTAGAAAGAACAAAAGGACAATGTGACAAAACATAGATAGTTAATGATTAAAGCATTATTTTTACCAGGTCTGATATTATTATTTTATTCACTTATGAGCATAAAAAAAGTTTTCTAACTGGGAAGCAGAGGAAATTAGTTTATAGAACCCTCGGAACCCCATATATGTCTCCAATATTAAATCCTATCAACAAATCAAACGTACTGATGGCCAAGGGCGTAGCAAGGATTTCATTTAGGGGGCAGACAGGTTTATTAATAACATCAAGGGCGTAGCGGAGGGGGTGTTTGGAACCCCCCGATGAAGACACTTTTTTTTAAAGAAGCGTGTAAGTTAATGTCAGTAATAGTTGATAATTGACAGGAGCCCAAAGGAGACGTTATTTTTATTTGAAAGAGGTTTTTTTATTTGCTCTTCAAAATTGTTGACAGTTCAGTCCAAAGGTTTGGACGGTACAGAAACGTTTATTATGGAAAACAATAATTTTTCATATTAGCAGACATTTTTGAGGTTCTTTGCAAAGCCGTTTCTATAGTTCACTTACAATTTTATCTCAATTTCTATGTACCTACCATCTTTCTGTGTACATGGAAAAGTGTAGAGAAAGATCTCTTTTAAGCTAAATTCAGATGCACACGATAGCTGACGATACGACGGTACGAAACTGTTCCTATTGGTTGAAATATGTTGATTTGACATCATTTTGAATATTTCAACCAATAGGAACAGTTTCGTACCGTCGGCGTCGTATCGTCGTCGGATGTCGTATGAATCTGAATTTAGCTTTATGCTATTTGTTGTGTAAGGCTGTGCCAAGGAAATTGCATTTTTTGTTGCAGGAAAGAATATGTCTGCTTCCCTTAAAATCTAGTTCCCTATAAGGGTTTCTTTTGTCACACCCTTGTTCTGCCACAGGTTATACCATAGTTCGGCTTCATTATTGAAAGATACCAAATGGTGGTATTGGCAGAAATTTTGTGATTTCTATTTAACATCAACATTATTTTCAAGATTACAATAGGATATAGTGACATAAAAGCAAAAGTAGACAAAATTTTATCAGAAAAACGCTGCTCAAGTGTGGATATAGGATGAGGGAATCTAAACAAAGAAGAAAAAATCGATCGCTTTCAAAAATCTCCTGGAGACTCAGACCGGTGGCTGGAGCAATATGGTAGACCTTGTACTTGTACATGAGTTCTAATAGCAGCTGTAGTTCTAGCCGAACTTCTCAAAATAATTTGAATTTTCCTGCCACCGTTGCTGGGATGATCCTCTATGATACACGTTATTCTTTTGATATGATTTATGCTTGTGTCCATGTTGATCTGTTTGAGTGTAAATATTAGCAACCCGTTCCAATTAGCCTAAATGTTTGGCTCTCAATCCAACGCATATAACTCAAGTGCAAGGTTAATCAACTAACTTATCTCAACTGTTGACTCTAGAACTCCTGGCTACCTTTTTCGGTTCAATCGGACTCTAGCATGAGGTTACCCATAGCCTGCTAGGGGGGGGGGGCAGCTGTATCACAGGGGGGGGGGATGAATTCTGGCACCGACTTATGATATAATACGATTAAATTATATGTTTATTTTTAATAGGGAAAAGGTGAGATTCCCGTTATTAAACGGCGAATTAGTTCATGTGTGGGCCTCTTTATCATCTTCGTACCGTACAAGCAATACATTATAATTGATATTTGCCGTAAACAATCGACAAAAACATTCAAAATACCCGTCAGCGTAAAGGTACGCACACATAAATCGGCATCGGAGGGACGGTACGGATCGGAGAAAATTACTTTCTACTAAATTTAATGGACCATCGATAGGCATCGATATTCCCTGCCTGCAGACTGCAGACAGTGTTGCCGTTCATAGCAACTTGTCGCGAAAATAGCGACATTTTGATTACGTTGAGACGTAGCGGCGATTTAACAAAATAAACCGATTTGTAGCGACTTTTTGAAAAATTCTGTTACTATTTTTTTTTCGCCACTGATTACTGCTTGTCTATTCTTCCTTTCGGTTTTGCCCAGACTGTCTTGTATTGGTGTCGAGACCACAGCATAGTAAACAATCAGCACACTTGTCAGGTTGACGGAAATTATTACACGCGCATCCCCCTTTTGGATGATTATTTGTAGGGATGCTAACGATACTTCGATACTTGAAATGTATCAATACTTCTGTACTAATATCGATTATTTTTGTCTTAGATACTTTTTGAGCGATTCCAAGCTGGTATCGCTACTTTGTAGCGGTATCGGTATCGAAAATAATTACGAACCGAGTTACGAACCAAACGCGCTTCCATTGGCGTGTACTTGGCTAAAAAATATCGAATTGGTACCGGTATCGATATTTTTATTTTCGCATCTATATCCAGTAGATTTCACATCCGTAAAATCATCCGAAGGTCAAATTCTGTGGGAATCATTTTTATATAGGAAATCCTCGGATATATTCTGCTGGTTGTTTAGTATGCTGTGTCGAGACTATGTATCGGGAAATCCACGATACATAGTTATATTATATTATACATATACTTAAAATCAATTGCACCCCCACACGAATAAAGTTATACACAGGCTGAAGTATACTTTATTTTTATGGGGCGACAACGTAGCGACATTCAAGGCGGCTCAGTAGCGAATTTCAATCTGATCTGCCTGGCAACACTGCATGCAGATCATTTGCATATTTTGCAACTGATTTCCAATTCTTCCGACGATTCCGATCAGATATGTGCGATACCCTAATGAAAAATCCGTACCGTGGCGGTCGTTCCATCCGTACCGTCCGCGCCCTTAGGAGAGCTACATAGCTGTGATATAGATTTTCAAAAATTCAGAGGCTTACAGGGTGATTCTGGCCGCCCAAGAGATAGGCACCTGAAACTAAGATCAGTCGTACAAGCCAAACAGACATCTGTACCACCAACAAACTTTTACAATTCATACGCACTTAGGAGAGCTACGTAGTTGTGATATAGATTTGCAAAAAATCAGAGGCCAAACGGAAATTTGTACCACCACTTACACCTAAACGGTTCGCTTTAAGTCCCATATATGATACATAAAGTTACACTAGAATTCACCAAGGAATCTGATTATGCAATAATATACGGGGTGTTCCATTTAAAAAAAAAACATAACTTTTCCTGTTTTTGGGACACCCTGTATAGCATGAAAATATTTTAAAATGTAGCCTTTAAGGGTCTCTATCCACCCGAAATTATTCTTTTCTTTTTTATCAAATGCTTTAGCCATAATGCTCCGTGTCGAATAACGTGAATAACCCTGTATTGTCAGGTATTGGAAGCTATCCCGAACATTTCAGGCGACACAAGGTGAATCCTTATAGATCAGAGGAGTTTTGCCAATATATTTTGAAATGCCTGATGCCCTTTGCACCTCTTTGGTCTAAAATTTTAGATAATGGGCGTTTTAGTAATGCCAATGCAGAATGTTGGTTCAAAACGGTGAAAAGGTTTCATTTCGTTAGTAAGAAATTATGTTGAGACTGCTGTTAAAGCTATTGAGTTGAACATCGAGCAAGTACCAAGGAAAAAAGAAAAAAGAAAATCAAAACCAAAAAACTGAAAACAAGTCGCCTCACCTAAATATCAGGGAAATCGACAATCCAACAATGACAAAAAATGGAAAAGGAACAAGCCTAGTAAGGGATTCTTCCACAGCAGTTATTTAAAGAGGTTTAAAGTAGGAAAGGACTTCTGTAGTGCTAGTGATAATAACATTCTAAAAACTGATGTTCAAACCGATGTCAGTGAATCTGTAATGATAATAATAATAATAATAATAATAATAATAATAATAGCGAGGGGTTTGCTAGATCCCCTCAGTGGCGCCTCCCCAAGGTGGCGGATAGGGGAACGCCTCCCAGATATGGGTGGTACCGGGGAAATCAAATACCCGGGGCGGACCAAAACTAGCACGGTGGAATAGCGTCTGCATCCAGAGGATCGGCTATTCCTCAACAATTAGGACACGACTGATCTCCATGTGAGGAGCGGTACTCCGACAGCGTCTGACTCCATGTTAGGGGCGGCTGATAATACACCCGCAGGAAGCCACCCAACATCAGTAGGCTATCCGGTGCGTGGCGACACCGCAGGGTATACCGAAGCCCAAGGATGTAATCCAGCCGGCAACCTTCGCAGGTGCATCCTCAGGAGGCAATTTGGACGGCTGCCTCCGGAAATGTCGTCTGGGGGCCCTAAGGCCAACCACCTGACGGGCCCTATCTTCGGGTTCGACCACCCCGGAAGAAAAGCACCCACACCGAGCCGGTTTCGGAAGCCGGCGTTGGGCAAGGTGGCGGTGCTTCGAATTGCCCTGTTGACGACCCCCGCAATGACATGGACCGTTTTAGGTGGACGACGGAGCTCAAGGATGACCTACTGAGCTGCTACGAGAGCAGTAGCCCGCGCCGTAGGGGATACATGTCCCGCATGTATGAGAGGTGGTGTGAAATGCACCCAGAGCATAGCACGCTTACCTCTCAGAATTTGCGAGATTATGTATCGTACCTCCGGAGGCAGGGATATGTTCGTGCTCCAGCTCAGCCTGCCCCTTCGGCGGACGGAAGGCCTGTTAACCAGGCTGAAAGTTCGCCGGTAAGGCCCGCTGAGAGGGAAATCGACCAAGTCGTCTCACCTGGGGATTTCAGAGACCGAAGGGCCTTGCATAACAACGGAAGGTCCTTGAAGCTGGCAGATTTAAAGAGAGAGGATGAGGTGGTTGGTGAACGTCTATCGGAGGCCTCTGACATTTGGAGCATCAATTGCGAAATTTACGCTGCGGCTCTGAGGCTAGCTAGACAGGGGAGAGTGAGAGACTCTCCTGTTGAGAGAGCACAGAGACGGGTGCGCCAAATGGAAGCGAAAATCCAGTTGGCTCGCCAGGAAGCATCCCGTATCCAGTGTGTGATGGAATATAGAGCGGCTGGGAAGCCATTTACGCGCCGAGTGCGCCAGATAGCCTACGGGTTGAGGCGCGACCATCACACACTCAGTCAAGCGGTACTAGTTGTTGTCAAGCAACACTGTCTTGACAGGATACGGATGCTAATCGCTGCTAAGCGATCGTTGGTGGCGCGGGCGAGAGGTCTGGAACAGAACAGAATGTTCTACGAAAGACCTTCTCGCCTTTTCCAACAGCCGCCTCCAGCCATAGAGCAGCCGCCAACTGCTGATCGCGTGGAGGCCTTTTGGAGGGACATTTACGAACAGCCCAAACCTCTCTCAGCAGACACTCCGGCCTTGGCGCAGTTCGAGTCCGTTTGTAGGAGGACTCCTAACTTGAATGAACTGCGTCACCCGATAAACACGGAAGAAATTCTTGACGCCTTACGAGGCGCAAAGAATTTCGCAGCTCCTGGCCCGGATGGCATAAACACCTACTGGTGGAAAAAATTCCCCAGTTGCCACCGGCATTTAGCTAGAGTTTTTAACTCGTGGCTAAATCAGGAGCAGCCAATTCCGGCTTGGTTTGTCGAGGGTCGAACCGTGCTTCTCCCGAAGACCGGAGATTTGTCTGATCCCAAAAACTACAGGCCAATAACATGTCTGAACGCATGTTACAAGCTCTTCACCAGAATCTTGTACATGCGTCTCCTTCAAGCTGTGAATCCTGTATTTCTCGACGTGTATGAACAGAGAGGGTCAAAGAAAGGAGTAGCTGGCTGCAAGGAGAACTTGTTGATTGACCGATGTGTCACGCAGGACTCCGTGCAGTACAAGCGAAACCTTTCTATGGCCTGGATTGACTATCGCAAGGCATTCGACAGCACGTCTCATGAGCTCATTGTGCGGCTGTTGGAATGCCTTTCGGTGGATAATCAGATAGTGGGATGCATCAAACAACTGATGCCACTCTGGAAGACCCGGTTCACTATAACATCAGGTGAAACTCGGGTTCAGACAGAGTTGGTGTCATTGAAAAGAGGTGTCTTCCAAGGAGACTCCTTGAGTCCCTTGCTCTTTTGCATCTCACTTTTGCCTCTGTCCATAGCGCTGAGAAATACTAAAGGATACAGCTGTGGCACGCCCAATAACCGGAGGCACAAGGTCACCCATCTGTTTTATATGGATGACCTAAAACTTTATGCCTCCGGCCAACGCGAACTACAACAATCGCTGAAGGTGGTGCAGGAGTACAGTCATGCTATCGGAATGGAGTTCGGGACAGACAAATGTGCATTGGTTCATCTCAAGAAAGGACGAAGCGGAGATAGTGGAGATGAGGAACAGCTCGTTGATGGGAGCATCTTGCGACAGCTGCACGCCGGAGATACTTATACCTACCTTGGAGTGGCGCAACGTCATGTCCAAGAGGCAGCATTGGTTAAAGAGTGTCTCCGCCGCAAGTATTTGCACCGACTCCGGCAGATCTGGTCGTCAGAACTGTCCGGCAAGAACAAAGTCGCTGCCACTAACATGCTTGCGGTCCCATTGTTATTATACACCTTTGGTGCTATACACTGGAAAGTGAACGAGCTGAAGGAAATCGACACGAAGACCCGCAAAAGGATGAATATGGAGAGAAGCCTGCATCCTAAGTCCTCTGTCCCGCGAATATACCTCCCGCGACACCTGGGAGGGCGTGGACTATTGAGTTTGGAGCGTCTGCACAACAGAGTAGTACTGGCCACTGCCTGCTATGTAACGAACAGCACCGATCCCCTGATCCGCTTTGTGCGAGAGCACGAGAATGCGGGAAAAGGAGCCTTTCTTTTTAGCGCAGCGAAACGAGCAGCCGAGGAGCTCAGCCTCACACTCGACTTCAAGCGGAGGTGTCAGCAGTCCATTACGGAACTTGCTCCCGCAGAATTAAAATACCACCTTAAAACTGCCGAAGTCGACTTCCTTTTAAGACTTCATAAAGATAAGCCAATGCATGGAATCTTCTACAAACATCTGGAAGAGCATGGCTTGTCTGAGCAGTTGACCTTCTCTTTCCTAAGGTCCAGTGGGTTGAAGTCGGAGACTGAGGGCTTTATAATGGCTTGCCAAGACGGTGTCTTCAACACCTTGGTGTACCGTAAAAGGGTTATGGGTGTAGATGTACCCGACACCCTTTGTAGAGCTTGCCGACAGGCGCCAGAGACGCTTATGCATCTCTTGTCGGCGTGTAAGACGTACGCTGGGACGGCTTACGTCCATCGGCACAACGCGGCTCTACGAGTGCTCTACTATCATTTGAGGCACTCTTACGGTATCGATGAGACACCGGTGCTGCCATACGCTCCAGGGGATATAGAGTCCGTTGTGGAGAACGAGAGATGCCGGATTTACTGGAACTACTCGTTCCCCACGCTCGAGCTTGTACAGGCAAACAAGCCCGACATAGTCCTTCTCGACCACCAACAGAAGACGATGTTCGTTATTGAGTTTTCGGCGCCTGCCGAGGTGAACATCGTCTCTAAGGAGGAGGAAAAGCGGACCAAATATCAGGAGTTGCTCGGACAACTTCGCAGGCTCTGGCCAGACTACACTGTAAGTCTGCTGGTTATGGTCATTGGATCCCTAGGTGGAATGAGGAATACGCTGCTCTCTGCACTGCGCAAAATACCGGTGTGCCGTGCGGCGGCGCACATCTTAGCCGCCAGAATGCAGAAGGCAGTCATCCTTGGGTCCCTTCGTCTACTTAGGGCGCACGATTCGCGGACCCAGTGATTGCTCACCTCACGGTGTGAGGAGTAGTCATTGGGTAATGGAACAGCAGCTCGGTGTGTCGGAGCCCGAGCTGCACTTTTTTGTTTTTCACATAATAATAATAGCCGACAACCAGATAACAGCAATAGAACCTCCTAGTAAACAAGAGTTAACTGAGTTTTGGGGAAGCCTATGGTCAGAACCCAAAACACATAATGAAAACGCTCCATGGATCAGACAAGAAGAGGAAAAACATCAACATATAGTGGAGCAGAGAGACGTTATCCTTACACCAGAGGAAATAGCTAAGACCATAAAGCATACCCATAATTGGAAGTGCCCAGGCGTGGATAATGTGCAAAATTTTTGGTACAAGCAATTCAGTGCAACATACGAAATGCTTACGGACCAAATCAATAAAGCCATACTCCAACCGAATAGGCTTCCCAAATTCCTCACGCAAGGAATAACGTACATAAAACCCAAAAACGCAGACACCAAGAACCCTGCCAACTATCGTCCAATCACTTGCCTGCCCACCTTGTACAAGATCATCACCGCAACAATATGTAGGAGAATTGAGCAACACCTCACACAAAACAACATCCTGACTGAAGAACAAAAAGGATGTCGAAAGCAAAGCCAAGGTTGCAAGGAACAACTTATAATTGATAGTGTGATCATGGAGCAAACCAGAAAAGAACATAGGAACCTTCACACCTGTTTCATCGACTATAAAAAAGCTTTCGACTCTGTACCCCATAGCTGGCTAGCGAAAACTCTTCAAATATATAAAATCAACCCGGGGCTACGTCAGTTTCTTACAAGAACCATGGAGACATGGCGAACCAACATACATCTCAAAACCCAGGACGGCCATATCAAGACAGATGAGCTACACATAAGACGCGGCATCTTCCAGGGTGACTCTCTCAGTGCACCGTGGTTCTGTCTCTGTCTGAATCCACTCTCCAACGCACTTAACAGACACACAGCACACAGCACACAGATAAAACTATCCCAGCCAATAGACCAGATATAGTTTTTCAGTCGAAGGCAGACAAAGTTACCTATTTAATAGATATTGCTATCCCTAATGATACGAATGTTCAAACCACCTACGCTGGGAAGATATCTAAATACACAGACCTTGCCATAGAAGTAAAACGGCTCTGGAAACAAGACAAAGTCGTTATTGTCCCCCTAATTATGTCGGTATCAGGCCTTACACCTAACACATTCACACCACACCTGCACCAGCTAGGCCTGGACGAAAAGTTATACAAAACATTCCAAAAGTCTGTAATCCTTAAGACCTGTAATATAGTACGATCTTTCTTAAATTCCGATCAGTAATAGTTCAGGTGTTGACTTGGCACAGCCCGTCAACATTTGTTGCTACCGCAGTCATGCGAGAGAAACTTGAAAATCAGAATAATAATAATAATAATAATAATATATAAAATCAACTCAGGACTTCGTCAGTTTCTTACAAGAATCATAGAAACATGGCGCACCAACATACACCTCATAACTCAGCACGGCCATATCCAGACGGATGAGCTACACATAAGACGTGGTATCTTCCAGGGAGACTCTCTCAGTTCACTGTGGTTCTGCCTCTGTCTAAATCCGCTCTCCAATGCACTCAACAACACAAACTGTGGTTTCAACATTAGACACGAGAAAGTTAATCAACATAAAATCAATCATCTCCTCTACATGGATGATATAAAACTATATGCAGCAACTGAAGTACAACTGAGAGAATTGCTCAGAATAACGGAAGTTTGCACGTCAGACGTAAGGATGGAATTCGGAATGAGTAAGTGCAAGGTGCTCCACATCAACAAAGGTCAGTGGAAGAGCCATCAAGAGCGGGAAACATTAACTGGCCAAACACTAGACAACATGGACAAGGGCGAAACATACAAGTACCTGGGTTTCAATCAAAGTGTTAAAATAGACCACTCACAAGTCAAAGAACAACTAATACAAGAGTTTAGAGACCGCCTTATTAAGCTACTAAAAACAAAACTAAATTCCAGAAATCTTACAAAAGCCATTAACACATTCGCGATACCGGTCATCACATACTCCTTCGGCATCATCAAGTGGTCGCACACTGACATAGAAAACATCCAAATCCTCATAAGGACAGAGCTCACGAGGCACAGAATGTCACATCCGAACGCATGCAAAGAAAGGCTTACCATAGGTAGAAAACAAGGGGGCAGAGGAATTATAGATATACAGTCACTCCGCACAAAACAAATAAAAACACTCAGACATTTCTTTCACAGCAAACAAACGAATTTGCATAGAGCAATAGTCAAAGCAGACAAGAACTATACACCACTCACCCTCTCCAGTCCAAACCACGCAGCAGACACACACAATCCCATAGAATTACAACAAGAAAAAATAAACACATGGTCGCAGAAAGCACTTCACGGCAAACATAGATACCGAATTACACAAGATCACATAAATGAAAAACAGTCATACACTTGGCTGCAGGATGGCCAGCTCTTTCCAGAAACGGAGGGTTTTATGCTTGCTATTCAGGACCAAGTAATTGCGACGAGGAACTACAAAAAATACATAATTAAAGATCCATCCGTAACCAACGATAATTGCAGAAAATGTCATCAACAGAAGGAAACAATAGATCATATAACAAGTGCATGCAAAACCCTCGCTGGAACCGAGTACACGGCCAGACATAACTCTGCAGCCAAAATCATACACCAAGCCCTAGCCACAACTAACAAACTAATCGAAAACACAGCTCCATATTATAATTATACACCGACCTCAGTACTTGACAACAATCAATACAAACTATACTGGGACGTCGAAATACACACGGACAAAACTATCCCAGCCAATAGACCAGATATAGTTTTTCAGTCGAAGGCAGACAAAGTCACCTATTTAATAGATATTGCTATCCCTAATGATACGAATGTTCAAACCGCCTACGCTGGGAAGATATCTAAATACACAGACCTTGCCATAGAAGTAAAACGACTCTGGAAACAAAACAAAATTGTTATTGTACCCCTAATTATGTCGGCCTCAGGCCTTACACCTAACACATTCACACCACACCTGCACCAGCTAGGCCTGGACGAAAAGCTACACAAAATATTCCAAAAGTCTGTAATTCTTAAGACCTGTAATATAGTACGATCCTTCTTAAATTCCGATCAGTAATAGATCAGGTGTTGACTTGGCACGACCCGTCAGCATCTGTTGCTACCGCAGTCATGCGAGAGAAGCTTGAAAAAAACATAATAATAATAATCCCCATCGGGTGCTAGAACGTTGACGTTCGTTTGGGGGCTTAGAAAGTGACTTTTTGACAGGCGAGCTATTTCGGTGGACACCAGCAGGGTTCGTGGTCAAAAAGTCACTTCAACCAAGGCTAGCACACCCAGGAAGCTGGGCGCTCGGTAGATCTCACTTACTCTACCTAGCACCCAGCTCCTTTCCCCAAGCTATCCTGACTTCGGTCAGATAGGGGTTTGGCAAACCCGGGAAAATATGCCACAGAAGGCTGAGCGCCGGCCTTTCTGTCACACACCGTTATTGCGCCCAACACTTCAACGACTTCAGCAAGGCGTGGCTGGGGAACGTCGTGAGGGGTAAGCAACCGGGGGGCTTGCCTTAACCGGCCGGCCCGTGAGGAGAAAGCCTCAACAAAACCCGACAGTAAAGTCGCAAATCCTCCGGAGCACCTTGGGCCAACTTCGGAGTAAATATAAGTCCCTTCTCTCCTGGAATGGGCATCACCCGGGAGAGCGACATTTAGATCGTCCCTACTCGTGGGAACACGATGCATAAAGTTACTTCTAAAAATAACCAACGACGGCCTAGGGTACGTCGATTAAACTCACCCGAACCTGAAACCCAAACAGAACAGCCCAGAGAACACACCCCAGCTGCGGATGTTTTGCCAGCACAGCCGGCAACCACCAAAGCTGGTAAACCCAGACAGCGCTTACAATGGACAACTGAAATCAACAAACATGTAATGCACTGTTACTACACCGCCACAAGACTAGAAACCATCTCTACAGGCTACAGACATGAGCTGCACAGGTTATTTATAGCACAATACCCACACCTCGCAGAGCGTGTAACTGAACAGCGACTCATTGACCAAAAACGAGTCATAACAAAAAACAACCGCCTTACACCCGAAGAACTACAAGCTATAAAGATTCTTGTATCCAATGAAATAAATGCCCATCCGAATCACCCGCAGACCTCAAACAAAACCACAATCGACAACAGTAGCATACACTCAGAGACAAATCCAGAACATGAGCACACACAACATATACCATATACTGCTGCCCAACCTAATGATTCGTTAGCTACTGAATCAATCACAGAACGGCATGCCATTCGTACCCGAAATAATCAACCTCCAAACACAGGCACGATCAATAACACCAGCATACACTTAGAATTGGATCTAGAAGATGATCATACACCAGATACACCAGAAACAACATGCACTAACTTACCTTCCACAGCCACACAAAGCCAAAACATTACTTTACCACCTGCCATCACACAATCTGCCGAACATGTGATGAACACACAGTACAACAAATGGTGTGGCACTAATCCTACATTGCGAGATCCCATGCCCAGACTAATTTTTAAAAACAACACTCTACAAATACTACACACAATAAATGACAACATAATACCACAATTTTTAACCAAAGACAGTGACCTAGAGGACATCCATACTGTTATATATGCTGCCGCAGCAACCACACTCACACTCAACGGCCAAAAACTCCCAAAACGATCTATAGCCCGCACAACTGAAAGATCTAAACCTAAATGGCAAATAAGAATTGAAAATAAAATCAGCACAATCAGAAAGGATCTGGCACACCTCGCGCAATACACCAACAATAACAACCGCTCAAAGCGCGTACAGACAACAATTAATATACTGAAATCCAAGTCACCACAACAGACAATACCAGAAATAGCTGATACCCTTAAACAGAAGCTCGCAGTCTATGCTGCTAGACTCCGTAGGTACAACGAGTCTAATGCCAGAAAGGATGCCAACAATCTTTTTCAGAAAAGTGAAAAACAGTTTTACCAAAAAATAACAGCCGACAACCAGATAACAGCAATAGAACCTCCTAGTAAACAAGAGTTAACTGAGTTTTGGGGAAGCCTATGGTCAGAACCCAAAACACATAATGAAAACGCTCCATGGATCAGACAAGAAGAGGAAAAACATCAACATATAGTGGAGCAGAGAGACGTTATCCTTACACCAGAGGAAATAGCTGAGACCATAAAGCATACCCATAATTGGAAGTGCCCAGGCGTGGATAATGTGCAAAATTTTTGGTACAAGCAATTCAGTGCAACATACGAAATGCTTACGGACCAAATCAATAAAGCCATACTCCAACCGAATAGGCTTCCCAAATTCCTCACGCAAGGAATAACGTACATAAAACCCAAAAACGCAGACACCAAGAACCCTGCCAACTATCGTCCAATCACTTGCCTGCCCACCTTGTACAAGATCATCACCGCAACAATATGTAGGAGAATTGAGCAACACCTCACACAAAACAACATCCTGACTGAAGAACAAAAAGGATGTCGAAAGCAAAGCCAAGGTTGCAAGGAACAACTTATAATTGATAGTGTGATCATGGAGCAAACCAGAAAAGAACATAGGAACCTTCACACCTGTTTCATCGACTATAAAAAAGCTTTCGACTCTGTACCCCATAGCTGGCTAGCGAAAACTCTTCAAATATATAAAATCAACCCGGGGCTACGTCAGTTTCTTACAAGAACCATGGAGACATGGCGAACCAACATACATCTCAAAACCCAGGACGGCCATATCAAGACAGATGAGCTACACATAAGACGCGGCATCTTCCAGGGTGACTCTCTCAGTGCACTGTGGTTCTGTCTCTGTCTGAATCCACTCTCCAACGCACTTAACAACACAAACTGCGGTTTCAACATAAGACATGAGAGACTAAATCAACACAAAATCAATCATCTCCTCTACATGGATGATATAAAACTATATGCCGCCAATAAAGTACAACTGAGGGAGTTAATCAGAATAACAGAAGTTTGCTCGTCAGACGTCAAAATGGAATTCGGAATGAGTAAATGCAAGGTCCTCCACATCAACAAAGGCCAATGGAAGGACCACCCCGAACAGGAAACAGTTACTGGCCAAACACTAAATAACATGGACAAGGACGAAACATACAAGTACCTGGGCTTCAATCAGAACGTTAAAATAGACCACACAAAAGTCAAGGCACAACTAACCCAAGAGTTCAGAGATCGCCTTATTAGGCTACTAAAAACCAAATTGAATTCTAGAAACCTTACAAAAGCCATTAACACATTTGCGATACCAGTTCTCACATACTCCTTCGGCATCGACTTAAAGATATTTACGCGAATTAGCACTATTAATGATTGCTATGACCTTCAAATCCAATTAGATTTAGTGAACGCTTGGTGTGTAAATAACAGGTTGAAATTAAATGTAAGTAAATGCAAGGTTGTTAGTTACTGCAGGAAGCAAGCTATTTGTCAACATTCATATACTGTTCAAGGTTCTGTAATTGATAGCTGTACAACTATCAAGGATCTTGGTGTAACGTTTGACGTCAAGCTGTCATTTGCACAACATATCTCTTTGAAGGCATCTGAAGCGTTAAAAGCTTACGGCTTCATAATTAGGAATTGTAGGGGATTCAATAACATTCAGTCATTAAAGGCGCTTTACTTCACCTATGTAAGATCAAAAATGGAATATGCAAGCATTATCTGGCACCCCTATTATGAAGTCCATAAAATCAAGTTAGAACGGGTTCAGAGAAAGTTTTTGAAGTTTTTAGCGTTCAAGGTAGATGGTGTTTATCCTGAACGAGGCATAAATCACCAACTACTGTGTGACCGCTTAAATGTGATGTCACTAGATCTTAGAAGAAGATGTGCATTTGTTGTATTTTTATTTAAGCTACTGAATAACTTCATAGATTGCCCAGAAATTCTCAACCAAATCAATTTCAATGTACCGTCTCGCAGGTCCCGTTCTCATGTTACGTTTAAACTTCAAAGAGCGCGAACAAATATTATGCTTAAATCACCTTTATATGTAATGTGTGACTGTTATAATCAAATTAATTCATTCTGCGATATATTTGCATGCTCGCTAAAAAAATTGCTCAGGATTGCCATTGTTCACTTAGAGTAAGCTCATACTATTGTTATTTTTTTTCGTGTTATTTTTTGTTCGATACCTATTATACCTTATGTACTTTGACACCATATGTTTTTTATGAACAGTATTGTCCTATAAATGGTTTTTGCTGTTGGACAATAAAGCTATTATTATTATTATTATTATTATTATTATTATTATCATCAAGTGGTCACACACTGATATAGAAAACATCCACATCCTCATACGGACAGAACTCACGAAACACCGAATGTCACATCCAAACGCATGCAAAGAAAGGCTCACCATAGACAGAAAACAAGGAGGCAGAGGGATTATAGATATACAGTCGCTTCGCACAAGACAGATAAAGATACTCAGACATTTCTTCCAAAACAAACAAACAAATTTACATCGAGCAATAGTAAAAGCAGACAAAAACTATACACCACTCAACCTATCATGTCCTGACCACGCCGCAGACACACACAATCCTACACAATCGCAACAAGAAAAAATAAACACCTGGTCGCAGAAACCACTCCATGGCAAGCATAGATACCGTATTACGCAAGACCACATAAACGAAAAACAGTCATACACCTGGCTGCAGGATGGCCAGCTCTTTCCAGAAACTGAAGGATTTATGCTTGCTATCCAGGACCAAGTTATTGCGACAAGAAACTACAAGAAATACATAATTAAAGATCCATCCATAACAGAAGATAACTGCAGAAAATGTCACCAACAGAAAGAAACAATAGATCACATAACAAGAGGGTGCAAAACTCTTGCCGGTACCGAATACACAGCCAGACATAACTCTGCGGCCAAGGTCATACACCAAGCACTAGCCACAGTAAACAAAATGATAGACAACACAGATCCATACTACAATTACACTCCGACATCAGTACTCGAAAACGATCGGTACAAACTATACTGGGACGTCGAAATACACACAGATAAAACTATCCCAGCCAATAGACCAGATATAGTTTTTCAGTCGAAGGCAGACAAAGTTACCTATTTAATAGATATTGCTATCCCTAATGATACGAATGTTCAAACCACCTACGCTGGGAAGATATCTAAATACACAGACCTTGCCATAGAAGTAAAACGGCTCTGGAAACAAGACAAAGTCGTTATTGTCCCCCTAACTATGTCGGTATCAGGCCTTACACCTAACACATTCACACCACACCTGCACCAGCTAGGCCTGGACGAAAAGTTACACAAAACATTCCAAAAGTCTGTAATCCTTAAGACCTGTAATATAGTACGATCTTTCTTAAATTCCGATCAGTAATAGTTCAGGTGTTGACTTGGCACAGCCCGTCAACATTTGTTGCTACCGCAGTCATGCGAGAGAAACTTGAAAATCAGAATAATAATAATAATAAAAGGCCGCGAGGGGTTGCTAGATCCCCTCAGTGGCGCCTCCCCAAGGTGGCGGATAGGGGAACGCCTCCCAGATATGGGTGGTACCGGGGAAATCAAATACCCGGGGCGGACCAAAACTAGCTCAGTGGAATAGCGTCTGCATCCAGAGGATCGGCTATTCCACAATTAATAGGACACGACGGATCTCCATGTGAGGAGCGGTACTCCGACAGCGTCTGTTCTTCATGTTAGAAGCGGCTGTTTTCATAAACCCCCAGGAAGCCGCCAACATCAACAGGCTATTCGGTGCGTGGCGACACCGAGGGGTATACCGAAGCCAAAGGATGCAAGTCGGTCGGCAACCTTCACAGGTCCATCCTCTGGAGGCAATTTGGACGGCTGCCTCCGGAAATGTCGGCTGCGGGCCCTAAGGCTAACCACCTGACGGGCCCTATCTTCGGGTTCGACCACCTCGAAGGAAAAGCACCCACACCGAGCCGGTTTCGGAAGCCGGCGTTGGGCAAGGTGGCGGTGCTTCGATTTGCCCTGATGACGACCCCCGCAATGACATGGACCGTTTTAGGTAGACGACGGAGCTCAAGGATGACCTGCTGAGCTGCTACGAGAGCAGTAGCCCGCGCCGTAGGGGATACATGTCCCGCATGTATGAGAGGTGGTGTGAAATGCACCCAGAGCATAGCACGCTTACCTCTCAGAATTTGCGAGATTATGTATCGTACCTCCGGAGGCAGGGATATGTTCGTGCTCCAGCTCAGCCTGCCCCTTCGGCGGACGGAAGGCCTGTTAACCAGGCTGAAAGTTCGCCGGTAAGGCCCGCTGAGAGGGAAATCGACCATGTCGTCTCACCTGGGGATTTCAGAGACCGAAGGGCCTTGCATAACAACGGAAGGTCCTTGAAGCTGGCAGATTTAAAGAGAGAGGATGAGGTTGTTGGTGAACGTCTATCGGAGGCCTCTGACATTTGGAGCATCAATTGCGAAATTTACGCTGCGGCTCTGAGGCTAGCTAGACAGGGGAGAGTGAGAGACTCTCCTGTTGAGAGAGCACAGAGACGGGTGCGCCAAATGGAAGCGAAAATCCAGTTGGCTCGCCAGGAAGCATCCCGTATCCAGTGTGTGATGGAATATAGAGCGGCTGGGAAGCCATTTACGCGCCGAGTGCGTCAGATAGCCTACGGGTTGAGGCGCGACCATCATACACTCAGTCAAGCGGTACTGGTTGTTGTCAAGCAACACTGTCTTGACAGGATACGGATGCTAATCGCTGCTAAGCGATCGTTGGTGGCGCGGGCGAGAGGTCTGGAACAGAACAGAATGTTCTACGAAAGACCTTCTCGCCTTTTCCAACAGCCGCCTCCAGCCATAGAGCAGCCGCCAACTGCTGATCGCGTGGAGGCCTTTTGGAGGGACATTTACGAACAGCCCAAACCTCTCTCAGCAGACACTCCGGCCTTGGCGCAGTTCGAGTCCGTTTGTAGGAGGACTCCTAACTTGAATGTACTGCGTCACCCGATAAACACGGAAGAAATTCTTGACGCCTTACGAGGCGCAAAGAATTTCGCAGCTCCTGGCCCGGATGGCATAAACACCTACTGGTGGAAAAAATTCCCCAGTTGCCACCGGCATTTAGCTAGAGTTTTTAACTCGTGGCTAAATCAGGAGCAGCCAATTCCGGCTTGGTTTGTCGAGGGTCGAACCGTGCTTCTCCCGAAGACCGGAGATTTGTCTGATCCCAAAAACTACAGGCCAATAACATGTCTGAACGCATGTTACAAGCTCTTCACCAGAATCTTGTACATGCGTCTCCTTCAAGCTGTGAATCCTGTATTTCTCGACGTGTATGAACAGAGAGGGTCAAAGAAAGGAGTAGCTGGCTGCAGGGAGAACTTGTTGATTGACCGATGTGTCACGCAGGACTCCGTGCAGTACAAGCGAAACCTTTCTATGGCCTGGATTGACTATCGCAAGGCATTCGACAGCACGTCTCATGAGCTCATTGTGCGGCTGTTGGAATGCCTTTCGGTGGATAATCAGATAGTGGGATGCATCAAACAACTGATGCCACTCTGGAAGACCCGGTTCACTATAACATCAGGTGAAACTCGGGTTCAGACAGAGTTGGTGTCATTGAAAAGCGGTGTCTTCCAAGGAGACTCCTTGAGTCCCTTGCTCTTTTGCATCTCACTTTTGCCTCTGTCCATAGCGCTGAGAAATACTAAAGGATACAGCTGTGGCACGCCCAATAACCGGAGGCACAAGGTCACCCATCTGTTTTATATGGATGACCTAAAACTTTATGCCTCCGGCCAACGCGAACTACAACAATCGCTGAGGGTGGTGCAGGAGTACAGTCATGCTATCGGAATGGAGTTCGGGACAGACAAATGTGCATTGGTTCATCTCAAGAAGGGACGAAGCGGAGATAGTGGAGATGAGGAACAGCTCGTTGATGGGAGCATCTTGCGACAACTGCATGCCGGAGATACTTATACCTACCTTGGAGTGGCGCAGCGTCATGTCCAAGAGGCAACATTGGTTAAAGAGTGTCTCCGCCGCAAGTATTCGCACCGACTCCGGCAGATCTGGTCGTCAGAACTGTCCGGCAAGAACAAAGTCGCTGCCACAAACATGCTTGCGGTCCCATTGTTATTATACACCTTTGGTGCTATACACTGGAAAGTGAACGAGCTGAAGGAAATCGACACGAAGACCCGCAAAAGGATGAATATGGAGAGAAGCCTGCATCCTAAGTCCTCTGTCCCGCGAATATACCTCCCGCGACACCTGGGAGGGCGTGGACTATTGAGTTTGGAGCGTCTGCACAACAGAGTAGTACTGGCCACTGCCTGCTATGTAACGAACAGCACCGATCCCCTGATCCGCTTCGTGCGAGAGCACGAGAATGCGGGAAAAGGAGCCTTTCTTTTTAGCGCAGCGAAACGAGCAGCCGAGGAGCTCAGCCTCACACTCGACTTCAAGCGGATGTGTCAGCAGTCCATTACGGAACTTGCTCCCGCAGAATTAAAAGCCCACATTAAAACTGCCGAAGTCGACTTCCTCTTAAGACTTCATAAAGATAAGCCAATGCATGGAATCTTCTACAAACATCTAGAAGAGCATAGCTTGTCTGAGCAGTTGACCTTCTCTTTCCTAAGGTCTAGTGGGTTAAAGTCGGAGACTGAGGGCTTTATAATGGCTTGCCAAGACGGTGTCTTCAACACCTTGGTATACCGTAGAAGGGTTATGGGTGTAGATGTACCCGACACCCATTGTAGAGCTTGCCGACAGGCGCCAGAGACGCTTATGCATCTCTTGTCGGCGTGTAAGACGTACGCTGGGACGGCTTACGTCCATCGGCACAACGCGGCTCTACGAGTGCTCTACTATCATTTAAGGCACTCATACGGTATCGATGAGACACCGGTGCTGCCATACGCTCAAGGGGATATAGAGTCCGTTGTGGAGAACGAGAGATGCCGGATTTACTGGAACTACTCGTTCCCCACGCTCGAGCTTGTACAGGCAAACAAGCCCGACATAGTCCTTCTCGACCACCAACAGAAGACGATGTTCGTTATTGAGTTTTCGGCGCCTGCCGAAGTGAACTTCGTCTCTAAGGAGGAGGAAATGCGGACCAAATATCAGGAGTTGCTCGGACAACTTCGCAGGCTCTGGCCAGACTACACTGTAAGTCTGCTGGTTATGGTCATTGGATCCCTAGGTGGAATGAGGAATACGCTGCTCTCTGCACTGCGCAAAATACCGGTGTGCCGTGCGGCGGCGCACATCTTAGCCGCCAGAATGCAGAAGGCAGTCATCCTTGGGTCCCTTCGTCTACTTAGGGCGCACGATTCGCGGACCCAATGATTGCTCACCTCACGGTGTGAGGAGTAGTCATTGGGTAATGGAACAGCAGCTCGGTGTGTCGGAGCCCGGGCTGCACTTTTTTGTTTTAAACACATAATAAAAGGCTTTATTCAAGTATTGTTATATACAATACCTAAGAAATATGGGGCGAAGTCTAGCTGCTGCTACTCCACTTAACCCCACCCAAATTTTAAATCAAGGAAAATATATAAAACTAAATATAGATTTAGGAAAAACTTACATATTTTGGCACAAAAAGTAATGTTTTTTTAAATGTTTCTTAGCAGTATTTAATGTATAACTTTTAATCGTGTTCTCAATGTCATTATAGATCGTTACTGCATTATATGTAAAAGAACGCTTAAAAAGACTTAACCGGAAACAAGGTAAAGCTAGATTGTCCACATTTCTTATATTCACATTATGTAATTCTCGCCTAAATACTAATTTGCTACGTAAGTAAGGAGGATTTGATGTAGCAAGGACACGAAATACCAACATACTCATATGATACTTAAACATACCATCGATTTTCAGCCACCCTAATTCATTGATTTTAGAGGTTACTCTATCAAATTTTCTCAAACCGAATATAAACCGACAGCAGCAATTTTGAATTTTTTGTAATCGGTATCTGGTTACTGAGTCCAAGCAAGGATAATAGAGTGTGATACCATAACTAAGAATAGAGAATACCAAACTTTCTACCAACTTCTTACGCAACTTAAAATTTAATACACCTCCATTACGGTATAACAACCTAAGAACAAGGTAGGTTTTCTTAACTAAAAGAGAAACATATTCTTGAAATCTAAGTTTGCAATCGAAAATTATGCCGAGGTTTTTTGTACTTTTTACTACAAGAAGAGGTTCACCACCAATGTTGATATTAATATATGACGATAAATCATTCACCAATTTGGAAGAAAAAAGCATTACTTGACACTTTATAGCATTAAGTTTCAAATTATGTTTTGAAGCGTAAGTATAAATAGATTCAAGATCTTGATTTATAGAGGCATTTGCGACATTAATAGATTTAGGGTCGAAAGACATATAAAGTTGCGTGTCATCGGCATATCCCTGTATATTGCAGTGCTCAACAGCTCTGAACATGTCTGACGTATATATAATAAAAAACAAAGGCCCAAGGACAGATCCTTGGGGAACACCTGATGTTACTAAATTAAAATCAGAGTAATTATTGTCTACAAATACACATTGATAACGGTTATTAAGGTAGGATTCGAATAACTTGAGACACACCTCATCTACGCCAAAATACTGTAATTTAGCAAGCAGAAGGGAGTGATCAAGTGTATCGAATGCCTTCGAAAAATCTAGTAAAACTAGTGCTGTTGCAAGACCAGCATCAAGAGATCTTATGATATAGTCTGAAACGTTTAACAATGCTGAAGTTGTACTATATCCTTTCCTGAAACCAGACTGTATTTCAGGTAGAATTCCTTTGGTCGTAACATACTCATATAACTGCACATAGATAAACCTTTCAAATATTTTTGATAACGTAGGAAGTAAGCTAATAGGTCTTAGATCATCGTATGTTGAAACAGACTGAGATTTAGGCAACGGCTTAATGAGAGAGTACTTCCACAATTCAGGGTAATAACCAACCTCAATGCAACAATTTATTATATGCGTTACGTATTTAGCAATGACAGGTAAACAGTAAGAAATCATATTAGCATTTATGTCATCTACCCCGAAGGCATTCGATTTCAAATTAAGAGCAATGTTTTTTATTTCATCGACGGTGGCAAGCCGTAGAGAAAATTTTATATCATTTGAAAACTTATGACTATTATAATAACCAGCAGCAACGTGACAACTATTTGCAGCACTGAATACAGACATAAAATGCGCGTTAATTTCGCTAGGATTTTTTAGATGTAACGGAATCTCGGAAATATTCTTCTTTTTTATGTTCAAACGGTTTATAGTCTGCCACAATACACGATTGTTACCAGTATTCAGCTTAGTTGACAAATATGCTGCCTTTTCTTTCCGAACAGTCGACAACACTAAGTTTCTGATCATAGCATAGTTAGAATAATCAGCCGTGGATTTCGTTCGTTTGTATTTTTGTAACGCAATGTCTCTTTCACGCATCATTCTCTTTACGTTACATGTTATCCATGGAGCATAAGGCTTTGTAATTCGGGCTGTCCTTACAGGAGCATGTTTGTCAAACAGCTGTATAGTAAGCCTATTTAACAAAGCAAGTTTCTCATCGATGTTATTCAGGTACAATATATCATTCCACTGCATATTTACTAAATCAACATTAAAATCATTAAAACAGAATTGCTTGAAATCCCTATATCTGATAGAAAAAGGTCTAGGTCGTGGAACATGAAACAGAAATTCACAAAAAACAACATGATGATCAGAAACGCCATTACTGTCCAGAGTACCAGAACGGTGTACCTGATCATAGGCATTAGTGAAGATCAAGTCAATAATTGTATGTGATGTTTGAGTAATACGCGTGGGCTCACTGATCTGTTGTTGAAAGTCATACGAAATAAAACTACGATTAAGTTCATTGTCGTATGATTGATCAACATTAAAATCACCGAGCACCATAATATAATCCCACTGAGGGGTAATAAATGACAAGATGTTATCAGTATAATTCAAAAGATTATGGTAACTTACCGAAGGAGGCCTATAGATAACACCAATTATTACAGTAGTAGATGGGTTAACTCGCAAAGACACCCAAATGTGTTCAAAACCATTTGCATCGTCGAAATCAATAAGTATACGCTCAAAGGTTAGGCAACTTTTCAAATAAATACCAACGCCACCCCCACGACCTAAACGATCTTTCCTCAAAAATGAAAAACCCGGTATGGCAACAGAATCACTTGACAGATCCGGATTTAGCCAAGACTCAGTAACGCACATAACATCAAAACTATTACCCAAGACCATCTCTGCAAAATCATCAAAATGGAGAAATAGTGATCTACAATTTAAGTGTCCAATTTTAAGATTTCTGTTTGTATTATTGTTCATAATCGGTTCTGGATCTTAAGTAATCAATTTTGCTTAAATAACATGGACAAGAGGGGCTGTTTGAAGAGTGGTCTGTAGGCAGATTTGTTTTGTTTTTGGTATTCGTGTAACCTCTAATGATGACAATATCAAGAAATGTGATATTCATAGCGATGCCAGTGAATCAAATAATACTGTCATTGAAGAACCTGATTCCAGAGCTTCTGAGAATGGTTTATTTTTCAGTGCTGTGCTGCTTGTTTCTCAGCACATAGATCAGTTGATCCACCTAACGGCCCTACTGATAGATGGATATAAGCGATCACTGTGTTGAAGCTTTTGCATTTTCCATTTTGACAGAGCGAAAGGATATATGCTATATAGATGCCATTTCATCGTATATCGTTCTTGATGGCGATGTCGAAAATTATTCAAAATTTGAGCCACTAAATACATCGCTCAAGGGTGTTAAGCTCATAATATTACCTTGGTGCCATTCTCGGGTACACTGGATAGTTATCGTGCTTGATCTGTCTAGCAGTAGGATATACGTATTAAATCCCAGCAAGAAATACAATGTTTCTGAGAGTGACATTTTTAGGAAGATCAAGAGGTTTTTTCAGCACAAGTGACAGGCTGGCGAAGTAATTAGAAGACGGGGTAATCTTGAATGCGAGGAGGTGGACATTCGCTTACATGGACAATTATCCTCAACAAGCATCAGCTGATAATGAAAACTGTGGTGTGTACACAATGTACTACATTTGGATTTTATCGAAAATTCACTTCTCAGAATCCAATTTGTCGTTTAGAGAATGTCCATTTAGTCCCGAATACTTTAGAATAAATGTTCAAAATGTTTTGTTGATGTCATCCAGTCAAGTGTATGATGTGTGCCTTATATGCGGCGAAGGAGGCGGCAATGAAAAGTACATACAGTGCCGTACCTGCAGTCGATGGGTACTCTTAGAATGGTGTTCTGGGTTGAGTTACACCGAAATGTCCGTAGAACATATAGAAAGCCTTGAGTGTATATATGGTTGTGCTCTATGTGCCATTCAACAGTTTCAAGATCCATTCGCAGAACAAGAAAACCAATTCACGATTTATTTGAAGGATATTGAACTTGAAAACCTCGTTAATCATTATAAGAATTATCTGATAAATTTGTACCACAATAAGGAAACTAACGAAGAATGCGCAAGATTCAGAAATAGCAAAGATTATAAGAGACATTCAAAATGGGACTACTCCACCGCATTCATCGAAATGCAATCGAGTATAAAGATCTGCCAGTATATCAGAAACCATACTGGCATCTCCGATTAAGAATTTATTGTGTATGTTTTGTTGGGCAAAGTCAATGGAAAAATACTAACCAGATTTTACGACACAACATTAGGCCTGATATGATAAGCACAAACAGTTACACAATATCCAAGACCATCTGTTTGACTTTCCGTCATCGAAGAACACACTCAGTGAGATACCTAAGTACCTTTAAATAAAATATGTACAAAGAACACCTTTATAATGAATAGATTAAGGCTAGTTGCACAAAGACACACCGAAATTTTGGTCATGATGATACTGTTATTGTAATCTTCAGCTCAAGAAATGTTTCTAATTTTAGGTTATTGAAACATGCACTAAAGAATATTCTTCCTCTTGGTAAATTAACGAATCTAGTGATATTTATAAAATACAATGCTACTGAAGACCAAAAAAATTTGGAATATTTCATTGAGCAGGAATTAAACAGTTTCTGTAATCATAACCGGAATGCTTCAATTGAGTTGCAATCTTTAGTAACAAAGGCACCTAGATCTATAGCTGAACAAATGATCAAAGTCTGTCATAATCAAAATAAAAAGAATAGTAATAAAATAGTATTAAAAACTATTATTAGGCATTCAGCTCTAAATGCTGTAGGAGTGAGGACACCACCAGTGTTTTTTCGAGCATCACGTTGTAAATGACAATCTAAATGATTCTGACAATGATCTACATATGGATCAAATGAAAAACTTGTTTAACTTGAACATTTTTCACCAAAATGCACAATGTTTTAGAAATAAGGTCGAGATGTTTGAAGTGGAGCTAGGAAAAACAATGTAGACATTGCATGTATCTCTGAGCATTGGTTGAAAGATTCTGAATTAAAGTCACTTAAATTGAGAAACTATGGTATTGCAGCTGCTTATTGTAGATCGGGTATAGGACGTGGTGGTGTTATGATATTTTATAGGCCTCAAATATATTTAGTGTTTCTGAAATATCACATATCAAATCCCTTTCGCTTAGTCAGCAGTCTGAAATTACTGGTGTTCAAATCACTCTACCGCAATCCAAGATTATAAAGGTTTTTTGTATATATCGTTCCACGGAGGGTGACGTTAATGTGTTTCTTGATTCACTGAACAATTTCCTTCATAAGGAAATGCGTCTTCACTGCCCAGTTGTCTTGTGTGGAGATTTAAACATAAATTTTTTATCAAATGATATGTCAAAGCACCTACTGCTAGACACACTTCAGTGCTATAATATAAACTGCCATATAACAGAACCTACACGACTTAAGACTGGCAATGACTGTAGCAATCTTGCCAATGATGCCTTAGATTCTGCTATATAGTATTGAAAAATGGCTTATCTGATCATTTTGCACAGTTGGCATCTTTCAACGTCACTATACCGTGTAAGGGGAATATTAAATCCTATTGTAGAAGACGTATATTTTCTGAGCAGAATTACGAAACATTTGTAAACCATATATCAGCTGAAAACTGGGATAACGTTTATAAAATAACAGATGTAAACAGGGCATTTGGTTACTTTTCAGAAACGCTACATTTCTATATTGACATGAGCTTTCCTCTAAAACCTAAAAGACATAGCAATAAGACTAAATGTGGATGGATTAATAAGGGCATTCGGGTGTCAGCTGAAACATTAAAATAGTAAATAAGTAAGTATAAGTAATATTAAAATAGTAAATAAGTCAAACGAATTTACAAATTTCTACAATACTTACAAGCAAACATACAGGAGAGTATGTGCTGCCGCAAAAAAGATCGAAAATAACCATATGTATAATTCAGCTACGAATAAATCGAAGGCTGTTTGATCAATCATCAATCGAGACTGTAATAACAGGAAATCTGGTACAAATAATATTACAACTATTTCAAATGGCACTTCGAGTAAAAGTGATAAAGAATCTATAGCTAATGAATTTAATCAGTATTTTGTCAATACAGCTGAAAGACTTTTAAAAGTGTCGAATGCTTATAGCCGTTCTAGTAAGATCACCAATAGAGTGGAGTCCATTTTCGTTGAACCAGTGAACAACGAAGAAGTATTTAATATAATGATGAATTTCAAGGGATCTGACTCATGTGGTGTTGATGAGATTAGCTCAAACCTATTAAAAAGTATTGTTTCATCAGTTGTTAAGCCTATCACACACTTAATTAATTTGTCGTTACAAAATGGAATTTTTCCTGACATCCTGAAAATAGCTAAGGTCATTCCAGTGTTTAAAAAAGGGGATACAAAATCAATAGCAAATTACAGACCGATTTCCTTATTATCTACGCTTTCAAAAATAATTGAAAAGGCAGTACATAAAAGAATTGTAAATTTTGCGGAAAAATACAATCTATTGCATGTCAGTCAGCACGGCTTCAGAGTAGGGAAGTCGACGCAAACCGCTGTTTTGGATATTGTCAATGAGTTATATGAATGTCTTGATAAAAAGTTAAAACGTTTCGGTATTTTCTTGGATCTAAGTAGGGCATTTGATTTTGTAGATCATGCTCAGCTTATAGATAAACTTTATAAGTACGGTCTTAGAGGTAAGATTGGTGATTGGCTCAAGTCTTACCTCAGTAATAGAAAACAGTTGGCTATGGTGGACTCATATCAATCACAAACTCTGACTATTAAATATGGAGTTCCTCAGGGTTCAGTGTTGGGACCACTTCTATTTATTTTTTTTGTGAACGATTTGTTAATTTCTATTACTGAAGGAAAAATTACATTGTTTGCTGATGACACATCCATGATTACAGCAGATAAAGATTGGTCGTGTTTGAGACAGAAGGCACAGCTACTCATTAATCAACTTGTCGGATGGTTCACTGAAAATGGACTCATAGTAAACAGAGAGAAAACTGTTTTTATAAATTTTATTTCACGAAATAACCACATATCTGTGAGCCACTTACTAAAAATTAACAGTACCTACCTCATTACAGCAAGTGCAGTCCTGTAAATTCTTGGGAATATATATTGACCACTCTCTTAGCCGCATATTGACGGTCTCTGCGAAGAGCTAAGCTCTGTCTCATTTGCAATGTTTAGGCTGCGTAATATTGCCAGTAAAAGTGTGTTATCATCTTATTATTATGCTTATTGTTATTCACGATTGAAGTATGGAATAGTTTTTTGAGGTTCGTCGTCCTCTAGCATCCGTGCCTTTAGGATGCAGAAAAGAATATTAAGGAATATGATGTCTCTTAGTTTTAATGAATCCTGCAGAAGTAAATTTATACAGTTGCAGATTCTACTTCTTCCTTGCATTTATCTGCATGAGATGTTTCTCTATGTAAAATCTAACGTGAGTGAATTTTTCCCTACTAATTTTTACCACAACTACTCAACCAGGCATGGCAATAATTTAATGATGCCTTTTCATTCGTCTGCTGCATTTGAAAAGAGTCCTAAATACATGGGAATTTGCTTATTCAACAAGCTTCGCAGTGATTTAAAACCTATATCATCTCTCAAAAAATCCAAAGTGGCGACTCGAAACTTTCTTTTAGAAAACTGTTTTTACTCTATTAGTGAGTATTTAGAATTTATGTCATAGTTATAATCTTGGTTTTATTTATAATCTCTTGTTTTAAGTGTTTGTCTACCATTTAGTGTGTCTCAATTGTACTTACTTGTTTTATATTTTTATCCTTTTTACTTCTCTTCAACCAATTTGACTAGTCCCATATCATTGTAATGATCAAATGGACAATAAACGTTATTATTATTATTATTATTTTGGACGGCCGGAGAAATCTCGTATTAGATGGAAATTTATTACTGTAGAGTGTAGATAACCGGCGCCGGGCCGATGCCGTCAATATAGTGCCGTACTTATTCAAATCTGAATTTGCACAATCACCGATTGTTAACCAATCAGCTCTCCTCCTCAGTTCGCGTTGAGTTATAGTGAAATTTACTGGATCATTTTAACCAAGCAACTGACCGGTAAAAATCCAGCGTGTGTGAAAGCAGCGCGTCTCCGCTATTTTACAGGCTGTCCACAACCGGCGTGTCTGCAACTAGCCTTACTAAAAAATAAAAAAATATTAACCAGAATCACCCTGTAGGCCTCTTAATTTTTACAAATCTATATCACAGCTATGTAGCTCTCCTAAGTGCGCATAAATTGCAAAAGTTTGTTGGTGGTACAAATTTCCGTTTGGCTTGTACGACCGATCTTAGTTTCAGGTGCCTATATCTTGGGCGGCCAGAATCACCCTGTAGGCCTCTGAATTTTTGAAAATCTATATCACATCTATATAGCTATCGCAAATCTGCATAAGTTGTGAAAGTTTGTTGGTGGTACAGGTTTTCGTTTGGCTTGTACGACTGATCTTAGTTTCTGGTGCCTATCTCTTGGGCGGGCAGAATCACCCTGTAGTCGTCTGATTTTTTACAAGTCAATATCACACCTATGTAGCTCTCCTAAGTGCGCATGAATTGTAAAAGTTTGTCGGTGGTACAAGTTTCCGGTTGGCTTGTACGACTGATCTTAGTTTCAGGTGCCTATCTCTTGGGCGGCCAGAATCACCCTGTAGGCCTCTGATTTTTTGCAAATCTATATCACAGCTATGTAGCTCTCCTAAGTGCGCATAAATTTTAGAAGTTTGTAGGTGGTACAAGTTTCCGTTTGGCCTGTACAACTTATCCTAGTTTCAGGTGCCTATCTGTCGGGCGGCCAGAATCACCCTGTAGGCCTCTGAATTTTTGCAAATCTATATAACAGCTATGTAGCTCTCCTAAGTGCGCATAAACTGTAAAAGTTTGTTGGTGGTACAAGTTTCCTTTTGGTTTGTACGACTTATCTTAGTTTCAGGTGCCTATCTATTGGGCGGCCAGAGTCACCCTGTAGGCCTCTGATTTTTTGCAAATCTATATCACAGCTATGTAGCTCTCCTAAGTGCGCATACATTTTAGAAGTTTGTAGGTGGTACAAATTTCCGTTTGGCTTGTACGACTTATCCTAGTTTCAGGTGCCTATCTGTTGGGCGGCCACAATCACCCTGTAGGCCTCTGATTTTTTGCAAATCTATATCACAAGTACGTAGCTCTCCTAAATGCGTGTGAATTGCAAAAATTTGTTGGTGGTACAAATTTCTGTTTGGCTTGTACGACTTATCTTAGTTTCAGGAGCCTATCTCTTGGGCGGACAGAATCACCCTGTAGGCCTCTGATTTTTTGCAAATCCGTATCGCAACTATGTAGCCCTTGAAAGTGCGTATGAATTGTAAAAGTTTGTTGGTGGTACAAATTTCCGTTTGGTTTGTACGACTGATCTTATTTTCAGGTGCCTATCTCTTGGGCGGCCAGAATCACCCTGTACGCCTCTGAATTTTTGCAAATCTATATCACAGCTATGTAGCTCTACTATGTATGTATGAATTGTAAAAGTTTGTTGATGGTACAAATTTCCGTTTGGTTTGTACGACTTATCTTAGTTTCAGGTGCCTATCTATTGGGCGACCAGAATGACCCTGTAGGCCTCTGAATGTTTGCAAATCGCTGTCACAGCTATGTAGTTCTCACAAGTGCGTATAAATTATGAAAGTTTGTTGATAGTACAAATTTTGATTCACTTTATTATACGAATTTTCCTATTATCAACCTATTCAATGGGGCCGGAATCACCTTGTATAACTAAGTTGGTACCGTAATCTATTATGCATATTTTCGGCCAATTATCATCCATTTACGATACGTAAATCAACATCAAACAAGTTTACACGATAATTTGGAATTTAGAGGTATTTTTCATTTGCCTTTCCTACTGAACTGGTCGTCTGTAATCTCGCGATTTTCGAATCTGAATCTGAAGCTAACTTCTGCCACGTCATAATCCGACCTTCTCCGTTTTTGCAAGGAGTTCCCGAAAGTGAAAGTCGGCCACACACGTTTCAGCTATTTTTACAACCAAACTTCAAACATTGATTTCTCTGAAAGAAATGTGAATTTCAGAATAAAAAGGAATGATTCCTTTTTATATCGGCTTCACATTCCGAAACCAAAGTGCGATTTCTTTTTACGGGATTCGTCCTTGGACACGGTGTATAGCTATTTGACCTGGGAAGTCATAGACGAGGTGCCTGGAGGAAGGGGCTATGATTGTAACTTATAATAGGATATAAAAAAAGGAAATCAAAATAGATGTTGTTGGGAAGGGCGGACACCAAGGCACCCCGTAATAATTACAGGCGTGAGTAAACAAACTATTCCTTCCTATCAAAGCTGTCAGCTAGGTTAGAAGCCTACAGGATACTACACCAGGCAATTAAAACTGTTTCATTTTCTTTCTTCTTCCTCCTACCCCTAATTTAATCACACGTAAATCAAACAACTAAATATGAAGTTTGAAAATGTTTCAGGTTTCTTGTTTTATGGTCATCAAAATACGTAACACAAACAGCATATAATTACGTAACAAAGCTACAGTACACCTTTTTTGTTATGTTATTGGAACATTATGGTACTCGCACGTAAATCGGCATCGGACGGATGGAACGGCCGGTACGGTACGGATTTTTCATTAGGGTGTCGCACATATCTGATCGGAATCGACGGAAGAATTGGAAGGCAGTTGCAAATATGTCTTCGAACGGTGACAAGTTGGCGATTGTTCTGGAAGAAGAAAATTTTCAAAAATGTAGAAAACGTAGACGGGTGTGGATTCCTGGAGTATGTCAGAGAACGGCAGTTTCTGGGGAATATGTACATTTATTTCCGGGCTTAATGACTGACGGAAAAAAGTTCTTCAATTACTTCAGAATTACTAGTTTTAAATTCTATTCTTTACTGGACGCCATGAGAGAAGCCATTACTGAAGGAAAATATCAATCTCGCCCACCTATTAGAGCAAAAAAAGAAAGATTAATGATATGCTTAAGGTAAATAGATACTTGCAAAATGCCGACGGTGCCTCGGCAATCGCCGATCAGCATTCGCACATACTTCGGTATCGGCGCGCAGGGCACGCATCGGCCGGCTTTTAATTCTAGTTGCTATATTTTCGCCGAATTTTGAAAAATCGATGCCTACCGTCCGCACGTATGTGCGATGGTCCATTAAATTTAATATAAAGTATTTTTCTCCGATCCGTACCGTCCATCCGATGACGGTTTATGTGCGCGTGCCTATACCTATTAGCTGTGTGTGTTGATGATGATTGATCACGTCGGTCAACAGGCACGTATCTAGGATTTGGTTTTGGGGGGAGGGGGGTCCAGGTTATGGGTGTTCCTTGCTTGACCTTTCGGGGGGTCCAGATTAGAGTTGCCACCTTACATTTGCTCTCGTCCGGGGGGCGGGGGGGGGGGGGGTGTGCATTTTTTAGACGGCATTATATAACGTTTCTGGGGGGTCCCGACCCCCCTCTAAATACGTGTCTGTCGGTCAAATATATTACTCTAACGAAACTTTGTTATACCTTTTTGAAGTTGTGTCAGGAATACAGGAACATTTCAAACTCATGGTAAATTATATTAGTAGGTTGCAGTGCGCATTAAGTACATAGGGTAGAAACAAACAGTGAAGTACAACACTGAAGACAAATTAGTAAACTTGCACTGTACTTTTTCCTGTGAATATGTTTGATAGCAAAAATAGCAAAACAGCGACACGTTGCAACGGAGAGGCATCTAGCGATCGAGTATGGGTTCTAGTAGCAATAATTATATAAGTAGGCCAGTATCATTTACAACGAAATTTAGCAAAGAAGCTTTCAGTAGTTTCCAAATAACAGGTTATAATAATAAGAAGCTTTATTGCCAAACAGTAACAGGATTATGAGGTAGGTATACGTTTCAAAGTATCATTCATCATCATTTGATTTTTATTTCGAAGACAATGTTGTAAAATGCGCAGTCCCTTGAATACAAAAGAATGGATTTCCCCATCCCATCCCTAACCGCTTCACCATCTCAATAGAGATAATCATGGATTGTTTCAAAAGTGTTGCATCATTACCTACTGTGATCTCACATCATTCCATATCCCAAATTTGATCAGCAATTACTGAGAATACAGAATATAGGTTAATCCTCTCAGCTAAGGTGGCATAGAAGAAAAATTCTGGCTGTGATCGGGTAAAGTGTAATTTTTTTAGCGTAATAGATAAGTGCGCTGTAACTAATTGTCTGAATTTACTAGAACGCCTAAAAGCCAAGTTTGTGTGATTTTCTTAGAATGCTCATTTAAAGTTAATTACGCGACCGTTGCGCCGATTTTAAAAAATATGGTTTTCGTGAGGATGATGTAAATACTATAAGATGCCGCCTACGTTGAGAAATGTGAAATGCTATTAAATCAATATGCTGGCTACTAAAAATATTCTATATTTATTAGTAGTCTTCCGTACTATTCTGATCCACAGACTACTAAAAAACATATATACTTATTAATAGTTTGTGGATCAATAATTATTTATAGCTAAAGCAACAAAAAAGTTTACATTGGGAAATCCACTCCAGTCGCTGGGATAGTTTGGGATAGTTTGGAGACAGAGAGCAAAGTTTCAAGACAATACTGTACATTCTCTCATGAAATGTTTCGTGTCGATCAAAGAATCCAAATTTCAAGACGTAATCTCACAAAACCGGTAAAACTAAAGTTGTAGAAAGAACGTACAACCTACAATTTTTACGATTATTTAAAAAAAGCAGTTAAGAAATTGCATATCACGGTTCAACGGAATGAAAAAGGCAAAAAGCTTTCGAAATTGTCATATGTAAGGTTGCTTTTCTACAAAAGAAACAGAAAATTTCAATCCGCTTGAGGACTACAATCCTATTAAAATAAAAGGACCGGCTTGTGCAATCAGATCATGTTTGATTCCAGTATACATCATCTACACGTATTTTCAAGCGGATCGAGTGCTATCCGATCGACTCCAGCGGATACAACAAGGATACAAGAGTAATATTGTTACAGGATAGTTATGGTTGCGAGTTTTTCTTTTTGGCGATACAAATAACAAATATTTTACCTACCTGTCAAGTATTGACCCAACGGCGACGTCCAAGTCCAGTCGGGAGATCCGATTCTTCGGGAGAAAATGCATTCCAGATGAATTGTGGAGCCTGGGAAGGCTGCTAACTCACCTCCAGGTTCTACTGATGCTGATCCAGAAGGTATCCTTATCAGAATTGAGGGAGGCGCATCCTCTGTAAAATGCATGCATAGATACATCTTTTGAAAGTAATACGTTTTGAACAATATGTTATTTGGTTCCACTTTTTTGTTTTTTTGTTTCTTTGATCTATAACAATATATGAGATATCTCAAAGGCATCTGACAAGGTGTGACACGCCGATTTTCTTAATAAACTAATTCAGAAGGGGTTCCCATTTTAGCTAGATACTAAAACGTTTTTTTGATATCATTTTTGGAGGGGAGAAGATTTCGGAGTAAATTGAAAAGACGTACTAATGCGAAGTCATTATCCCTTGAAACCTTGATTTGTATAAGCATGGATGAATAAATCCTTATAGAGCCCAGCTGTTCATAAGAGCCAAATGATCAAAGGGGTGCCTCTTATTTGATAGTAAATGATTGAGTCTTAGAAGCATTAAATCTGTTCATATTATTGTTCTTACAGGCAGCGATTATTTAACAGCGATGCATATTACGTATAAACAAAAAATGCATGGTGCTATAATAGGTACATATATTTGGGAGATAATGCCAAAAATATTCGCGTTTACTTCTATTACTACTGCACATTAATGCGTGGAAGGTAATGCACCAAATTAATTACTTCATATTTTATTGTTTTGTTTGATTTACCTGTGAAATTCGTGAGAAGGGTAGTGGGAACACAAGACGGCAATCTGGCACTCCAAGCTCCATTTTGGCATTGTGGCGCGGAGGTGCCTAAGAGTTTGTAAAGTCCCAGTTCGCGACATCTCATTTGTAATTTGGCACCATGTGGAAAATCCCATCCTGTGGACTATAAAAGATTAAACCAGAGAATTTGAGGATTACAATTATGCTCCAAGAAAGTTACCGGTTTGAAATCGATAACCAAAAAGATGGATCAAAAGTACTTCACATAAACATTTTCATTCATTTATTTTCTACGAATTGCCTCTCTGCGACTATGAATGTAAGCTTTGGAGTACTCATCCTTGAACATTTAATATTCTGCCTGATATTAATTTGCACCAATTTATGTATATGAAGAAAACAATAAATAACTACAGGGTGTAACTTTTAAGGATGTCCACACCTATATTACCGTGTAGATCTCGCTGAGTTGATCATTTTTCAATAAGCAACATGGGTCCGGAAACGAACCGTTTCGGAGATAGCGCTACCGAAAGTAGTCCTTTCTGACGCCTGAAGTTAGGCAATTATTTCGACGCCTTGCGGCCACCGCTTCTTGTGCGACGCACACATTGGCCGTCAAGGGGGGGGGGGGGGGGTCCGAAGGTCCGAAGAGGAATGTGGTTTCAGCACGATGGAGCTCCAGCCCACTACGGAGCGCAAGTCCAGGCTCATCTTGATGCAGCTTTTCCAGGGAATTGGATCGGCCGAGGTGGTCCAGTAGCGTGGCCGGCGCGGTCTCCGGATCTCAATCCCCTGGATTTTTTCCTGTGGGGTCACTGGAAGCACTTGTCTACCAAGGGGGTGCACCGCACACAGCAGAAGATCTGATTGCACGCATCATTGCAGTAGCTGAATATCTAATCGTGAGATCAAGTCAAACGGCTTGAACAAATGTGCAAAATATTTTGCTTGATCTACAAGATATTTCTTGAAAAACAAAGTAACAATTTGCAAATATGTGAAAACTTACCGTCCTTTGAATTTATTTGCTATGTTATCCCCAAATCCGATTCATCAGCTTTGTCTTTAGATATTTAGGATCTTAGCATCACACAGCTATTGGTGTACCCATACTGTCGCTATCAACTTCTCTTCTGCCATTTTTCTCGAAATAAACGAAAACCAATTGTTGCAATGCGTCCTGACACGAGAAATTGTTGCCACACGACTCGTGCCATGTCGCGTCTTGTGGCCTATTTGCGCCAATCCATTTCAATCCAGTAGTTAAGGGTCTAGGGTATAGCGCGCGAAATTGAGAATCCAAGAAAAGACGTATACCGGTGTTAGCGAGGAGGCGTGGCCGCCTGTTCCCTTTCTCCAGTGTGTGTCTAAGATCAGGGGAGATAAGTCCAAAAATCCAAAGGTAAAGTCAAAAGGTCCAAAGGTCACCAGAAAAATCAATTTCGCATTTCCAAGCTCCTGACGTTACCTTCAAACTTACAGTAATGACTCAAAGAGCAAACTGAAGAAGAAAGCCTGCGCTTGTGCAACTATTTAGCCTTTTTTGATATCGTTGGTTGTTAAATTACAGCCATTTAGAGAATGTATGCTTTTGCATTGCAAACTTTTTTGTACATTAAGAAACTTTTTTGAGAAAATCGAAAATATTTGTCATTCATTAAGGTCTGAAAGTTTATATATGTAGTTTGAAAATAAAGTGAGTTATGCGAGAAATTGTGAGTCCGTGTTTTACATGGCAAATACGTATGTATGAATGTGTGTATCCTGGCCCCTTAAGAATAAGTGTTGTGCCGGGTTACTTCACAGGCGCTATACGTGTCTCAATTTGCGGCTTGCCTTAACTTGAGTTATTCAATTTTGGAATGTTTTCCTAATTCATTTGCACGGTAGTGTCTTGACTACCACTCGATTCACTATGTCGGTTTACTAACCGACACAATTTTGTGAAGTTTTCTAGAAGATCCCTGAAAGGAGTCTATAAAAACCGACAATGTCTCATTTCCGCTATCCCCCTCGACCTCAGGTCGAATATTCGGATGATTGTTTACTTGAAGTTTTCTCATTATGTTGATGTGCATAATTAGATCCTTGATTTTAATAAATATATGTCAGGAGATCCTCTATTCATAAGAACATCATTTTAACCCTTTTCAATGTGCTGCAAGTTTTAGTGACGTTATTGTATCTATATTATAGATAGATACCTCTGAGGTGTATAAAACTATATATTTTGATACCTTCACTGCTTGGAATATGAAACGGAACATTATACAATTATGTTTGATTTCTACTTTATATTGCTTCTTTTTGTTGCTACAGAGCTATTTTTGATAGGTTTGACGAAGGAAAAATGTGATAATGAGTCATACTGGATTCAGATTAGCTTTATTTAGCATGCATTCCAATTTTCCCAGCTCTTCACAAATTTTGACAGTAAACTGGCGTTACATTGGATAGGACACTATCGTTTAAAAAACATATTCAGACCATCGCAGAAATAACATCCTGCAAAAATTATGTGGAACCTTTTGGGGCACTTCTACGATCCGTACTTCGGCCCTGAGCATCTGTTTCTCTACGGCTGAATTTTGCTCACCAGTGTGGCTAAACAGCTCACGTACTAGACTGATAGACGCACAGTTAAACTATGAAAACTATTACGGGTTGCATCAAATTAACCCCAACTTACTGGTTACCAACACTCAGCCAAATAGCTCCACCACCCATCCGTCGAGAAAATGCCCTTCTGAAATAATAATATAACAAAACCAAAGAAGTGCCTCGCTGCCAATCCACAAAGATATATACCGGATCTCTCCTCGCGCAGATTACGGTCCAGAAAGCCACCAACTCTCCAACTCGAGTGTGACGGTTTTAACCCTGCAGTTGAGTGGGTAGAAATTTGGGCGACCCAAACATCAGAAGAAGTGAACAGTAATCTAACTGTTGGTGAAGAGCCCCCTGGTTTTGAGCTCCACCCAAGGGAACGGTCGACCCTAAACAGAATTCGCATGCCGCATGGAGTGTGCCCTGATTCGTTCGCCTCACGATGCGACTGTGGAGTGGAACGCCAAACTTAGGAGTGTCAGGCACATAATGCAAGAATTTGGCCTTAGAGTATATTCAGGCAACAATAAGGACTTTCTCCAAGCCAAACCATCCGCCATAGAATGGATTTCCAGGCTCGATATTAACCTACCTATTTAGATCGCATAAAAAAACAAAAAAAAAAAAATAAAAAACAAAAAAAAGTGTTATAATTTTTTATGACTTTTTTCATGTGTAGAATATAACCTGTGATATAACCATACGCTAAATAACTAAATAGCTAGTTTTAATCAGACAAAAGCCGATAAATCCATCCACAACAGTTAATTTGATCAAAAGGGGACTGCATGATGTTACCAATAAATCTAATCTCTTTATTTTATTTGATTTTAAAAAGAATATTGGCGTTCATGTCTTTTTGCTAATGTATTATAAATATTTATGTAACTCTTTCGGCAAATTAATTTACAGAACTAGGGAGAAACACGTTTCTTTACATTTATCACATTTAACCCGATTTGGCCTACTCTTTGGTATTTTGAATAAGATATAATATCAGGTGTTGGTTGGATCTGATCATCAGTCGAGAATATCTAACCTAATTAAATATTATCGTTTTATGCAAAAGGATTTATCGGGCGTTGTCTGCTCGTCATATGGGTACTTACACGAATGGTTACATTTCGAAACGTGATTAGAAGATGAGGATTTATGTGATCTAGTTTGCAGTTTCTAAATAATGGTTGAAATCTCCCGTTATCTGAAATAAAAAAGATATGATGGAATCTGACCTGCCATAGGCGTAACCAGAAATTATCCATGGGAAGCGGATTTGGGTTACATCCTTATTTGGACACGACCTTCAACAGTTTTTAATGTTCATGTGCACCCCTTTCTGCCACCCTCGTTTTATGCCCATAAAAATAAATTTGACAAAAGACTCATGAATATAAAGTTAAAACTAATCCTCAGATAATCTAAAGCAATACTCAGAATATAACCATCAGTAACTACAGAAACTACTATAGAAATTAACTCTAAAAATTTCAAATCTGTAAAAACCTGGGCAATAGTTATAAAAACATATTATTAAATCATCAATAAACGTCTAAAAAAATAACAAATAAATATAACAAGGAATATAATCATATGTATAGGTAATAGAGAGCCTTTTACGAATACAAATAATTTTCCCAATAAGAAGTCTCACACTGGCTTACCAACATTGGAAATGGAGGGTCACCCCATAGACGAGTCACCTTCCGTCAAGCTTTTGGGGGTCAACATCAACAACAACATGTCTTGGCACGACCACGTCGTCAGTATTGCTAAAACGGCATCCCAGAAGCTTGGAGTTTTGTTCCGCTGTAGGAAGCTGTACACACCAGAGCAATTACTGCTGCTCTACAAGGCACAGATCCGACCACCGCTGGAGTATTGCTCCCATGTGTGGGGATGCGCTCCCAAGCACTCTCTAAAGCTTCTGGACACGATCCAGAAGAGAGCAATTAGACTAATCGGTACACCTAACCTCACAAAGGACCTCCATAGCCTGGAACATCGAAGAAGGGTGGCTGACCTGTCACTGTTCTACAGATTCTATCACGGAAGATGTTCGAGTGAGCTCTCTCAGGTAATAACAGCAAAGGCCGCCCGAACGAGGAACACTAGAGAGGCTCTGCGAGCTCACCCTTACCAGGTCGAGGTCCCTACTCCACGAACCAGTCTCCTCCAGCATTCCTTTTTTTGGAGAACTTCGACGCTGTGGAACGAGCTTCCAGGGAATTTGTTTCCCGCCGGCTACAACCTGCAGCGCTTCAAATCTAACGTGCACCAACACTTATCCTCTCGCAGCGCTTCTACAGCGACATAGGCTTTTAGCCTTTGCGGGAGGCTGTCCATAAAAAAAAAAAAAAAAAAAAAAAAACTCGGCATCAATTTCACACCCTCCCCACATGACATGAAAAATGATAAGGGACTCCTAAAACTCCTAATAACAAAGTCCACAGCGGTTCTAAGGATGTTCGCTTTTTTGCTAATTACTTCACTGCCAATGATGTCATAGAGGTACCCCAAATTTCTTTAAAATGTGCAGCTGCATATATGTCTTCAAAGGCAACTAGGTCATTTATTAGGGTAATGGACCGTGCCTAAACATGCAAAAGAATTTGAAGTCCCCCTCCATGACTCTCCCCTTCCCCCTCCACCTACAAGTATTGCCCGGGTATTGGAAGTAAAGCGCATATTTAAAAAAAAAACATTTAAATACCATTTTTTTGAGAGTATGAGGTCCAGAGAAATGAAAGAGGACGACTGGATGGACAGAACAGGCTGGAGAATAAAATGCGGGAAGCGGCCACGGATGTAGGATTCCCGCTATACAGGGTGGGCCAATAGTGCGTGGACGGAGGATTGTGGGCTTACTAAAAAATATTTCAAAAATCTGTCACTTGATCATGGTAGGGACCCTTGAGGGCTGTAACGTAAAAATATCTTCACTTAAATTTTGACGTTTATACAGGGTGATTCATATCAAACCTAAATTTTTTTGAATGGAACCCCCTATATATTATTGCATATTTGGATTCCTTGGTCAATTCTAGTGTGACTTTATGTATCACACATGGAACTTTAAACGAACGGTTTAGGCGCAAATCACCATTTTTGGTATAAGTAGGTATCAGAAAAAAATTGAATATCGCAGCGATTATAAAACTTAGAAGGCCTTGACTTTGCGGTACGACTAAGCATGAAATGCGTCACCTAAGGTCAGACGGCTAAATTTGGATTCTTTTTGTACTTGGAGAAATCAGTAGATTAATTAAGGAAACTTCAATCACAGATAACTTGATTTTTTCAAATGGGAATGCCTATTTTGGTTTAAAGAATCAAATGTAAAATTTGATTATCTTTCTAACGATATAGCATTCTTGATATCAGTCTTTTTTGGTTTTCATTTTATTTCAAATTTTCAGTCAAATCGGTGTTTTTCAACTTTCCTGCATGCACGCAACCTAGCAGGCCATGAAAAATAAACAAAAGCTCGTTAATATGGAAGAAAGCAACTAACTTAGTAGAAAGATGCAAACGAACTCGAGTAGCGAGGCAAGAACATGAAAATTCCTTACAACACATTAGCTCTAACCGGAAACAACAGCGGCAAGATATCTAATGTCGCTGCGATATTCAATTTTTTTCTGATACCTACTTATACAAAAAATGGTGATTTGCGCCTAAACGGTTAGTTTAAAGGTCCATGTATGATACATAAAGTCACATTAGAATTGACCAAGGAATCCAAATATGCAATAATATATAGAGGATTCCATTCAAAAAAAAGTAAGTTTGATATGAATCACCCTGTATAACCGTCAAAATTTAAGTGTAAATATTTTTACGTTATAGCCCTCAAGGGTCCTAACCATGATCAAGTGACAGATTTTTGATATATTTTTTAGTAAGCCCACAATCCTCCGTCCACGCACTATTGGCCCACTGTATATATACATTTAAATACCAATGTTTTTGAGATATTTTCGTATGCGTAATGTCAAAATAATTTGTGAACTGAACTTTTCTGAAATCATGAGCTAAACAGTTTTTCTGTATCCAATATTTCTAAATTATTTAACAAATACCAGAGAAGTTAAAGATTTTATCGATTTTCTTTTCTAAAACCGATGACCACAGCACCTGTAAATGTATGTTAAAATAAATTAGGTGTTTTAGAAAACTGTCCGCATGGGCGTTGATAAGGGGGGTAATTGGGGTAATTACCCCATACCAAGAATAACCAATTTTTGATTAAACGATATATAAAATTATATCCACAAAAAAGCCCCCCCCCCGACGAATAATATTATTTTATCGCTGATTATGTATAGAAGAAACCCAAAAATGTCTCCCACCAATAAAAAATTATTGTCCTTGGTCGTCCGTATGAAATTTGTTTTATACTTTACTAACAATAAAATTGTTCCAGGGAATAATGATTCTCGGACAGTTTGACCAGTCATACAGAATAACATAATGATAGACAAACGTAACAACGGAAGCGTAAGTTAGTCTGCGATATATTAATTACTTGAAATTTAGACCAAATATAGCTAAAACTGATGGAGATATATTCAAAAGAAAATTGCACCATTCGCTTCATCCAGCTTATTAGGTAGTTTATCGAATTGGAAAGTTACCTTGTTGATCAACACACAAAGGTCCTACCCACTGTCCAGCGATACACTTTATCTTGCACAGCCTCTGTTCACCAAGAGGACCAATTGATCCGGAGAATTTCACCTCCCTCACCTGGGTATAGTCGCTATGAACTCTCTTATCGCCAGCTTCTGTTTGAGAACCATTCAGTATCAGTTTGGGAGGAGAGCAAAACTCTAGCGACACTTCTGAAAGAGTGACAGTTTATGAATTAATGCAAGTGCCTATTGTTATTAGCAAGATGTTGAAAAGTGCAGCGCTATGAATAATACCAAACAGCAAGTAGTTTCACTTGCAATTCTCTTGATGAGACATCACAGCTAAAATAAACATAGAGAAGTTGGTGTTTTTTATCTTGTCGTATACAATTGAAGAAATACAATATCAACTTTGCTATATTAAATGAATGTCATCGTGAAGAACAGCAACAGAATTTAAAATATTTATATTGTAATAATTGATGAGCTTTTTCAGTTTATGGGCGCAGAAACGGTCTAGACGAGTAAACATTTTTTCAATTGGGTGAAGTCAGTAGCGTGCCAAGGTCTTCGCCCCCCCCCCGCAACTTTTTTCACGGGGCCCTCCTTCTAACATTTTGAGCATCTGCAGTAACCACATTATGTTTTTTTTAACTTGAGTGGATATAATGTAAATTTAGCTGTGTTAAGAATATTTGATAATGTATATAAAAAAAATATATTTCAATTCGGTTTATATTACGTATATGACTATGAAAGCAACAAATGTGTCATCTATTAGGTCCAAATCTAAGCCTTCTGTCCGTTCATTTTCTATAGAAATTAATGCCAAAGAACTTAGGCGCAATTCACCCATTATCGATGTTACAAAAATTTTTATTAGTTTTAGTTTTGAAAATGTGCTTGCTTGAGCCGATGTAACAGGCAGTACTAGAAACAACTGAAATGCAGTGCAAATCTCAGGCACACTACTAATCAACAATTGATTTTTTTTCGAAAATAAAATCAGAAAATTCCCTAATACTGTTAAGATTTTTCAGGATTACATGTAGAGGATTTTTTATTTGAATTAGTTCCGACGCAAGATTTTGTGTGAGATCGTCTGGATATTTTTCAACTAGTTCTTTTCTTTATTAATAATTTCCACTTCTTCCACTTCAATAAGTGTTTTGTGGTTTAAAATATCGAATTTTGAATAGACATTTTTGTGAATGCCTCACATTATTTTTTAGTTGTACTAAAATAGTTCTAGGCATCTGTTGAATACTATAATTTTTAAACAATTTTTAGGGTACCTATTCAATTGGTTCATCTACCGCCATTTCATCAAAAAACTTTTTAGTAGTACGAATTCTTTCTTTTGATATTGTTACTGAAGTTTCCAAGATATTTTCAAAATTATTTCTTAAATTCCCTAACTGATCTGAAACATATGCAATTAAATCTGTGGCTTGTACAATATCTATATCACTTTTTTGCAAACATTTTGAAACTAAATTGACGTTTTCAAATATTTTTCCTTGAAATATGAATAAAAATACAAATTAAAAATTTTCTATCTTATTTGGTAAGACCTTTGCCTCATCCCTATCAGATTTTTTTTGCTATTATAGCTAGATTCGACAAACATTTAACGACGACTGAATAGTTACTTTTTAATTAAATTAGCGATTCGACCCTGAATGACCGTCTGGTGGGACATCGTTTTTTTAAGGTAATCCCACAGTTTTACTGTTTTTTAATTCAGTGTTCAAGGCTTGTAAAGAGGCAGACTTTCGCTAAAAAAAAAACATAAAGTGACTGAATCGTGTCAATGGGAGCCCCCCGGATGCTCGGGCCCCCGCTGCACCGTGGGCCCTGCGGGCCCTTTCGGCACGCCACTGAGTGAGGCAAACTGACTTGCCAGGGGATGCAAAAATAATTTATTTTGACCATAAAAATTTATTACAGCCTTTGATATTCTAACCAAATATGGACTTGTCCCAGAGAAAGATATGCGCGACTACTGAAATTTGAAGTTGTTGTTCCACCAGTAAAGTAATAAGTATGGCCAATTGGCCAATATACCGGGTGTCCGCGCAGATATTCGACCGACAACGCTTGACAGGTGATAGACTTTATATTTTTATGAACATTGAGAACATGAAGTCTTAAAATGCTTAATTTTCAAGATATAGGGTATCAATTTTACTTTTATTTTCGTTTTGGCTCAATTATTCACCAATCAAATGACACAACGATCTAAAATTACGTATCGGGGTTTTTCTTAAGGAAACCTAAATTCAACCACGGTTTTGCTATCATGAATAGATTGCGCCACACTGAACTCATTCAAATGATCAAAACTTCTTTCCGATTTGGTGCATCAATGTGAGTAAGAGTATCAAAGAATCGTTTCAACATGTTTTACATGAAAAAGGTACCCATACTTGTTAATCCCCAGAGGTAACTATTAGTAGTATTTTCGAAATAACCTTCATTGAAATTTCCAATGCAACTGAATCGTAAATTGTGATCGAAGGAATTATTGGTATTTCCGCACGGCTCATACTTTTGCATACCATTTACAAAGTATTCTTAAACTTCAACACACCACCTATTTTAAAAATTAGATATGTTTGAAACATGTTTTTTGATCTAATATTAATTCGTGCGAGAATACCGATAATTCATTTGAGCACATTTTACAACTAATTGGGATGCCTTGGAAATTTCAATAAAGGTTATCTGGAAAACGGTTACCGCGAGGGATTTAAACCAAGTATACCTTTTTTACGTAAAACATATTCCAGAAAGGACTTTTTAAATATTCACATTGGTGCACCAAACCGGAAAAAAGTTTTTGAAAGAGTTCGATGTGCCGTAGGTGAGGCCCTTTATGCATGACAGCATACATGACAGATTATGCTTGAGTTCGATGTGCCATAGGTAATGCCCTCTATGCATGACAGCAAAACCATGGTTGAATTTGTAGTATTTTTTTGTATTTCTCTCCTTAAAAAACCCCCGATACGTAATTTTACATCGTTGTGCCATTTGATTGCGGAATAATTGAGAAAAGACGAAAATAAAAGTGAGACTTTGATTGATCTTGAAAAATAAACATTTTAAGGCTTCATGTTCCTATCTCAATGTTCATAAAAATGTGAGGTTTCTCACCTCCCAAGCGTTGTCGCTCGGATATCCGGACACCTTGTATATTGCGTCATAGCAGCACTAGTTTACTAATTCTTTTATGTTTGTTTACAGCCTATTGGATGTCCTTAAAATGTTCCTGTAGCTAATAAGAGGTTATTGAAAACCCTTTTTATCAACTGAATATTCATATCTCTATAGTATGTGGAACCACGTTCCAAAATAGCCATATTCCTTGAAGACAATAAAATTAAGTTCTTTTCCTTCTTGCGCTTCCCTCAACACCATGGCATAAAGGTATCTTCTACAATCTAGGTTTGCTGTTCAATCATCTGGTCGAGAGTTGATAGTGAGACTACTTGTTGCTTTATACGCTTTTTATATTTTATTGTATATTGTTTACGTTTGTTGACCCACATCGTTAGTAGTTATCCGTTCCACTTATAAGTGTGCATAAATAAGAAGCGGCAGTTCCATGTAGCAGCTGGCTGCGATAACAATTCAACAATCTGTCTGTCGGTTCGTCAGTTCGTCTGTAGCCGCGACATTCTTCAAGATCTATGAATTCGAATTCACATAACCTCAAAAAATTAAGTCAAGCTGATTGACTCAGTACTTCCCACACATTACGGTGATTATACCAGCTTATTATTTTCCCATCGCATGAAGCTATAGTCTGAGATCCCCCCTTGCAACAAAATCATCGCCTGCCCGCATTATGAATAACGAAGCAAACTTTTCAGCCCGTAATACCCCAATTTTACCCCCATTCAAAAAAGTAAATAATCACCAGGAACCCCTAAAACGACTGAAAACGAACTTTGAGCTATTTTTATAGTCTTAGTTTTTTATCATTACTGTGCCGCCACTGTCACTATTTCTAAAAACCGTACACGTTTTCGATCCTTGCAAGGGTAATAAATACTAGGTGGAAATTTGATTTAAATCAATTCAATAGTTTCGACTGTACACAACATAGAACGATCTAAGAAAATTGTATGTATGCAGGGTAAGTCCCAAGTTGATACTTTTTTAAACTGTGTATAAAGGTCGTTACAATAAACAACTTTTTCAAATAACTTTTTTCCGATAAAAACAGTAAATCAGGGCTTGTGTACACCTAGTTTGTTTGTTTAGTTTTTTGCTCGGACTTTTGTCTCATCGATCTGGCATTGTACCTTCAGTTTATCATAATTAATTTTAAATTGGTAAATCCTAAGAGTCGTTTCTTAATAACGTGCCACATTTAGGATTTACCAATTTAAAATTAACAACGATAAACAAAAAGTGCTACTGCACTATTTGACAGGTACAATAATACCTAATCCATTTGCCAAAAATCCAAGCAAAAAAACCAAACATAAATGGGCTAGGTACGTCGCAATACACAAGCCCAGATATATATTTTCTATTCTGTATCTCGCTAATTTGTCAGTTTTTTTTGAAAAAGTTACTTGAAAGAGTTGTTAGTTTTAACGACTTCTATACACGGTTTAAAAAAAAGGGTCAACTTTGGACCCATCCTGAATATCAGATAATTTTACGTCTCTGAGGCGTCGATGACATGGGGCTAGTTTACGAGCTGCAAGCCAGCGAGTTTGCTAGTAGCTTGTAAACTAGCCTTCGTGTCATCGGCTGAGCTAGTGGAAAGTTCTTTGTGTCATCGACACTCGCTCCTCGCTAGCTTTTAAACTGGCCGACTAGCAGCTCGTAAACTAGTCCCGTGTCATCGACGCTTTATTGGTTTCTGTAATAGACAAGGCAATGGTAGGATGGACCTAAAAAGTGTATTATGCCGCTAGGTTCTTATTTCATAAGCCAACGACCAGCCTACTACGAATATAACAATTTTTTCAGTTATACAACCCTCCACCCCATAATTATCCCAAATTTTCACCCCCCCAAAGAAAAGTAGAAAACGATCAGGAACCGCTAAGATGTCAAAAAAATAAAATTTGAGGGATATTTGATATTTTTTGTTTTTAGTAATAACTCTGCCGCCCATGCACCTATTTGCAAAATTATACAACGACGCAACAGCACAACGTTACCCAAATTTCATCACAATCCACGCAGCTGTTACTGAGATTACGCGGCCACACAAACGCCAACAGACCGACAGATAGACAGACCGATGGATATGAGTGACTTGGATTTTCGTTAGATGTCATAAAACGCCTAAAAAGCGTATTATCTCAAAATCGAAAATATTCACGATCACAATACTACGCTCACCTATGGGTGTGGAAAGTAAAAGGGTCAAAAATCAGTTTTAGGAGTCCTGAAAATTTTGGACTTGTCTGAGGTTGAGGCTGGGGTATAGCGGCAGATGTGAAATTTTTTTTTGGAATAGGTACTCAAATTTTAATCATCAAGGGCCCAACCTTTAACGATAAAAACACGTTCAATTTAAAATAATGCGACCAATTAGAAACACTGACTAGTGTGGAAAATACAGATCTACTTGACAGCATTTTTTATACTAAGTTAGAAGGAAAGTAGGACTATCAAAATCCGTCCATTTAAAATTAAACCATAATTTTATATATGTATTCTTCAGTGGACTGCTCCTGTTTGGTTAGATGTATGATGCAGTTTTCGAAAATGTTTATTACATCTGATTCTTGACTTGATTACCAGTAAAATGTTTTTTTATTTTAGCGATTTATTGTAAAACTGATTTGTTCAGCAAATTCATTTATTCTTTGACGATTTTTTTAATTAAGTAAAAGGCTCATCTGTTTTTTATAGATTCCATTCATATTCTATATTTTTCTATAATTGCGACATTAACAAAAAATATATCTATCTTCAAAAACAGATTTTCAACATTTGATTTGGTAATTACGTGGATTATACTTGTTTTATTTGCTGAACTTCCCCATTCATAATGTCAAGAATATACATGTAAAATGCTAATAGCTTGAGTAGGAGTATCTGTTTTTCATAAGACATTCCTGAGGTAATAATTTATTCGCATATTATCTCTTCTCTCACCATTAAATGCACCCGTTGACTAGTGTAGTGTAAGCCAAGCGTATAATGAAAACTTCAGAGAAATGATTTTTGATTCTCACCTTCCTGCACCTCTTTGCTACCGTTCACATGTAAACCAAAACACGTTAATAACACAATCAAAATTAAGGCCTTAGGCCTCATCACAAAACTTCCTTAACAATACCGATATATTTGCCATCGAAACGTCAGTTCTTTTAGATATACCGCCCTAAAGACAAATGATCGGAGTAATCTAAACCAATCCAAGCAATTTTCAGAATAACTTTGGAAGCCAGGAAACATATGCTTTGTGGGATTATGCGTGGAAGGAAAACAGCTGGTCGGGAAATGTTTTCCCTGACTACGCAGGCGTTGAGGGGAAAACGATTGATACGGGGGAAATTCTGAATTTTCCTGAACAACTAGTTGAAAGCCTATTCTAACCAAATAGTTAAATTAGATAAGTAAAAAATGCTATCTCAACAATTTTGGGATTTTATCAATAATAAAATGCAATTAAATATTGAACTAATTAACACCCATCTATTGGCTTGGAGAACAACAATTCGATTTTCACTTAGGCCCGGTTGTACAGCCTCAGTTCAAGCACAGTTCAAGGTTGAACTCAGTTCAAATATGGAAGTCCAGTTGTACAAGGTCAGTTCAACTCTAAGCTCGGTTCACAAATTTATATTTTTAAGGTTCAGCCGAGCGCTCGAATTTGGGCGCTTAAACTGAGTTCTAAGGAGCTAATGTGTCGTAACCTAATTTAATAATTTGATTTAGATAAAATTTTGCAAAATCATTTGTTGTAAATTAAAGTACGTAACGGCTCAGCAGCTCAGAGAAAATCTCCTGGAACTAACAGATGATGAAGACTTCGTTTGAAGCAGTAGAAATATTAAGAAACGCAAGAAGGCGTCAAAAGAGATACAGAGATAGAGTTGATCATTTTTTGGTGTGCAATGACGATGAATTAATTCAAAGGTTTCGACTTTCTAAAGAAGGTGTTCGATTTGTTATAAACCAGGTTAAAGTACAAATAAAGTCTCCAACAGAATGGTGAGTACTTTTCTGTTCATGTAATGAATCAAAAGTATTTTGTAATCCTATTGTTTTCCAGGAACTGTGCTGTAACTGCTGAACAAATGGTTCATGTCACATTGAGGTATTATGCGACTGGAAACTTTCTTTGAATCGTTTTATACGTATCTTTACCTGAAAAACTAATCCATGACCAACAAAACAGCATTCAAACAACTAATTTTTGACAGAACAGACCAACAACGCATGCGTTAATGTTACCAACCTAACTACTTCTTTCTTGAACCTGGTTTTGTAGAGCTGGGATTATAAATAGGTCGTACAACGGAAATGAAATTTTGAACAAAGTTCATCATTGAGCAATGTTTAATAGAACTGTGGCTAGAACTGAGACTGTACAACCGGGCCTTAGAGTACCTATATCCAATGACATTATTATAACGTACATAATAGTGGAAAACTGTAATTTATTATTCGTTATACATATATAGTTAAGTTACTAAATGCATGTCAAATTTTAAAATGCAGAAATGCACCCACTCCCCGATAAATATTTTGTTTTTGATCATGACTACAAAATTAAAAAGTGGTAACCATAATCTGGACGCCTAAAACTAAATCCTGGATACCTGCCTGAAATCATTCTAGTGTGACTTTATGAATCACATATATAGGGTACAGGTTGTACAGGGTGTCCTCGCTCCGGATTGTCCTTCATTATGGTCTTAACTATCAGCTTCTAACATTTTAGTAGTTTAATAGTTTAGTATGTAGTTTGAAAAACAAGCGAGTTGTAGGTGTATATACATGCGAATCCGTGATTTACATGGCAAATACATACAAGGTGTTCATTTGAGAACTTCCCACCACTGATTCAAATAAAAAAATGCCGAGATACGTCAAAAGATTTGTGAAGGATAACTTTTTAACTAAAAAATACTTCACCGCCTTGCATTCTCTGCCCCAAAGGGTCATTCACTTAGAAATTTTAAATGACAAGCGGTATCGAGTAATATCTTGTTTCAAAGCTATGTCGATTTCCTTTATTTTAACATTTGTTTTTTTGAAATCGGTTGATTAGTTTTCGATAAAATTAGAAAAATTTTATGTATCTTAGTTTGTCCAGATAGAAAACAAAAAAAACACGAAAATATCACTTTTTATTGTGTTCAAAATGTTGCCCGTTATTTGCCAAACAACGATATAAGCGATAAATTCCTGACAAAAAGTTGCAAAAACCTGTTGTGGGATACTGGGATATCACGGCAGCTTTCGATATTGCGTTGCCGAAGGTCATCCAAACTTTCAGGTTAGGGTGTAAATACAATAGATTTGAAATGGCCCCATAGAAAAAAGTCTACTAACGTCAAATCAGGAGATCTAGCTTTAGCCGGCCAAATGCAACCGAATAGAATCAAAAAGAGTTGAAAACCACAGAAATCAAGCAGATAACAGCGCTAAACAATAGAAAAGGGCGAAATGCAACCGAGTAGAACAGAAAACGGCCCATAACAACAGAAAGCAAGCAGATAACAGCGGGAAACAACAAAAAACGACTAAACGCAGCTGAATGCAACAGAAAAGAACAGAAAACAGCTCAAAACTACAGAAATCAAGCAGACAACAACTGTAAACGATTGAAAACGACCAAATACAACCGAATAGAGCAGAAAATAGCCCGTAACAGAAAGCAAGCAGATAACAGAGCTAAACAATAGAAAACGACTAAACACAGCCAAATACAACAGAAAAGAACAGAAAACAGCTCAAAACCACAGAAATCAAACAGATAACAACTGTAAACTATAGAAAACGACCAAAACCATTATCTGGAACCGCGTCCTTTAGCAATTCGCGAACTGGAAGAACATAGTGAGGAGGATCACCGTCTTGCTAGATTTCAGCCTCTTCAAGTATATCTAGGGTCTTCGTCCTCTTCGATTTGGTTTTCAATGGTTTCACTGATAAGCGATTGATAATGTTTCCCAAAATACTGAAATAAATATACTACTCGCAAGTGACATCCGAACATTGAGAAAAAAATGTTGCGGTTGATGAAATGCGGTAGGACTAATAAATAAACAAACTCATTTGCCATAATTAGTTTAAAAAAATACAACAGATCAATAATGGGTGGGCCCTCCATGTTGACGAATGCACTCCTCTAGCCTGCGCGACATGCTCGTAATCTGGTTGTTGATAAACTCTAGAGGTACAGCCTCCCTCCCGTGGTCGGAGGTTTGGGTAAATCGCCTATGTATCGACCCATCCAATCCCATACTTTTGCAATTGGCGATAAATCGGGAGATCGAGTAGGCCAGGGGAGTACCCTGAACTCAGCTCCCTGTAGGAACCTTAACGATCTTGCTGGAAGAAACCCTCTCTTCGAGACCTCGGACAGATGGAACGGCAATTGGTTCTAACACCTCATTGAGTGGAAGCACTAGATGCGGACTATATGCTCCTAGGCCCATTTCACTTAATCTGTGGTACACCATGTGGATTCGAATGGTCCTCCCTATAGCTGCATACTAAGCGTCAGCAACAGCTCGGGTGGATCGCCTTCTGCCTCGAAGGGCCAGTAGTCGTAGATGACGATCTTGCCGGTTTGTAGTTTTTCTGCGTACTCCAGAGCCTCTAGGTCGCTGCATTCGCCCTTCTGCGATCCATGCACGCTGCTACAACTGTAGCCACGCTACGCCCCATGGTTACAGCAAACGCTCTGAAAGAAGCACCACATTCTCGTTGGCCTACAATCCGACCCCGTTCAAAGGGGCTTAACTGCGTAAACTGGGGCTGTTGTCCTTTAGAGGGCATCTTTACACAACCAATCAGTTTTTCGCCACATTTGCAACAGATATCATCGTTTTAGAATCGACAGAAAGCGATGCTTTGTTTTTACACGTCTAGGATTTTTTAGAGGTGCCATGTAGGTAAATAGCGTCTGAATGAACAAAAAATGTTACATGTGTACTAGAGCTGACAAGCTGTGTACAGATTTTTAGTGCAAATAAGATACATAGAGTTCTTTCTAATTTTCTTGAAACGAATCGACCGATTTAAAAATATCAAAAGCCAAAATAAATGACTTCGGCACACATTTGACGTCGTGGGCAGAGGGTACAAGGGGGGGAGTAGGATTTAGTTGTCCCCCTTGACAAATATTTTGACGTGTCTCGGCGTTTTTCCTTTTTCTCAAACTGTCACAATATCTAATATCATTTGCTGTTCTTCTTCTGTCTTTGGGTGCAGCGTGTAGGCGGTTATCTGCTCTCGTGGCCAACGATGTGTATAGTGCCGTCTTCTGCTCTTCTCACTATTGTTGAGATGTAGTTGACGTGACCTGGACCTCTCCTACACTCAACTTTACCCATTAAAATTTCTTAGCATGTGACCTAAGTAAGCTACCTTGTGTCTTTTTATTTTATGATTTCCAGTAACTCTTTGAGTGGAGTCTCTATTCAATACCTCCTGGTTCGTAACATGGTCTGTCCACGGGATTCTCAAAAGCCGACACAACGTCCACGTTTCGAAGGCTTCAATGCTATTCATGACATGATTTTGAAGGACCAAGTTTCAGCGCCGTATGTTAGTATTGGCCATAGAATTCTACCACTCGTAGTCTGAGATTTAGTGGTGTTTCTCGACGTAAAAGAAAGCTGTTAAACTTTATAAAAGTAGTCTTGGCCATGGCAATGCGTACTTTGGTTTCTTCGTCACAGTCCCATTTTTCATTTAGTGTCGAATTTGCAGATAAGACATTAAAAGAAAGCACTAATAAGCTCATATCAACTATTTTAGAATTTTTGCGGCTTCTTGACAAACTCTTGAAGTATTTCGTCCTGGACTAAATATAAAATATATCAGCCTAGACTCGACAACCAAATTTGGATTTTATTTTTGTACCTACTTTTCTACTCAACCATTTCTGTATAAATGTCGTTTAGAAACAGAGCTAAAGCTAATATACTCTCATCTCTCGACCAGACTTCAGTCACGTGATTGAAGCGGCAAATTTTGTTTCTTTGAGATGTTACAAAAAGATATTTAAGGCGTTTTTCTGAAATGATAAAATTGCTGAAAATCATACTAATAACTTCAATGATAAAGGCAGAGGTGGTGCGGTAATGATGAATATCAATAGAAGTTTAGTGCAAGAGAACTTTATTTGTATGAAAAATCGTTGAACGAAATTTAATTTTAAGAAATAACCTGTTGTGAGGAGTTATAAGTGAAGAACTCTTAGGAAAACTTTTTGTGATGAGTGATAAGTGAAACATTCCTAAGAAATACCTTTTTGTGATATTAGTTGGAAAAACTCAAAAACTCAAGAAATAGCTCTTTGTGGAAACCGAAAACTCTTATATTACGTGCAGGGTGCAGCTGCAGCCTCAACAAACTCCTCCTGCTTTCCTTTTTTTATTGTAAGTTTTGTGCGCCCCCTTTAAAAATTCAGGAACCGGCACTGCTGCTCGCACGTTGTCTTTCAACACTGAAAAGAAAGTACCTAATGCTGTATGGACAATGAGAGATTAAAGGCATTGGTAATGATGTGAACCAATAAAAGTTTAGTTCAAGAGAACTTTATTTGTATGAAGAATCGTTGAACGAAATTTAATTTCAAGAAATAACCTGTTGTGAGGAGTTATAAGTGTAGAAGTCTTAAGAAATAACTTTTTGTAATGAGTGAAGCATTCCTAAGAAATAACTTTTTGTGACAATAGTTGGAAAAACTTCCAAGAAATAACGGTTTGTGGAAACCGAAAACTCTAATATTACGTGCAGGGTGCAGTTGCAGTCTCAACAAACTCCTGGTGCTTTCCTTTTTTTATTTCAAGTTTTGTGCGCTCCCTTTTAAAAATTCAGGAGCTGGCACTGCTACTGCTGCTATTTCTCAGCTTCATCGAGAGCAATAATTGCTCTTTTAAACAGTTTGAGTTATAAAATTATAAAGCCGTCGTTCGTCTATCAATTGTACGGCTGAAGAACACAAAATACCTGTTATTTTTGATAGACTAGTGATTTCCAAGTAACCATCTTTTCCGTGGGACCGGTTTTTATTGAAACCTTTCACCTGCTGCCTGCTTTTGGTACCGCCATGATCGACTAATCTGGGTTTTAAATCAACAATTATGTTTTGATACTATTTTATGGTCAGCCTCCCGCAAAGGCTGAAAGCCTATGGCGCTGTAGCAGCGCTGCGCGAGGATAAGAGTCTGTGCACGTTATATTTGAAACGGTGCAGGTTGTAGCCGTCAGGAAACAAATTCCCCGCCAGCTCACTCCACAGGGTCGTAGCTCTCCAGAAGAAGGAATGCTGGAGGAGACTGTTTCAGGGAAAAGGAACCCCGACTTGGTAAGGATAAGCTCGCAGAGCCTCTCTAGAGTTATTCACTATAATCCCCATTCGACATTTATTTTGATATCTACGTTGATCTGTGAGACAGTTGCTGTCACCGACGTACCGTCGCCGGAGCCTTAGATGTGGCAACGTGGCTTAGCTGTCAAATAGTGGGCCTATAGTTTCAGAATAATTATACATTTTATATGTATTAGAGTTCATCTCGGTTAATAAATTAAGAAAAATACTTTTTAGAACTACTACTACTAATACCACTTACATCTGATGTCTGGTTCATTGTAGTCAAACACTACAAAATAAAAATAAACGCAACCTGTTTCCTGCGGCCACTTCCACTTCCACTTAAATGAACACTCAATTTACTTTGTAAATTGTCACTTGAGCTAAAAAAATTCACTATTAGGTCACTGTGAAGCCATTCTTGCTGGTCTTGATTCCCTTTCGCTATCAAATATTTTTGTAGGTATGCCCAGATGCATGCGCAGATGAGTTCTATTAACTGTGTTTTTCTGTGATATTTGGGAGGTCCAGAAAACATTGTAGGTACCACCTTGTGCTTTAAAATAGGTCTTATCCTTTGAAATGTTTGTAAAGTATTGTCTTTATTCTTATAAATATAACCAGGCCATACGAGGAATACCGTTCACCCACTTCTGTTTATGTCCTTTATTGGAAGCACAATTGCTAATGAACACTCAATTTACTTTGTAAATTGTCACTGGAGCTAGAAAAATTCACTATTAGGTCACTGTGAAGCCATTCTTGCTGGTCTTTATTCGCTTTCACTATCAAATCTTTTCGTAGGTATGGCCAGATGCATGCCCAGATGAGTTCTATTAACTATGTTTTTCTGTGATATTTGGGAGGTCCAGAAAACATTGTAGGTACCACCTTGTCCTTTAAAATAGGTCTTATCCTTTGAAATGTTTGTAAAGTATTGTCTTTATTCTTATAAATATAACCAGCCCATACGAGGAATACCGTTCACCCACTTCTGTTTATGTCCTTTATTGGAAGCACAATTGCTAATGAACACTCAATTTACTTTGTAAATTGTCACTTGAGCTAGAAAAATTCACTGTTAGGTCACTGTGAAGTCATTCTTGCTGGTCTTGATTCCCTTTCACTATCAAATCTTTTCGTAGGTATGCCCAGATGCATGCCCAGATGAGTTCTATTAACTGTATTTTTCTGTGATATTTGGGAGGTCCAGAAAACATTGTAGGTACCACATTGTGCTTTAAAATAGGTCTTATCCTTTGAAATGTTTGTAAATTATTGTCTTTATTCTTATAAATATAACCAGCCCTTACGAGGAATACCGTTCACCCACTTCTGTTTATGTCCTTTATTGGAAGCACAATTGCTAGTGCAACATAGTACTACACACTTTGCAGGCATGTTTTATCTTTATAGTTTCGTTTGTGCAGATAAATAATTAGAAACACATTAAAAATCACATTGTATTGTTCTTTTTACTCTGGAAGGTTATGTTCGGCCATGGTTTGGTATGTCCTCTACTGGAAGCACAATTGCTATAGCAACCTGGTACTACACACTTTGCAGGCATCTTTGTATCTTTATAGTTTCGTTTGTGCAGGTAAATAATTAGAAACACATTAAAAATCACCTTCCAATCTTATTGTTTACTCTGGAAGAATTACACTAATGACACAAGCTCGGCCCCCATGCCTGGGATGATAGTGGCTTGGCTGGTTCCATGCACGATATTATATTGTACTGTCGTATGTCGTCTGCGAAACTGTAGATTGGTTTGGATTCCAGCAGCTCGTTGATGTGCAGCAGAAATCATGTAGGGGGTGGGATAGATCTCTCAGGAACTCGATATTGAACCAGTAGCGTGCCGAAAGGGCCCGCAGGGCCCGCGGTGCGGAGGGGGGGGCCCGGGCATCCGGGGGGCCCCCGCTCAGCCTCGACCTCGACCAAGCTTTATACATAGTGATAAATATAATACATATACTTAATTTTATATCGATGGGATCATAATTTTCCAAAATCAAATTAAATATATTTTGCCATATTTTGCCTTTTCAGGACGTATGGCAAAATTTGACAACAGACAACGTAGTCGAGCGTAGAATCTAAAACGACAAGAATAAGTGTAACGTTACACTGACGCGACGCGTATCTGTGCCAACGAAATCGAATAGCTTATGGAAAAATGTTCTAACAGGCATGTGTGTGTTCCCAAGACCCCGTTGTTATTATTTACTCTGTTCACAAACACGATGTTTTTTTCACATAAATCTACAGTATTTAAATCTTGTGAAACTGTTTAAATATACTTTTAACTTATGCACTATTAAAATACAAAATTTACTCAAAACTATAACAATAAACCCGAAACTATCAACCAAAACAGGGCTGCTATTTATATTATTCCACTATTCATGCCATTATTTTTAGAGTACTTTACCTGCTATCTCAAAGAGGGTGTAGAAACAAAGGGTATACGTGTTTATCAGTGGTTAGTATGCTATAAATACTATAATCAGGTAAGGTGTTTAATTTGTTTATTTTTGATTTTGTTATATTTTTGCGTTGTGTGGGAGTAATATTTATTGAATAAAGTTATATCTCAAATTCTGTAGTTTTCTAAAGCTAAAACTCATAAGAGGAGTGTCCATATAATATTGAATAATAATATAATTTGGCAATAGATGTCAGAATTTGTTATGGTTTAATTCAATAAACATTGGTTAATTTATCTTATCATTCATTCCTCAACTATTTTTTATTTCAGGTGCAACATTAAATAATCCAATAATTCCAATATACAGTTTGAAGCTTCATTTATTTAGCTGATTTAAGAATTATTACTCTGAGGCTGATTTACATGAGGCCAGGAAAGGTGGCCATGGACTAGACTAAAGTATGCGAAGGTCATGAGAGAATTTCATCAACCAAGGCTAATATAATTTAGGTGATTTCTGCTTTCTGCAACAACCGTTATGAAAGCAATGAGCACAGAGGGGTGCGGTGTGCCATTTGCCCATATGGGGCCGTCACACGGGCTTTCTGTTGGGTGCCTTGGCGAAGTTTGATATAACTATAATTATTTAATAACCCCATACCCATATATTGTATAAAGAGAACGATGCGGATGATGTATTCGCGGATCACGTTCCGAACTGGTTCGGGTCTGGTTCGGATGAAAACTGCATGCGCAGTGTGATTAATCGCGTTCGCGGTATGTAGATCTTGTATGTAAACTGATTCTATTTACATTAGAGAATCAGCTAAAATACAGGATTTACAGATCGCAAACGCCCATAGTCATACTGCGCATAGGCTTTTCATCCGCACCAGTCCGGGACGTGATCCGCCAAAACATCTAATGAAGAGGAGGATCTGCTCGTGGATTCTTACAGCCACCGTGGAGGCACGCATCGCCATACTCAAGAAGCTAAATTGGTCAAAGAGTGAAACTAGAGTGTCCCCGCCACAGGTATTTGCACCGACTCCGGCAGTTCTGGTCATCAGAACTGTCCGGTTAGAGCAAAGTCACTGCCACAAACATGTATGCGGTCCCATTATTATACACCATTGGTGCCATCCACTGGATACTGGAAGAGCTGCGACAAATTGACACAAAGACCCGCAAAAGGATGAATACTCTCACCATGTGGATCGTACTTCATTACTACGCAATTTTGATACTGCCTTACTAGTACTACTGTACACGAGATAATCCGGACCTAAACGTTATACACATCGAATCCGTAAATATATTACCTATGCATCCCACACCCGGCGCGCGAAAGTTGAAAAGGTGGGCAACCCTAATATGCATCCTCCCACAACCCCATCTTGGATACGTGCCTGCCTACTACCACCATTCCATGTTCATGTATATCTATGGAGGCTCGGTTATTCGCGTGCTCGCGTCACACCATCCCCAGCAACCAACACCGCCACACATATCACTCAGGACCATTTCTATTTACTTCACGACCATTTCGATTTACTTTCTACATGGCTGGAGCAGTGTCGCCCGCTATGCGTGCATGGCACTACAGACCAACTGGATACTCCAATGTAGTATCAGTGCATGCCACCACTCCTTCAACCACCAATTGCTGTATAGGTGTGCTTTCCGGTCTTCCCACTCCGGCCCTGCACGACTTGGTCCGGGCCTGCACGCCTTGGTGTGCAAACGTTTTTTGCAAAACGTCGGTTCACATCACCCGACCGTCATTCAAATCGTTGATCACATGTCCAACACCAGCCTATGGCGATTGCATTCATTTTGGCGACCATGGCCGAATTCACCGGAATTCACCCGATGCCGTAAGAAAAATGAATTTGGTTTATTTCCGAGGTAAGCAGTACTTCACGAGCATATTTCTAAATTCCCGCGTGTTTTATGCACGAGGTCTAGCGATCCTGGCCGATTTCCACCCGAAATCGCTTCTCAATCTTCTAATTTCATGATCCGTCACTTTTAAGTATTAACTAGAGTGCGGTAAGGTAAGAGGTAACGTAAGACGTAAGAAAATAAACCTGTGGAATCAGATGAGAGTGTTTATAGTCGTAACGTAAGAGGTAACGCAACACTCTCATCTGATTCCACAGGTTTATTACCTTACGTCTTACGTTACCTCTTACCTTACCGCACTCTAGTTAATCCCTAATTTCAAGACTTCACACAGATAAGCCAATGCAGGGAATCTAGACGAGCACGGTTTGTCTGAGCAGTTGACATTCTCCTTTATAAGGTCTAGTGGGTTAAAGTCATACACTGAGAGCTCTACAGGGTGAGTCAAGCTCAACGCCTCGGACTTTTGCTACCAAACGATACCACTTTTGGAAAAATCAACTTTGCGTGTGTATGTAGGTCAAGTTGGTCTACATTTTAAAAATAATGACAATTATACAGGGCGTTTAATAAAAGCGTGACATATCAAAGTTATATTTCTTTAAATGAAACATCCTGTATATTATTGCATATTATTAGATTCCCGGGTCAATTTGAGTGTGACCTTATGTATCACACATGGGAATTAAATCAAACGAGAGACGGTCGAGTTTGAATTATATCTATACTTGGAGAAATCGGTAGATCAATTAAGGAAACTTCAATCAGAGATAACTTGATCTTTTCAAATGGAAATGCCTAACTTTTTTGTACAATCAAATTTAAAATTTGACAGCCTTTCCAACGATATACTGTTGTAAATATCAATTTCTGGTAGTTTTGATTTAATTTCAAATTTTCAATAATGAATGATTTGTGTCTATTCTACACAATATTATTCACGGAACCATTCAAAGTCCAAATCTGTTGTCACAAGTACCCCTGAATGTTCCTCAGCGGAATTTAAGGAGCTCAGAAACGTTTCATGTACCATTTCGTCGACCAAATTGTTCTCAAAATTCACCTCTTTGTTGTATGTTAAGAAACGCTAATCATTTCATTGAATACGTAGACTTCTTCGGCACATCAACAAAAACACTAAAACTTGAGATAAAAAAACATTTGCTATGCCAATGAAACCTGTTGCTCTATCTTGTCCACACTTCCATATACATATAATTTTGATCATATCTGTATATGACACACTTACGTTTATATTTCTGGCTCACATTTCTGGCTTCTGTTTAATATTAATTTGTTAACAGTCATCAATTATTCTTTTTTTCTGAAGTAGCTGATTTATTTATGTATACTTTACATTTCACTATCATACTTACCGGAAATTGGAAATCTAGTTTGTAAGTTTGCGGTGTTACACCTATAATTATTGTAATATTTGTAATATGTGTCTGTTGTATCCCTAAATAGTGAAATAAATAAATAAATAAATAAATAAATAAATAAATAAATAAATAAATAAATAAATAAATAAATAAATAAATAAAATAAATAAACCGATGTTTTTCAATTTTCCTACCTATAAGCAACTTAGCAGGTAAGCAGGCCATGAAATATAAACAAAGAACTGTTCAGATGGAAGAAAACAATTGACTTAGCAGAAAGATAGTGACGAACTAGAGTAAAGAGACTAGATTATAAAAATGACTTACAACTTACAACAAATCAACTCCAACCAGTAATAACAGAGGTAACACATCAAAGGTCAAAAAGCAGCTGGAGTATGATGACAGAAAATTTTTCACAGCCAGCTACTACAATATCCTAAAGATTGACAATTGACAAAACCATTATGAATTTTGAAATGAAAGGAAATCTACCACCGAAAGTTGCTGGCAGTTTAATGGCTTCAGAATAAAATTTCACATTTAATGGTTATAAAAGTAGTAACCGATACCTCTGACTGGAGTTCTGCAAATTCTTCAATACCCATAAGCAATAAGATGGCCGAAAATGAAGAATGAATTAAAAATCTGCTTGAAGTGATAAACGTAATTTACCTGGCAAAAAATTAAAATATGATTTGTCAGTATTCCTTTTTTTGCGATCTTACTAATAGATGCAGAAAGAATTTAAAGGGCTACAGTCAGACAGTCAGAGGTATTGTTACTTTTGACTTTGATGGAAATGATTACTGTTCTGAGGATACTAGACTGAAGGCAACAATCGCTGAAAGTTTTGCTTTCATTTCAATGTTCTTAGTGATTTTGGAAAACTTTAATCTCTAGTACTCTAGTACATTGCAGGAGCTAGTAGGCAGTAAAAATTATTCATTTCTGTCGTACTCCAGCTTCTCTTTGACTTTAGACATGTTACCGCCATTGTTTCTGGTTAGAGTTGATTTGTTGTAGGGAATTTTTATAATGTTGTCCTTTTACTCTTGTTCTTCCGGATCTTTTTGCTAAGTTAGTTGTTTTCTTCTATCTGAACACGTTTTTGTTTATATTTCGTGGCCTGCTAGTTTGTTTATAGGTAGGGAAATTGAAAAACACCGATTTCATTGAAATCTCGAAATTAAATGAAAACTACCAGAGATTGATATTTACATCCTGATATCATTAGAAAGCCCATCAAATTGCACATTTGACCGTATAAAAAAATTAACCATTACCATTTGAAAAAATCAAGTTTGGTAGATACCACTGATTGAAGTTTCCTTAATTAATCTACCGATTTCTCCAAATACAAATGTAATTCAAGCTTGACGCATTCCATGCTTAGTGACAAGGCAAAGTCACAACTCACAACCCTCTAAGATTTATAATCGCTGCGATATTCGAATTTTTTCTGATATCTACTTTTACCAAAAATTGTGATTTGCACCTAAACGGTTCGCTTAAAGTTCCATATATGATACATAAAGTCACACTAAAATTCATCAGGAAATCTAAATATGCAATATTATACATGATGCATGATGTTCCATTTAAAAAAAGCGTAACTTTGATATGTCACTCTTTTATTAGACACCCTGTATAAGAGTCATTATTTTTAAAATACAGGGTTATTCACGTTATTCGACACGGAGCATTATGGCTAAAGTATTTGATAAAAGAGAAAATAATAATTTGGGATGGATAGAGACCTATAAAGGCTACATTTTAAAAATATTTTCATGTTATACAGGGTGTCCCAAAAACACGAAATGTATCAAAGTTATGTTTTTTTAAATGGAACACCCCATATATTATTGCGTATTCAAATTCCTTGGTGAATTTTAGTGTGACTTTATGTATCATACATGGTTCCTAAAGCGAACCGTTAATGTGTAAATTACCATTTTCGGTATAAGTAGATATCGGGAAAAAATTGAATATCGCAGAGATTACAAAATATGGAAGGCTGTGACTTTGCCGTATTACTAAGCATAAAATGCATCAGCTTTGATGAGACTGTCAAATTTAAATTACGTTTATGCTTGGAGAAATTGGTCGATGAATTAAGGAAACTTCGATCAGCGAGAACTTGATTTTTTCAAATGGGAATGTCTAATTTTTTTTATACGGTTAAACGTATGAATTTGATAACCTTTCAAACGATATAAGGTTGTGAATATCAATCTCTCGTAGTTTTCATTTAATTTTGAATTTTCAAACAAATCGGCGATTTTCAATTTTCCTACCTATAAGCAACGTAGCAGGCCATGAAATATAAACAAAAATCTGTTCAGGTAGAAGAAAACAACCAGCTTAGCAGAAAAATACTCACTAACTAGACTAAAGGGACAAGATTATGAAAATTCCGTACAGCAAATCAACTCTCCCAGAAACAACTGCGATAACATCTGTAAGGTCAAAGAGAAGCTGGAGTATGGCAGTAATAGATATTTTTACTGTCTACTGGCTACCGCAATTTACTAGAGGTTAAAAATTTCCAATGCAGTCAAAAACCCTCATATGAAACAGAAACAACCAGCGACTGTTGCTCCAGCACGCAACTATCAATCATATGTAATGGTGTAAAAAAGTACTAATTTGCATCGAAGTCGATACCTCTGACTGGAGCCCTTCTATTTTTCAATATCTATTAGCAATATTGCAAAAAAGGAATACCGACAAATCAGATTTAAATTTTCTGCCATTTAAGTTATGTTTTATAATTTGAACAAATTTTAATTCATTCTTCATTTTCTGCGACCTTGCTAATAGGTACTAAAGAATTTTCAGAACTCCAGTCAGAGGTACTTTTGACTTGACTTTTGACAGAATTGCATACTTTTTTTTATATCATTAAATGTGAAATTTTATTATGAATATAATAAACTGCTTACAACATTCTCTAGTAGTTTTTACTTTATTTCAAAATTTTTAATAGTTTTGGAAATTGCCAATCTCTAGTACATTGCAGTAGCTAGTAGGCCGTGAAAAAATCGATTTCTGCCATACTCCAGCTTCTCTTTGACCAAAGATATGTTACCGCCGTTGTTTCTGGTTAGACTTTGTTTGTTGTGAGTAATTTTTATAATCTTGTCCCTTTAGTTTAGTTCGCGTATATTTTTCAGCTAAGTTAGTTGTTTTATTCTACCTTAACAGGTTTTTGTTTATATTTCAAGGCCTGCTACGTTGGTTATAGGTAGGCAAATTGAAAAACGCCGATTTGTTTGAAAATTTAAAATTAAATGAAAACTACCAGAGATTGATATGCACAACCTTATATCATTAGAAAGGCTATCAAATTCTGCTTTTAACCGTATAAAAAAAATTAGGTACTCCCATTTGAAAAAATCAAGTTATCGCTGATCGAAGTTTCCTTAATTCATCGACCGATTTCTCCAAGCATAAACGTAATTTAAATTTGACAGTCTCATCAAAGCTGATGCATTTTATGCTTAGTAATACGGCAAAGTCACAGCCTTCCATATTTTGTAATCTCTGCGATATTCATTTTTTTCCTGATATCTACTTATACCGAAAATGGTGATTTACACATTAACGGTTCGCTTTAGGTACCATGTATGATATATAAAGTCACACTAGGATTCACCAAGCAATCTAAATATGCAATAATATATGGGGTGTTCCATTTAAAAAAACATAACTTTGATACATTTCATGTTTTTGGGACACCCTGTATAAAATGAAAATATTTTTAAAATGTAGCCTTTATGGGTCTCTAACCATCCCAAATTATTATTTTCTTTTTTATCAAATACTTTAGCCATAATGCTCCGTGTCGAATAACGTGAATAACCCTGTATAGTCCAATTCAACATACAAACACTCGCAAAGTTGATTTCTCGGAAAGTGGTATCGTTTACACGGCTCCGAGACGTCTCCCTGTATAATGGCTTGCCAAGATAGAAGAATTATGGACATGGATGTGCCCGATATACGTTATAGAGCTTGCCTAGCCTAAGATATACGTTAGCAGTGTTGGCACTGCCTACGTCTATCGCCATTACGCGGCTCTACGAGTGCTATAACTACCATTTAAGGCACTCATATACGATATCAATGAGGCACCCGTGCTGCCAAGGGACATAGAGTCCGTGGTGGAGAACGAGATGTGCCGAATTTACTGGAACTACTTATTCTCCACGCTCCAGCATATACAAGATACTAGCAAATAAGCCCGATATAGTTCTATTCGACCACCAACAGAAGGCGAATTCTCGGCACCTGCCGATGTGAACATCGTCCCGGAGAAGAAAAAGTGGACTAAATATTAGGACATCCACGGACAACTTCGTAGGCTCTGGAATACAGTCGAGTTTGCTCGTAATTGTCATTGGATCCCTAGGTGCTCAATTGGTGCTCAATGCTCTGCGCAAAATGCCGGTGTGCCATGCGACGGCACAGATCTCACCTCACCGTGAGGGAAGTAGCCATTGGTGTATGGGAACAGCAGCCCGGTGAGCCGGAGCCCGGGTTGCACCTTTTTTGTTTTTAAGTTAAAAGTAATCCTGACAGCAAGGGTTACAGCTATCCTGTGTAAGCATAGATCAGGCACATATAAGCGATATAGAGACTGCCACACGTTTTGCATGGTAACTGAAATCGTCCAAAGGAGAGTATAGCTTCGGGAAGTGATCGAGATAGGCAGGAATGAGTGCGGAGCTTAGAGTGATCATTTGATCCCCGTCTGGTCTCTTGTTAACGTTCAGCAATACTAATTATCAACCTTAGTATGATCATGGATGGTCTGATATGTGACATTTGAGTCATGCTGCCTATATTATCTAAAATTAGTTTACAGAGCTTTATCAATAATAAAAACTTGGTCAAGTAGTTTGATTCAGTGCTTTCCACATATTTATATTTCAAAGAAACAACGCCTTTACGGAAACAGTGATCTGGATCCGGATCGATCAGTTTCAGTTATCCACCATGGCCGACTCTACTCACTAGGCCGGAGCATTGAAATATGGCAACACTGAGTCAGGGCCGAGCTTTTATTTGTTGTTGTCATTAGTGTAATCTTCCAGAGCAAAAAAGAAGATTGGAAGGTGATTTTTAATGTGTTTCTAATTATTTACCTGCACAAACGAAACTATAAAGATAAAAAGATGCCTGCAACGTGTGTAGTACCAGGTTGCACTAGCAATTGTGCTTCCAATAAAGGACATACCAAACATAACCTTCCAGAGTGAAAAATAAGATTAGAAGGTGATTGTTAATGTGTTTCTAATTATTCACCTGCACAAACCAAACTATAAAGATAAAAACATGCCTGCAAAGTGTGTAGTACCAGGTTGGACTAGCAATTGTGCTTCCAATAAAGGACATAAACAGAAGTGGGTGAACGGTATTCCTCGTAAGGCCCAAAAACTTGCTTTTTGTACCTATTGGCCTAAAATCCAAATTTTAACAATACCTATTGTGAATAAGCACTGTAATTTGAGCTCTGTACTCTGATGGAAGGATTACGCCTACCAACTATAGGCTGTATGTATTTAATATACCTGTCAAATAATTTTGTCTTTATGTTCTACCTATAATTTTTGTAATGACAAGAACATTTATACAGGCTGATATTTCATCAATTTGTAAAACAATGTATTTCTCCGAGAATAATAAACCCTCTGCAACAGTTTTAATGTAAGGCATATTTTCTGTCAGGTGAAATTTTTAAAGAACTGCAAAGTTTTGAGGAATATTTAGGATGGTGGTAAAACTGGCAACTTATTCTCTCTCCCAAAATTGTAAGCTTTCTTTGGCTGGACATAGAAAAGGTTTTAACATTAAATCAACAGAAAACCTATTTGAAAATAGTGTGCCAAAATATTTTCTATTTGAGACCAACAGGATATTCTTAATGACAGTGGTAAAATCTAACTCAAATCACCAACAAATTATGATTTATTGATTTAAAGGAATATCTATGTTCATTGATACTAATACCACCTAAATTTGATGTCTGGTTCATCGTAGTCAAACACTACAAAATAAAAATAAACGCAACCTGTTTCCTGCTGCCACTTCCACTTCCACTTAAATGAACACTCAATTTACTTTGTAAATTTTCACTTAAGCTAGAAAAATTCACTATTAGGTCACTTTGAAGCCATTCTTGCTGGTCTTGATTCCCCTTCACTATCAAATATTTTCGTAGGTGTGTCCAGATGCGTTCTATCAGAACTGCATCTTTCTGTGATATCTGTTTGAAATGCTCGTCTTGAGGAAAATTGAACACCCTAATATGTCCTTTATTGGAAGCACAATTGCTAGTGCAACCTGGTACTACACACTTTGCAGGCATCTTTTTATCTTTATAGTTTCGTTTCTGCAGGTAAATAATTAGAAACGCATAAAAAATCACCTTCCATCTTCTTTTTTATCTGGAAGATTACACTAACCATGGCCGACTCTACACTAGGCCGGAGCCTTAGATGTGGCAACGTGGCTTAGCTGTCAAATAGTGGGCCTATAGTTTCAGAATAATTATTACATTTTATATGTATTAGAGTTCATCTGGGTTAATAAATTAAGAAAAATACTTTTTAGAACTACTACTACTAATACCACTGACATCTGAAGTCTGGTTCATCATAGTCAGACACTACAAAATAAAAATAAAGCAACCTGTTTCCTGCTGCCACTTCCTCTTCCACTTAAATGAACACTCAATTTACCTTGTAAATTGTCACTTGAGCACTTGAGAAAAATTCACTATTAGGTCACTGTGAAGCCATTCTTGCTGGTCTTGATTCCCTGTCACTATCAAATCTTTTCGTAGGTATGCCCAGATGCATGCCCTCGTTGGCATGCCCAGATGAGTTCTATTAACTGTATTTTTCTGTGATATTTGGGAGGTCCAGAAAACATTGTAGGTACCACATTGTGCTCTAAAATAGGTCTTATCCTTTGAAATGTTTGTAAAGTATTGTCTTTATTCTTATAAATATAACCAGCCCATACGAGGAATACCGTTCACCCACTTCTGTTTATGTCCCTTATTGGAAGCACAATTGCTAATGAACACTCAATTTACTTTGTAAATTTTAACTTGAGCTAGAAAAATTCACTATTAGGTCACTTTGAAGCCATTCTTGCTGGTTTTTTATTCCCCTTCACTATCAAATCTTTTCGTAAGTAGGCCCAGATGCATGCCCAGATGAGTTCTATTAACTGTCTTTTTCTGTGATATTTGAGGCCCAGAAAACATTGTAGGTACCACATTGTGGTTTAAAATAGGTCTTATCCTTTAAAATGTTTGTAATTATTGTCTTTGTTCTTATAAATATAACCAGCCCTTATGAGGAATACCTTTCACCCACTTCTGTTTATGTCCTCCATTGGAAGCACTGATTGCTAGTGCAACCTGGTACTACACACTTTGCAGGCATCTTTTTGTCTTTATAGTTTCGTTTGTGCAGGTAAATAATTAGAAACACATTAAAAATCACCTTCCACTCTTCGTTGTTACTCTGGAAGGTTATGTTGGTATGTCCTTGATTGGCTAGTGCAACCTGGCGCTACACACTTTGCAGGCATCTTTTTACCTTTATAGTTTTGTTTGTGCAGGTAAATAATTAGAAACACATTAAAAATCACCTTCCAACCATATTTTCTGCTCTGGAAGAATACACATGACTTAACCTCAAATAAAAGCCCGGCCCGCTGATTCTGTGTTGCCATATTTCATGCTCCGGCCTAGGGAGTAAAGTCGGCCATGCACTAACGCATGGCCGACTCTACACTAGGCCGGAGCCTTAGATGTGGCAACGTGGCTTAGCTGTCAAATAGGGGTCCGGTTATCGTAAATTGTTTATAGTTTCAGAATAATAATTATTACATTTTATATGTATTAAGAGTTCATTTCGGTTGATAAATTAAGAAAAATGCTTTTTAGAACTACTACTACTAATACCACTTACATCTGATTTCTGGTTCATCGTAGTCAAACACTACAAAATAAAAATAAACGCAACCTGTTTCCTGCTGCCACTTCCACTTCCACTCAAGTGAACACTCAATTTACTTTGTAAATTTTCACTTGAGCTAGAAAAATTCACTATTAAGTCTCTTGGAAGCCATTCTTGCTGCTCTTGATTCCGTTTCACTATCATACCTTTTCGTAGGTGTGCCAAGATGCATGCCCAGATGAGTTCTATTAACTGTCTTTTTCTGTGATATTTGGGAGGTCCAGAAAACATTGTAGGTACCACATTGTGCTTTAAAATAGGTATTATCCTTTGAAATGTTTGTAAATTATTGTCTTTATTCTTATAAATATAACCAGCCCTTACGAGGAATACTGTTCACCCACTTCAGTTTATGTCCCATATTGGAAGCACAATTGCTAGTGCAACCTGGTACACTTTGCAGGCATGTTTTATCTTTATAGTTTCGTCTGTGCAGGTAAATAATTAGAAACACATTAAAAATCACCTTCCAATTTTCTTTTTCACTCTGGAAGGTTATGTTTGGTATGTTCTTTATTGGAAGCACAATTGCTAGTGCAAGCTGGTACTACATATTTTGCAGACATCTTTTTATCTTTATAGTTTCGTTTGTGCAGGTAAATAATTAGAAACACATTAACAATCACCTTCCAATCTTATTTTTCACTCTGGAAGGTTATGTTTGGTATGTCCTTTATTGGAAGCAGAATTGCTGGTGCAACCTGGTACTACACACTTTGCAGGCATCTTTTTATCTATATAGTTTCGTTTGTGCAGGTAAATAATTAGAAACACATTAAAAATCACCTTTCAATCTTCTTTTTTGCTTTGGAAGATTACACTAATGGCTTAACAGCTCGGCCCCTGATTCAGTGTTGCCATATTTCAATGCTCCGGCCTAGTGAGTAGAGTCGGCCATGACTAACGACAAAAGCTCGGCCCAGCTCGGCCCGCTTTTCAGTCTTGCCATATTTCAATGCTCCGGCCTAGTGAGTAGAGTTGGCCATGGTTATGCACATAAGTTTGCTAATGGTAGTGATAAATGTAGGTTTACAACGTTGACGTTGACATTTGTTTTCTTGAAGTTTGAAGTTTTGAAGTCCTATCACCTATTTTGTGGTCCTATGTCCCATGGAATCCTATCCTTCAGACCTTCAATGTTATGTCATCATCAATAACATTTTAAAAAATCAGAAAATCGGCAAAAATGAATGTAGTTATATTCTCGTCGAAACTGCTAAGTATGATACTCATATACATATTCATAGTTTTATACACTATATAAGCATTTAAGAACAGGACTTCCATTATATAACCTTTAATCTTTTTTTCAGAGCAACAATCGGGGGTTTTAAGAGTAGCGTATGTGCAGGCAAATAATTATAGCACAGAAGATAAAGTTTACAACCTAGCAAACTTAAAGAGAGGTACAGGAGGTCGCAGCAGCTTTAATGGAATCGTAGCTACTGTATTTGGGGCCACTGGTTTCATTGGTAGATATGTCGTGAACAGGCTAGGAAAAATTGGTACTCAGGTATGGTAAACAATTTAATTTTTTTACTCTTGCCAAGAAGTCAAATAGAAGCAGTAGTTAACAAACTATTACAAAATAAAAGAGTAAGCAAAGCATGATGTCAAGCTTATTGCTAGCTATTTGAGAAACCCATAATTATGACAGATGATGACATTGTTGATAAATCCAAAATGAGAGCTAGGAATACATCTCTGTCTCCCTAATTTGCTTTTTCTTACAGTGACTGTATGAGGACAGTGGCGACAATAGGAACGAAGCACTGCCCACCACCCATGTTGTGGCAAACTTAACATTAGCAGTATATGGCGATAACTCATTTTTTAGCTAGTAAAAATTGAGGCAAAGAAATAATTGGTAAATTATTATGAGTAGTAGCATATAGCTAGGTATCTTTTATTTGAAAACAAAAAAAAAATGCTCCAGAACTAGTAATTTTCCTCTTCCTCTAAAACTTGTCTTCCACATTCGCGTCCCTACTCACTTATAAGCAAGGTTCAACACAAAGTTGGCATTAGCGGGTTAGTGTCGTGGTAAAACGTCGGTCTCCCATGCAAAGGGTTGTGAGTTCGCATCTGGGTAGGACCTTTTTTTCTTTATTATTTTTTTACAAAATAGATTATTTAGGCCGATTTTTTAAATTTTAGCAGATATATGTTGATTTGAAATGATTTTTTACAGAGAAACAAACAAAAAATTTGTTGTTGCCTCCCATGCAAAGGGTTTTGATTTTGCGTCTGGGTATATAGGGACTTCTTTCTTTCTTTTTTACAAAAAGATAACTTAGACCAGTTTTTAAGCTTTAGCAGACATATATTGATCTAGAAGGTTTTTTTTAAAAAAATAATCATTGTAATTTCTTTTTAGTATTCTGGACCCACATGTGTGTTTTAAAGGACATGAATAAGGTATTTTGTTAGTTTCTTAAAATAATATTGCTATTAGAAATATTAGAATACAGGTATAGCATGTCGCTACTAACACAATGGGTAATTGGAATAAAAAAAAATATATTTTTCTTTGTTTATTAGTTTATTACATATACTATATTCCTACAAAACATCTGAAAATGAACACAAAATCAAAATGAGTAAACATCCTTACCATCCAAACTAAGATGTCTCTTCTTAAAGGTCTGACTTAAAATTGGCCGCAACTTCTAGCAGTTGAACAGCTACTATTGCTAAAAAATGCCCAAAATCACTTGAAAATCACTACAACCCAAATAAATAGTCATAAAACCTCACACAATAAATTACCATCTACACAGATTTGCATATGAAAACAGACAATTGGGTCCAAAAATTTTTGATACTTTTTACCTGATAGATAGATAGATAGATAGCTTTATTTAATAGGATAAACCTACTACAACAGTTATATAATATTCATAAAAATAATGGCATAACAGTATAAAAATGTCTAAATGAAGCTCTTATAAACTCAATGCAGTATTAAAAGCATAACCAATAAACAACCGAAAACACACAAACAATAAAAATAATAAGATGCGATTATATAACACAACAACGATAACACTAACCCAAGAATTGACTTTACCGCAGACCTAAGCTACAAATATCACTAAATTAATTGAACTAAACAGACTTAAACTAAAAACGTTCTAAGGCTGAGGCTGAAATTCATCAATTATTCATCATGCCCGAAGAAACCACTTGTTTGGAACCAATCAAAAATAAGATCCTATTGTCAGGTTTTTTAAACGGGAAAACCCACTGGAAACCCCTTTACAGATAAACATAATATATCAGTTAAATCTAAAAAAAAAATAAATGAAAAAGAAAGGACCTACCCAGCGAACTCGCAACTTCTTGCATCGTAGTCAGATACTGTACCACTCGGCCACCGTGCCTGTGTTAACGTTTTGCCAAACCTCGCATATGAGCCGATTAGGGCGCGAACATGGACGGCGAATTTTAACGATGCATTAAATAGAAAATGACTGGTACGTTTTTTTGTTTTTATATAAAATAAAAATAATCATATGCTCCTATTGATAATCATTTACTAATTATTCCTTTGCTTCAACTTGTATTACGTAAAAAAATGTGCTTTTCTCCTATGCTGCTAATGTTAAAGTTGCCACAATATGGCGGAGCTAAACGAACCAATCAAAAATGAAACATCCTATTGTCACCACTATCCTCATACAGTCACTGTACTTTTTCTTGTTCTTATTTTCCCCTGATATTGGTAATATGATGGCAAGCTGATCCCTGTTTTCAGAGCCACTCTAAACAATTGTTTGGTGCTATATATGCCTGTCCTTTTCTAGATGTCACTCACCCAGACGATTTGATTTCCTCTATCTTGCCCTTCATTATAAGTCCTCGAAGTTCAACACCGTTGACCTTGATTCGATAGACTATGTCGTTGATCTTCTTGATGACCTCATACGGGTCTCCTAGGAACTCTGAAGCTTCGGTGACAAGCCACGTCGTTTCTGAGGGTTGTACAGTCAGACCAGGTCTCCAGGTTGGTACGCTGTTTCGCTGGACCCTACGTCGTACGTCATCTTCATGCGGTCGCTTGCGGTGCGAATATTATGGCGAACTTTCTCGTGGACCTCGTCCATTCTCCTGCGAAGGTTAGCAACGTAATCTTCGCCTGCCACATCGTCCCCTGGTTTGCAGCCAAACATGAGGTCACAGAGTAGCCGGAGCTCTCGCCCAAACAGAATACTGGCCGGTGTCTCTCCCGTAGTTTCATGGACGAGCGGTACGCCAACAGGAACAGATGGAGACAGCTGTCCCAGTCTCGTTGGTGGTCGGAGACAACCTTGGCCAAATAGCGGTTCACGGTCCTGTTCATCCTCTCCACCATGCCGTCCGTGGTCCGAGTATTCCTAATCCCCAAAGTTTTGCACACGTTCTGGAAGAGCGCAGACTCGAAGTTCCTTCCCTGGTCCGAATGCAGCTCGAGGGGAACTCCAAAACGGCAAATCCAGTCCTTGGCAGAGCGTAAGCTTCGACCCATTTGCTAAAGTAGTCGATCACCACGACGAAGTACTTGTTCCCAGCTTCGCTCTCCGGAAAAGGTCCTGCTATGTCGATAGCGATCCTCTTGAAGGGGCTTCCTACTTTGTATTGGCGCATAGGAGCCTTCTTACATTTCTGTGGACCATTGCTGGCGGCACAAACTGTACACCTCCTGCACCATTCCTTGACGTCTTCCTTGCACCTAAACCAGTAGAACCGCTCCCGAACCTTCTTCAAGGTCTTGGCCACGCCCAGATGACCTCCACTGGTTCCGCTGTGAATCTCCCCAAGTACCTCGGTCACGCGACTCCTAGGCACCACGGTCTGTCTTCTTTCCTGGGTCCCTTCTTTGTCCTCTAGTATGCGTCTCAGGATGCCATCCTCCATCACCAGACTGTGAGCCCAGTAGGCCTTGACGGTAGGCGAGTAAGGTGAAACCTCCTGCCAACTCGGTCTTCGATCCTCCCTCTTCCACTCGATGATCAGCTTCAGGCTGACATCCTCCTCTTGGTCTTTCTGGAGTTCGGTAGGCTGCCAGCGATCATCCACAATAGTGGTTCTCCTTGTCATGGCGTCCTTCGTCTCGGCTCGGTTGCAGTGAGCACAGTCGTCGGGACACAGTCTCCTCGAAAGTGCATCCGCATTCCCATGAGGCTTGCCAGCACGGCGTTCGATGTCAAAGTCGAATTTCTGCAGTCTCTCGATCCACCTGGCTACCTGCCCCTCTGGATTCTTGAACCGAAGTAGCCATGTCAGGGATGCATGGTCCGTCCTCAGCAGAAACTCCCCCCCGTACAAGTACTTGTAAAAGTGCTCCACGGACTTGACGATGGCCAGCAATTCTCTCCGAGTGACGCAATAGTTTCTCTCGGGCTTAGATAGCGTCTTGCTGAAATAGCCGATCACCACCTCTCGAACATCTTGTATCTGCGACAGAACTGAACTTATCCCCACGTTGCTCGCATCGGTGTCTAACACAACTTTGCCAGTAGGTAGGGGATAGCTTAGCACTGGAGCCGTCGAGAGAGTCTTCTTCAGTTGGTAGAAAGCTTGCTGGCAGTCGTTTCCCCACTGGAACCTGCGGCCTTCCTCCGTAAGCCTAGTCAGCGGCTTGGCGATGGTAGCAAATCCAGCCACCTATCGAAGTAGAATCTGGTAATGATTTCCTCTGAGAACATCACCTATATATTATGTCAGTTTTCAGCATTTAACTCTTGTCAAAAGTTCACAAATTGCATTTTCCCTATTTAAGAGCTCTTCATTTCTTTGCATTTCCATCCATGGTATTCTTAGAACTTGTCTATGTAACAAAATTTCAAATGCCTCCCCCAAACTAAAGAGAAAAAAACTTTTTAGTAGATATGTATGCAGTGCTAGTATGTGCCTATTTCTAGCTACAATCCGTTGCCTGATGTCTAAGTAGCACACAATGCTCAGACTATAAAAACTGGCACTCATAGCCTGCTAACTTAACCAGTCTCTTGTCATGTGATTGACTGAAGTTGCCAAGACATGGATGGCAGGGATAGCAGACAGAGAGTGCTCCTATTGGTCAATCGCACGTTATTAGCGCTCCTATTGGTCATTCACACATCAATCGACTTTGAAAAACACCAGTGAAAACCAAAAGGTTACTGGTGACATACAAACCAATATGAACAGAGGCTGTTCCTGCTAACGCGCATCAGTAATCTTCTCTTGTTTGAGGTACTACATGTTGTTTACATCAGCGATTCTAACTTACTAACCTATTACATTATTTAAAATGGAACACGTTGCTCAAAAAGAACTTTGGCTGGCTTTCCTTAGAGCACAAATTAAAAATTATGAAAATTATAAATAACATTACAAAGATGAAAATAGGTAAGTAGATACTAATACAATGTTTTGACAAAATGAGGTAGACAGCTGTGTGGTTCACTAGATAGCGCTGACGTGTTTGAGTCAGGCATTGTAAGTTTGATTCCCAAGCTAGACAATTTTTTTTTCTTGGTTGGGCAGGATGATAAGTAAAAAACTCTTAAGAAAAGTGCTCTTAAGCAGTGACTGCTTGTGATCCTAGCTAGAAAAAACTTTTAAGAAATAACTGTGGAAGCTGAAAACACTTATTATGTGCTGGATGCAGCTGCAGCCTCAAAAATCTCTGGTAGGTTTTTCGTGTAGTTTTTTATTTAAAATTTTGTGCGCCCCTTCCAAAAATTCAGGAACCGCCACTGGGTACTAGACCTTTGATTTCATTGTGTATGTCTCTGACATTGTAGAACCATGGTCCTTATTTAGTTAGGTTCTAAATTAGAAATTAAACATAAGTTAAATAAAGTAAATAAATAGACAAATTGGAAAATATAATAAATATAAGCTTTGTATAAGTATGATGTGCAAAATTACATGTGTTGAATTGTAGTGCAGTAGTTACAGTAGTACAGTAACCGAAATTTTACTGATTTCAATTATTTTACAAAATATAAAAATATTGAAACTACTATGTATTGGATGGGTCAGTAATAAAAGATGCTGGATTTATCTCTTTAGAATTAGATAGCTAGATAACTCTATATTCCAACAGGTATAATTCACACCATTACAGGGAATAATAACTCAAGACAAGTATGTTACTATTTGTTCTTACTACATATCTATAAGCATGGATAAACAATAGGGTACTTGCAGAAGTCGTGAAATCGCCTCGGGAGTATACATAGCGTAAAAAAACCATATCAAGAAGCAGTAGGAAACAAAAAACATGATTTTACTGACGTCCAAAAAAGATATTTGCAAAAGAAAATAAGGATATATTCAAATTTTTCCTCGTGACTTAAAACAAGGGCTGACGTCACAGATATCTTATCGATATCGACAATCGATACTGCTACAGGTTTGCCAACTGCGCATTCGACTAGAGATGATCTGAATTCTTTAACAATGCGACTCAATTTATTATACTTTAAACATATTTGAAACAGGCAATTAACCCACTAAGCATTTTCGCTGCAATACATTTTTATAACTGATAGGTATCACAGTTCATCCTGTTTGTGACCGAGATTCGCAACTAATCGAAGCCATCATTTTATTTCGGCGCATCCCATTATGGATGAATCCAAGGATAGAATCTAATTCAGGCCCATCCCTACAAAGTGAATTAGTAATCTAGCCTAACTTTTATTCTTTTGACTTTTGTGTGTGACTGTGTTTTGTGGTTATAATGATCCATGTCAAGATGTTAGGTTAGCACTGGCTATCGATATCGAATATCAATACTTTACATCCCATCACTATACGATATCACTGACGTCAGAGGTTGTTTGCGCGGCATTTTCCGGCATTTGAAATAATTTTTGGAATATCTCTCACAGCCGATTCCAAAAAACCAAACAAGTGATTTTGTCATGTTTACTAGGCTCTAAGGAACGCGTAAACGACATAATATTTTTTTCTGGAAGTACCCTATTACACATTATATATTTTGGGGAAACAAAGGATTAAGTTTTGATTCCTCTGAGATAAACTATTAATAGAACAGTATTTATTGACGTAAAATTTCACATAAAATGTTAACAAGTGATTGTTGTGAAACATTTGAAGTAACTTAAGTTGCGTACATGTATGTGAAGCAGGCACGTATCCAGAATTTTGTTTTGGGGGGTCTAGATTATGGGTGTCACTGGCTTAACCTTTCGGGGGGGGGGGGGGGGGTCCGGATCCCTGCACCCCCCTAAATATGTGCCTGATGTGAAGTCATAGAGGAAGTTCAAGACTTTTAGTACTCTCATACTACTCAAAGACATTCAGTTAAGCGCACTTAAAAGTAAAAAATAGTGCAATAGCCTTTCTAGATATTGCCCCAAGAACTTGAGTAACAATTTCAGAAACGTTCTGTGTAAATTGGATAATAATTGTCTGTCGTTTTATATGAGTGACAAAACCTAAAAGCTTATTTGCAGATCAGTTTATTACATTTATGTGAGTAGGAAACAACAAAGCCTTGGTTTCTGTAGTAGGCGAGGCAAAGATTGGATGGACCTAAAAAAGGGTATTATGCCGCTAGAACTCTCTTTCACAGGTCAATGGACAGCCTATCATGATTACAACAAATTTTTTAGTTTTACAACTCCCACCCCTCAACCACCCCAATTTCACCTCCACCAAAAAAAAAGTAGAAAACGATCAGGAACTCCTAAAACGCCTAAAAACGAAGTTTCCAAACTTTAGCAGCATGATGGAATGAACATTGCGAACAGCTTTATGAAGAGTATAGCAAATCTGGCGACAGCGACATTGCGGACGACCTCCTCTCGAGCCTTGACGCTGCTAGAAGGGTGCGCTGGTGTGAGACGGTGGAGAGTGCTGACTTCAAACACTCGAGCAGAAAGGCATGGAGTCTCCTGCGTGAAGTTGGCGGAGCCGCAGACAAACCTCGCCAAAAGCCTGATATCTCGGGTAACCTAATTGCCAATCATATAGTCGAGAATTCCAGAGCCCCCCGCGACAGACAACATACTTCTAGAATAAAACGAGAGCTCACCTCTCTAAAAGCCCAGTGCCCAGATGAATCCAATTTCTCTTCGCCTTTTACGCTGGATGAACTGGATGCTGCTCTGAAGCACACCAAACATGGCAAGGCACCTGGCCTGGATAACATACATCCAGAATTTCTAATAAACATGGGCAGCGGTGGAAAAAAATGGCTGGTCCGTTTCTTCTCGAACATCCTAGATAACGGATTACTGCCCAAAGAGCTAAAGAGAACAAAAATAGTGGCAATCTTGAAACCAGGCAAACCAGCTGACCTTCCTCAAAGCTTCAGACCTATCTCCCTGCTGAGCTGTACCTATAAACTTCTGGAGAGGCTCATCTATAACAGAATTAGCGGCCTCGTCTTGGAACATATCCCAGTTGAGCAAGCAGGTTTTAGACCACAGAGAAGCTGCTGCGACCAGGTACTGGCCTTAACAACCTTCATAGAGGCTGGTTTCCAGGAAAACGAGAAGACATCTATCGCATTCGTAGATTTAACCGCGGCATATGACACAGTCTGGAGAGAGGGGATGATATATAAATTACTAAAAACAACCCGATGTCGAAAAACTGTAACTCTCCTTAACACCATGATGAGCAATAGGTACTTCCGCGTTTACATGGGACAGAACGTAAGCAGGGAGAGGAAATTAAGTAATGGCCTACCACAGGGTTCCGTACTAGCTCCCCTACGTTTTAACCTGTACATCTCCGATCTCCCCAACACCAGGTCCAAGAAATTCTGCTACGCGGACGACATCGCTCTTGCCTGTAGAACCAAAGATCTCGGACGAGCGGAGACAATTCTCACGGAGGATCTGGCCGTTGTAGGCTCTTACTTTGGAAAGTGGCGACTTAAACCCAGTGCAAGTAAAACTGAAGTATGCGCATTCCACCTGAACAACAAACAAGCCAGTACAGAGCTGAGAGTGCAGCTTAATGGAAACACTCTTCGACATAACAAGTATCCCAAGTACCTTGGTGTCACCCTCGACCGCACCCTTTCATACAAAAAACATCTTGAAAATACTGCTGCCAAGATAAAGACGCGTAACAATATTATTCAAAAATTATGTGGAACGACATGGGGAGCTTCAGCAGATACACTGCGCACATCAGCCATTGCACTGGTCTTCTCTACAGCCGAATATTGTGCCCCGGTGTGGCTAAACAGCTGCCACACCAATCTGGTCGACGTCCAGCTGAACCACACTATGCGCCTGATAACTGGAGCAATCCGACCGACACCCACCTACTGGCTTCCTTTGTTGAGCAACATATACCCACCCGCAATTCGTAGGAGCGAGGCCCTGCTTAGGGAATACCACAAGCTACAAGAGAACCTGGATCTACCCATACAGGAAGACATACCAAGCCTACGACGAAATAGACTCCGCTCACGGAACCCCCCGGTGCGGCAAGCAGAACAGCTGGATGCCAGTAATATCGAAGTGAGGGACCTGTGGGATCAGAACTGCCAACGTATTGAAAATTTTGAGGAGCGCGAGTGGTTCCGAGGGTATAACCATAACACTGTTGGCACTGAACTCGACAGAAAGCTATGGGTCAAATTGAACAGGTTCCGCACTGGACATGGCCGGTGCGCGGACTCACTTCACAAGTGGGGTGCCACGGAGTCTCCGGCCTGTGACTGCGGGGCTCCCAACCAGACAATCAGGCACATTAGGGACGAATGCCCCCTGCGTTCCTATCGGGGAAGTTGGAGCGACCTTATGAAAGCTGACGATGCAGCTCTTGACTGGATTAGGAACTTGGATATTGATATTTAGTTAGGTTCATGTGTAATTTTTTTTTTCTGTGATTTTTGCTTTTTTTTTTCTTTGTGCTATCACTTATTGGTTATTATATACCTGTATCTATGTTATGTACGCTGCATGTAAGCCATACGAAAATAAATAAATAAATAAGCAGCATGACCTACTAGGACCCCACAGCTTATCGGTACCCAAATTTCATTACAATCCATGCAGCGGTTTCTGAGATTACGGAAGTAGAAAAAACGGGACACAGACAGACCGACGGAAATGAGTGACGATGATTTTCGTTATGTAGACATCATAAAACGCCCAACTTTCATTTGACTATTTCCATTTAATTTGTTATTGATTATATTGTAATACCACACTATGGGATCGCGTCGATCCATGCGCCACTCGAAGCAGTTCCTACATTACTCTGCAGTATAAGAAGTCAGCAAAGAATTGAAATTTTGAGATCATCGGCATATAATTATTTTTGCTAGTGATTGACAGAGCTAAATCACTTATATACAATAGGACCAGTAATGGTCCTTAGTTTGAGCCTTGGGGAATACCTACCTGACACTAGTGAGAAAATATAAGTTGAAAAAGATCAATAATCTTGCACATATCCAAATCCTTCCTTCTTTATATCTATGTAAACAACAACAGTTTGACAAACTTTCACTAATGTTGCGTTGAAGCTGAAAAAACACTCCACTGGTAGAAAGTAGGCTAGTGGTGTCATATGAAGGACAAAAGGCATCGGTGGTGCACAGAGCAGCCGCCTCCACTCCTAATCCGGGTGTATAAAGTGCTCCATCCGGGGATGAGGTCTCAGTTTCTCGGAACACGCCGAACAGGTAACATCAGCTTCTGAGGATGCCAACCACTCGTGTTGACGAAACGTCAAGCAGCGAAGGCGGCGGGGCGTGCCGACGCCGGCCGACCAGCCCAAAAACCAACAGTTCATCGGATAATGGCCGCGATAGTCTTACACAATACATGACTCATATGTTCGCTTTACACTAGGTAATTCTGTTATTCCACACTAGGTGTTCCACACTTTCCTCTCCTGTTCACAGGCCATTGGGCAGGGGCTCTTTGACTCTCGCTCTTAGAGGTTTTTTCGTTTATCCAATGTGTATTTTGCCGCATTCGCATGGTGCTTCGTAGACGCAGTTTTTAAGTTTCTTGATGTCTATTCTTGGGTTTTGTTAGTACACTTCGGAGAATTGTGGTTCTTAAGAATCGTATTTAATTTTTATATATTTGCTATATTCTTCCAATTACATATGTACATTGAGTAAAATCCTGTGTTTTTCAGAACCTATATTTATGCTGGTGCCATTTTCTAGTACTGCTGCTTTCCGGCACATTTCTGTATAGGCTATCGATGTTGAAACTTATAATCCGATCTTCTGCAACCAGTTCTCTCTGTGCAAGTAAGATAAGTAGGCACTAACATCTTGTCTGTAATTCACTGAGTACATTTTTTAATATAATTATGTAGATCATCAATCGTCAATTCTTTGGACAATATCTTCTGAGTGCTTAGAATTTTTGTGGTGTCAAAGTCAAAGTGCTAAGATTAATTTCTTTCATGATGTACATTCTTTTATATGTATGATTTCAGTATCCAGAAAAGGTGGTTTGCGGAAGTGTAGCGTAAGAATTGTGCGATCATGGTCGGTTATATGTTCCTTGTACTTCTTCGGTTCGGTATAGCTGGCCTGCGATTTCAAACAACAGTTAGAAGTTAGACCAAGTTTAGATTTTAATATCAAAGATATACTCACATCTGTTATAATTCTTAATTACTTCTACGAAAATTATTCTAATAATGTGATTTGCAAGCACTGATACTACAAAAAAAACCTCAGATGCAATTGGAATAGACAAAAGATCAAAAAACTAGCGAACCTAAATTTCAGTATTGTTCGAAAACTGGGACTAGTTAAAGATTATACGTATATAGGTGTTTCCAAAGAATTTAGGAATTTCATAAATTAGTGAAAAACTATCATCTAATTTTTCTGACAAAACATTTTCATCTTCCTGTAGTGGTTTTTGTACAGTTCATCGACAAAAATTATTGGAACCTCTTGACGGTTGACTTTAACGTTTCTTGGACAATTTTCCGGATGTACATACAGGCTCCTTTGGCTTTCGAATCTTTGGTTTTGATGGGTCGATCAGTCTGTCCGACGAAAATTAACTTCTTGCCTTTTGGATTCAGTTTCTCCCTTTGCCCCTCCGGTACATGCAGGTAAGCTTTGCAACCAAAAACTTTAAGTGTTGAAGAATAACTTTTGCTCCAGGCCATGTTTCTTGAGGAGTGCAGTTGGTCATTGCCTTTGCGGGGAACGATTTGTCAAGTAGATATCTGCGTTAGCAGCCAAATAGCCAGACTGCCCTGAGAGTACTGAGCTCCAAAGGGTTGATTCAAGACTCGTATGGAACTACATACATCTCAACTTGGAACAGGGAACAAAGTAAATTCGGTTTGGGTTCCAGGTCATAGCGGAGTGGAAGACAAGACACAAGGCTGACAAGACACTCGCAAAAGGAGGAACTGAATCTGTGTTCAAACGACCAGAACCATTCGCGGGCATTGCGAAAAGACCGCTAAGGAAACCAACTCAGATTGGACAGAGAGGAAACCACTCCTCCACTTACTAAATATACCAGGCAGGGGCGTATCTAGACCTCAGTCTAGGAGTCTTGGTGGCGAGGGTAGCGGGGCATGAAATTGTGTGTGCTTTCACCATTTTTTGTAATACCTTCGTGAAGGGCGTTGACGCAAGAGAAAAGGAAAATTTTAATAGTATTAAAATAGAAAAGAGGATATAAACAGCAAGTGAAACAGTGGAGTATCAGGTATTTCAGGAAGATGAAATAAAAAATCTATTGATACATCAATCAATTTTAATTTTACGGAATACAAATAATATGTAATATGTAATACGTATCATCCGTGAACATTTTATTGGCACAGCATACAAAATTTAACGATCATGAACACTCAACAGTCAGGTACCCTTCCTGGTAGCCTAGGCATTATAACTCAAATATTAATAAATAACGATATTTACACATGCAAAACATGGAATTAACAGATTTTGTTTACTCTTCCAACAAATACCTACTGAACCAAAAAATAGTCTTTCTATAATATAATTTTTCATAAAGTTCAGATAAGACACACAAATGAATAAAAATACCATTTATATTACTAAACACATGTAGTATGTATAAGCCTTTTATTGGCACAATACAAAAAAACATGAAAGCATGCTTAGGCATGATGAGTAAAATGTAAATGAAATAAATGATAATAAGTAAATTACAGTATTTATATATGTCAAACATAAGACTAATATATTTTTTGATTTTCAGTCAACTCTAACAAAATAAAAATAGAGCTTTAATATACTAACTTCAAATAGCAGTTATGAACGTTTAAAAACAAGTAAATAAAAATGCCTACCTATACAGAAAAAACTAAATGATAGATGGTGTGTATTATGTATTTGAAATTTTAACATTTTAGCAAGTAAGGTCAAAATCAAATTAAAAATCTCACAGTGCAGAAATTAACTGTTAAATTAGAGTTCACAAGGGGAATTCAATTCTTTTTTATTTGCAAATCTATTATTTTGTCAGTTCACGGTACAATGTCTTTGTGAACGTGTAGCAGCGCTAAGCCTTCAAGACGTTCTTGAGACATAGTGGTCCTTAGCCACGTCTTCAACCGTCTTAAAACTGAGAAGCTGCGTTCTGCTGAAGCAACACTAACTTGTAAACATAATGCAAGCCCTAAAATTTTTTTAATGGTAGGAAACATATTTTCATCGTACACTTGGTATGATGTAGTGATATTTTCTGGTAAGTCTGATAAATTATTTTGGAAGTGGCACAATGCCAGTTAGCTTTCAGCATCAAGCTTGCTGTTCATAATATTTTTATCAATATTTTCAATTTCCCTAATGTAATGCGAAATATCTACCGTAACTTTCTGAATCTCTTCTCTGCTTTTGGTCAATAAAATTGAAGGTACAAACACGTTGAAATCATACATGATACATGATACATGAATTGTTATTAGAAAATCGAATGCATAAATCTTCAATTATACTTTCTAATAAAGGAATATACTCTGTAAAGCGATAGTAATCTTCTGGGTTGGTAACCTCAGGATTACTTCTGTTTGCTTGTTTCGATGTCAATCTGGGTAAAGATATCTGAACATTAAGTGCTTCGCTTATATTGACTATACCTTTGAACAAAGTGGCAAATTTATTGTATGCTTTCTCACTTTTCATTTGGAAAGTCTTAGTAACACTCTTATTGTTCTTTCCTGCATAGTCTCGGTCTATTGTTGTATCTTGTAAGAGCTTGTGTTGTGTTCTTACTTTCTCCACTATCGTGCGATTGGTTCTTTCTGCTACATCATTTTGTTCGAGTACATTCGATACCGTCGTTTGATATTTGGTCCCATTTTGTAAAAGAAAACGTTTAATTGCTCCACCGATATATTCTCCACC